>JAWWEE010000105.1:89319809-89340294 GCA_035221455.1 Xenops minutus | reverse complement strand
TAATAAATTTTAGCATTATTCTAAGTTCTGTTTTGCCTGTGGTATTAATCAAAGCTCCCCTTTTGGTTATCTCTAGCTGTAAATTCCGGGCTGGTTTTTTTTTCCCTTCCCTCTGGAAGGAGAAAAAGGGGGGGGGGGAAGGCCTTGAATGAGCTTTGCTGGACATCAGGCGTTTGTTCAGGGTCAAACCTCCACAGTTATTAAGTTATGTTAAAAATGTTATTTCAGGAAACATTAAAGAGGGTTTTGAGATCTTAGTGAATGAACAATTAATAAATAATAAAAACACATAATTGACATAAAAAATTTACATTTCTTGTCCAATAGATCCATTCTATCATTGTGAACACAAAAACTTGTACCCAGAAACCTTTACTTATTTTAAATGAATACTTGCAAATAGTAACTGTAATTATAAATATAAAATAATTTTATTATAATTTTATTTGCATCCCATCAATTCAGAGTAACAAGAAAATTTCATATTTTCATTCAGATCATGTAAATTAGTCACTACCAGTGCCTTATCTCGTTTTAGAAAAAAGGTATGACAAAGTTTACAAAACCTTAAACATAATGTGCTCAATCTTGGTGTTATGTTTGTGCTTTCTGAGTAAAAGTGTTTTGGATTTGCTGTCAATTTCACACAATTAAAACAGCATTTAAGTTACAAGATTCATGATTACACAACTCACCTTGTCTGAGAACACCAAGCAATCACCATGGAACAACAATAAAAAAATGCCTGTTTTCACATGGGCTGGTTTTTAACAGGTAACTATTCTTGAAATTGCCTTTGTGCTAGCAAACACCTTAAGCTAGTATTATAGGAAGTAATGTAGACTTAAAACAACCACATTTGGTGAAAAAACAATTGCAGAATTATACTGTATGTTAGTCAATCAGTCCTGTTACAAGCTATGCTGATATAACACACAATTTTATCTGACAGCAGGACATGAGGCAATTTATAACAGAGCAGGAAAAAATTATTTACATTCCTGTAAGTCTGCCTTGTCCTTCTATGATATTTATGCTTAGAAACAATAAAGGATTCCCCATTTTCTTTTAGTTAAGTGGAGAATAAAAAGGCAGCTAGTTCACACTCAATAGTCTCCTTTTCTCCTTCTCGACCCTTCACAGCTACTTGGAGAGCAGATTGTAATGATTGCTGCCATCCACTAGTTTAGAGTACAGAACTATTTTCATGTCATGATGGGTTTGGGTTTACTGCGTCTGAGTTTTCCTCCTGTCTCCTCCTTTCCTCTCCCTCATCAAAAATTGCAAGGATAAAAAAGATTTTTGTAGGGAAAAATTCAAAAGCAATGTGCCCATACAATTTACACAAAAAGACAAGAGTGAGTGTTTAAAAATATATGGGCCATGAGTAGGGGAAAGACTAGCTCTTGAAAATTTTACTAATTGATTTTTCTCATTTGAGAAAAGCTTGGGTTTTTTTTTCAGAGTTCTTAGAATTATGCAAACCATGATGCTTCTACAGTGAAGGAAAGGGAGTGATGCCGTACAGCATCAGGAGAAAAAGGAGAGTAATATCAAACAGATTTACTAGGAATTTATAATTCCGCATGTCTATCCCAATTTTTGAAAACATTTTTGTACAGACAACTAAAATGTCAGCAAGGATTTTCAGTCCTTCACTATGAAAAGAGTTGGATCCCTCTAACTCTCTCTTGCTTTTAACTCTTCATCTCAATATAATAATTTGTTCATATTCTATAATTGTCAGGAATAAGTGATGCTTCCAAGAAAGAGACATTTTGAAAAGTTTCACTGCCCTTGGATATTTAAGATCCAACTTTATACTTGTCTCATTCTTAAAGAACATTCTTCTGAGTATTGCTATTTTTCCCGTATCAACACAGTAAATTTCTGCTGTGAAGCATAGAATAAAGAGTGGTTTTAAGTCTGACTGCTCTTCTAGCCCCCCAAAAAGTGTTTACTATAGGATGGCTTTAGACATATTTTCTGATTCAAGCTTTTTTTCATAAAAACTAATTTGTCTTATTATCATAAATAAGCCGATGAACTTCCTTCTTTTAAACAAAAGCATTCTCCTAAATCATGAGATTATTGGCTCCTTAAATTATTTCCATCTTATATTTCTAGCACATCTATTAAGAGGATACTAAAATTATGAATACAATTGTCAGGATCATTTCAAATCATCAATCCAGGAGGAGTTCTGATTCTTGCAAACTGTTTTTAAGAGCCAGTGAGAAAGTGATTGTGAGTCTTCCTCTGTTATACTTGCAATAGATTCAAGGTGCTAATTATGAAAACCTTCTATCATTTGTATGATTTTACTTCAGTACATGAATACTTTGGAATAGTCACATGAAAGTCTTATTTATTTATTCTATAAAACCTATTTAAAAAAAAAACAACAAACCTGTTGAAATGGTAAACTGTGCAACAATTGTCTAAAATAACTGTTCTAATAAGGCAAAAGTTCCTATCATTATTGTAACACAGAAAATCATTATGGTGACACAGACAACAGAGGTGTTTCTTACCTGTAAAGCCCTTGTCACAGTTACAAAAAAAGGTGTTTGGAGTAACATTGATGCAGTTACCATTGAAACATCTAGATGGCTGGCACTGTCCAACTATTTCTGTACAATTTTTACCTATTTGAAAAGAATAACAGAAAAATTGAGCTTTAGTAAATAGGGGTTTTCATGTGTTGTTTTTTTTTTTTTTCCTTAAATGTCAGATTTACAGCTACAATACAGTTAGACGGATAGGTATTTGTGTTAATGTTGTTCATTAGTTTTTAAAAAATTACTGAAATTCTAAAGCAAGGCACAAAGATATTAATCTGCTTTTATAAGAGCTACAGTGCTCAACCTAATCCTCCAAATAGTTACAAATTCACATATACTTTAAAATGCAGAAATGTTACTAGAACAGTAGTATTTATTTCTTTTTGACATAAATCTAGCTTTATTTTTCTTCCAGAACTGAGAACAAGAGATGTTCCCTTATGGATTGGAATTTGACAGAATTTTTCTTAATGTGCAGCTTTCTGGAAACTACAATTCCAGTTCAAAGTTCTTTATGCTATTACAGCAGACAAGTCTAAATACCATATAATTATGCTTCCCACTTGATTTACTGCTATGACACTACTGACAGTTCAACAATCTTTCAATTTTTTAATAGACTTCATATTATGGGAGGCACTTTTTCCTCCCTTACTCTTGTATAGCCATGTCTATAATACATGGTGGGTTATTCTCATAATCCTTCTTGTTAACATCATATGGTTGTTCATTCTCTTAATTCTTCTTTTTTATATACAACTTATTTATGGGATCAGTAGTGTCAGTACAAAATTATGGCATTACCCAGAACTTTCCTATGTAGGCTAACAAAGTATTTCAAGCATTGTTTGTTGATAATATCAAGCATGGTGATTACTTTTAACAGACTTTCTTGTGAATTTCTCCATTAATTTAAGTTAAATAAGTACCTGACACTTTTCGATAATATTATTTTCAAAGCCTTTTACACAGCCCCCAGAAATCATAAAAGAAATATAAAACATACTATGTACCATCAATGTTTTCAACTATATTACTACACTTTGAATAATTATAAAAGTATTGTTCTCGTAACATTGACTCATTCATACTTGCATAATCTTCTATTGGCAAATGCACTAGTAACCAAATTAGTAAGCACTTCGATAAGCAATTAAAAATAAATTACAGCAAACTTTATGCCACATAACTTTCATTTCTGTGTTCTATGAACCTTATGTGTTCATGACTCATCAGCTGTGTTTCATAGCATAGCATTCTGTGAGAGCGTGGAAGTTCAGTCCAACAAAGGATCATTGCAAGAATTCTACTGCACAAGTACGAAAAGAGCTACAATGATCCATTTTGTGATGTGAACGAATATTTCTGGTACGTTCTAAAGTGTACCCAAATCCCATTGGTCTGAATGCAGGAAAATATACCATAATTTCCTTAATCCCCTTTTTTAACTCCATAAAATGAAGAAAATGGCTAGGTAAGAATTTATCTAATCATGCTGTACTCTCTGGTATTCCAATTCCAACCCAAAATTCAGTTTCTCCAGTGAGTTTTGAGTAAGTATTGCAGTATTTCCTAGATAGAATTAGATAACTTTTTTTTTTTTTCATTTATGAAATATTTAATCTGGTGATGACAGTAGATTTAACAAATACCCTTTGAAAGGAACTTTACAGCACAGAAAAATCCAGAAGAAAATATTAAATATTTTGTTTTGCTTGCTCTAATTAAATGTTTGACCTTTCAATTAAAAATAAAATTTCATTTATAAAATTTCTCTAGTGTAATTTAAAAGGTCCTGAAACTGAGAAAGGAGGGGGGTTTCAGCAGGTTGAATGAAATGTTCAACAAAACCATTTTACTCTTTTTTAGCAGTTTGGTTAACTGACTATTTTTTTGTGAGCTTACTCAAAATGATTTATGTTATTTGGTCTAAAAATTTGAACTGCTGAGCAACAAAAAAATCAGTTATTTCTGTAAGTTCACAAGTACTTATTAATATTTCATGTTTAAGTGGGGAAGAACTACAATAAAAACTTACTGTTTTTTTCTCTACAGAGTACTTACAAATGTCAGCAAGGACAAACTGTCTTCAAATGCTTTCACAGTCTCCTATAAGTAACCACATGCGAGAGAGACTCAGTGCAGGTGTGCTAGTAGCAATAGAAAATCAAATTATACAAAAGCCTTGCTAAAGCCTCACTGTTTTGCCATCCATTAAGGAATGTATGTGATCTGTGTAACATTTATTTCTAGAAAAAAAAAAAAAAGAAATACCTGAAAATTTTGGAGGACATGTGCATTCATAAGAATCTCCAGAAGGTTCTGATTTCTCAGCGCAGGAGGCATTGTTGTGGCAAGGCTTAGTGGAGCATATATCAAACTTCTGACAGAACGTTCCAGAATACTGTGAGAAGCAATGGCAATTATATGCTTTTTCCCAAACATGGCTGAGACATTTTCCGTGCCCAGAGCAGAATGGTGCGTTTGGAGACTGTTGGCAAAACTGCTGCTTCACGGTTACATTCAGACGAAGTCCCATGTTGCATAACAGGGGGCCTCTCTTATGAAGTTCTGCAAAGTAATGAGTTCCAACACCAAGCCAGTTAGGGTCAACTTGGTGCAGTCCTTTTATCTGGCAAACAAAAATTAACTGCTCTTGAAGGAAACCAGCTTTAGGACACTTAATAAATTCTTCCTTGGAGACATTTACCAAATTCATTCCATAGGACTGAAAGGATGGCTCAGAGGAGATGAAGAGACTATCACCTAATTGAAGCTGTAAGGGGCATATCTGAGGGACACTGAGGTTTTGTTCTTCTGAGAATTCCCCAAGAATACTTTTATTCATATTCCAGCATTCGGTGTAAAAGTCTGAGCAGACATTTCCTCTTGGTGTCCATTTGATTATAGTAGGTTTTGGTTCTGCTCTCCATTCAGTGATCATTTGCCTCTCACATATTACCTGCCCATTTACAATGCAGAGTTGAAAAAAGAACACTAACATGCAAATTGCTGATTTTGTAGCCATTATTTCACCGGCAAATGAAAGCCGTCTTTCACACCTTCTTCATTACTGAGCACAGCCTCAGAACACTTGTTCCTTAAGGTTCTCCTGTATTTTCCATGGCAGCCTAGGAATTCAAATAGAGAAAAGTATTTCCATTTTCACACCAAATACAGCTGAATATTAAATCCTCCTTACAAAAAACAACAAAGCAACAGCAACATCTAATTACTCTAATGGAAAATTAAAACAAGTCTAATTAACTGATCAGAACTATAACACTGTTGCAAAAGTCAGACTTTTCATATTTTTATTCCTGCTAAAGATTTGATTTTTATTTAGTTCATTTCATTGTACTTGTCTGTAGAAGAGAGAGCTTAAAAACATACTTTCTGTATTCCCTCCATTTGTTAAAAAAACCCCCAATGTTATTCAGGATAGGATCCCTGTGGCAAAACTAGGAGTTAAACCAGAACACCTAAACTCTAGTCATGAGCTTTAACCATAAATATTTTCCTGATAACGATTTATTAGCTTATGATCAAAGTAGACATTCTGAAGATGGAGGTCTAAGAATTTTGGCTTTATGAAGAAAACATGCAAGCAATGCTCAACCCTTTTCTGTCCATACACACTCAGCAAAACACTTCATTAAATCCTTAGTTTTCAAAATACATATCTGAAGACCTTAAGGTCCTTAAGCATATGCTTGAGGTTTTTATGTATCTCATTGAAAAGCAACAGACTATGGAGTCCTCCATGGCTATTTAATTTACAGACCAGCCTTTTTTCTCGCTTAAATATACCTTGAAATTTTTATTGAATGGAGTGATTATGGAAAGAAAATTAAAATAAGATTATGAAACTTTTTCTTGGAGTCATACTGAAAATTAAGAAAACACTATATTTTGTTAATAACTTAGAAATTGTCGATAGCTTTGCCTAAATAAAAGTTTGTCTTAAATATGATGTTTTTTTCTCACTTTTAGTCTTTTTTTCTCTTCAGTAGACTTATTTTACACTTTAAAGTCAAATCTTTATATTACACTTTAAGATAGATGCTTCTAAACTGACATTTACAAATGAAAAAGTTATTCTAAAGAATAAAAATCCATGTTACAAGGGAGGTCATTTAATACAAATAAACAATAATATTTATAGTTTAGAATTTTTTCACTTTGTTCTCATTTTTGCACAGCATGTGGAATCACATGTGGAGGCATATTTTTCTACACCTACATGTCTATTGCTTAAGTGCACAAGGATTATGATGCTGCTTTAAGTACATGATTTCTTTACATGTCCTCCTCTCCCCCCATGTACTTCAAGAGTGTTTTGGTCCATACTTCAGACTATGCTGAAAGATCAAAGGAGCATAGGAAACATTTATTTGAGGAAACTTTTAGTTGAAGAATATTAAAAGACTCAATGAGCTGTTGAAACTTATAGGATAGTATCAAAGGGTGGCTGGCTGGCATTCAGTTTCTCCTACTGTCAACTAAATTGGGATGAGAACATCTTAAATTTATCTATGTCCTATTAATAAATCGCTGACCATGTGAACCTATCCCAATGGCCTTTGTGCAGCAGAATGACTGGCACTGTTTTAAGTCTTTGAAGATACCAGAGAAGTGTGGACTATGACTAACTAGTAGTAATAATAGCAGACTCAAAATTTAGAATATTAAACTCAGAAGGGGTAGAAACTAGGTTTTGATCCTTCTCCCAAAATTGTTTTTGTTTTAATTTAATTAACGAATTCCAATTCTGCCTTCAAAGAGTTTCAGTACTCTAACCACACAGCTCCAGAGCCAGACAAGTATGTTAATTTCTAATTTTCTCTCTCTCTGTGTTTCCACCCCTGGGAGTTAAC
The DNA here is from genome assembly GCA_035221455.1 of Xenops minutus. NCBI lineage: Eukaryota > Metazoa > Chordata > Aves > Passeriformes > Furnariidae > Xenops > Xenops minutus. Next base: position 89,332,853 of record JAWWEE010000105.1, on the reverse strand, counting down.
TCCCCATAGAAAGAAAGAAAGGACACAGAACTGCAAGAAAAGTACTAGCCTTGTTGCTGAATACGCATTGTCATTCTATTTTGAGACCATTCCATTATCTTCAAAATCTCATGATGTTCAATGATACCATTAGATAATGGCCTATCAAATGTGTAGTTTGGATCATTTAGCATTTTTTTCTTTTAAGGTAGCAGTCTTGAACTATTATATTCATTATAGCTGCTGTTACATCCGATGCTATTATCAGGTACAAAAGTCTATGCTCTGTATTACTGCATATTTAGAAATCATACTTTCAGCAGCCCATCCATCTTTTCATACCTATTTCATAATGAGATTTTCTCAGTTGCTACTAAAATAGACCTTTATAAAAGGTTATTTTTCTTCTTAGACACTTCAAAAAGAAAGCTATTGCATGTCTAATGCAGAAGAGTTCTTGCCCACTTAAATTTTGCCCTTCGTTCCTGTAATTATGCACCATTCTGTTATCATATGCAGGTTTCATTTTTTTCTGGTAAAGAATATGTGCTCCTTCACAATATTTATGTGGAGTAACTTTGAACTATTTTAAAATAACTGATCAGTAGCATTTTAGTAGTTAATAGTCTTCACAAAAATCATTATTAGTCTTCATACAGCTGAAAAATTATTATGGGAGCACTATAATTACTAATATTAAATAAACAAAAAACATCCTGTAAAAGCAATGGGGAAAAAAAAAAACAAACAAGGGGAAGATAGAAAAGAAATAAGAAGAGATTGTTTATTTTGTAATAAAATCATGAAAGCGAAAAAAAGTTATAGAGTGAAGAGTATAAAAAGTAAAAAGCTATGCATGAAATACCGTTAAAATATTAACATACATTGCATAGAAAATCAGCCAAGAAATTAACTGCAAAGTTCTGGTGCCATATCATGAGACAAAACAATGTGGTAAGAAGAAACTTGAAAGTGATTTTGACAACTGTTATACTTGAAGTCTGCTTCAGGCAAGGAGAAAATCTTCCTATCTATAACTCCAGCTGGTTCCATGTAATTGATGATGTATGGACACACAGATACTTGAAGAAAATCTAACTCTTAAAGTTACATTTGTCTGGGTGAAAAATAGCACAATGCTCTGTTTCATACTAATGAAGAACTAAAGCAGCTAGGTTTATGCAGAACTTCAGGGAAATTAAAAGCAAAAAATTAATCCCAAGTTATTTGTATTCAAGTCCAGCATCTTAAAGATTATGTGCTCTTTCTACTGATAACAGGTATTACATTCCAATGGCAAAAAAAAAATATATTAAAGTGAGATTGGAGAAATGCCCACAGAAGATACATGACTTTAACAACCCCTCAGAAAAATAAATAATAATTAAAAAAAAAATCTGTCAAAGAGGAGAATAAACCAGAAGATGCTTAGGAACATCATGTCAACATGTTTCATTTAGGGAAGAACCTCCTCTTTCCATCTTCTCTACATGTCACATGCACACTTTCTGAAATTCTTGTCTGTGCTTGAGGAGGTCTGGTAGGATGCGGCCACAAACTGATGTGATGTGAAAAGAACTGAGGAGGCATGTGAGGGAACCAGCAAAGAACTTCACCGAATGGAAAGATCAAAACACTGGAAAAACTTCAGGACCTGAGACATCTATGTTAAAGGAATGGTTTTATCAGCTTTGGACTCGACAGGTGGAAAGCAGACCCCAAGCTGCTGTTTAAAACTGCTGTTTAAAAGTTCTGTTTAAAAGTTCTTTCAGTATTAGAATAGTGATTACCTTTGCATCGTTCAATTGTTCTCATTTGTAGTTGAACCCCCAGTTTCTTATTGGCTGGCCGCTGTTGTAGTGCACCAACACCTTATAAGGCTTAGCCGCTCCCCAGTTCAAGCCTTTAAGTCGCAGCTTCTCCCCTTTATGCCAAGGTTTCTGCCCTTTTTTCATTTATTTGTCGTGCTCCGCCCTAACCCTGTCCCTATCTCTTCCCGAGTTCTAGAACCCTCCATCCCAACCCTATATAAGTCCAACGCACCCCTCAATAAACGTCCATTCCTGTTGCAACCCCTATTCAGTGTGGACCGGCTCCTCCTTTCCCCCTTGGAACGTGTCAAGGGCACTGGTAGGGAGGGCTTGCTGGATGTCTCTCACATTCCTGCATTTAAGCTCAGGTTCTATCCCTTGGTCCTAACCTGCTCTACACCATAAGTAGAGCTGGTACTTGACCTCATACGGTGCTTACCCAAATGTTGGAAGTCAAGCAGGCAAGGCAGAAGGTCAGTTTGACTGAGCAAGGATCTCCTCTTGGAGATAAGGCAAAAAAGGGAAGGTGCATGCCAAGTGGAAGCAAGGTCAGGTGACATGGGAAAAATTCAGAGATGCTGCTTGCTGCCCTAGGGGGAAAATTCATATGGCCAAAGCTCAGCTGGAGTTGAAGCTGTTCAGAAATGTGGGGGACAATAAAAGAGTTTTTTTCAAATATATTAATGGCAACAGTACATAAATATTATAGGATGAGGATGATACCCTCACAAACAGGGACAGAGACAAGGCAGAGGTGTTTAACACTTTCTTTGCCTGTGTCTTCAACACAGATGAGAGACCAAGGGGGTCTCAGTGCCCTAAGTGGAGGATCATGGCTGTGAGAATGATTAACTCCCAGTTGACCCCGAACTTGTGTGGGATCCCTACAAATCTATGTTGCCTGATGGGATTCATCCAAGAATCCTCAAAGAGCTAGCTGATGTCACCAAAAGACCTCTCTTGATGATTTTTGAGTGGTTTTGTGAATCTAAAGAAGCCTCAAATGATTGGGAGCTGGCAAACATTGTCCCAATATTCAAGAAGGGCAAGAAGAAGGACCCTGGAAACTACAGGCCTGTCAGTCTCACTTCAGTGCCTGGTAAAGTTATGGAGAAGACTGTTGAGGTCAAAGAGTCTGTGAGTACAGAAAACTAATCAGTACTGGGAGATTACAACTGTGATGTGCATAAGGCAAATAGTACAGCACAGTTTAAATATAGATTCATCTTTTATGTAGAATATGTGACTGTTTCATGGGACAATAAATAGGTCGGAAAACACAAAAGGCAAAGGAACCTTTGATGTGATTCTAGTTATTTATACGTCCTGATTCAGAATTGAAAGGTGTCTCTCTAGTAATGACTATTGTGTACTTAGATTCAAAATGCTTGCAGAAAAAAACAAAAGTAAAAATAAAGTCAACAGTTGTCCTCAGTTTCTAAAAGAGAAACTATTAATGCAGTTAATTTGTTAAAATAATGCTTAAAAGAGGGCAATGTTGTTAAGCGCTCATAGAAAAAGCAGAGATTATATAAGGAATACTGTATTAGACATAGACAAAAAAAATGTGTACCATTAATCAGGGCTTGAAAATAGATAAAAAGAAGCTTGCATGTCTAAATGTAAAGGTGTGAGAAGGAAAGCAAAAACCAGACCTTAGAATCTCCTATTTCCCACAAATCAATGAAATAAAAACATCACAGGCTAGGTTGAATGCGAAAACATACATTCATATGAAAACTAGAGGGAAGAATTAAAAGAATAAGCATGACAATCCCCTCCCTCGACTGGTTGGTGATGCTTTGCCTGATGCTCCCAGGACAAGGTTGGCTCTTCTGCCTGCCAAGGCACTTCTGACTCATATTCAACTTGTCATTAAGCAAGACCCGCAGGGCCGTTTTCCTGCCTTTGCTTTCCATCATCTCATTCCCAAGTCTGTCTGTACACCCAGGGTTGCCCCATCTCAAGTGCACAATCTGGCACTTTCTCTTGTTGAACTTCATATAGCTGGTGATTGCCCAGTGTTCTAATCTGTCAATCAAAATTGATGATCACTTTCTTTCCATTTCTTTGAGTTTTTTGAGTTCCTATAGCAGCTATTTCATAGGGACAGTAACCTTTTCACTGAGATCAAAAATATACTTCTGCAGCTAATTCAAAATCATGCCCTTTTAGCATACTTTAGTTCACATAATGCAGCAATCTCTAAACAAGTGAATCTTCAGATAAAACAAACCTGAAAGACACACTGTCAGGAATGAACCTATTGCACTCCAGTGACTAATGGATGGTTGATCCATATGTGTAAGGCTAGTCTGCAATAAAATCCCAAAATGAAGAATAGCATGAATATCAGGTAGCAATATCAGGTAGATTCACTCCCTCACTTTAAAAATCCTCTCTTATCTCTCCACAGTACTTGAAAATATAAAGAAATCTGTGAACTAAATGTGAACTAAACCAGAACTAATTTTCTAACCTATTCAAGGAGTTAAATTATGTTGTATTGAACCGAATTGATCACTAATTAGAGGAAAGGAATTAAGAACAATCTTCCTGAACACTAGCATAAGTCTTGAAATAAAATTCATTTATGTCAACTCCAGATAATTTAGGTTCATTGAATTGGCTTCAGTACTGTGTCAGAGAAAGTATTAGCCTGATTCATGAATTCTTAAGAAGTCAAAAAACCTCAACTAAAATGGACACTCAGGATGTAACCAAGACTCTATCCTCAAAAGATTTTAACTGACGGTGGGAAACAAACAAAATATGTATAAGGAAAAAAAAACAAAACAAATCAACATTATTCTCTAGATTCTCATCATAAATAGTGAACACAATAAATTATATTTTGCTGACATAAATGTCTTATTGTTCCTGGAACAGTATTCAAACTCTACTTGTGAGGAAGCAGGCATCTTGTTACCTGTGTCAGTTACAGAAACACACTGTAGTATAGAGTTTTGTAAAAGTCTGATGAGATCCTGCTTGAATTTAATTGCCTGGAAAGATCTGGTTTGGACCTCATGCTGCTTTTATTCAAGTGATGATTTTATTCAACTACACTTGTGTTAGTAGTCAAAGCAGAAACGCTTCCTGGCTCAGAGGAAATAGGTTATTAATGCAACAATATTAATTTGCAATGGTATCTGATTTTTTTTTCTTAAAGCAACATTGTTCCAACAGTAGATTTTGGATGGGTAAAATACATAAATTTTATTCAGAATCTCACAATAATGTCTGAAAATTTATTTCTCCAACAACTGTGAGAGATTCCTTCTGTTCTTCTGATCATTCATGAAAGAGGTGTGGAGCTTTTAGCTCTGAGGGAAGCATGCATACTGCAATTGTCAGAGCAAAACAAAAACTGGTTCAATGCTTCCTGATGAGAGCACTTCATTTTCCCAGCAGGCATTTGTAAAACTCAGTAGAGTTCAGGGGAAAAAAAAAATAAAAAAGATAAAAAAAGCTCTTAGAACATCTGACAAAGGTGAATAAAGAATCTTTCCATAAGTTATAAAACTAAAAGCTAATATATGGCTGATGACATGAAAGCAATTACAGCTTCGAAATAGATACACCTCTTTTTCAAGTTTTCAGGAGGCAAATGGTTTTGAATTTCTAGCATTGTTAGAGTTGATCGGACAAGAAGAGAATGATTTTTTAAGCAGTGTTACTAATATCCATTATGTAGCTGAATGGTATACCCTTTCGTGTGATCCAGCAATTTTCAGAGGCTTTTTGGACAAAAAAAAATACACTATTGTCTCTAAGTAAGTAAAAAAACCAGTCTATATTTCCTGTAGTTTCTGAAACCTCCTCCCTATTCTGTTCAAGGTTTCCCTGGCTCTGCTTATGCTTGACAGTCCTGGCTTACTGAGGTTCTGGCTCACCACCTGCATTGTAAGAGCTTCTTCAAAGCTCAAACTGAGCTGCAATTAGACAAAGAACAATCTTTCCCTCTTTCCATAGAGATAGCCATATGCATCAGTTAGGACAGGGAACATGTATAATTTTTTTCTCTGCTGCCCAGCCACACTTATTTTCACATATTATGTCAAACACAGCAAAACACAGGAAAACAAAATTTACATCATCTTTCAGAAGATGATGGAGACAGAAGTATAGAAACTTATAAAACCATCAGTTCAAGCTGAGAACTATGTGAGTCCTAAAGGCAAACTAAATGATAGGTTTTGATAAGAATGATTGAAAGAAAACCGTTTAATCTAAACTTGATAATTTAAGAACTAGGGGAAAGGTTTCTGGGTTTCCAGAAACTTTTGGCATTGAAAATGTTATGCAACGTTGAAATGAAGACACTAATTTTTTTTTCCTAAGTTCTAGAATTTTTTTATCCTTAGTTACTTATAGCATCAGTCATGGTGGCGTGTTTAGCATAGAAAAAGCCTTCAACATGAAGAAGACTTAAACCCAATGTTTAAACTATAGTAAATTTGGAATATTATATTAACTATTATGTAAATAATTTAACCTACTCTATGTAAAGCTTTTCTGAAGCTTTTCAGAATGTTGTATCAACATTCTAGAAGCTATATTTTGATTCATAGCAATTTATTTTCCAAAAATATTGTATAAAAAAGGTATTAGTATAAGCTATATTGACTAATTTATCTGGGAATTCACCTCACATAATTGAGATCTGCAATGTAATTTTGTTTTATTCTCACTTTTGGGTCTTGTAATTTTTCTGGTATTTTTCCAGCTTTCTTTGAGAGTAAGCAGTCTTATTAAAAAAGCAGTATCTCTTTAAAATATTTTGTCTGTTTAATTCCTTAACATATTGCAGTACACGAGCTATTCTTTGAGATTTCAATATCCATTTGAGGCATTTGCAATTGCTTTTATTTTATGTATGATTTAATTCATGATCCTGCATTTTGCAATAACATTACTCTACTTTGCCATCTGTGAAATTCAATTGTCACAAATTGTTTTCACTTCTTATGATCCTTTATCAGAATTAAGCATCAGTGGCTCTTAAAATCTGCACATCTGAAAAATATTTCTTCTCTCTAGAAAAAAATCCTGATTTTGCAAGTTATATATAAAGTTGCATTTTTCATTATGCAAATAATGCTACCATATACATTTCTCAAATCTAGAAAATGTGACATTTCAGTACGCCCAGTCTAGAAGTTTCCTATGACATTTATTAACCCTTCTTTGCATAGTGTACTATATTGTGTCACATATAAATGTAGACAGAAAAATTCTGAAGTAAACTTAGATTTCTAATCATTACATAATTTCTAGGAACACATAATTTTATTTTGTGGAATGATAGCTGAACCTTTACTGGCTTTTAGGTAATCTGGAAGACTGGAGTGCTAGAACAGATAAATTATTTCATTGCAAATCAAGATCTGTTCCACATAGGCTTGGTTCCTGTGGAAAAGACCTGCTATAAAAGTGATAGCTGAGATAGAGAATCAAATATCAAAGTTCAAGTATTACAGTCAAGCATGTGATACTAAAATCAACCTACGGTTGTAAGTTGTTTGCAACAGAATACTCAGTTCTACATAGAGAACTGTCATTTGAATTTAGAGTTCCATATTTGGATTTCACAGAATCTCAAAATGGTTTCAAGGAGCCACTGGAGACCATCTTCTCTAAAACTTCTGCTCACACAGAGCAGGTTGCCCAGGACTGTGTTCAGTCAGGAGTTCTGTGTCTAATTCTGGGCTCCTCAGTACAGGAAGGCTATGGAAATACCAGACTGTATCCAGAAAAGGGTCACTAGGATGCTTAAGGGACTGAAGCATCTTTCATATGAGGTTAAGCTGAGAGTTGGAGTTCTTTAACCTGGAAGAGAGAAGGCTCATGGTGGGTCTTATCTATATCAGGTATAAATACCTGATGGGAGAGAATGAAGAAGTGGGAGAAAGACTCTCCCCATTGACAGGACTAGGGGAATTATGTACAAACTGAAACACATTAAAACAAGCCTCATTGACATCGTTAACATTACATGAGCCTACACTGGAGAAAACAAGTTACAAATATGGTATTCCTTAAATAAACATTCAATATTCCAGGGGTGTGTTTTTTTGTAGATGAGACATCTTTCAGTATTGGGTTTACATGTCAGTTTTGGTATCAGGGGGGCTGTAGCAATCACTTCTGTGAAAAGCTGCTAGAAGCTTTCCCCATATCCAACAGAGTCAATGCCAGCCATCTCCAAGACAGACCTGCTACTAAGCATGGCCAAGCTCATCAGTGACAGTGATAGTGCCTTACCATATTAAGAAGGATGAAAAAACATGCTGTGCAACAGCACCTGGAGAAGAGAGGAATGAAGAATTCAGAAGGGTTTAGAACAATCCCCTCAAGCTGGAAGGGACCTATAAGGATAATCAAGTCCAAAACCCGGCTCCTCATGAGACTACTTAAAAATAAACCATTTGACTAAGAGCCTCATCCATCTCTTCCTTGAACGTTGACAGGCATGGTTATGACCACTTCCTTGAGAAGCCTGTTACAGTGACTGACCTCCCTCTCAGTGAGGAACCTTTTCCTAATATCCAGTCTGAACTTTCCCTGGCAAAACTTCACTCCATTTCAACAAGACTAGAGTGGTGAACAGAAACGTTAAGAGATGTTGTTCACATTTAAAGGCTCAGTCTTTACAGACCATGGTTTTATGGGATTTTATGTTTATTTCAGTTTCTTAAAAATGTTCAACTATACTTAATAAATCATAAGCTAGTCTTGCTACTGCTCTCATGATGCTGTTGTTAAGATTGAAAGATGAAGCTACTTATGGCTAGGGTTACAGCATTCAAAATATTCAAAAGCAATGCACACAAACCATGAGCTATCTTAACTGTCATGGGTTCACTCACTCATCTGAAAACATGTTTTTTTTTTCTTTGAACAAATGAACCCTTATGACTCTATGGCACAGTGTTGCTATTAGCTTTATTACACTTGAGATTTAGGCAAGATCTAGAAAGGTTCTAACAGAATATGAAACAGAATTTGCATATTAAATTTATCATGATCTATGATAAAGCTCATGGGTCTGTAAAACTTGTTTGTTCAGCTTTCAGGGAAGAGATGGTTTATGAATGGCCAGCCTAGACCATAAACAGAGAAAGTTCAATTCATCAAATCTAATTTCTGAAGTCTAGATAGAATGCTAAGAGAATGTAGGGTTGCAAATATTTGCCCAGAAAAGTTATAAACAAACCTTTGCAGTTTATAAATAGCTAATATGAGATAGATAGAAATTTTTGAGTTTCTGTGAGTGTTACCAAATGTTAAACAAACATGTCTAAGAAAGGTCATGGGTAATTATTGGCCATGGATAGAAGCAAGCTTAACAACCCCAAGAAAAAGTAATACTATCTTAACGTTTATATATGTATTTTTAGTATTTATGTAAAACGGATAGTAATTTGTTCAGAATATTTTCTCTTAAACACTGTACATTGGTGGTGTTTATTAATGGAAAAGGGAGACCTCATAGCAGTATACAGCCTCCTCATGAGGGGAATCAGCAGGATAAGCATTGGTCCCTTCTCTCTGGGGACCAGTGACCTGATGCAATGGCATGAAGCTGCATCAGGGAAGGTTTAGTTTGGGTAACAGGAAAAGGTTCTTCACCTAGAGGTGGGCTGTCACTGAAACAGGCTCCCCAGGGAAGTGGTCACAGAATCACAGAATGAGTCAGGTTTGAAGGGACCACAGCAGGTCATCTGGTCCAGCCTCCTTTCTCAAGTAGGGTTGTCCTAGAGACACTGCAGCAAGGTTGTCAGAGTTCAAAAAGCATTTGGGCAATGCTTTCAGGCATATGATGTGATTCTTGCGGCTCTTCTGTGAAAGGGACAGAGTTGGACTTCAATTATGCTTGTGGGTCCTTTCTAGCTTAGGATACTCTATGAGTCAATAAGCCTGTGATCTAATAACTACCACAAAAATCTAAAAAAGGTAGAAAATGCTAATCATAGCAAAAGCTTTCACATGAGGGGACCTATGACTATAAACGTCTAAAATGGAACGAGGCTCAGAGGAGATGAGCAAGGACAATGTGTCCACGAATTTCAGAGAATAATACAGGAATAATAATACTGATCACAGCTGTTTCAAAGAAGCTGGCTTTATCTTGACCAAAAGGGACCAGAGGTTGGTCTTCATTTTAGATAAGCAACTTGTCAGTTGAACGGATCAGCTGGCGGTGTAAATGTTTCTCCTTGAGCTCATTAGAAGTATGAACGTGTCCTTAAATTGGCCAGACGAGCATGGGGAAGGGGATGAATACATGGGTAAATCCAACGGAAAGTATAAAAAACTAGATGGCTATCAAAAGAATTTTGAAGAGAGCAAGGGGTTTGACTTGGTTTCAATTCACATTTTCCTAAGTGATGACTTGCCTCATTCAAAGTTGTGTCAGAGAGCATATTCTAGATACTGGTAATGGGGATCTTATTGGTATTGCGACTGAATGGCATATTGCATATGCAGTTTTTGGTACATTTTGTTAGGTAAATTTTATATCAAAATCTACATTCTATAGGTAGGCTACCTAGAACAATTTGACCAGAGATTATTGGACACTGACAGTGGCTTACCCTACTCAACCATGCTGTTCAGCATGATACAAATACAGACTTCTCCTTTTGCTCTGTCTTATTGCAAACATGTTATAGATTTTACTGAAATGCTTGAAAATAAAATTTTAATTTTGTTTAGCAAGACATTTGTGATGTATCATGCAATTTTATTTTAAGTCTTACATTTTTAGTTAGTTTTTTTCTAACTTAGTATGTGTCTTCTCTATGTCATTACATCTATCAATCACTACTTATTAATTGTGAGGCATATCATCCCTAGAGATGATCTCATAACAAGATGCTAGCATAGAGGTTATAGGTTTGCACAAGTGTAAAAGAAGAAAAATACCGATTGCCGTGTATCTTCTCAGACACATTCTGCAAATTAAAAAAATGTTACAGAAAAAAATTTACAGCAGGGTCAGAAAGGTACTGACTTTTCTAGAAAGTCATTAGAACTGCATTTATCTGCAGAACATCAGTGTCTTCCCTCCCCCCACACCTCCCTCAATATTAATCCTTTATATTTTTTCACTAGGTACATCTTAGTCTCAGAATATTTTTGTATTTTCACCATACAGTTGTTGAATATCCTTTTAATTTCGTTCCTATATCTTAAACTGATTTCCTCAATTTAAACCTGTTATAACCTTTCAGAGAGTGGGGTTTTTTTTAGCTATTAATTTGCTATTAATCTTTTCCTAGGCCTTCCCTTGTAGATGCATTTTTCAACTTTGTGGATATACTGTGCCATTACAAAAGGATACATAAAACTCATGAAGTTTTGACTTCTAAAGCCATGAAACCAAGACCTGACAGAATTAAGGCTGAAACTCTGGCCTGACATTGGCCTCATAATATAAATCCAGCCACACAAGTAATCCTCTTAAATAGTTCCTTTTACCATGATCATACTTGTAGTTCAAACAGAAAATTATTTTAATCCTTTAAGCAGACATACATTAAATTCAATTCTTTCAAATTTATAGTGAAATTATGCAGATAGTCACAGTATAAGAGACACAAGATAAACCACCTTTTCATGTACAACGGAGTCACCTCCATTTTCTGGTCATAGGTTGACTGCAGTATAGAATATTTAGAGCAGCACTGACACTCTCTAGAAAGAAAGGGAAATAACCAGACTGCTCAGAGAAAACAGTCCAATAATTTTTGAGTCATGGTTAGCAACATACATTCCCCTGATTTATAATCAGAATTGATTAACAATATTATTTTTTTTTTTATTTTAAGATATTTGGAGGAGAATCTTTTCCAATAAATTTCGATAGTGTTCATTTCTTGCTTAATAAAAAAGGACAACCTTTGAAAAAGGTGCAAAAAAAAAAAAATTAAAACAGACCATTTCATATTATTTTCCTTTTTCAAATAGGTTTAGTTGGGGGGGAGAGGTTGGTGTTCCTTTACCCCTTTCTTCTCTTGACCCTTTAAAAGGGAAGAAAACAGAAAAGTATATGAAAAAAAAATCAAATATTTTCTTTTTTTATGTATTTTATTTTCATCTAGTAATGGAATTACAACAAACCCCTACAAAATTCCATTTTTGTGAATTTTAAATTATTAAATACTTCTGTCAGTACACTGCATGCATTAATTTTTTCTAGCGCATTCCCAAATTTGTCATTGGGTTCTAATCATCATCTTACCTTCACACAAAAAATGTAAAGAGGGATTAATTGAGATATGATGCATTTCTAAATCTTTCTTTGCATCACTTAATGCATTTATCAATTTTGTTTTCACGTTTATTTTTTTAATTATATGTCAAAGTTTCCCATTAGAGTTTTGCTTTCTGAATATTTGAGCATAGAAACAATTCATATGGCTTCCAATCTCCTTTTTGCCAGACTTTATTGTACTTTGCCCTGGCACAATATGCTATCTCTATACATTAGAAAACAGCTAACTCTTTCAGAAGGAAATGAGCTATCCTTGCTTTAAAAGGCCAGTGAGGTCATTCACTCCAATTTTGTCCAATGAAAAAAAAACCAAAAAACCAAAACAAAACAACCAACCAAACAAACAAAAACAACAACCAAAAAACCCTTTCCTGTCAAAAACAGTCCCCTGGAATTTTTCAGTTTACTAGTATAGTAAATAGAGTCTGAATCTCCCAAATGTCCTGTATCATACATATTTTGCTGACTTATGTAGTATTATTGTATTTACCCCTGCCCTGTTGTCTTTTCTTCCCTTCCTCCATTTCAACAATCAGCACATACTTGTGAAAACTCCTCTGAGAGGCTACGAAAGATTTTTGAAATGGGTATTTTTTACTAGTCATACTATTCTTCTTATCAGTTTTGAGTCATTTTTTCCTTTTTAGTATTGTTCCAAGATGTGACATAGAGATTGGTATCTACGGAGCACATTAGCTAAGCTAAGCAGATCCTCAAAAATAAGCTTTTGCTGTAGAATTTTATGTAGGCGTATGCTGCATTTGGAAATAATCCTAAACTGATGCTAGTTATTTCAGAATACTTTAAATAATTAATCATTATATAATTACGTATAATATTATTTATTAACTAATATATATGTGCCCTGGGTTTCTCTGATTACGTTTTTTTTTGGTAAGAGAAAGATCAGCTTCTGATGGAAGTCTCTGGAAGTTTCCCTCCATCCTATAGAGCAGAGCCAATGAGGGCCAG
>JAWWEE010000105.1:89299392-89319709 GCA_035221455.1 Xenops minutus | reverse complement strand
GAAGGATGGGGCATAGACAGACCGAGGGGTGGGGGTGGAAAGGTGTTTGTAACTTGTTTCTATTTCTTATTTTTAGTATTTAGTTTGTCAGTAATAAATTAAAGCATTATTTTAAGTTCTGCTTTGCTCATGGTATTAATCAAAGCTCCTCTTTCGGTTATCTCTAGCCATAAATTTCGAGCTGTTTTTTTTTCCCTTCCCTCTGGAAGGTGAAACGGGGGAGGGGAAAGGCCTTGAAGGAGTTTTGCTGGACACCAGGCATTTATTCAAGGTCAAACCACCACAATATGTTATTTATTAAATTATTCAAATATTTTAGAATATTTAATGCACTCAAATAGCCTTGTAATCTTTTCATTTGAGCTTACTGAACAGACGTAACACTGCATTGTCATACCAGACAGAAGGTTTGATTAAGAACAGTATAGAATTATTTGTGGTAGTTCATATTTTGACAATACAAATGTACACAATCTACACTTTTCTTACTATTAAAAATCAATGGATTTTTTTTTTTTAAATAATATTTTCTAAGTAGCGTGGGCAACATTCTTCGGTGATACTAGAGTGAAGAAAACAGAAATTTCTAATTCTATCTATCAAATGCATTAATACTTTTAGAATTGTAATTGTCAACTAATGTAAGATTAAAAAATATAATAGAAAAAAAGGAAGACAACTATATGCAATTGTGTTGCTAGCTAACCATCAGACTAAAATACTTTAAAATAATAACTCCTCATAAGGTAGTTAGACTTAACATCTGTTCAACTACTTGACAATAATTGTTGTTACAGAACAGGCCATTATATTATCCTCTATCTCACAAGCTGTCTTTTTGACTGAAATTGTCAAACATAAACTTATGACCTATTTTAAAGTTCATATTTATTTTGTAGTTGCATGCAGCAGACATTGCATAAGCACAATCACAATAGCTACTTAGAGGCATTTCTTACCATTTAGAATCTCTATCCCTCCTGTACTTAAAATGAAATGCCAAGGATCAGGAACTCTGTGTATGCCCAATAACTTTCTTCAGTTATATATCAATGATGTACTAGGTTTTCCTAAAATTGCTAAAGAGGGCAGCAAATGAACCCTGTGTGAACGGTACTCTCTCAAAGTAAACATGGAGATTTGCAACATAGAAGATTTTTGTTTGGAGATGAGAAAGCTGTAAACTTTAATGTTGAATACATAAAAAAACCAATGGGATGAAGAAATGTCCTTCCTGAAAATTCTTGCTCAGGTGAATGCATTTTTTCAGTGTGCAGTATTTAGGACTACGTGTATACTGGTCAGATCATCCATTTACAAATCTAGCAGCACCAGTGTATGTTGGTCATAATCTCAGCACATAACTAGAAAAAGATTTATGATCTGTTTCAAAACTGTCTATCCCAGTCTTTAACTAAATAAACTTCTGGGATAGCAGACATTATCACGGAATCATAGAACGTGCAGAGTTGGAAGGGACCCACAAGGATCACTGAGTCTAAACCCTTAATTCTGCACAGGACAATTCCTAAGGCTCACACCATGTGCCCAAACTTCTTGACCTCTGTCAAGTTTGGTGCTGTGACCACTTCCATGGGGAGCCTACTCCACTGCCCAGCCACCCTCTGGGTGAAAACCATTTTCTAATATCCAACCTAAACCTCCCCTGACACAACCCTAGGGCATTCCCTTGGGTCCTGTCACTGGTTACCATACAGATCAGTGCCTGCCTCCCCTCTTCTCCTCACAAGGAAATTTTAAGCACAGTGAGGTCTCCCCTCAGTCTCCTCCAGGCTGAACAGACCAACTGACCTCTGTCACTCCTCATACAGCTTCCCCTCGAGGCTCTTCCCCATCTTCACTGCCCTCCTTTGGACACTCTCTAACAGCTTAATATTTTTCTTATATTGTGGTACCCAAAACTGCACACAATATTCAAGGTGAGGCTGCCCCAGTGCAGAGCAGAACGGGACAATCCCCTCCCTTGACTGGCTGGTGATGCTCTTTGCCTGATGTCCCCCTGGCCCTCCTGGCTGCCAGGGCACTGCTGACTCATGTTCAACTTGCCATCAACCAGGACCCCCAGGTCCCTTTCCATAGCACTGACTTTGAGGGAGTCAAAGGTAGGCTCCTCTCAGTTTTGTGTCATCCGCAGACTTGCTTAGTATCCCTTCTAGTCCTGTGTCCAAGTCATTTATGAAGATGCTGAAGAGCACAGGACTTGAGATGGAGGCCTGTGGAACCCCACTAGTGACAGGTCACCAGTCGGATGTTACTCCTTTCACTTTTACCCTCTGTGCTCATCCCATGAGCCAACTGCTCACCCAACACACAACGTGTTTATCCAGGTATTCTGGACATTTCGTCCAGAAGGATCCTGTGAGAGACAGTATCAAAAGCTTTACAGAAGTTACTTTCCAATGACTGTCTGAAGGATTGTTAATAATATAAGTAGAGGAGATCATTTTAAAAGATGAGTTTACAGGGTAAGTTATAGGCTTTAGGAAAATGAGATTTGATCATTCAAGCATTTCAGGTGATGATCATGAGAAAGTTAATGAACTTGGAAAAAGGTGTTAACTCTCCTGAGACAAGCTCCTAGTGGCTGGGAGGTAATGATACCTATTTGCAGAAGCAGGTGTGATAAGGCAAAGCAAAAGGAGAGTCAATTAAACTAGTTATCGGAAGTGTTCCTATGTGTTGCTGTATTATAAATACAAAAATCTATTCCTAATATTTTAAAAAGAAAAAAAAAAACACAACAGAAGCAAAATGGAGTTTTTATACTTTCTCATCTAAAAAATTATATGTATTTGTTAACAGTGCCAAGACCAAGGTCACAGGTTCAATCCCCACAGGGGCCATTCACTTAAGAGTTGGACTCAATGATCCTTGTGGGTTCCTTCCAGTTCAGAAGATTCTGTGATTTTGTAATCCTTTCCTATCCAAGCAAACAATCATTGCAGGGGGTTAATTATTTCTGTTACTAGAACACAGAGTTAAGTGTGCTGTGATTTCATGAATAATGCCAAATTCTTGAATAATACAGACTCATGGTTAAGACTTTTGTGAGTATTCAAAAATGTTCACAGATTTTTTCATGAATTCAAAACAGCTGTTCATCAGAATCCTGTTAGGCATCAAATTCTCATTTTTAAAAATAAAAATAATAGACTCCAGAAGCACTATGTAATGTCAGTTGCACAACCAAGTGCATTTTTGAAAGTAACAGCCCAGGTAAACTTAACATATAATACCAAAAATTTTAGTAAATTTACAGTGTAATTTGTGTCATGAGGTAATAGCAACAAATACAGTAGGTATCACTGAAAGAAAAAATTAAAATCCTCTAAACCTGATGTTATTTGAATTTTCAGAGAATAAGAAACTTAAGAACTGTTAAACAAACAACTATTATTGGTAAGAGCCATCACTCTGATCCACAATTATTTCAGTTCTATAACTGTTAACAAGCCTTTCATCTCAATGATCCTTTATTTACAAATTTCATATGATATACTTTAAAGGGATAAAGTTATTGTACTTGCATAATAAAAATATAAATTGTTTCATTTGTCACAAAATTATAGCCACAAACATAATAAGCTGACAAAAGTGGATGTAGAGTCCCAAAACTGAAATGATTCACATATTATTTGGCAACATAACTTCCAAAACTCTACTGGAAAGTATTTTTTGTCTAACATATTTTTTGCTTTTTAATAATGTAGTCAAGAAGTATATTTATGCCCATTTGGCGAAAACAGTGCTTCATGAAGAGGGAAGACCTTCATTCTGAAATCACCTTCAGCACATTTTCTTAGCCTTTTGATTCATTACAGTTGATTTAGATCTAAAATAACTGTTTGTTTGTAGTCTGCATTTATAGACATAAACTGATTAAAGAGGTTCTTCAACATTTTATTATTTTTCAGTTACAAGCTTTCTGATCTCTGTAACCATGCAGCTGATGGAAGCTTTTCTTTTTTCATCCTCATATTATCTTATAAATTACTCAAAAATTAAGCCTCATAGGTACAGATCTGGAACATACTGTCATTTGAGGATTCTCTTTTTTTTAATATATAAAGTAGGCATTTTCTCATAGAAGTATTTGACTGGAATTCCTGTCCATGTTGACATTCAACTGCAGCACCATCAGAGTAGCCTATGTATTAAATATATTATTATCTTAATTTGCCTGTACTGAATTCTAGCAATGGGTAAGAACAAGAAGACATTATTGGGTAATGGTATGTAAGACATTTTAGGTAATTCTTGGATCCCATGCCAAGAGTACCTGCTGAGGCCTCCTGAGGGAGCATGTGCTTCCTCAAGTTTTTAGAGTTCCTTGCTGGAAGCTGAATAGTTTAAAGGCATACAGGAATGAATTCATTTATAAGAAAGCTATCTTATTTTCCTGTTCTAGTATTTAAGCTCTATATTTCTGTTTTCAGAAATAAATTAAGCAACTGATTTACAGAAGGTTGTGATTTTCACACAAGATACTGGGTTAGACTATTGACAGTTATACAGAAAAACATCAGTGTAAGTGCTAATTGGCATAAATGTCAGGTTTTGGTAGCAGAAGCAGAGGAGGGGTCTTCAGGGCTGGCATTCATAAGCAGATGTCGAGCCTGCCCCCACAGTGGACACAGCCAGTTCCAGTTGCTACCACAACAGGTCCACCACAGGACATAGCTGAGCCCAGTAGTCAGGCTGGTGGGTCCTCAGTGAAAACACATTTAAGCAAGAGGAGAAAACATAGAGAAGGGGGGAAATATGGTACTGGGGGAGAAGGAAAAAACAAAATGAACCAGGTCATGGCAGCAGATGGTGTTTCATGGCAGAGCTGATAATATCGATAAACGGACCAAGGGTCACAGACAAGCTTATGCTGGCACAGGGACATCCTAAAGGGACTGTAACCCATGGAAGATCTATGCTGGAGGAGAAGATGCAAGTGAGAAAAAAAGCAGCACACATACACTTTTATGCTATGATGCTACTCCTGTGCCACCCCCATCAAAGGGACTGCATGTAACCTGTGGCATTAACAAGGGGAGTGACCCACCAGGAAGTTGCAAGGAGAGGTGTCTGAAGGGATGCTGAGTTTGGAAAAGTGAAAGGAAAGGTATTTTCCTGAGTGTTTAGAGTATTTGTTGAGAGTTCTTTGTTTCTTTTGATTTCAACCAGTAATTAAATGTTTAGGCTATGTTAATTGAAAATAAATTAAATTCCCAAAATAAAGCCTGTTTTGCCTAAGACAGTGACAGGTGAATAAGTTCTCTGTCTTTATTTCAACTCATACATTTCTTCATTTGTTTTCCTTCAAATTTCTCACTGAGGTACTCTCCTCATTAGTAGTGAGGGTCTTCAGCTGCTAGCCAGGGCCAGCCCACCACAACTATCAAAGAAAAACAAGTACTTTCACCTCTATCTCTTGTTTTTACCTTCAATATAAATACTTATTTAGGGTAGAACTTGTTTTCTTTCCAAAGTGAAAGACAGTTTAGCACTCACTGAAATAAGTCTTTGCAGAAATATAGTCCTTTTATACATATAGCAAGAGAATATCTTAATTTCTCTTATTTCTGCAATGTTACTGAACCCTGAATAAGTTTCAGCCTCCAATTCTGAACCTCTTTTGAGTAAAGACTGACAGTGTAAATAAGGTGATCTTTGTACTATAAATGCTCTTCAGTCACAGGTTATGCACCTCAACTTCACTGTGACTTGGAGAGAAGGGGTGTGTAAGGAAGATTAGAAAATCTGTCCTGTATAGCAGAGAGAGTTTTTAATTATGTGGTTGAATCATCATCCCTGGAGGTATATAAAAGATGTGTTGACATGGCGCTAAGGGGCATGGTTTAGTGGTAGATTAAAAAGCATTTTCTAACCTAATCAACTCTGTGATACTACGATACTATTTCAAAATTAACAATTTCTTTTTATTTTTTCTTTTTTTAAGAATCATTAATTATCCATTTATATATATCACACAGAAATGAAAAATTATATGAAATATTTTCAAAGACAAAGATAAATAACAAAAATGTGTGCATTTTAATGTTAGGACAATTTTCCTTGCAACTGCCTTGCAGGTAAGAATATTTGCTTTGCTTTGTAGCTTTTTTCCCACTTTTTTTTTTTTTTTCATTTTAGAGAAAGTATGCTAATCTTGTTTGTTTTGGTTTTTTGGTGTTTGGTTCGGCTTGGTTTCATTTTTGTAGATAGATAAAAATGAAAACATAGAACACTCCTCAAAGCCAGCAGTGAAAATTACTGTCCCACTTGTTTCATGCAGAGAGGTAAAACAGATGAAATATTGTAAATTTAGTGTTAATAGTGCTCATTTTGAGAAAGACCATAACTGAAAAAGGAATTGTTTATCAGAATGACACAAGGGACCAGAACTTTGTGTAAACTCTTAGACACTGACTGAGATTTGCTTTAGCACCTACTAAGAAAACCCAGCTGCTTCTGCACCTCAAAACAGACATTTTCTCTGCTCAGTGTGACAGGTAGAGCAGCTGGTCAAGGACAGTGGTATCCCTAGGAGAAATTTGATTACACAAAAAGCATATGATCCTAAATAGTCCATGACATATAACCAAAACAGTCACTGAAGTGTGATCAACAAAGTCTGCAAAAAATAAATATGACATTCTGAACATTGTTATGCGACTTTTTGCTGTAAATTACTCAATAATGGCAGGGGGTTTGGCACTAGATGAGGTCCCTTCAAACCCTTACCATTCTATGATTCTATGATTCAGTGTGCTTTGTTAAAACTATTAATCTCCCTACAAACAATGACAACTCAAAAGTAAAACTGCACTAATTAGAGTTTAAATATGCATGTTTTTAATCAGAAAAAAACCCAAACAAATATACTTTGTGGCCTGATTATCAAACTTACACAACAGAAGTGAAATGTATTTAATTAGATTGCTTTGAGGCATACGATATGTTTGAAGTTGAATTTTATTTGCTTGCCTTTGTGAAGCACATCTGTCAATTTGAACTTTTTCCTTGAAAACACTCCAGCTGTTTATTCTATGCTAATTCACAAAAATGATCCAGCAAGCAACTTCAGTGTTTGTTAACCATAATTATTTTGCATTACTATCTAATGGGATCTAGGAGACAATGCCATAGCAGGCAGATGTATTTAATCCATACCACTGAAAATGGTGGATAGGAAAGTCCATTAAATTTTTCCACAGTGCACATAAAATGAACTCGGATATGACCATTACTCTAAGGTATCTGCTATTAGTCTTTGTATTGGCAAAATAAAATTTACTGAGTTGATAACTGGGCTGAGACTATCACATTTTTCACATCAACTATAAACTCACTCTTGCTAAAGATACCGTGGACGTGGGAGCTTTGGTTTATGTGATCTTAAATATTTCTTGCCATCTTGTCAGCAAGGTGTTCTGTCTTTTGTGTGGGTAGTGGATTGGATATGATGATGAGTATATGCTAAGAATGCCAACCTGACCTAAGTCTTCAGATAAGCAAAGATGAACAAAGATGATACACGCAATTGTGATTATCAAAGAAAAAAAACCTGGTGGATCATGAATAATAGCTTTATTTTTACCACACCTTGTTGGCTGCATAATTTTCTTTAGAGTATAGTAATATTCAATAGCCCTTGAATAGAACAAAGACTTGCACAGCTTGTTTCTTGAATCCTGTAGAAGTCAATTGCAACTACTTAGGAAAATTCCCATAAATGGGGCTGGTTTAGTTATCCCAGCTTTCAGAGTCATCCAGCCAAGGAACAGCATAAGCCAATAGAGATGAACTTTGCATTTTCCAGCTTTCAAAGAATTCCTTGATTCATGGAAATAATTTTTATGCTCTTCAAGGCCTTCCTAGAAAGATAGGTACATTTGGATATATATGAATTCGTAATTTTATTATATTCCTCTGTTCGTTCTTTGCAGTTTCAGATGGAACTATTTCTATACTAAAACCTCTCAGGAAAACATCAGAAACAAGAGCATCAATGTGTAAATCAAATAGTGTTTTTTGGGGTCCAGAACATTTTCATCCAAATATAAAGAGCTTTGAAAATAGAGCTTTTTATTTACCAAGGCATAAACACACTCAGAAACTCCACACCTTTTACATGCCGTGTTAGAGTTATGAAATTCATATGCATGAACTAAAGATAGAGCATTTCCTGAAGAAATAACAAGATATAAATGTTTCATTTTCTTCTATACCATCTACAGGCTTCATACACTGAATTTTAAACACTTCATTCTAAATAACTAAGCATGTAAGTTTCTCTACTGCATAAGAAATGAATTCTAAATTTAAATCTAAACATGGGATGCACAATAGGTAAAATGAGAAAGTAGATGAGAAGGATGTTAGCTTACTAATACGAAACACCAGAAAAAGTCTCTATCAGAAACTCTACTATCTACTGTACTTAAGCATCTGTTAATGTGACCACATTCACATTAGGGCTTGTAAACCAAAGCTTTGCCAGCTTGTATTTCAGCAGGAGCTGCTGCATTTTCCAATATTCTGTCTCTGACTCTAGCCAGTAACAGACACCTGGGAAAAGGGGGTGTGAAATGGAGCAAGTGTGAGTAAATTGCATTTGGTCATGTTATTCAGTACTGAGTACTGATTGCAGTAGTGGCTACTGATTGACTTGTCTTTAGGTTCATCTCATTCTTTTTCTACTTCCAGAAATATGCTATGGCAAACTATCCCACAACTGTTAGATAGTACTTTCTTTTGTTTGTTTTAACTCTATTGGTTATGAACTGCAAACCATAGTGGCTAACAGTTCTTCATTCTTGTATTTACTTTCGGTAAAGATAAACTTTTGCTCAGGAAACTATTTACTTCAGGTATTCAGTCATGAAATTAAAAGCATAACTTTAGTTTCCACCTTAACTATTCAGATACAAATTCCACCTCTTCATTCAAAGCAGAATGCCCTGACAACAGGCTGTAGAGCAATCGTGGTGCATACACAGTACAAACCAAACAGCAAAGTTTCTCTCTTGTATTTAAGTTCACAAGTACAGTTAGACTGTCTCAGGACAGCAGCAGATATGTAACATCTATTGCATTTTAGAGTTGACTGACTCCACATCAAAATTAACTTGGAGCTGTTCACATGGCTTAACTATCTAGATGTATCAATGTCCTATGCCGTTACTTCGGTAGTCTTCAGCTAAAGAAAGTGTGACTGAAGAGAGGAAAGAAGGCTGTCCATTTGTTTGGCCCTGACCTTCCAGCAAGAAAACCTTCCAGGGTGTAGATTAGACTGAGCTCACTGGAGAGTTCTCAGTTTTGAAAAACCTTCTATAAATGGGATGATGTGATTGAGAAGAGAGCCTGCACTAGAAAAGACAAGAAAACATTTATAACTGGAAATTAGCTCAAAGCTAAATCTCAAAAATGGTGAAAAGAAAAAAAGCTTTCATTGAGTTCCATGACCACACATTATTTTAGCATGCAAAGCCTCTAAATTACTCAAAGTTTGTCTGGAGAACAAGATCAGATTGAATAAGAGAAAAATTATTTTCAGACATGAATTTAATCCATTTCACCCATAGATTTCAGTATTCCTCTATTTAAAGTCACCTTTTCCCCATGTATTAATATTAGAAATCAGAATCTTGTTGCTCTATATTTAAAGATGGTAAGAGACATTATATCTCTGCTGATGTTACTCAGTTTCAAGGCACGACCCAGCCTGTTGAGGTAGGTCCTGCACCAGAATGAAGATTTTGGATTATTTAAAGTTGCACAGAATTACATACATAGTGTAATTCCCTTTCAAAATCTCACATATACTCAGGGAATACCTGAGTGGCAACTCCCATCCACTTAAATTGACTCCATCTGGTCCCTGAAGACAGTGAAACTGAACACTGAATGTTACCAACTTGTACTCAAAAAACAAAACCAAACAAACAAGCAAACAAACAAGCCCATTAAAAAACAAAGCAAAGCAACAAACAAACAAACAAAAAGCACAGAGAGAAGAAATACAAGCACACCATTCAGAAGGAGTAGATTTGTTTTCTGAAAGCAAATGAAATCAGATGTATCTGTACCATGGAAATGTCAGACATGCATAGAAAAATGTCCCAGTGCTGCTAACACAAAAACATATCTAGAGGGATTCTATATTCTATGTTTCTATACTATAAATCTACATGATAAAAAGTTAGTACTTTTAACCTCAGAAGTGATGTCTAGGGTCTGCACACGATTGCAAACATGCTGCTAAGCAAGGTCAAAATGTCTACATACCTATTTTGCCCACTATTGTCTAGAATATTCTGAAAGATGATGTTAGGAACTTCAAAAAATATCTGAGATTTTCTATTAGCAAGCATAGAACAAATACATTCTCAAATCTTCAGAAGTCTGATCTTCAAATCTTTAAAACACTTTATTTCTCCCCTCTTTCTTTGTCATTAGAATTCATATTATTCACTTGATGTTTGCATGAAAGCAACATTCTAGCTAGTGGTTACAGATTCTGCTTTCCCTCTCCAAGAAAAATACCTTCATATTGGGGGGGAAAACAAACAAACAAACAAACAAAACAACAAAACCAACCACCCAACCAACCAAAACAAGCCCAAACCAAAAACCATGAAAAAGAATCTCTATGGAATAAAACATGCAAAATCTATTCTCAGAAATAACTTTACTACCCTTGTTAAATTATTACACATTGTTAGATGTTATACCAAAAGCATATTTGCTGTACATTTATGAATAAAATAGCCTAGATTTCCTGATAATAAGGAAGACAGAGTGGGGGTTGGGAATGGAACTTTAGGGGTTAAAAATTAAAATAAATGTTTATAATTATTCAGATTTTAATATATCTTAAAAGAATAATGATTTTTATTATTAAAAGATATAGAAATAAAAATACTTAAAACATAAACTAAAACCATAAAATTAAACTATTACAGAACAATTTTTTAAAGAAGTCAGAAACCAAACGTTTTTCTTTTTTTTTTTTTTGAAAAGTAATTCAACATACAATTCTTGAAGACCTGTCACTCACAGATTCTTCTAGTTAACAGATTGTCACATTGAACACTATATGCAGTTCATTGAAATTGGCACTACTCCATAATTAAGTTGTTTTTTTAAAACTCTTTCAATTATATAATATCCTCAGAGTCAATAATATAAAAGCAGCAGCTTTTCTCATATGGAGAACTTTTATCATGTCCTAAATTAAATAATAAGTAAAAAGGTCTTGCAGTTTAAAATCTTCAAAAGGCAAGTAACTGGATTAACCATTCTTGCAATGAGATTAGCGTGGATCAGGTCTTAAAAGTAATAAATGGGTTCCAGTGTAATATTTGTATGAACATTTTCATGGATTATATACCTCAAATGCAAAAAGCTTACCTAGCATAATTTAGTTACTCTATATTTGAGAGATATTCTGTATCGAAACATGAAAAGTTCTTTCTCTGCACTCATTTCTCAACAAATCACATTTAATCAAGAATTACATTTAACTAATTCTATTTATATGAGATTAAGAAATACAGTACTATATGAGACATGATGATTCATGTTAAAAAACTCAAACCAAACCAAAACCAAACCAAAAACTTTTAGCACACTTTAAAGAACAAACTTGCATATGTATATCAGTTGCCAATTTTGGAGCTAATTCACATATATGACCTATACTGTTCTCAACAATTAAGTGCTCACCCTGCTGCTGAATGTAGTGCTTATTTCTTTAATTTTTTTTTCCAAGAAAAGTTGTAATGCATTGGTTATTTTTCCTTAAACCATAGAGATGCGATGCAAAGCATGTAACAAAGAGCCACACAGAGAATTATTCTGAAGATGGAGAGTGAGGGGTACAGTGTAAGGTGTTTTGTTTCAGATTGAAAATAAAAGCATTCAAAGAGAAATCACCAGGCTGAAAAGCAAATTCTTATCCTAAGTATCTAACTGATAAGAACAAAAAGATAACAAAGTCTTAATAACATTTTCCTAACCCAAAGATATGGAAAGCATCATTCATGAAGAGGATAAGAATGGGAAGAACTAAGTCTATGGGAACAGAAATGGAAATGGAAAATGATCTATATTAGTATAAAATGCGTGATTGCTTATAATAAAAGTCTTTATGCATGGAGATTCTGAGTTGGAAAGGGCAAAGGAGGACAAAATCCCATCTATGTTAATTCATCAGCTAGCTGAATTATGGAGACATGAAAAAGTCACTGAGTTTTGTAGGGCTGATCAGGCCATGTACTTGCAATAGGTAAGGAGCTGGGCCAAAACACAGGGGATACTATGTCTGGGATATTGGAAATAAGTGCTATGACCTAATTTTAGGTTTCTAGTTGGAGCACTGTCATTATAAGAAACATCTGCCTATACAATTAATAGAAACAAATAAGCTCAAGACTATCTGAATAATATTGTGAATTTTCATTCCTAATGTCCCACTTTACACTTTTATCACATGAAGAAACTATTTTGGATTTCCTAAACAATAAATATGGGCAATAGTTCACTGTACAGATTTATTCAGATGCAGAAAAGGAGTTATCAAGAAATGATCTTAATTTAGACAAAAATACTAAACCAGACTTACTTATTTATCCTGGAGAAATGAAGGCTATTTAGGTTTATAATTTCTCATAAATACGTTACGGAGCTAAAGTGCAAAGTTGGCACAAGAACAAATAGATATAAATGAACCAGAAATAAATTTAGGAGAAATCACAGATATTTCTAACATCCACTCTGCCAGTGTTGGAGAGTATTAAGTCAGTAGAGGAAATGGACCAAAATAAATTGCTAATTTTATTAGAAAAGTGAATCAATTTACAATATGATTGCTCACATTATGAAGGGACATGTAGAAATGTTCAAGCCCTTCCAGAACATGAGAGACTTTTTCTGTATGATTGATATGATTTTAGCTAATATGATTCTTATCATTTCCCATTTGCAGAATTTCAAGATAAATGAATATACACAATGTTGATTTTCCTTTTCTTTTCAGTGAAAACGCATACCTATATGAAAAAAAACAGGGCCCAACAACTTAACATGTGATCTCAATGTTCTTACAACATCCTAAATCTCAAATTTTCTCATTCTGAGAATACTTTCTTCTATTCTTTCAAGGTGTTATGAGAAATACAGTTTGTACCTGATAATTGTGATGCTGTTTGATAGTTTGAACTGCTGGAAAGTCTGCAAACTTCAGCTACTCAGAAGTAAACACTGAAGGTGTACTTTATATCTTTTACATACACTGCTCTAGGAAATGTGTGCTTAGGAAAGTCTAGAAGAAAGCAAAGTGAAATGACAGATTGATAAGATACAGATCTTATGTCATAATGGTGTAATTATGCACAATTTTAAAACTGTAAATTATATAAGATAAAAATATAAAATTGCCTTGTGACTGTTTCCCCATATTAGCAATATTCATCAAAGTCATGTGTTGCTATTAACTAGGCATTATAGTATTAGTATTATTGCAGTCATGATAGTTGAAGGATGTAGCATAATAAAAATTTCTAGGAAAGGAGAACATAGTTTTTTATGTGATTTGAAATGCCTAAGCTTTCTCAGTAAGCCAGGTATAAATCGTTACATAGCTGAAAACAGTGCATTTTGGAGAATTAGGAAAAACAGAGAAGGCAGAAGAGTTTTCAGACACTAAAAAATCAGCCAGAGTGGGCATACTGCTCAGTCCTACTGCAGCAAAACTATGCCAGTCTCAGCAGTCCCTGTTAATTTGTTGTTTTCCACAACTAACTGCTCAGACAACCCCCTGCCAAAACAAGTTGCACTGCTGATTACACACTGCCCCAGCACAGGAGTTGTGCTTGAACTGGTTGAGAACTGTGTGCATCTCAATAGTTCAGTATTATTTCACTATTAAGCTTATATATAGCTTATAAGCTATTAAACTTAGAGTGTGTGTGTATGTGTGTGTGTTCATGTGTTCGTTGGGGATGATGACCTTGAGCAGCTGATCTGCTATACAGGTAATTCTCAGATAATTACTGAACCAGAAAATAAGGGCAGGGTTTTGAATAAGTCTCTATTCCATCTGGTTCAGTAAATACTTAAGTGTTTATATGCAATTATACCCACCAGGCTCTATCCACCCAGGTAACCCAAAATGGGTGTACAACATATCCTGGAAAGGAAGGTGATTTAAAAATCTCAGATTAAAAAATAGCAATAGTGTTCCTACTTTCTGGGTGAGTACTTAGACAAATATAATTGAATTGCAGAGCAATCACTGATAGATTTCTGAAATTAGTCTCAATTTTCTCTTGCTTTTCTTGCACAAGAGAAAATTTCCTAGCCATTTGAGTGCTTCAAAACAAAAGTTTTTTTTATATTTTTATTTCTATTAAAACTCCAAACCCAATACTGTTTCTACGCAATCTGATTTGACACAAAAGGATCAATTGCATTTACAACTTTGACCTTTACTTGGCTTGCATTCCTTCTTTATTTGTAGTTCGTTCAGAAGACTAATGGGTTCACTGTGTCTAAGATTGTGTGTAAGAAGAACACAAGTCTGTATTCTGCATTTGTGAGTATACCATTTGGGCCTGTCCTATTGCCATTTGTCAAAGTCTTGACTTTCAAGTAATATGTACATTTTTTTCAAGCTATAAGATTCAGATAAATGAAATTAGTACTATTCATTAGATTTATTACACTGTTACTGGGTATATCCACTCATGAGTAACATCCTGTTAATGATCCTATGCCAAAGATTACGAATCTGTACACAAAGTACAGAGTGTTGTAGCCTAATTTTCTTATGTTTACATTGGATAAAATTTTGTCTTTAATACTATTTAGGATGTAGTATCTCACAGGTCAATTCAACTGGCTTTTAATTGACTACTTTTTCTTTCCCAACCTTCAGTTTAAAATGAATCTGCATGTCTCTTATGGACTGAGACTGTGTTAGTTTGCATCCTTTTCAGTCACCTTGATTTCAATCGAATTTAGCTTGTTGACTTCAGTAAGAAGGAATTTAGGAAAATACTTGTGGACAAGGAGATTGCTCTTTAGTCTCCCACTCTATTGTAAATGACCAGAGAATGACTTTTTAGTTCTTTTTCAAAGTAACCTCAGGCTTTTAATGGGAGCTGGGTGAAAAACTGCATTATAGATGGTAAAGTACCTGCATACTAGGATAAGGTAGAGGCTAGTCAAAGAACAATGGTGGAATCTACCATTTCATAAATATATGAAAAAAATATAAACTACTCTTCCTTATTAATGGTTCCTATTTAAATTTTCTGTTCCTTGACAATTTAATTTTCAATTTCCTTAGATTTTCTTTGTCAGATGTCTACTTTTTCACAAAGGTTTGGATTTATTTTCCATTTTTTATTTTGCTATATTTAAATATTTACACTGATTGTATCCACTTCAACTTCATAAACTTCCTGTTTTCCTCTACAGTTCATACAGGTATTATTTAATTTCAGCCTATTTTCTCATTGCCAGTATCTTTTGTTTTGTTTTGAAGACCAAAATGTACTAAATTTATGACAACTCCTTTATTCATATCAGAAAACAGTGAAGCACCGCTCAGGTTAATAATATCTGGAATGGGTGAAATGTTGCTTGGTTCTTTAGTTACTATTGAAATTAATAGTCAAAGTCCATGTGGTTTCTCAGTATGCAAATAAAGGTAAAATTCAGAAATACGTAATGGCAAGATATGCTAATTTCTTTCAATAAATTGAAATAAAGTTAGGAAGATAAACAATAATAGTGAAAATTGTATTCAAAACCACTTTAATTGTGATTCAGCCAGCAGATGGCAAGTGATGTTCAGGCTGAAGATCTTGCTTGTACTATGCAAATATTCTATGAACTGAAGAATCAGACAAACCTCTTTTCTCATTTATCTAATTATAATCTGCTTTTGTTACTATGAGAAAGAAAAAGACAGTATCTTATGCACTCCAGCCTTCTCAAAGGTAAAATATTGAAATTATAAAATGATTCCTTTGTAGTGAACCTGAAAGGGATTTGTTTTCCTTTTTACTAGATGTTCCAATATGGAATGGATTCATTTGCTATGTTTTGTAGTATTAATCTCTATTATCAGCCTAAGCGTGCTGAGGGAGATGTAATGTGAAAAGGGAAAAGCACCACAACTGTTGAAAACAAATGCAAAATATTGCCTATAAAATATTACCACTTCAACAAGGAATTATCCAAAACAGAAAGCATAGCTGGAGCATGAAGTAAATGCTGCAATAAAAATAACAAGTGGCCAGAAACATGGTCAAAAATAATGTAGAAAAAATAGGGATCAAAGGCCTTTTTGCTTTTTTAATCCAACAAATTCTGTTAAATGTAATGTTGGTATAAGGGAACAGCTTCTGACCCTAACAATATAAATTACTCTAAAATTACAAAATGTTTTGTAACACTGTAGTTTTGTTTCTCTCAGTGCATTTATTATGTCATTAAAAATCACTTTTCAGAAAAGGATAATGTCTTAAAAGGCAAAAGTCAAAGTTTCTTCAAAAAAATAAGCATATTGTGACATATGGGTGCACTACCCAAAGAGCTTAAGAGAAAAATTTTCACAAAACACATTCCAAACAATGTCAGCCAAACATCTGAAGGAGGCATTTAGATAAAAGTATGAAGTATTTTGAATAGATTGGGTGAACATGAAAGTTTTCATCTGACTTCCCCCCACATTTGGCAACAATACTAATCAATGTTCTCTTGGAATTCTCTGCAGGATGCTTGATAGTCCTTGCTCTTTTTTAAAACACGTAGTTAGTCTTGGCTTTCTAAAAATGTTTCCTAATAGAACGCATATTAAGGCTGCATAAGTAATTCCCATTAATTTATATGAGTAATTAGCTGAATAGAATCAAGGCAGGAGAACACTGAAAGAAGAAAATATGCAAATTTGATTCTTCATCTTTAAAATAATTTGCAATTTTTCCTTTGATAACAGTAAAACACAGATTCTGATGTGGATGTAACAGTAAACTGCATAGAGTAGAGGCAGAAGACTGAAAGTTTGTAGAGACTTGATGTTAATTGGTTTAAGAAACCTGCCAAAGCAATTAAAGTATCAGTGGGTGGTGTGAGGGTGATGCAGATCTTTGATGCCCCATCAAAATTAGCACAATCACAGACATATTTTGCCTGAGTGGCTCCTGAATGAACCACCCACACAGGACATAGATTTAAAAAAGCCTTTGCTCAAAAGATTACAGTGATAAATGAGTCACAAGAGGATGAAATACTCTAAGTTTTTTGGCTTGTAGCATTGTATATAAGATAAAACTTGAAAAGTTTCACTTTAAAATATAATTAAAAAGAAAAATAAAGGAAGTTAAGAAGAAAGAGCAACAAGTCTTTTTTCATGATCAATTTTTTTTTTTTTAATAATTATATTTGCTGTATTTAAGTATGAAGTATGGTGTTCCTTGATAATCAATAGAGCAAAAGTAAGATTTTATAATTTTTTTTTTGTCACATGGTTTAGATTTCAGTCATATAGCTTCAGTTGTCTTTGACCGAAGACACAAAGCTTGAACTGTACTTTCAAAATTTTAAAGATGTACTCAAATTGTGCAAACACAGATATCAGACTTAATAACACTCCCAAATGAAACCACTCTACCAGTAGCTGTAATAACAGATGTTGGAATCTATCTCAGCTACTTAAAGAACTTGCCAACAATTGCAATTGCTTCAATTTCTTTATTCCCACTTTGTTTAAATAATTTAAATGAAAATGTCTTTGCAATGACTTCAAACACTGAAGTGTAAATATTCCATTAAAATATTTCAAAACGAAAATCAGTTTCTAGCCTTGTACGTTATATTTTTGTTCTTTAGTATCTTGTTTTAAAATCCAAATTTAAGGCCTTTAAAATCATAAGTAGAGAAAAAGGAATTTAGAGTTTGGGTTTTTTTGACATATTTAGTCTTTATCTCTCCATTAGTCATCCTGTATGAGGGTCAGATTCTTATCTACTGTAAATCTAGCGAGATTTTAAATAACTGGTTTCCTGAGTCCATGATATTTAAGTAAGCATTACCTGGAAGTTATCTGCTCTCTGGTTTTTATGTCCCCACTGCACACTGCTTTGTAGTACAGTAAAAAATGCTTTGGACTCAAGACTCGACCTAGCTTTGTAGTGAAAAATTTTAATCTTAATTAAATTTTAGAATGTTTGATTTTGTTTAATTAAAATGAAAACCTCAGTCTCTTTCTTCAGAAACATGAATTCTAATAATTAAACCAATTATGTGCAAAAAAATTGGGAAATTATTCTTATCTGGATATATTCCCTATACAAAGTTTAAAGCTTAAATCATTCAATAATAAAATCTAATTTTCCTCAATAAAATTAGAATTTTGTGACTTTTTTTTTGTCTATTTGAACAGAATGAAAGCAGAACTATAAGGTCATGTACTGGGATCTTTATAATACTGAAGCTAACACAAGATCTCTCACATCAGTAATTTCTTTGGTTGTTTTGTTGTGAGTTTTAACTTTTTGACAGATTTTTGATTTTTTACTATTTTTAAAATGGGATTCATACATGAAATTTTTTTTAATTTTTTTTATGACACTGCATACCTATATACATCATACATAACTGCTTCTTATTTCTCATCCTTGGACTGTGAGCTATGGAAATGCACTTTTATAGTGAGAAAAAAAAATTCAGTACAAAAAACTCAGTACAAAGAGAAAGCATAGTTGTTCTTCAAGAAATAGTGAAATTAGAGAAAGCTGATATATGCTGCTCAATTATATGATGTATCTATAGAGAATGTATTGAAAATCCTTTGATCTGGATATTTTCTCCAGCACTTTCTTTTTGAGGAAGACTGCTGCTCTCTTCTGTCAAGTACATTTGTTTGATAGCTGCTTTTTATAGTTGCACACGATTATTTTTTTTCTAAATAAGCTTCCAAGCCCATGTGAAAATTGTAATTCACTTTACCAAAGCGCAATAGTTCCAAACACACATGGCATTGAAGCAGGATTTTTGAGAAGAGCCAAAGAGTTCAGATATGTCCACCATTAGTAAAGCTTTTACTGTATTCATATCCAAAGACTTTACCTTCTGCTGTCAAAGCAATTTAGCTACATCTCTATTTCATGAGGCCAGGAATCCTGAAACAATCTCTGACCTGCAGTAACAAATAAAACAAAGTCCTACCATTTTACTAATTTAGCAGTATAAATAAAGAAGCTAAATCAGACATTTATTCAGGTCATGACAAGTGAAGCCTCTTTTGATATTTTTTCTTTAACTACTGCATACATGCAAACACGTAATTTTCTTCTTTCAGCTTGTTTACTAAAAATGTATTTTTGCCATCCACATCTCCAGACTTTACATCATATTCCAGCTCCTTTAGTTATGAAATATGTATTGTGACAGAAAAAAAAATGAGCAAAATAAGTATCTCTTTTCATGTTGCCTGATATTTTGGAGAAAATAATAAAATGTACTGAAAGTCATTAAGGTTACATATATTTAACTAATCAGTTAAAATATTAAATTTAGAAAAGTTAAATAGTATGTATATTACTAAGATCTTAGAGACTTCTATCTTTTAGAAGTTTTTCTTTGTTATGTATGGGTGTTTTTTTCTTAAATGGATAAAATGAAACCTACTAGACCTTTGCTGAAAATGTCATTTAGACATTACCACTTTGTACTCTGAATCTCTTTCTGGATGTGAATGACCCCCTACTTAGCTTAATAGATTTTCTTTATTTTACAGAGGTTGTGTTAGTTAAAGCTGAAGAAGGAGGTAGCATTTTCATGCGTTTACTGTTAATCTGTGCTGGTTAGTCTGATTCCTAAAGATGAGAAGTATAGTGGTTACACAAAATGGAGTCTGCCGAATTAATGAATTTCTTTTAACATTTCTTTAAAAAGTGTAACCTTTCATGAGTCTAAAAGTGAATCCATTTTTTTAGAGTATGGATTGAGTGATCAAAGTGAAAGCAACGGAGCATAGTGAAAAACTCAGATTCAAGTAGCTAAGTTGCACTGATGAACATGCCTTCTGGTTAACTGAAAAAGGAGGATTACATCATGATTTCATGACATCTAAAGAGTGTGGGAAAACAACTGGGGGTAAAATTAGAAAAATATGGGAAATTATATTCACATTCTAATGGCAGTCATAACAGTTCAGAAATTACAGGGTGAAATTCATTTGCCACTTCCTGGATGGGATGCAGTTGGCATGCACAAAGTCTGTTTCACA
>JAWWEE010000105.1:89235451-89299292 GCA_035221455.1 Xenops minutus | reverse complement strand
GTAAACTTAAGCACATGTTAAGGAATATGAAACAGAGAGCAGAGAGGAGTGGAGACACTACAGACAAGCTCAGCTGTAATCCTTTCCGGGAGGGGATCTCGATAGCACCATGTAGCCAATAAATCTCATAGCAGCTGCCAGCCAAGAGAGACAGGAGAAGCTGTCTTGCTGCTGAATCAGCAACATGGTGAAATCGCTCTTCTCAGATGAACTTGGTACATGACAATCTAACTGTATAGCAACATACACCTCCAACCCAAAGTTACCTGCCTCCAAGGTGTGACCAACCCTCACTGGGTATGCCCTCTTTATTTTACTGACTATATCTTTAAGATTGAAGCATGAGAATTTTACATCAATCCGTAACAAAAGCATGTATGATAAGAGTCACTCAAGCACCACCTAAATGTAAAGAAACAGTATAGAAATAAGGTAAGGATGAGGAAAGTTAGGGAAGGCTCCATTGTAACTTCTGGGATAGGTTGATGGATGGTACCTCTCTTCTCCCACATAGGGATGCTTATTGTGTAAGATTTATGCACCCCCTTATGACCCAATCCTACACTATGTAATACATTGGATAATCATATGATTCTACAGAAAAGCCAGATCTTACTTCAATGATGAATTCTGTATGCCACTGTTTGAATATCAGGTTATAAGGTCTTTATGGAATCTTGCATCTTCAGATATGGCAGAAAAAACAAAAAAAGTGCTTCTGTTATACCAGAAGTACACTGCAATGGGTTTGCTTGTCTATTCAATCTCATTTGCAACATGCAAAGGAATTTTTTAATTGGCTATTAAAGCCTTATTTCAGTCCAGGTGATCTAAATCACTTGCCTGAAGTGTCTGCATTACAATTCTCAATTGCCAAATTAGACTCTACAGTAAGTGAAACAAAACTGTCCCTTCCAGAGAGCAACTTTTGAAGACTGACAGATTAGTGAGGCTTGTGTAGAAGTTATGCAAATTTGTAATTATTGTTGTCTAGTGCTACATACACGTAGTCCCATTACAACAGAGAGGTAATTCTTTTCCTAGCAGTGACAGATTTTGCTCCAAATTAACATCATATGCTTTAACAATTGTCATTGTCCCAACTTCATCTTTGAATATCATCTCTTGTATAGAGACAAAAGCAACAAATTGTTGCACAAAAGTGAACACTCAAGAATAGCTCATTTTATTATGATAATTTTAACTACATTTAATGAACTCTGGAATCCAAGAGAGACAAAAGCCATTTAGATTAGTTTGGAGATTTTCACTTTGTACAACACCATAGTTTAAAGTCCTGTGGACACCTAAAAATTCTCCAAAGGATATCTAATTCTTATTAGCCACAGACTGTCTACAAAAGAATAGGCTCACTATTAGAAACATTATGGAAAAGAAGTGACAGGTCTAACTTTCACTCACATTCCTTGGTCATATCATTCCCCTCATCACTTTTTTAGGAAAAATGCATACACAGGAATCTCATTATTTGAGTCCATAAGAGAACTTAATATGATAAATAGTTTCACCACTTACTTTTCTAAAAACAGATGCTACTTTTCATCTAAAAATGTTGCGCAATCTTCTCCATATTAATTCTGTGACTTACTGTTTCCACAAAAACTATTCCTCTATCAAAAATAAACATTTCCACAGCCATCTTACCTTGTTTTTCCCTCTTCTTATCTTATGATGTCTTTTCGTCTTGTCTTCTCTTTTATTTGAACCATATATAATACCTGTCTTCCCTGCAGGCTTTTTAATGTTTTAAATCATGGTAGAGGATACAGCATTTTATTAACTACCATTATTTTATTAAAATCCTAATCTATTGTGTATTATTTCAGTCTATACAGTTTACATATGTAATGATTAAAGAGGTCAAATTCCATAAAATAAACACATGTATCTTAACATTTATTTCTAACCGGTTCATCTCATTGGAGACAGGGAAATTAGAACAACCTTCAGTTAAACCAAATGAGATGTTTTACAACGTCTTTGGCCATGGTTGAATGTTTTGAATCAATAAATTGCTCTCAGCACTCCAAATTTTTATAGTTCCTAGCTAACCTTTCAACACCAATTAGTTACTACATTTTAGATTTTATATGGTTTTATGGGAAAGGTGGGAAATAACATGGTTGCCTATTGCTGACAACAGTTTGAGAACTGATAATTAGACTCTTGTGAATCTTTTACTCTGAGTCTGACATCAATGCCTTATTGAGCCAGAAGGCCGACATGAACCTCCTAGGTGGCATCTATGTACACAGTCATTCATACCTTTAGAAGGAGTATCATTCTGAGGCCCACATTTACTTGTGAAGCAGTTAAAAAGAGATATAACATAATCTCCACCTCAATTAGTATTTAAATATGCAACATTTAAGTTTTCATATTTAAGAATACTTTATTTCAAAAAGATTTTTATTTTTTTCCTCCTGGATATGAAATATGGATTGGCTGAGATTTTTTGTTTTTCAATTACTTTTTAATTACAGCATTATAAAAAAGTATTATGATTGCATCCTTGCCAAAATTCAGCCTTTTAGCTTTATGACTTGTACCTTACCTTATCTTAATCTGTTTTACAACCAGCCAAATTTACCTAGTTCTTGGTGCAAAAGATGCAGAATGCCACTGCAAAGAGATTTATGAAATTTCAAAAGCTATTTCCTTTTAAATATTCAAATGCACAATGCAAAAAATAAGTAAGTGGTAGAGGCAGTGCTCTTATTCAGACACAAAATGACAATAGTTAAGTAAAACCTCAGAAACTCAGAACACTGACAAATTTCTTCTTCTGTGTTTAGCTGGAACACTTAAGCTGCTGCCCACCAAATAGTATTAGTCATTCTACCATCAGTGCTAGTAGGAGACATTATGTGATTATTGCCTGTTCTTTTCTTTAATGCACCCAGATTATGATCTTGATGAGTAAAAACAATCCAGGTTTTTTGGGTGATGGAGGAAGGTTACAGCTTCAAAAGGAAGAAGATCTATATTGACATAGGTATCTTTGCATTCTCACAGGCTTCTTACTTTTGAGATGCTTCCACCTTCTATTAAGTTTCTGTGAAATGTTCTGCATCTAATTGAAAAGTTTACCATCTCCCACTCTGTAAAATGTTTTGTGCATTTGTACATCATTAAGAAGTAAATATTTCTTACTTTTTTTTTTAAGCATTATATTGAACAATGGCAATCATGCAGAGTTATGCATTATTAATTTAATAGATGCAATATTTTTAAATACTGGGCATTACATTTAGCAGTCACCCACCAGTTACTTCACTACTTCCTTTACTGTCCTGGAGGTGAATTTAGAAAGGTAGCTGAGAATGTGGAAACAGCTTCTTCACCTTTACTTGTAAGAGGTTGTTTAGTCTTGGCAAGCTACAGCTAAACCAACATATTTCCTGAAAGAAAATCAGAGGGAATTATAGGTTGAAGAAAAGGAGAGGCATAAATAGCAGAAGACAATGGCAGCTTTCAATGAAGCAGATGTTGGACAGATTTGTGTAAGCCTTTGAACACATCTCTTTACAACTCCTGCTCAACTATTTTAAGGTGATTGCATATAGTATGATTGTAATGAGGAGAATAAGATTTGTTGCTTCAGAACAGGTAGTACTGAATTGTAAGGAATATACAGTAACTCAAGTGTCTGATGTCAGCAAGGCCTGAAATTCCTACTTTCCAAAAAAAACTGTATTAACTCTGTAGGCAGTAGACAACTAACAATTTTTGAAGTGGAAATACAAAACTTCATCTTTTAATTTCCAAGAACCCCTCAGCTTAGTTTTCTGAGCTTTCTTTGTATGTCAGCCAGCAGGGAAGTGTTCTGATTCTACATTTTTTATTTATGCTTATATAATGAACTTTTTACTAACCTCTACTTAAAATGAGGACAGAAGTGAAAAATAAGAACACATAGTAGCTTGTAGAATAAGTCAAAGAGAAGAAACTGACAAACAAATCAGTTACGCAAGTCACCACTGACAGTGATCCTAATGCTGATGCTAAGGCAAACATAATGGCAACGAAATTAAGCAAGAATGTCGTTCAAATCAGCTAGTGAGACTCCTGAATAAAAAGTTAAAATAAAACCCCCTAGGAACCAGATTAAGCTTTGTTATGCCAGAAGAAATCAAGTCTCAAAGTCTAATTAATTTCTCCATATGTTAATACAGGCTGAACTACAGGATAAAAGGCCTCCAATAGCAGTGCTAACTGTATTTCTAGTTTATCTGAAGTCCAAGGGATTCCCTGATCCAGTACTTACTATTAATCCTTAATACAACCAGGTCAATACATTTGTTATTTTCCCACAGGTGAAAAATTTGCTTTATCCTACAGATTACATTTAGACAGCATTACAAATTGCAGCAATAGAGACAAAAAAAAAAAAGAACCAATATCTCAGAAAAAGCTATTTAAGTTATGGGCAAACAGGATAATCCACTATCTGAAATATTTATTGAAAAATTCATAATCCTGAAGACTGTTAGTGCCTTCTGATTGTGGAGGGTTTATTCAAGCTTTTGGGATGATGAACTGTATGTTATTCAATTTTACTTAGGTTTGTGGCTTGCTGACCTCAACTTTTAGTTTCACAGTCCGTATCGTCACAGTTATAAGCCATGGTTTCTATATTTAAAGGGATTAAATTTCTATGAACCATTATTCTGCTTCCAAAATTTTTATCAAGACTAGAAAATGGATTGGAACCAAGACATTCCTGAGCTCCCTCCTTTCCATCCTCCTTATCCCTGGAGCAGTTTTTATTTCCAACTAATGATGCAATTAAGATTTTTGTGAGAAATCCTAGGATGGTGATTCACCTTTGCCACTAGGGCTCCCAGTGGTTAAATTACAGAGGCAACCTATTTTTTTAATATCAAAGTATTTCAAAAGCCATGAATGATGAGAGGAGAATAGAGAAAAGCGAAATATTTATCTGTCTATCTATCTAGTAACAAAAACAAAACACAAAAATTAGAGAAAACATCAGCAATTAATATTTTAAAGTCTTATTTTGTCCTGTAAATTAATTGTAGTTGTTCTGTTTTCAGTTCTCTCACTTGCATCTTTTACACTAAGCAACTTACTGGTTAACTAAGAATTTATTACTATGAATTTCTATTATAACCAGGGATTCTTAAAAATTAAATGTCAGAAGAGGAATATGAAATAGCTAGATTAGTGTTTCATAGGATGTTTAATAACCAGCTATGCAATATGATTGTAAAAAAATAATTTTTAAAAAAAATCTAAGTTTTGGATGTGCAGAATAACATCTCCAGAAGCAATGGATAAGTAATAATGTTATTGTGCAAGATCTCAGCTGGCATATATCCTCACTAATGGAGAAGTAAGTCAGAAAAAGGTAACACAGAATTCATAGCTGTGACCAAGGACACAGAAAATTGAACTGTAGTTGGAAAATAGAGGTTAGCTAGTTTAACTTAGGAAAATAAAGGCTGAAAGGGATATGATTGATGCTTATATGCATCAAGGTAAATACTAAGTTAGATAAAACTAATATTGGAAATGAGTATACATGCACCATGAAAATATTAGAGCCTTACCAGAATAGTAGAAGAAAACTCAATAGGTGTATGTTGGAGTTGACATCTTCATTAGATTAGAAGATGCATGCAGCAAGCATGGAGCTTAATCAGGTCTCTCCTAGTTTTATGTTTCTCAGTATTATCCCATTTTCCAGTTGTATTAGGAATTTAGCATTACATGTCTTATACAACTTCTCATTAATGCTGGAATTGTATCAGAGGTAGAAGAGAAAATATGACAACCTTATCTTTGGTCCTCAATTTCAGATATATAAAAGGGCTCCCAACATGGACTTTTTAGATCACTTTTTATACTGCACTTTTTAAAGATAAAAATTCTACTACATTCAGATTTCAATAAGGCATCATATTCATTAAGAAGTTTTGAAGGAATCTTACCTAGTCTCTTGCATTTGACTGTTTGAATTGACATTTCCTGTAAATTTAGGACCTTATACTGTTTGCTAAGTATTCATTAGGAAAGATGGTAATCCATGACAAAGGGAAAGATTTCTGATTATTTCAACATTGGAGCTTTAGATTAGATTCTAAACACAAGTGGAAATTCTGCCAGTTTTTGCAGTAATTGGCCCCATTGTTTTCTTTCTAATTAGTGTTTCTCTCTACATATCTATCAAAAAATCTTTTTGAAAATCTACTATCAAGGTGATTCTTCTCTGAGCTTAGTATTTTCCATCAGCTTTGAAACTAAACATTACCAAACTCACAATGAAAAAAAAAAAGTGACTGTTTCAAATATCATTAAGCCAAGGGTGAACAGGGAAAGTCTGAGATAAGGAAAGACACATCCACGGAGGACTGCATTGCAGACAATACTAAAAAACATACTTTATTTAGCAGCAACTGTAACGTGCTAAACTGTCTTCATCCTAAAACAATCAATAATGCATCATTTAAAGACTCAGAAAAATTAATCTAGCTGCTGGGAGCAGAGGTTTTGTGATCAGAAAAAAGGTTGATAAGGGTACAACAGCAGTGAGTTATAATGAATTTCCAGAGAAGCAAAGTAAGCTTTGTCCATCCCTGAACTAAAAAAAATCTTGCCACAGGTCCAATATAAACTTTTACTTCACTTGGAATGAATAATTACTCCAAAGGGAAAGTGTCAGGTGCACAATGGAAACCTCCATCTCCTGCAAATTTCTGAAAGAACCGGAATGGCATTAAGATAAACAGAATAGATAATCACCTTGAGGCACCTTGTGAGAATCCTTTGGGCTTTGAAAAAGTCCTATTTCAGGAGCAAAAACTTTTTAACATGTATTTTTCATTTAAATATATTTTAAGGTCTTTTAAGATTAAAAATTTAAGTCTTCTATCCCTTCTTTTTAAAATTCTTATCATCTAGTTGAAAGTCACTAGCCAAAATTCCTAATTTGTCCTTAAACTTACACAGAACCTTTCTTTATTTCTCTTAGTAAATGAAAGAGTTTTCAGGAATGATCTACCGTGCATAATTAGGGAAAAAAAGGTATTGTAAAACAATCAAACATGTGAAGATTTATTTAAGACAAAATTTGGGGGGTTAAGACTGTATATCGTCCTCTTGTATTGGTTTTGACTGGAATAGACTTAATTTTCTTCACAGTAGCTAGTATGGGGCTGTTTTGAATATGTGACCAAACACTGCTGATAATACAGAGATGTTTTAGTTACTGCTGAGCAGGGCTTGCCTTTTCTGCTTCTCATATCACCTCACCAGCAAGGAGGCTGTGGTTGCACAAGAAGTTGGTATGAGACACAGCTTGGACAGCTAGCCCCAACTGACCAAAGGGATATTCCAGACCATATGGTCTCATGCTCAGCATAAAAACAGGCAGGGGAGAAGGGGTGGCTATGGAAGGGGTGTGGGTGGAGAGAAAAAGGAAGAGGAGACATTTGGAATGATGATGTTTGCCTTCCCAAATCGCTGTTAGAAGTGACAGAGCCCTGCTTCTGTGGGGATGACTTGAAAACCTGCCCGCCCATGGGAAGTGGTAAGTGAATTCCATTTTGCTTTGTTTGCGTGAGTGGCTTTTGCTTTCCCTATGAAACCGTCTTCATCTCAACCCAGGAATTTTCTCACTTTTACCCTTTTGAGTCCCTTCCTCATCACCCTGCAGGCCAGTGAACAAACATCTGTGTGGGTTTGAGTTGCCAACTGGGGTTAAACAGTGACAGTCAGGCAAATGTAGTGTTAGACAGTACAATCAGCCGGAAACTATCCACAACTATTCCTCTCTTAGGTTACATAGAAAGTATGTACTTCCAGTCCAAAAGACAATTTATTTGTATAGACAATATATAGGATAAATAGTAAAACTGCAGAAAGCAGATTAAAGATGCCTGTAACTTGTAGGGCTAAGAATCTTTTAATATCCTGTTAATTTTAACTTAATGTGAAAGGGAATCTGATACATAACTGAGTAGGCTAACAAATATGTAGAATTATGACTGTTCGTACTTTTTGAATAATTACAGATTGTTTGCTCCTATTTTTGATAATATGATCAAAGTATTTTGAAATTACCTAGCTCAGAGACTGATATGTATTTGGACTGATTTCTTCAAGTCAGTTTGAAGATGCTTCAAGAACCAAAATAGAGTTCTAGGAGAACGCATGAATTAGAAGCAATTAGGAGTCTCGCAGCCTCAGTAGTTCTGAAATCCCATTACTTCAAAAAAACTGAAAACACAACACAGCAAAAAAATCTTTTTAGGTAACTAAACAGGATATCTAGACAAGAAATAGTAAAAGTTTGTTCTATTTGATCACAATTAAATGTCACTTCGAAGATGCAAAGGATAAATTTATTTCACTATATTCAGTTTATATTTGAAAAAAAAATTGTATAAAACAAGTGTGCTGTATAAAATATGCTTATTGGAAAATTATTTTTTTTCTTTCATCC
Source organism: Xenops minutus (assembly GCA_035221455.1). NCBI lineage: Eukaryota > Metazoa > Chordata > Aves > Passeriformes > Furnariidae > Xenops > Xenops minutus. The sequence goes on along the minus strand of JAWWEE010000105.1, from coordinate 89,290,804 downwards.
CTATCACTGAAATATACCTCTCAGACAAGTTACTTTGAACTACAAGCTATATACGAAGGAATTATTATTTCACTAAATGTGCATTAAATACCTTTTGGTGCGACTTGTGACAGTAAGACAACATGACACAAGGGAATCCTATGAAGTCGTGTGAATTTTTGCTTGGTATTGTCACAATACTTTTAAAAGAAGAATGCTGAATCATCTTAAAATGGAAACACAATGAATGAAGTAATTAAAGTCTATGTACATGAAACAGATGATGAGAAATAATAAAGTATTTGCTCTTTTTTGTGCCAATAAAAGTTATTTTAAAAATTTGTGTCTCTCTGCTGCACTTTTCAGGTCCATATAGATATTTTCTTTTAGTGTCTTAGTCGTGATTTAAAGAGGTTTTGTCATAACCATATTTTACAGTTACATATATGTATATTTAACTATAATTATAGTCTATATACCATCACTATATACAGATGCATATTATAATATCTATAGCCTTTTACCACACCTTGCTAAATATGTTTTTCCACTTATGAAACAGAATTCACAGTCCAATAGATAAGTGAATGAAGATTTCCTGAGTGCTTGTGTCTTAATCCCTGCCAATGTATTATTGTTATCTCTGCACTGTAAAATTTAGGTTTTGTCTTCCATAAACTTTAAATCACTGGCACTTTTAAACACAACGTACTACCTGGATTTCTAAAATGTCTAGAGGACGTGAGTGATCTTCAGATTGCATGATTTAATACAGAGTAGCTAAGGAGTGACCAAAAGTTAATTGCTCATTTCTTGCAAAAATAAAGACAGCCAATAACTTTGTGTTTTATTTTGGAAGAAAAAAAAAATAAAAAAGATTTAATTCTTACTAAATTCTAGGTCAGTATTGAAGTACAAGTAAACATATAAAAGGTTGGAAGACTTGATTAAAAATTCTATCATCACTAAAGCAGTAAAAGTAGTAGCACTGGATAAATGTACTTTATTTAGATCTGATAGGCATCTTCTTGGAAAAAAAAAAAAAGTAGAATATTCAAGTTTGCATTGTGATGACTACCTAAGATGGAGTCTAAACTTACATATTGTGAAACAAATAGACAACAAATACAAAATTTATGAATACATGAATGAAACTATTACAAGTCTTTCCAAACTTGTCTATCTAATAGGCCAAATTTGGGGGGGAAAAACCCCTATATATTCAGTTATAATACTCAAATATTAACAACAGAATTTTTAGTTTGGAAATGTATCTGGTCTGGCTAAGATGAAGTTCATTTTCCCACAGCAGCCCTCACAGTGCTGTGCTTTGCACTGGTGCCTAGAAAGGTGTTCATAAGACACTGATGTTTTGGCTACCGTTCAGCAGAGCTGACACAGCATCAGCACTGTCTGTCCAACATTCCAGCTCCTCCATCAGTAGGCTGGGGGTGGGAAAGACCATGGGAGGGGACACAACTAGGAGAATGACCCAAATTAACCAAAGGGATATTCCATAACATATGATGTCTGCTTATATATAAAAGCTAAGGGAAGGAGGAGGGAAGGGGCAGGAGGGGCATTCATTATTTAGAAGATTTGACTTCCAGAGCAAACACTACAAATGCTGAAGCCCTGATTCTTGAGAAGTGTCCAGACACCACCTACTGGTGGGAAGTATAGAGTAAAATCTTTGGGTTTTCTCTTTGTGTTGCGTTAAACCACTCAGTTTTGCTTTAGTAAATTGGCTTATCTCAAACCATGAATTGCTTTCCATTTTGTTTTCTATCCCCTGTCCAGCTGAGAAAAGAAAGTGATAGAGCAGCTTGGTGAGCACCTGACATACAGCCAAGGTCAACCCACTACAGGAGATTAATTTTACCTTTAATTGAACCTTTTTTTTTAATGATGTAGTGTGTATTCAGAATTTACAGGAATTAAGTATTGTTTCATTTCATTATGAACCAGAAAATAAAATAAAAGAAGGTCATTGCCAAAGAAATTTCAGGGAACATTGTTCTCATGAAAACTTCCATTTTACTGCAATCAGAAGCATTTTGGAGAACATCTGACATTTGACATTTTATCCTGTCATTGGAAGCAATAAAGATATAATATTTTTTGTACTGGCATGACAAGATGGAATTACCTCTATACATTTGTTTAGGCTACTACTATTTTTTCAGTGTCTTAACGTTGATTAATCTGTATGTAGACTTAACTGAGTATGTAAACAATATATTGATAGAAAAAATAATTATCAGCATAAAATGCTTACAATGCAATAGGACTCTTAATTGTCCATAGCTTTATCAACTGAATTATTGAATAAAGCAAATGCAGATATGTCACAGATTGATAGTTTTTAATTGATCTTCAAGTCTCAGATAATTCCTTGGGTATTTACCTTCTTAATTCTGTTTCCATTTATTTTCCATTACAAAATGACAGTTCAAATGTTTGAAGTGCCACAACCTTTAGTATTTACAAAGAGAACACAGCAGTTTTAAAAAAAAATACTAATAAACTCACATAAACACAAAGCCCAACCACACAACAGTATACAAGAATAGCAACATCAGCCTCTGCTCACATCAGTGACCTATACATCTCTCCTTAAACATCTGAGAAAATAGATAGAATTTGTACAATGCAAAATCAATACACTATTAGTTCCTTATCCTGACCTACTGTCACACCATCTGGACTGATATACCCTGGCAATGAAGAGAAAATCCAAGCCTCTGGACTCTATTTCCAAAACAAAATAGCTTTTTTCCAACTTTTCTGAAACCCATTAGTGCTGGATACAACAATCATTTAGACTAACATACCTATCAGTGCAACAGCATATATTATTTTCTGCCTCAAATAAAACCTTCTATCCACCATGACAATGTGATACTTGCTAAACAAAAGAGAAAAACTATTTTCTGCTTCTGTCTACCTGCTCGGCTTTGTTGATGAATTATTGCTGTGACACCCAATTTTTCTGCCTTCCAGATGAGATTAAGCCTATTTTATACAGTACAGTGGGGAAGCTTCAGCTTCTGCTGATGTGTGCAGGTTTCAGGATAAAGCAAGTTTTTAGTCTCTGTGGAATATATTTAGTATACTCTCTGTACAGTCCATTAACCTTAAAGTTGCATCCATACAAATATTTTAAATGGTAATGTGTCATAATTTGACTTCAAATGCAATGGAAAATTCTGCTAATATACACTAAATGGTGGCATAAGAGTGTGGAAGATGAAGCTTCTGCTAAACTAGATAACAGCATGCAGCAATTAGGATATTGATTTTTAGGAAGTTTTTAGTAACATATTACTGTTCTTCATGCACTGTATTCTACATTGCTCAAAAGAACCTGGAAAAATGCCTGCAACAATAAATTTCTACCTATGGAGACTTAAGGTTTTTCTACTTTTTCCGTTTTCTTCCAAGATGAATTTCAGTTACATTTGGAACTCGGAATAAACCCAAAACAAACAAACAAACAAACAACTCAGAATGATTTTATACAAAATAGTGTGAACAGAGATTTTCCATTTGTAAATTTTCATTGACTTTTTATAATTTTTAGATAACAATATAAAGGACAGAGTGAACATAAAAGCACAAAACATAGAAGCAATGAAGAAAATACATATCAAAATGAATTAAGCTGTTTCAATGACAAAGATTTAAAAAATAATCATAGTTTTTAATTCCTTTCAACAGAAAAATAAAATAAAACAACCAAAAAAACCCCATCTACAGGGCTTCCTAGTTTAGAGAAAAGCAAAATAAGAATCAATGACTAGGAATAAATTCAAATATATTTACTGAAGGACACAAGTATCTAATGGCTAACTGATTCTTTATTAAGGAGATGAATTCTATACACTTTTTGTCTTAATCAAAATGAGAAACATTACCAGAAACGTGTCTTCCCCAGTAAGAAAAGTAACAAGCCTTATATAAATATAATATTACATAGTTAGACTGCTTTTTAGAAAAATTAGCAGACTGGATCTTTAAATTACTTTTCTAATAAAAATATGTAGCATGATATCTGTACTGATTTGATACAGAAATACATAAAAAACTAAAGGAAAACACTATCTTTCATGGATAAAATAATTATTTAAAAAGTATTACTGGAATTATTCTCTAATTGCTTCCGGTCTATCTATCAGAGTTCAATTTTCATCATAACTGTGATGTTTTATGATAAAGATAACAGCACTATTTGCCAAGTTAAATAAATCAGTCAAGCATATAACATTAAGAGATAAGATTTTTTTCAACTATTGTAAATTTTGGGTAAAGTCAGAAGAAAATCAATTATTACACTCACTTTGTAATGTGTAGCAGATGCAAAGACCATTATGACCTTGACAAAATTACAAGTTCCTTCAACAGCCTTGTTGCCCTTCTCTGGACATGCTCCAACACCTCAATATCTTTCTTGTAGTGAGGGGCCCAGAACTGGACACAGAACTCAAGGTGTGGCCTCACCAGTGCCGAGTACAGAGGGAGAATCACTTCCCTGGTCCTGTTGGCTGCACTATTTCTGATACCATCACGTTATTCTGGGGGAAAATCTGCGAAGTCAAGACAACCACATCACAGACTGAAAGGTAATTACTGGCAGAGATCCTAAACTTGATATTAAAATTACAGAAGAAAGATTAATAGATGGCATTCTAATGACATTCATTAATATCTGAGTCCTGAAGAAAGAAGACACTGGGACTGGGAATATCCTGAATTTGAATGGAGCCTAATTTTCAAATTCTTGAGTAAGAGACGATAATTCTTTGTCCTCTCTACTTGCGTTGCAAGAACACTCATGACATATGTGTCTTCTTTCAGAGATCCTGGACAGGGAATCACTGTGTCTTTTTTACATACATGGAAGCAAGCAATAAAACTACAAGTAATGTGTTGAAATTTTATAGGTAGCATCTCAGATATAAAATATTATCGTGTCACAGTTGAGGCTTAAAAATTTTAGAAACACCTTGAGATACTATCCATGTCATAAGTATTCCAGCTGTTTCTCAATAATGTGATAATAATCAACAAAATGTCTACCATGCCCAAAATAAATGCTTACACACTGAACCTCAACACTTCCTTTCAGCATTGAGCATCAATGAGGGTCTCTCAATAAAAAGGTTGAACAACGATATAATTTATTTTTAAATGCTGATTAGCTTTTTAGAGGAACATTTATGTAGTCATCATATTGTTCTACAGATTTGTGAGCAATTTAATTTCTTTTCTGGCCAATGCACCAAATAAGTAAAATGAAAACTAATTTTACATGTTTTGGTGAAGATGTCAATTAGCTTTACCAATTTTATTGCTGTCAATTCTTAAAATAAATAAAACTCATGAAAGTGTAAACCTAAGTAAAATAATAATTTTTCAATGTCTTCTTATTCAAAGTTTTTTGAAACAAGAAATATTTTTTTTATATATCCAGATGAGTGTATATATATATACATTGTGAAACTAGACTTTAATTTGGAAATTACAAATTCTATTTACAAAATTATCAGTCCTAAATGGACATAATGTCTAGTCAGACATTACTGTCACTGATCTAAAACCCTATTTCTAACTAAAGCATAAAAATAATTCATTTTACAATTATCTATTCTGTACGTGTTTAAATTAAGAAAAATACAAGACCTAGGTTTCTCAGTGCATTATCTAAGTTATCTGAAAATTAACTTTCCAGGTAGAGGCTAGTCCTGCTGGAACTATGTCATCAATGTAAATAAATAAATAAATAGCCACCCCAAGAACATGCCCAACTTTTGTCTTGGACATTTACATTAGAATGAATTGCTCACTAGAGGTGTCTTTGAGGCAGACAACTTTTCCACAAGCTTACTGACTGAACGCAGCTGAAGACAAGAGAATCCTGAGTATACAGATGATCATGGAATGATAATGAGCTATCAGTGTGGATCAGTGGAAGCAAAATAACTTCCAAGGTACTTCAGCTAAAACTCTCTCCTTAAAAAACCCCCAGGGTATCAGCTTTCATTATATTCTAAAATGCTGAATATGATTCTCTCTCCTCATGTTCAAGACAGATAGCATCAAACTACAAAAGATGCTGACAAAAGCAATGACAATGATAAAGTGAATAGGGAGCTGATCTTCGAGGAGGAAATGGAAAAAATACAGCTTGTTCGGTCTAGCGTAGTATTTCTAATATACTACAGAATTTCTAATATAGAGTCAGAATTTCAGTGTTAGAAACAGTTTTCTACAGATATGAACTGTATGGGCTTCCCATAAATGTTTATATTAGCCAAGGAACTACTAATCTGTTAGAAGATAGGCAGTGAAATTTTTTGTCAATTGTTTCTATCAGAACCACTCTAGCAAAAGACAGATAAAGGGTATGATACCTGTTTAAAAACATATCAAAGTAAAAAGCATCAGCAAAGAAAGAAATGCTTTTTAAGCCACAAGTTAGTACTGGCACAGTGTTGGATATTATACGTTGGCTGTGGAAACATTTGAATCACAAATTAAAAATATGTCTAATAGTCATTAAATGTGTCCTAAGTGCTCTCATGGAAATAGGCCTGGCAATAAGAAACAAACAAAATAATTAAGTCAGTATAAAAGAAAAAACTATTTTAAATATGGAAGGCTCTGAGGCCTTTTCTGGTTTCAAAGACCAGGAGCTCATTTGGAGAGCTATGTTTTTCAAAACGCTTGCTGAAAATTTTGTCTTGCTATATCAGGGCCTCTATTTTCTTGGAAAAAAAAAAACCCAAACAACCAAACCAAACCCCTTTTTAATTAAACTTTATTCTTAGACTTTGATTGCTTGATGCAAGTGAATTCTGAATCTTAGTAGCAATTTTCTACATTTCAACTCTGTCTGGAGACAGAAAAAAAAATAAACGGGGATAACAATTGTAGAAATAAAAGCAAGAAATAGCCCTATTAATCAGAGCTGTGAAACATCTCCAGCTGCTTTGCGGGGTATTTGTAGTGCACAAACTGTCTGATAAGACAATGCAGCAGAAGGATTTGTGTTTTTCTGCAAACAATTGGGGTTATTATTTAAATAGTGTCACATATTGTAATTTCTTAACTATCAAGTATTGTCATCCATACAAAGTAACTGTTAAGAAATTATTTTGTAACTACAATGTTAGCCCTATAGTTGCAGGTCAGAAAGTGGTCATTATTCATAGGCATTGTACAGAAGAAAGAGAGGTGAGATAGCTGCATAAGAAGCAGTAGAACAATTGAATTTCATCTGCTGTCCACGAGTCAGTAATTTTTTCAGTATTCAAATTTCTCAGAATTTGAAGATTTACAAAAATACAACACTGGTCATTATGACCATCTCTAATATCTCCATACTATAACTCATAACTGATTGATCTTATTTGATTAGTTTAAAATCAATGATCCTCTGACTCAGGTATTAAGAAAAGGTCTGATGTCTGCACGGTTTCAGTTTTCTATATATGAAACAAAACTCTCATCAAATCCCAACCCAAACCCCAAAGCTAGCTACATTAGAAACTGACGGTGCTATAATACCAGTCATTAGAAAGTTAAAACCCAAAGGTTCCTCATGCAACCTTAGCTCATAGCCAACAGAATACAAATTAAGATAATCAATGTTTACCTAATCAACCTTATTTTGTTTAGCTGTTGTATTTATATTTGCTAACAAAACTGCATAGTGTTATACTGAGGAAGACTAACTTTTGTTGGAAATACATAGCACCCTTTAGCACATACTACCAGCTACTGGAAAAACACAAACAGTGTTTATTCCCCACATTAAAACACTATTATCTGAATAATTTAAGTATTGCTAAAAAGTAACTTCAAAAATCTACTTAAAGCAAAAGACCATGTAAAAGTATTAACATAAGCCATTTACTTTCTGTAATTTTTGTGTTGACCAAGTCTGCAAGTTTCTTGATCAGTTGCTTACTATAATAAGCAGTAAAAGGATAAAGTGGTTAATTTAAATAAAGGAACAGGCAAAACATGAACTCACTTATTTGTATGCAAGACTGAACAAGAGGACTTTAGAATTATGTTATTCTCAGGACATGAAAACTAATTTAACTACATAAGAAAAGCTATAGGGGATACAAATGGGCCTAAAATATCTATGAAATGAAAAGATATATTATGCCAGTATCTAAACAAATAGCTGAAATATTAATTCAAATGAAGACTAAAACATAGAAAAAACCTTGTCCTCATTCATTTTGATTAGTTCTGCGTAACTGATGTTTAATGTTTTCTATACATTACCTAAACTATAAGTGTTCAACAGCCCTCATTGTCTTCTCTTTTAAAAGCTAACATATCACACGCAATTCACTCATGTTATATATGCAAAAAAAACCAACACCCTGTATTTGAACCCAGCTATGCTATGTATAGCATTAATCAGAAATTTTCTGAAAAAAACATGTGCTATTAGAAAATCCCGACTGCCTGATCCTGAAACATTAAGCTGTAAACATGTCATATCTAATGACTTTTTGGTCACCTGAAGATAGGACTTCAAGGAACATAACAGAAGGTATCCCAGACAGATCGGCTGTTATACTTGCTGAAGTGCTTTTGGGAGCTCTAGCCCTGAACATCCGATCCTGTTAGGATTTCAATCTGTCAGTTACCAACTTTGATGATGAACTCCATTAACGCAAAGAGTGAGCTACCATTTATAAAATAACTTTTTTCACAATTTTCAGGGGTTTTAAAGTGTTGTTGGTTTTGTTTTTTCATTGGTCCCCCCCATACGGGAATTTAAACTCAATGCTCTTGAGATGATATTTCAAAATAATCAAAGTCCATTAAAAATTACTTCAGATCAACACTTTCCACTATACTTCATGGAACATAATGATTGATTAGTGTTTTGTGTGTATGTTATAAAACATAGTTTTTTAAAACAAAAATAATTATGACCTTAATGTTTCAGTCTGCGTCAGCAGAATAGTTACTGACTGCTGATATACTGACAATTAGGGATACCTTTGAGGCAGTGAAATTAAAAACTTTTCTGATGATGTACAAGAATTACTTTGGCAAAGTAGACAGTAACCAATGGATTTTGAAAAAGAAAAGGAACATAACTTATCCTCATAAACACTAAGCTGTAAGGAAATGAGAGAATAATGGCTAAGAGTCAGACCTCAAGATATGTGGTTTAGATAGTGTAAATGATTTGCTCTGGATAATCTTTTTTCCTCTCTGAATTCTGAACAACAACCTTTTACAGCTAAATGCTGGACAGGTGTAGATGAAAAGGCAACAACACAGGCCTAAAGCTAATAAATATTTTCATTGTCTGCATTTAAAGATTGTTAAAGCTTGTTCATTGTTTTGCACTATGCTGCAAGTGCATTTTATGGTTAGAGAGAAACAACATAGTTCAAAGCTGAACCCAGAGAGGTGCTTGCTGACATTTCTGTTTGGTAACATCTGGCCTGTGGGCAGTGCTGTAGAAATGCTGACTAAGTGATGCCTAAGACTTTGCCATGTGCCTGCCATATCTAAGTCCCTCTGAGCAGCAAAATAGAGCTAGCCCCAAAATTTCCTATAGAAAAGTGGCTTTTCCTACTATCAGCATGAAATATTTCAAAAAAGAGTGAATGATCCTTGAATATCTCAGAGAATTTGCTTTATAGTAATCTCATTAGCCTGCTGAAGAATGAAGAGCATTGCCTATCCTATGCTGGCTTTTAAACGCTCACCTATGTATTCCTGGAGAGCAGACGCACCTAGAAGGGTCTTGTTTGTCTTCAGGAGTTCTGACCCATGCTTAAGCTGAGAGTCCAGGGATCAAAAGAGATCCGCCTAGGGAGGATCACTGATGCCAATGTAGCATTCACACAGGATCTCTCATGCAAGGGTCTTCCAATCCAATGCATCAGCTCAACTCCTACTCTTTGCTCTAGAACAAGTATGGGGCTTGTATGTGTGTTTCACACTAAACATTTTGCACCAAAGTCTTACATTGCTATGGGCAATGGTAAAACCACATTCATTTAACTAGTTTGTGAATCTGGGTGGTTTTTTTTTAGGGTGTTTTTTTTTTTTTGGTTGTTTGGTTTGGTTTTCCTTAGGTTGGTTGGTTTGGTTTGCTGTTTGTTGGTTTTGTTTTGGGATTTTTTTCTTTTCCCTAATGGCTAAAAATTTTTCACTGATATAAGACCTTGATGTATCATTTTTTCTTGCCTTAGTCTATCCAAGACTCTAATGCTCTTTTCCTTGAGAAGTATAAGTTGCACATTAAGTGAAATATTCAGAACTTTGCAGAGACATTCCTCTTCCTGCTTAATTAACTATTTGACAATTCCATAGAATCATAGAATAATTTAGGCTGAAGGGCAACCTCAGGAAGTCATTTAGTACAACCCACTGGCCAGGGCAAGGCCAATCTCATAAAGCAGAATTATATGATTGAATTTTATAAAACCTTTCTGTGACAGGGTAATGTGTGTGGGAACTATGACAGGAAAAGCAGCAAGATCACTTTTCAAGAATATGGGAAGAAAAATACCATGAAGAGACAAGCCTAAGCTTAAACTAGACATATGGATGTCAATCTAGTTGTTTAAAGACTAGACTAAAAAATCTCTATGCCATAATGACAATTAGGGCTGCATATTATAAACAAGGATAGTCATACAAATCCTGTTTAAGATGTCAAGACAAGGTAAAAGTAAAGTGATATAGTTGTGAGGTGATGATGCAAAAAGCTTGCGGCAGATCATAATGAAAATGTGCTGGAATTCTTATTACTTTACATATAGCTGGAATAATTTGCTAATTTTGCTAAGAGAAATAAAATACATGAATAACAATGAAATGATATTCAGATGGTTCCAGCTGTAGTCACGTGAAAGTAAATCAGTTTTTGACGGGAGAAAAGTTGTTGTCTGTCTGAAACAAATAAGCCTGTTTATTTGTTTCCTATCATCCTATTGTGTATTTAATTAAAGAAAAAAATAAAACCACAATAACTAGACAGGAAAAAATTACTGAGAATTTACTATTATACTTTTATAATTTCCAGTAAACCCCTACCTGCTATACAGGTGAGTATCAATTTTGAAATATACCATAAAAGCAAGAATGTAAATATTTCCCGGTCTCAGTTACTTGTGGTGTTAAAGCAAGGCTGTAAATATTTCTTAATTAACATTTAGGAGGAGACTCTTCAAAAAAACAGAGCAAATGAAAGTACTGAAGGAAGTGCATGCTAATTCTTGTGGAGTTTAGGTTGTTTCATTTTTCCAATTACTAATTATTTCACAGAATGAATAAAAAACTTAAGGGAAAAAGAAAAACAAGAAAATAATATTTAGCTGAACAGAAAAGCTGAAATATTTGAAGATGCTGAACAAGTTATAGCTTATGAATTAAACAAAGGACGCTTAATTCTTTCTTCCTTTGAAAATCTCAGCAAAAGCTTTCTTAGAATATCTTGTTTAATACAGTGCAATTTATGAGTAAAAGGGTAAAGATTATATTTTAGTATGCATGTATACTTCCCTTTAAATTGTATGTGAAGATCTCCTTATTCTCTCCTCAAAAATAAAGAAAATGTTTAAATGTATTGTATTTGCGGTCTGAGAGAAACACTTTGAGCCACCATTTTTCAGATGATAGCAACATTTATAAACCTTATTATAAAGCACATTTATTTTAGCTTTAAAATACAAAAGCATTGACTATAAGACCCTTAATCTCTAAAAGCAACTTTTGAAATAAGGCTAGGTTATTATAGTAATTTCAAAATAATCTATTTTGCAAAGGAAGCCATAGTATTTTTTATGTTTGGATAATAAATAGTTGCATTATTCTGTGAACTTGTAGAACTGGCAGAGTAAGTTTTTCACTGAAGAAAGGCTCTCAGGAAAACCTTCTACATAATTAAGTAGTATTATTTATCAGCAAGGAATTAAGGAAGATGTTCCTAACTCCTGTCATAGCTTTCATAGATATTATATACTTCCTTTAGTGGTTTTATTCTTTTCACAGGTTACTTATCCAGGTGTGCAGTGTAATACACAACATTACTTCTGTTGGTTAACAAATGGAAGTTTCTGAAGAAAAATAGCTTGACTTATTCCATAAAAAAAAGGAACCAAAATGATAAAATATAGGACATTTTATATTGTCAACTCCTTTCTTATTCCAAAGAAGAGAATTTTTTTCTGGGTCATCTAAAAATACTTGACAAGCTGCTGTAGTAAGAGTGCTGCAAGCTATACTAATTAAAACTGTCTCATTTTTTTGTGTCTCTTGCTTGCTAACAGTAGCCTCTTCCTATATTCTTCGAATTTGGGGAAACCAGACTTCTGCTGTTAATGAAATACAGGTGTACTGAACCACCTAACATGAAATCTGCACAAGATGCTTGAAATCTTTTATGTTCCAGAATGTGGCTTCTTGACACACAGTGTGCTACAAACTGCTCAAAATGTTTTGTTTCACTAACTGTGCTGGAAAAGATTCAGTTTCATTCTTTTTTTCCCTGCTAACAGTATCAGAGAATAATAACAACATATGACAGTGACTGCTCACCTACTTATTTTCAATCAAAACAAAACTGTGATTTGAAATATTTTAAGGCATAATGGAAATAACAATTTTCTAATTTACATATTTTACATGTAGTCATATGACAGATATTTTAATTTTGGATATGTTGACAAATGTTAAGATAATCTTCTTGTTGCATAGTAAACTATTTTAAATTTATGGTACATTTCTCAGATAAGATTATTTAAATTATATATCTCATTTTATTCACCAATCATGTAAAACATCAAAGTGTTTATCTTTTATTTGAAAACATCATGCAATATGGCACAGATATTGAACAACTGAACCTCTGAAAGCATGATCAGTGCTTTTAAGTGGTATGGAGTTTTACTTCTGCTCCTATATGAAAGACCCTACATGAAAGTGTTGAATAGCATAAACTGGTAGATAAAATCATGACACCTGATATCCCAGCTATAAAAAGATATTAAATGACTGCTGGCATGCAAAACACTGTTTTAAAGAAAAATAAATAAAATGCCTCAGTTGTTACCCTTTCTTAATAAAATACAAGCTGTTTTCTGAAAACTGTCTTCCACTGGTAGAGTTCACAAAAGGAAAATGCATGTAAAACAGCTGTCCCTCAAGAAGCATGGTGCTATTAAGAATGGTTGCATAACATGAGACCAAATTTTCTGAACTTCTTTCTCTCTTCTGTTTGGAATGTCTTCCTTATCAGATTGTCATTTCCATAAATAAACACTTATCAAATTATCACAGTAATAAAAAGAGTAGGCAAGAATTACTGTTGTCCTTCTTCCTAGAACGTCTACAGCTTTTTTTTTGCTAGTGCTTTTTGAAATTATTGTTCCTGCTTTGCTGCAATTAGTCAGTGGCTGTATTATCAGAAGGAAAGGAAAAAACAAAAACAAAATCAAAAAACAACACAAAATCCCCCCCCCCAAAAAAACCAAAAAAACAAAACCACAACAATCAAACAAACAAGGTCAGCATGCACAGTCTTCTTGCCCTGCATGAAATACTATGTGCTTGATCATCTAAATATACAAGGTAGGATCTTCTTTTAGTTCATAGTTTAAATATAGCAGACTCTATGATAGCAGAGGAAACCTTATTTACTCTCCTGATATAAAAAACATATAGTCTTGTCTGATTTTTCTTCAAATAGTAGAAAGCACTTAATTTCTTACACCATCACACTATTTTACTTTATGTGAATTTATATCTTACTAGTGAATCATAATCACCATCATCAAATTGATGAGCAAATGCAGGATTTAGTAATTTTTTTGTAGTTTCCAATAACAAATTTTCACTTTAGAGACTATAGACTAAAACTTTACCTTTAATCTCATTTTCCTTATTCAGAACTTGAAAATCATGCATTACTATATTTGTGACATCTGTTCTAAACTGGTTCACTTCTACAATTGGGTACTTTTTACTTCCTCAAAACAAAATGATACCATTACAACTCCTTATCTGTACAGTGGGATTTTAATTGGCATATGATAATTGTACATCCACACAGCAGCAAAATTACAACAAAAAATGTATTGTTGTCTTCTGCACTATAATCAAGCATGATGTACCTGACTACTGATCACCTTCTTTTCATCCATATGGATAGAGATGGCCTCCTAAATAAAGCGCTCCCTGCCTTTTCAGGGACTGAGGTAAAGTTGATTGGCTGGTAGTTCCCTGCATTCTCCTTCTTGCCAATTTTCAAGTCAGGGGTGACATCTGCTTTCTTCCAGTTCTCAGAAACCTATCCTGATCTCCATGAGCTTTCAAAGATGACCGGAAACTGCCTCCCTATGGCATCCACCAACTCTCTCAGTGCTCATGGACTGGTCAGGGCACACGGACTTGAGGACGTCAGGTTTGCCTAGGTGTTCTCTACCTCGATCCTCCTTAATCAAGGCCAAGTCTCCCTTCTAACACTGCTTTACCCTGGTTTCCTGGGTCAGAGATTCCTGAGGGCTGGTGTTGTCAGAGAAGACTGATGCAAAGGACACATTCAGTAACTCTGACTTCTCTGCATATTCTATTACTAGGATCCCCCCACTTAGTAATAAGAGTTTCCTTATGGGTGCTGGGTGCCTCTTTAGTTTAGGAAAAAAAAAAAAAAAAAACCTACCTAAAAAGACACTATGATTTGAGAGAGCTTGCCTTTCTCCTTTCTGTGTTCTGCTACAAAAAGGCAAGGAAAGCCTGTTTAGTAGAAAAAGCAAATCAGTTAAACTGTAGGACTATTTAAAAGTACAGATGGATAGTTATTTTCAGTCATGGTAGTTTCAGTTCATTATAAGAGTTAAGCAATGACTTGCCTTAAAGTCTAGTCCAACAGAACTATGTCTCTGTTTTAAGCCAGCTGCAGATTTAAAGTTATAATTATATATATACATACAAAGTCAAACACTAAATATGACTTTTTATAGACAAGACAAAATCAGGTATTAAGTTCAAAAATACAATGAGAATTTTTTCATTTGTTCTATTTCTTTGTCCCGAAAACAATATGGAAATATTCTCTGGTTTAGGAAGGAATAAGTGCTTTAAAAATGAAATAAGAACAGTGAAACATAGAGGCTGAGTTTAAGAAGAAAAACCTGAATAGGTATGAATAACACATTATCCTAACCTACGTGGGCTTTCATTTTACAGCCTTAAAAACATAGATAATAAGGGTTATATTCCATTTTGCAAGTCAGTTCCAAATTCCGGCATCAGAACAATTGGAGAAAATTTCAGAAGAAAACTGTAAGTACTGTAACATTTATATTTACTTAACAATATTTTTTCTATATTCACTGCCTAAGACTGGGTGTTCAGTCCACAAACAAAAAATTCATTTTACAAATACTGCAATCTAAAGAGACCTTGCCTATAAATTTCCCAGAACTAACTCTAGTGGCAGGGGTTTTCAGCTAATTAGGCCATGCTAATAGAATGCATATGCACATTTGCAGTAGTTCAGCTGGTGGGCAACAGTTTGTTAAACGACCAGCACACAGTTACTTTTGTCCATGTCAGAGTCCTAGATATAAAAGTATAATTACTGAATTTGAGGCCTAGGATTCTAGCACTTGAGTCTCTTATAATCATAGACTGGTTAGGGTCAGAAAAGACCTTAAAGATTGCCTAGTTCCAACCTGTCCCTGCCATGGGCTGGGACATCTTCCACTAGACCAGGTTGCTCAGAGCTACTCCATCTAGCCTGGCCTTGTACACTTCAGAGACGGGCTATCAGCACTTTGTTAAGTTCCAGTGCCTCAACACCCTCATAACAAAGTTTCTTCCTTATATCTAATATAAATCTACCCTCTTTCAGTTAGAAGCCCTTACCCCTTGTCCTATTACTACATACAATTGTGGAAAGTCTCTTTCCAGCTTTCTTGTAGGCTCCCTTTAGGCACTGGAAGGCTGCCCTAAGGATTCCTTGGAGTCTTCTCTTCTCGATGCTGAACAGCTCCAACTGCCTGCGCTTCAGTCCTCTGACCATCTTTGTTCCCCTCCTCTGGACTTGCTCAAACAGGTCTGCATCCTTTTATGTTTGGAAATCCAGAACTGAACTCAGTAGTCCAGGTGGAAGTTCATGAGACCAGAGGGGGACATTCACCTCCTTTAACCTGCTGGCCACATTTCTTTTTGATGCAGCCCAGGATATGGCTGGCTTTCTGGACTGTGAGCACACATTGCTGGGTCTGTCATCCTCTAACACCCTTAAGTCCTTCTCCTCAGGGGTGTTCTCAACCCATTCTCCACCCACACCATATTTGTGCTTGGGATTGCCCTGACCCATGTGCAGGACCATGCACTTGGCCTCATTTACATTCATAAGGTTTGCATGGGCCCACATCTTAAGCCTGTCAAGGTCCACCTGGATGACATCCGTTCCCTCCAGCATGCTGATTGCACCACAAGCTTGGTGTTGCCTGCAAACTTGCTGAGGGTGCACTCAATCCTACTGATGTTACTATAAATTTACTAAAATAGAAGTTTGATATTAAATGAGCGGAAGCTATTGAACAGTGTTTGGTAATTCTTTTTTTCTTTTCAAAGCAGGATTACAGATTAACTATTTACCGAAAAGTCAGAAATACATAAAGGCACACAGAGTTTTGAGGAATCCAGAGAAGCTGGAAGACAGGGAGAAAGGTCAGAGGCTTTGCCAGAAAAAGTAGAATTCAAGTAGAAGGCTATATATATTGCAACACAAGTAATATAGTGAATAATTTTTAAGTTAGGGTAATTAAACTTTGGTATGATGGGGATATTCCCTTACTGGTGATTTGTAAATCAACATGTTCCTTAACAAAATTATATATTCAGTGTGCTGGGTGTTACATCCCAGCTCTGAAGCCTCAAGCTTTACTACATGTACATCTTAATTTCAAGCTTCAAGAGATTTCACTCACGCAAAACCTTGAAAAGCCATTGGTTCTTTGGTATCTTGAGTTCATGTACAGAGAATAACTACAAATTTTTCTCTAAGAGATTTTTTTAATTTGATGAGAATATAGGTGTCTTGGTAAAAAGGGTTTTACAGAATAAAACATGCAACTTCACAAAAGCATTACAACACACTACCAGGACCAGCAAGCATCACCATAGTAAGGAACTTTTGTTACACCCAGCAAACACAAACTTCATTCAACTTAAAGTGAGGTACCCTTAACTTACAGAAAATAAGTGTATAAGTTACCTACAAGATGACGAAAAGAATAAAGAAAGAGAGATTAAAAGAAGAAATAATAAAGAGAGGAAAAAAGAGGGAAGAAAGAACTTAGTTATCACTCACAAGGTAACACGTTGCCACTTTCGAGGAGAACAGACAATGGCCCATAATGGAAAGCACGTGCTGCCTCTTTAACTCTGGCCACGCCCCCAGGCGGGACCTTTGGCTCACTGGCCACTCACTGTCCCCCTTGCCCAGAGTGACAGGTGCCACAGCCAATCAGAGGCTCCGGGGTGCAGTGTGGGCGGTTGCCAGGCAGCCCCATTGACTGACAGGTGCCCGGAGCTGCTCTGTGGGCCCCGAGCGTGGGCCGGGCCGCGGGAGCTGTGGGTGCTGTGCTGGAGGGCTGGGCCCTGCCCCGACACACACACACCGACACACACACACACAGGGAGGTTCTGACCCAATAATCACCGATCCGGAGTGCAACACGGGGTTGACCCTGTGTGGATACCAGGTGCTTACCAGAACTGCTCCATGAGTCCTCTTTCTCAGCTGGACAGGGGAGAGGATATTACAAAAGGCTCATGAGGCAGGACAACGACAGGGAGAGATTGCTCAGCAATTGCTGCCACAGGCAAACCAGACTTACCTTGGGGAAAAATTAATTGAATTTGTACCAATCAAATCAAAATAGGATAATGAGAAATAAAAAACAAATCTGAAAAACACCTTCCACTCACTCCTTCTTTCTTCCTGGGCTTAACATTGTTATTCCCTGATTCGCTGCCTCGTCCCCACAGGCAACACAGGGGGAAGGAGAGTGGTATTGGGGTGAGCCCATTACACAGTGCCCTTTCTCCTCAGGGAGAGGGCTCCTTATACTCTTCCCCTGCTCTAGATTCCAGCACTGTAGGCCCCCCCATCACCCAAATCTTGCCATGCAAACCCAATACACCCAGTCAAGACAAAAACTAGCTCTATATACTCAAAGCTTTGGGACATTAAAATATAATTCATTAGCACTCAACCTACAGTAATGAATGTTTGTCAGTCACGTGGTTGGTTTGTTTACACACCATTCTGCAGTGTGTTTTCCAAGCACCTAAGCTGGACATCTGTATTAGGAAGGTCCACAGAGTACACTCGTATCCTACTGTGTGCTTATGACATTGAAGTGTGTCTCTCTGCTTGTCAGTTCCTCTCAGTGCTCTTGGTGTCTAAGACAGACCTCCAAAAGTGGAAAGAAGGGCAGAAAAAGGTTGCTCATTTTGAAAACACATCTTGAAATTCTTCAGTTTAGTAGGAAGTAACTTTGCATTATTAATCAAAGGTTTGTACACACTTACTTGTACTTATCAGTTCATATCATGTACAACATGGACATATTAACCAATGATTTCATAGTTCAATAAAAGAAGAATCTTTAAAGAGTAAAACACAATTTTTTTAAACCCTGGATTTCAAAAATTGCATCTGTCCTAAGAAACCAGAACACACAGCCAGAAGACTGAACATTTCACTTACAATACCTATGGACTTCTGGAAACCAGTATGGCTTTAAAATTATGATTGCATGAGACTCATCTGAAAACAATTTTGAAGCAAAAGTCTTTATGTTATATAACACATAATGTTGTAGAATTTAGTGGAATAAGGAAAAGTACAATCTCAGATATTCCAGAAAAACAAGTTTCTCAAGTTTCACAAAGAGGTGATAGTTCTTTCGTTTGTTTTTGTTTTTCCTGTAAATTTTTGATTCTAAAAAATGACAGTCCAAGATTTGAGCTAAATTCGCTGTTGATGAAGAAAAGAAAATATGCTGTAGGTGCCATCATCACTGGTTTAGAGAAGCTAAGTGAAGATGACAGTCAGCTGATGCAGTCAGGATATCAGCAATATTGGAGGCAAAGTTTTTCTCTTAAGTATTACCATTCAGTCTACAGGCATTGTTTCAAAACTAGATATCAGGGTCATTACACAGACATGACTTCACAGTCCCTGGGATTTGGAAAGTGGTTTTCTGCTGGATAATGAAAATGGTAAGGCACTTAAGTTGGAGTTAAGAAGGAGCCAGACGCTGCAAAGGCCCTCTGTTATAATACCCAGTGTAAAGGGGGTATCTTTTAAAATAGATCTTCTCTTCCCTGTTTCAGACATAAAGAAGAAATGAAAACATTACTCATGGAAGAGAGAAGCTATAATTAGAGAAAAACACTGCCAAAGGAAAAAAAAAAAAGAAAAAAAAAAGAAGATATGAAGATGCCACATAATCAGAACAGACCTGACCTTTTCCTTTTTGCTTCTTAGAATGAAAAGGATGATGTCACAATCGCTTATGTTAATTATAAAATAAAACAAGACTCTTGCCCCAGTAATCTGACCAAAGAGAAACAGGATAAGTACAAATGTGAGAACATTTTGATGCGTTGAGAGGCATACGTAGAAGGCAAACATACAGACTTGAAGAAAAAGAGTAATTTGCTCAAGGGAAAGTCCCCAAATCTGATTATGTCATAACAGCTTTATGCAGTTAAAACAGATTTTCAAATACTTTATCTAGATTAAAAGTATGGGGTTTTCAGTGCATACATTTGCTCTACAGGCTGTCTCCTCATACAATCCAGCAATCCGTCATACAACAGTCTAATGAACGTACATCATCTCAGCAAAAATTGGTAGAACAGTCTGTGATAAAGAAGTAGTTATGACAAATTAGTGTTAAAAGTTAGCTAGTCATGCTCCAGAAGTCACATTTCATTGCCTCAAAAATGTCAAAGATTTCTTGAAAGAAGCATTTACTAGAATGTTAAACAAATGGGAAATAAATGTAATTATACCTATTTCCTTTGAAAAGCCCACTGAAAAGTAATATCCAGATATATGCTGCTGCTGAATTTAAGGATCTATATAACATGACTCTTGTTTTTATTTAATGTTTCCTTGTCATGGTAGATACACTTTCATTCTTTGCTACTACAGATTCTTTGTTCTACAAAAATGGTCCCACCTAATTATCGTTTCCTTTTTTAAAAAAAACAAACCTCAGACTTTTGGCAAATCTCCATAAATTTACTTTTTATTTATGACCATTTTAACTGAAGAACTGCTCTGGAGACTGGTGAATACATTTTCAGTTCATCACAGAAAATAACTGTTCTTTCCTTTAATTATGAAGTCTGATAATTTTAACTTCAATATGTATGTTTTTTATTATTAAAAATCAAAGTGTGTAGGAATTATGAACAATTATTTAAACGTTTATATTAAAAAAAGGTTTTAGCACTGAAAAAATCCTCCTCTGACAGCAAATAGCTTAGTTAGTAAAAAAAAAAGACAAGCTTCATATAAAGTTAAAACAGAAATCTTTAATATACGTCTACCTTTTTAAAATATTCAGAAACAACAGTCATTTATTTATCACTGTAAGACTATAAAAATGCAGTGCCATTTCCAGCAGTGGGCAGAATTAGACAACTGGAAAAGATCATAGTAAAAAAAAAAAAAATGAGTAGGCATATAGCAATGCACCTTCATAATAGTCCGCTAATTTCCATTTCTTTGCAGTCAATAACTTGGGAAGACGGGATCAGAGCATAGGTGTGATGAGCAGTTACTTCTATTCCTGAAAATTTAAGTAATTGCCAGGTAGAGATTTGCCTAAAACTTGTGAGATCTATTATTTTTGGAAAAAGAAATTAAAACCCCAAACCTGTTTTGAGTAATTTTTCTTAAACTCAGTTCTTTTACCTACCATGTCTTAATTCAGTCTTTAAGAGTTTTACTCCCGCAGAGATAAGCTTCTGTTAAAACTGAACCTGTATAAAGAATAAATCTTTCTGATCTATTTCAGGTGTCAAAGGCTGTGAACTCATACAGATGAAAACAAGAAGATCTAACCTAAAGTCTTGGGAAGTAAGTGGAATTGATCTAAATGTCCTGTTAAATAACAGAGAAAGAAAACGAGAAAAACCTGTCTATTCTCCTCACTTTGCTCTTGTGTAAAAGTAAAATGTGTACATGTGCAAACACAAAAGTTAATCTATTATTACATTTATTAATTAAAATTTACATGTATATGTATATATGCATCTAGAAGTCCATTTCTTAATTTCTATTGGTGCAAATTTTGTAAGCCCTGGATATTTGGTGGCCACTAAAGTAACAATTTCTGAAGAAGTTTCTGCGGACAGGTTAAATCTTCACTGCTATTGTAGGAAAACCTGTAATAACAGATTTCAGAAAGCAGAGTATTTCACTATGGGTGTTGAAAGACTTTTGTGACAGAAATATTTAAAAATAGTTCCTTCAGGTTTTTCTGCATATTTGGAGATATTTTTATTCTGTTTGTCAGGCTAGTTTTAAGTTCAGGTGGTCAAATCAGGAAAAACTATGGGCTCAGGACCAGTGTGATTTCCTGGCTTTCTTACCTTTCCTCTCCAGAATTAAGATGAACTGTGCTACAGAAAATTCCTGACTGAAGGAAAAGTAGAATCTCAACTACACAGTAATGCAATTGTCCCCTGAAATGGGCCACTGTCCCTTAGGCACCTTTTCATACTGTTTCAAGCTTTGGTTTTCAGTTATAGATGAAAAATACTAATTTACTTGACTTATGGACAAATCTGGCCCTCATTTCTTGTAAATCAATCAATTTGTGGCAGTATAGTTAATTTTTCAGGCTGAATATGAGGTTGCAAAAGGAATTTTTTGAGCATTATTTGATTATGTTGGAGAATTGGGCATGATTTTAAATACAAAGATTTTGATTGGAACTTCACTTCTATTTTCTTTTTCTGTTTTTCAAACTGTTGTTGCTTGACAATTATTTTGACTGGTAAATCACAAATATCCTGTGAGCATAATGCTTTATATACTGCTTCATATTATATGCATACAAATAACACTAGATTAAAAATGAGAATTAAAAGTCTTTGTCTGCTAACTACTAAGGAATCTAATGCCTCAGTCAATTGGTTTTATCTCTATTAAACTCCATATTGATTTTCTAGATCAGAGAGCTTTCTGAACTACTTTGGGAATGGTTTATAAAATTCTTTGAGTGAATGGGTAGGCTTTTGTAATTACAAAAGCAAACCTAATTAAACCTCTTGCTACAACTTACAAACTGTCTTAAAATCTTTATTTATAAAATCAATCATTACGCACTAAGAATTTGACATAACTTATAGACTTACTTGAGTACATTAAATGTATGACACCTCTGAGATTCACGTATAAAATGTGTATTCAGCTGTCTTAATACCAACAATAATAGCAGTGGAGTCAATGTAGAAATTGTTAAAATAGAAATTGGTTTCTTCTACCTTGTTTTTCATCACCTTGGTTTGGTTTTAAGAGTTAAAAGAAAGAAAACACACAAGTAAGAATAAACAGTAGACAGCTACTTGATACTCACAGTTCTTGTACTAATTATCAACACAAAACCAAGAACTATGTTGCAGAATTGTTAAAGATTTTTCCATCAAAAAGCACTTACTGTTACTGCAAGAAACAACTTTATTTTCAATCTCTAAATGCTGTTATCTGACACCTTTCTCATGAAGATTATTTTCTCTCCTATTTGAATGTCTTTTTGTGGCAGGTGACTGGTGTCTTTAGAACATTACAGGAATCCTATTCTTTAGAATGAAAAGTTACTTTAAACTGCTAATATCTATACTGATTAAAAACAAAACAAAACAAACAAAAAAAACCCCTACTGCTGAACAAAACTGATATTGGTGGATTGATTTTGGACAATAGAGCTTTTGCATTTAGAAAAGTCTAGGGTTTTTTCTATGTCTGCATAGAGGCATGATACAGAAATGTTCAATACATATATTTTACTGCTGTTAAATCCACAAGGGAATAATGGGAAAACTGTTGACATTGACTCTATGGTACATTTCTTGTGCATAAAAAGAATTGTTTAGGCAATCTGAGTACAAATCAAAGCCAAAAAAACAACTAAGGTATGAATATATTTTTTTGTGTGAAAGCATGGATTCATATAGTAATCTCTTACTTGGATATTAAGAAAAGTTAAAAAAAAAAAAGTTAGGAAAAGAATTTAAAAGTTTTAGTCATTAATGATACACAAGAACAGAGGTTAAAACTTTTAAAAAATTAACTGTGTGCAAGAAAGGAACATACACTATTTGTGTATTCTATATTTTGTAATGACCAGTAAAAAATAAAGAATCAAAATACTCGGATTATCACTGGTCTTATCCTCAGTGAGGTGTGTGTACTTATGTTATACCCAGTTTCTAGTAGAATCAGCAGAACTTATTAAGCAGATGTATAATGGATTCCTTTTGTCTACTCATTGTAGATACAGTACTTGATTTATAACTAAATAAGTTAAATAATCACATTTTTAAACAATTAATTTTGAACTATGCTAAAATCCATTTACTTTTTCACAAACATCCATTTGAAAAAAATTACGAATATAGTTACATTTGAAATTTCATCTAGAAGTTGAGTAATTTTTTTCATGTTGTTCAAGTTGCTGTTTAATTCTTACACACTGAACATGGTCAAGGAATATGTTACTGTGGTTGTAGGTATAGGATCCAAAAGGCAGTTCATCTGCACAAGCGTGTGGTCTAATCAAACATAGGAAGATAGATATAGATACAGATATCTACGTATGTATGTATGTATGTGTATGCATATATATAAAACTATATGCTGAAAATATAGGATAAACACATTAAGGACTTCATCTCTGACTTTCTTTTTTAGGTATAGATGTGTGTTTCAACTTATATGTGTTATCTATATATGTGTGTCCGTGTATATATGCATATAAATTGAAAGCTTTAATAGCCTCATAATTTTAGGTAATTTCAGAACATATATAAGTTGAAAAAGTTCACATCTGCAAATTGAAGAAAAGGTATTTGAAGAATCTACTCATGTGGAGAGTTTTGTTTGTTTTTGCTGTTTGCTTTTTTTTTTTTTTCAAGTGGCATTTGATTCAAAGTTACGAAATTTTCCTATGTGGAAATAAAACTTTTGTTTTGAAATGATTAAATAGTTTACCTCATAATTATATAGTACACAGCAAGCAAGTAAATAATAGTGTCCTTTACATCATGTAGCATATTTAGTCCTTGAATTATTAAGAGGACTTTTTACAAGACAATTGTATTCAACTATTCAATAATAACTATTCAGTTATTTCAGAAATACTTAATGTTAAGACTTAAGTCTTACATATAGTTAACCTTGGGAATGTCTAACATTACTTAGTTATCTTACTTTTTTTTTTTTTTTAATAAAAAGGTTATGCAAAACAAACATGCAGTTGTTAAGGGAGGGAAAGGGTGCTTACTTTTAACAATAAAGATTGTATATGTTCTATGTTAGAAAAATACCAGTTGACTTAAATTACATTTATTTAGACAGGCTAAAAATTGATGCTTTCCATTGTAATTTCCCCAGTTTATATGCACCTTTTTAGACTATAAAATATATTTGATTATTAAGAATCCTACCAGTACTCTCAAAACTGCAGGAGATTATTAACAAAGGAGGAGGATATTGAGACCCTTACTTCCTTGTGGGGACATGAATAGTTTTCAGGGTTTGTTTGGTTGTTTTTTTTTTTCCCCACATTATTTTTTCACAGACCTTAAACTGATTTAAATGAAGCTAGGAATTATACTGGGGCACCCACAAAAAGGTCTTGCTGCTAGAAAGAAAAAGGTTTGGATAAAGTCTATCTCATCTATGAGTACAGATAATCTCAACTATGCCATAGACTTCATTAGAAATCTTATGCTCGGGAATGGAACATTAAGAACTGAAAAAGGCAAGAAATCCCACTATTTGAAGCAATTTAAGTATTACAACTTTTTATGCTTAAATGAACAATACTTCCTATAGCATATGGTCTTTTCTGATAATAATTTATTATAATTTACATTAGCACAGGATAATTCCGATTTATAGCAGAGATGGAAAGCTTATGCCTTTAGTAGATGCAAAGAAAATAAACACAACCAAGTATAATTTCAGAGTATGCTTAACTTATGTCAAAAGTTTTTTGTTTATAATGAGACCTTAATGAGATATTTATTATGCTGCCATGATTTCAGTGTATGTTCCATAATTTTTAGCAAACAGTTTTATTGGATTAAATATTTTATGAGTAATAAATTTGCAATAAAAATGAGTACAGTAATTCATGCACTTATAGAATTACTTTCAATAATCTGAAGTAAATTCTGTAATCATGATTAATGCTGATTAGGCAAAGTTATTGGTAGGTTTGATTATACGGAAAAGTTGAAACAAATAGACTTGATTTTGCTAAACACAGTCCTCCATGATTCTCAGGTTCTGTTTGTGGTTTTTGTTGTTTTGTTTGTTTGTTTTTTGTTTGAATTATTATTATTATTTTCTTGTCTATATACATTACTATGGTAATTAAATGATACATTGACCTTGCTTATTTAACATAAATACTGAAAATTTTTAAACACTAAATTCATACCAGATAATACAAACATACAAAAATATTGAAGGTGATTGGAAATTTCTCAACATTGATTAAGAAATATAAGAAATTAGAATTTTTATGAAACATTTAAAGCTTCGAATGCTTTTCTTTAGAGTACTTTAGGTAAATACAAATGCTACTGGCAATTTACAGATCTGTTTACCATTGCAAGACTAGTTGAAAATGTCATTTTATGTGCTAAACTTTTCTAACAGGTCCCTAGATTATTTGCAATGAATGAATGTTTATTTCTCTGTCACTTCCAATAAGCTGAAGGCATTGGACATATTTTGTCTATTGTCTTACTTTCATCCTGTTTTATCTACTTTTAAGTCCTTGAATTGTATTATTCCACTGTTATAAAAATGAACAGTTTCCAAATTTCATCATTATTTGTAGAAAGCTTTGCAAAAGCTCTTTGAAATCTCAGTTCTCAAAATAACAGCAGGTATTTTGTGTTACCAATATACACTTGTGTATATTGTACTTTTTATAGCGAAATAAATGTTGGAAACATAGTTGCTTGGACAATTCCTACTTTATTTTTTTCAGAATTAGTAAAATCCTACTTTTTCAGATGATGGGAATCTATGATAGTTTCCATTCTCTCATCTGATATGGTAACACTTTTCTGGAAAGCCTGACAATATTCATGAAAGCCCTACCTCTTGTGTTTATTTCAGAGTTTTTCATGGTATAACTTCAAAATATGCATAATATAGAACACTTTCATCGAGCACTGCCTCGGACAGTGAAGCTATTGCTGAGGTTTTTTTTATACAGACACCTACACTATAAATCCACATTATCCTTCACGTTATGGTCTGGATACGCATGTATGTCAGTTTGAATAGTTATATATGTAATGCCAAAAACCTGCTTTGATAGCTGTGAGTTTAATATCCCAGAATTACAGAACCACAGAATCACAGAATCATTTAGGTTGGAAAAGACTTCCGAGATCATTGAGTTCAACATATGAGCAAACACCACCACATAAACCAGACCATGGCGCTGAGTGTGACATCCAAACTTTCCTTAAACACCTACAAACAACAGTGGCTTTAATAGTATCAATAGGCTATTAAGTAGCACAACATACCTATGCTTCTAGACTTTGGTGCATTTAAATTTAGGAGGATGAGAGGTTACTGACTTTTCTAACAGTTGAGCATGAGTTCAAAGTAAGTCATCAAAATTAGAATAATTATTATTTGCAGTGAAATCACATACTTGTGCATGTAAGATCAGAGTAATTCTTACTTGCTTGGAAGTTAAATGTTTGTGAAAATGAAAGCCACTGTAGTAGAAAAAACCTGCCACTAACTATAAAAATAAAAATCTGTGAAAAGAAAATAATAAGGGAAGAGTTGCCATCAGTTTTCGTCTGCACTATGTCAATTAACAATTAAACTGGATGCCTGAAAGTCCATGTATTTGTGAAGATATTATTTTATTATATTTAGTAATTGGTATTTTCTATGTGAAGATAATAATTATTTTCTATTAAGAATCCAGGGGTCTAGAAAAAAAAAAAAAAGAAAAAAAAAAGAAAATTACACAGATGATTGCAGACAGTGAACTCCAATATGCAAGAGAAAAAGAAGAAAAAAAATTTGTATGAAGCCATCTTTTACCCTAAATGAGAAGTCATTAGGCTTCTTTTCCATTTCTATTTTTATGTGTATGGAATGCTTTTTTAATTAACAGACATTAGAATACAATATATTTAACAGATGTAGTTACTAGAGAATCAATTTGTCTCATATTAAAAGTAAATTCTACCATCTGAGATAGAAATAGAACCATTCTGTTCCACATAGCAATTTATCTTGAGAGCAGCTGCACCTCTATTGTCCTTGTGAGAACATCTTCAATGTCATAGAAGCAATCATTTAACTTTCTTTTCAAATCATCCTGATCCCAAACAGGTTAAAACAGAATGAGGCATATGCACTCCTTGCATAAGTGAGCATGAACCCTCTGTTCTTATTCCAGTTTATGGACATGGCTCCAGAAATAATCATTGTCTTCCATGTTAATAGTTCAATTTGTAAGCAACAGTAGTCACAGAGGCAATATTTTGTCTTTTTATGTTGTCTGAGATCTTGCAGTGATCCAGTCTGATTGGAGAAGACCACAATTTCTAGGAAAAAAATGCTTGTTTTTTGTATCACAATAGTGCCTCAAAGCTTCTAACCAAGGTCCCATCATACCAGACAAAATGAAAAAAAGTGCACAATCAGTTAAGCCTTTCCTCAAAGAGTTCATGACCAAGGGATCATTTGAACATGTCACATAAAGATAAACAAAGACCTAACTTAACAGTTACTATTTTCAGCTTTATGACTACTCATTTAAAAGGAAGACAAAAAACAATTTGGAAGCTTGTTTAGGTCCGTGTCAACTAGTGACAGGGAAGGGGATATCACTGTGTCCTATTGCACTTCTTATACAACTCTAGCTGGTGTTAATAATGAAGGCATGGGAAGGTACCTCTCCATGGTTCCTAATTCTGCATTGAATTACACTTTTCATGTACCCCCAGATACTTTATGAGGAATTGCCCGTATTGTCAATCTCAAAACATAAAAAATAATAAATTTGAGTTTCACTGCACAAGCTCTGATACAAATAAATCACACTGATATGGTCTTTAACCTGAGTTGGGACTTTTTGTCATATTTCAGTTTATAATGCATGCAAGATTAATGATGTTCCTATGCTTCTTCAACCCACCTCTTCCTGGCATTTAAAAAAACGCAGGAATCACACATTTCATTTAACTACCTTCTCTTCTGTTTTCCCACATCCAAAGGAAATTATTGGAAGTATTAGTGTGATTTGTGAAAGAATACGTAAACAACAAAATGTAATACGGTGGTCAGTCTTTAACTTATTACACTAATTATACTTAGAATTTGTAACTTATTCCTTATGAAAATAATTATAATAAACTCTAATTTTAAAGATTTTTTTCCGATATCCACAATGACATCAATATCCATGTTTATTACTATAAAAAAATCACTCTAATCTGTTACAAAAATTGCTGTAATTCAAAGTAGCTCATTTGTATAGAAATTAATATTCACACAAATTATTTTTCCTTTCCACCTCTGCTACCTTTATTTTTTTTTTCTCTGACTGAAACCGAGAAAGGCTTTGTCAGTTCTCTTTATCATCTGACACAGTCTGTTTCCACTGAGTCACATTACACAGCAAAGAGGAAATCTGAACAGACTGTAGGGAGGAGTTTTTTGCAGTGCACTCTGAGGTCAGATCCCTTGTGCTGAATCGTGCTTCACAAATTCTAGAAAAGGAGAAATTTCTCCCGCTTTTACAAATGTGACCTTTGTTGGTCTTTAGTATTTGGGGGTACGAAGTCAAGATGGAAGAACCAGGCAAGAGGGTAAGAACATCAGGAAGGACTGAACTATGCAAGAACTTCAATGAAGCAAAAGTTGAAAGATGAATAATATCTACAGACATTGAGTGTTAAAATCTATGGTAGACATTCTGATTCTATTTGATCAACCTAGTTTTGACAAGTGGGTTATGTAATTCATTGGTGTCTATCTGAGATACTGAATGATAGAATTCTTGTGTTTACTTTTAAAATATGATATATTAACATACTGTTATAACAGCTTAAGTATAAGAACAAATGTGCTGACCTTTAAAGAAATCTTACAGAATAGACTGTTATTTAATAGTTCTAATGTTAGCATCTCCCTCTACTTTACAAATGTTAGTTAATAAAACACATTTATACCCAGGTGAGATTTTCTTGACAATGTATCTGATGTGCAAATACATATTATATGCTGTACATAGACTCCCACATTGATATATAATTCGTGTAAGCGAAGATTGTACATTGTGTTTTCTATACAATATTTAAAACAAGCAATCCAAACTGAAAGAAATAGATAATTTTATGTCTATTAAAGCAATGAGATCACTCTCAAATATACAGTGATGAGATTATTTGTAACTTATTTGCCCGTGTGACAAGATCCTCCATCATAAAGGGCTTTGGAAACATTAAGGTATTTCCCAGAATCTTTAAGCAACACGTCAGATGCACCAACATTGCTGCATTTTTCACTGAAGTAACAAGTCAATACTAAAAAAAAAGTCATAACCAGACGTGTCATGTTATATTAAATGTAGTGTGATACTATATTAAATAAATGAAATATTGTATAAAATATCTCTAATATAAATTAATAAGCTAAATTACTAATGTGCATTCAGATTTTTTTTTGTTTCCATTTTAAAAACAATTCCTTTTTATTTCCAAAAAAAGCGCACCCTATACAATGTTTTTCCCGATTTATTTATGTCCAAAGTACAGTGCTTTAAATTAAGAGTGTGTTCCTTGCATTTCAGAAGAGAAGCTACCTCTTGATCTTATTGACAAGATAATCCTGCATGAATTTAGTTCTACATTTTACTGGGAAAAGAGAATGAACTAGTCTTATTTGTAAAGTTGCTATGGCAATGGCTTATGGTTAGTCTAGTAAATTCAGCTGATTTTCATTACTTAGTTTGCAACATAAGAGGTTTAACAAGTCGTCTACAAATGTATTCAGTAGAATTATCTAATATCTAAATATCTAATACCTAATATTCAAGAAAAGTTAAGAGGATGAAATCTGGCTTATTTCCAGGTAAGTAGTTCAAAACAATGTAAACAGTGGACACAAGTGGACAAGCAGTATCCAATATTATTGTTAGTTAAAAAAATGCATTTGTTCCTCTTTTAAAAATTCTTATATGCAAAATAAACAGCTAAAATCCATATCAAATAATAAAGGGAAACCCATACTGTAATATGAACTAGAAGCAAAATAGTATTCAACTGAAAGCTGTCTAAGTCCTTGGGAAACTTGTAATATGATACTCAGGAAGTAGAACAGAAGGAGAAAAGTAACACGCCAAAGGCCATGTGGAGGAAGAAATCTGACAAACATTTCAAACGCTCCTGTGCAACCCGTGGCGAGTTTGTGTACTGAAAGCTAGCCTTAAAGGAGCTGACATAACTATAAAACAACTAAGCCCAAGTGAGGCAGTCTCCCAAGTAAGTAGTGAGGGAAATTAAAGCATATATTCCACCTTTTGGTGAGCGTATTTGAAAACAACTTGTAGCTTCTTAGTCTTGAAAGGCATTTGAAGAGGATTTGGAAATCTTAAAAATTTTCCTTTTTAAGAGCTTACAGATACTTTCATTGCAAAATAAGGACTTTCAAATTAATAGTAGAATATTTTTCTCTCAAATTAATAACAACAAAATTTGAATTTTTGTTTTGGTTTGATAGGAAGAATAAGGCACTTTTAGAAATAAGAGACCATTTTAGTCCAGCATTAGAGTCAATGAGAAATTACTGAGTTCCCATTCAGAGATCATATGCTGGTTCACTTCAAGCAGTAGTAAAAAAATCAGCTCTCTCCTTATCTTTCATTTAAAAGATTGATGCAAAGAGTTAAGATACTATGAAGTAGAAAAAACTATATGAAGTAGAGGAGGCTGAAAGCTGTTCTTACAATCTAATTATCATTAAATAAATGATGTCACTACTGTTGCAATTTTAATTCAGACTTTTCAGTTGAATGATATTAAATATGTCTTTATTACACTCTTCCCTGTACTAGTTAGAGTTTCCCTAGTTCATCAGCTGTTCTCAATAAAGGTAAAATTCCCTCTTCTGATTACTGTTTGTGTTGCCATTTTCTTTAAATTGCAGCCAAAACAAAAGGCTATGAAGTAGGAATAAAGGTACAGACCAAAATAAAGTGTTCAGTAGAATTTTCAAGGTATTTATGTTTCTAAAAATGCCTACTATGTCCCTTAAATTAATTTGGCTGCTAAACTTCTAAAGAATTCAACATATTTTTTTCTATATTCAGGTTTTGGTATAAACAATTCAGCTATGGTGGCTTCACCAACTTACTATGGACACCCAGTACATATTTTACAATTATATTCAATCTTTTTTAATCCAAGAAGAAAGACACTGACTTACATGGGTAAAGAGAGTTTCATACATTTGCACTGCCTAGTTAAATTACCATGCTATTTTCCTTCTTTCAGCACATAATTTTCAAAGCAAAAATACTTTTGGGTTGTAAGATATGGAATGTGAATGATCAGGTAATGTTGGTATGTAGTTATTTTGGTTCAGGATTATTACTGAATATTCCATCTATGTATCTAGTGTGGACCATAGCTACATAATGAAGAGAAATATACAAGCAAAAATTAAACTCATTTAGATTTAATAATTCAAAATTATATTTGAATAGCACAATGATTTATCTCACAAACACATAAATGTATATAGGTCCAGATATGATTGTATGATTCTGAAGTACTGACTCTGCCAGTTTTTTAAGTTTCACCCTATATATTTCACTAAAATGAAGTCATATTGGATTTTGATTCTGGTTATAATCAATACTTTATGACTTATTTTCATAATATCAGTGTTTAACACACATATCTATGCCATACATATGTTTTTTGGCTATATATCCCTACATTTACATCTATAGGTAAAACTAGATATTTACCTAAGTGACTTTTAACCTGTTCACTGATGTCCATTGATATTATATCTTTGCACTTTCTACTGTTCTTGCTATAAAAGGAGAAAAAATTATCCTAAGAAAAAATTTTCCTAATGTTTTGTCATCTTTCTTGTGCTGTCTGTTCTTTACTGGTATTGCATTAATAAACATCACATAAGGTCAAACTATCCAAACAATCAAAGAAAGTTTGAAGCCTGCAGGGCTGTGATAGTTTTACATATTTCTGTGAACTCAATAGGACATGAAAAATTTGGTGCCCTGCCTTCTTGACAAAGATTAACAGGAACAGAAGATGGGTTGGCATGAATCCATTTTGTGACAAAAATTGCCATGAGAATACAAAATAGCACAATATTAATTCATTTTAATGAAAATGATGGTAATGAAAATGAGAAATGGCACCAGCTAAATCCATTTTCATTACAGTGTTATGATTGCAATCTTGTAGCTCTCAGCTAGTGGGCTGAGTAAAGAGATCTATATTTTAACTACATTTTTTTATGTCTTTGATGAGCATCTCCTTACTATTATACACCATTTCATTCTAAACTTTGAATTCTTGTTTTAAAAAGCTTTTATATCAGTTCCAGGTATCTAAACTTGACAGCATATTTATTAATGATCCTTAAAAAGTGGTTCATAAAAAACAAAGTCATGGAGCTCTGAAGAAACTGGCAAGAAAGAAACTGATTTGTGAAAATGCAGAAACCCCATGAATGTAATAAATTTATGTAAAAATTCATAGCATAATATAAAACTGTAAGGGCTCAGATCAAGCTCGTTTTTTCTTTAAAAAAGAAAAAAGTCTTAAAAATATTCTCCTGAAATTAAATATATTGTTTGGGTTCCAAGTACTTTAAGAAACCCAAATTGTCGACATTTTTAGGAACTCTAATACTATCAAATTTAAAAGAATTGTGTTATAAATGAAAAGATTATTTCTCATGTCAAATTTTCAAGTTTATTCACATGGAATTATTACTTCTAGTGGGTTTTTTCTGAGTAAGCATAGAAATATTTTCTCATTATCGTAGTATTTAACTTTGCTTGACATGAATTAGGAATAGCTAAAAATATTGTTCATTTTTTTTTTGTGTTAACACAGAGAAATTTAAAATATATGTGACTTAATATCCAGAAAGATCTCTCAAAAGAAAATCCTGAAGAAACACATCTTAATTTTCACTATACTATTTCTTAACTACCCAATTTCCTACAGTGAGATTTCTTTGGCTGTATGAAATGAATAGTTTTGGTTAAAATTATATCAGCATTTGGTTTTAGAATTATAGCAAAAACTAATTATAAATTTGTATGTATGCTCAACTGTTTAATGTACTTACACTTAAAGTATTTTTAGCTTTACACTTACAACTTGCATTTTTGCAAGGCTTAAACAACATCCTTTGCTTTGAGTTTCCAAGTTCCACAGAACCTGATGCTCTGAGAATAGGATTAACTATACTCCATAAATACAGCTCAGTGTTGCAAGAGAAAAAAACCTGAGTAGTCTAGCAGATGCACAGCTAATTTGAGCATTCCATCAGGAACTTTGACATTCCTGTTCTTTGTTTTTTTGCATGAGCTTCTTTTGTGTCCATGATCTCTAAGATTTCCCCTTCTGCCACTGCAGGATAACCTCTGGAAATAGGACTCACAGGATTTTCAAATTATTTCCCTGATTTTTTTTTTTTTTTTTTTTTTAATAGAGGGGACAAAGAGACTTACTATCAGATTAACACAGCAAATATGTCTTATTTGTGGTTATGGCTAATAAATGCCATCAAAACAGGGTAAAGACTCATGATACTCTATAACATCAAGAAATTTGGTTACCAAAAGCTCTTGAAAGATTGATAACAAGAACTTCTTGCCATGATAATGGATCACAAGCCTTCCTGAGACCAGATGACACAAAGGTGAGGCAGGTCTGTTATAAGCTGGCCATTTTCATCAGCTTCTTTCTGTATGACCTGTTGAATGCAAACTGATCAACATGGAAATCAACAAGCAGAAGAGTACAGGTCAACCAAAATACTGTGTGGAAGGTTTTCCCTCATACATAAAGCTCATGAAAACATGGACAACACCTTAAAGCTTTAGAATATTTATTTTTTATTTTTTTTTCAGTAAAAAGATAATGTACAGCAGTTGTAGTCTGGATCCATAATCTCATCTAACATCTGCTTCCCATTTTCTAAAAATAATGTATGTAAGTTGTATTCTTAAAGGTAACAATATTATAATTATTTGTATTATATATTCATGTCTTTTCATGTGTCTGAATTTAACATTTTTTTCTTTATGATAGTTTCTCTGAATTGTGGATCCTTGTATCTGGATCATTGTATCAATCAGATTTTTTTTTTATTAGTCTGAATGCTGTTTGCCTTCTCTGCAGTTGGGAGCAGTGGTACATTTTCATCAAAACTGTATATTGAAAAACAGAAGAAAGACAGAGCTCAACTTGATTTTATGTAATTTAATGGCTGTGCAACTCATCAGAGTTCTTATGAGAAAGAATTTAATAGAATAAAACATATTTTATTAATCTGCTTATTTCTGAAATACATAATAGGAGTAAAAAAAAATCTTAGAATAACTAACCTAGTGCAATTTTGAATCAATCTGAGTCTTTCCTTGTCCCATACACCTTTTCATACAACATTAAATCTGATTTTTGGTCCTGGAATTCTAATAACATCCAGAACTGACCCATTACCTTCAAAGCATAGTCAACGCTACTCTTCTTTTTCCCCCATTACACTTTTGAAGTTTTAAAATAAAAGAAAGCAGTAAAGTATACTGATTCAGAATATTACTAAGCAACAGCTCTGCTCAGTGATTTATATCATTTGAGCAAGTATTTACTTTTTAAAATAAAGTTGTTCCATCTTCACTTTAAAAGTAGTTTACATATTCAAATGCAGTGACTGTATCAGGCAAGACTAAAATTCTACATCCATTGTATAATGCCAATTTCAAACTTTTATTCGAATAGACCCGTGAAATATTAGCTAAGTTGGTCTTTGTCTCTCTTTTCTTACCCATGGAGTCTTTGTGCCATGTCTAGCTATCTATCTGCTTAATGATATCAGGATGATGCCTCATAGGAGCTAGCTAATACAGTCCTCCTAATGAACAAAATGATCTCCCCAGGCAGTGACATCAGACACTGTCTTCAAGGTAATCCAGGCTCTTATGAAGAGTTAGTGTTATAAAATTACATATATCGTTTCTTGAAAGTCATATCTAGGGCAGTTTTTGAAGAGAGCTGTGCCAGTGTAGACAGCAGGGAATCACAGCACTCAAATCTCAGCATAGTTAAAATAGAACTACTTGAACCAAGCAAAAGCTGAGTGGTCTGGACCATCTGAAAATTGGTCCTGAACACCCAGATTATTTGACTGAACTTCTTTGTGTAGGTACAATGATTTTTTTTCTGAGGACAGATGTTATATTAAGTTGTAGTGCCCTTCACATGGTTGCTGTGTCAAATACTTGACAAAGTACCATTTTTCCATGTCCACCGTACATTTTAACACTCAGCTGGTAGCCAGGAGACGTGATGGCTTCTGGCTAAAGAATTCACAGGCAACATACAGTCTTGCAAGTGTTGTGGCAATATGATTGAAAGAGAAAATTAGAAATAGTTCAGTTACTAAATGCAAGGCTTTTAGCAATAGATGGACTGAAAATCTGCATTAACTTTAATTAGGAGGAACAAAAACTTTCTTAATACTCATTAGGGAAATACTATTCTGAATACAATATGAAAAGCAGGGTGCTATGTTTCACTAAAATGGAATTACAGATTATATTCATACCACTCACAGCAATGTTTCTTCCTTAGCAGATATTAAAGAAATAATTTCTATATCAGACATTTCTTTTGAAAACTTGGAAATTAATATGGGCACATGTGAGTGTGGTAAATGCTTTCTGATGTAATGAGTTCTTTGTGTTGTTTTCATGTTCTCTGATCATCCATGTTTGCTTAGATCACCTGTTTTTTATTAGAAAGAGAGGAACTGCTAGTTTTGGATCTGACTGAGTCAGACTGAGTAAACTCCACCTCAGTGGAACAATGAAACAGGTACAACACAGGCAAAGCCACAGGTCTGTAGGAAAGAGAAACGAGAAACTGTGTTTACATTGAACACCTGTTAAAAGACTCGTGTCAAAAATATAAAAACAGAGGGAAAAGGACTTGCTGCTTTTGAGCAAAATCAATACTTTTTATTATTACTCTTGCTGAAAGTGATGGAAATTGGTCACAGTTGTTAAAAAAAAAAAAAAGTTTTCTCAAAGGGAAGACAAAGAGTTAGGTTTCTGTTCATGTGGAATTCTGAAGTGATGTAAACACTTCTGGATGCCAAGAGAAATGAGGTGAGAGTGATCTACAGATAAACTCGACTATTTTGGTAGATCTGTAAGTTTCTTGAGTTTATATATGAATTTATATCTATCTATCTATCTACATATATGTATGAATATATTTCAGAAAATTCACTGCAAAATTTTATCTACATAATACTGTTTCAATATATCTTTCCTGAAAGCTTAAAGCAGTATTCCAAAGTAACCAGAAGGATGGCAATGCATGTCTTTGCTATAGCACAATCTCAATAATTCTTTTAACTTGAGGATATCATAGATTACTGTTTCAGAGTCTTTCTATGCTTTATGCCTATTTAACAACTACTGAAAGGACTGTTCTTAAAAATGGCAGGCAAAAGATGTCCTGTTTCACTGGTGACTAGATCTCAGATAATGGTTGTTGCTCTCTGCCCTGGTTTTCATTACTGAATTTCACAATTGCTTTATCCCAAAGTAGGATTAGAAATAAAACAGACCTTCTGATGATGAAAAGCAGCCTTGTTTTGCAGCTTCTAGTACAATACAGTGTCTAAAGTAGTCTCTATAAGAATATGATTCGCACAGGTATACAAAGTAATCGCCATACTGCTGATGAGACAGGTATAAACAGTTTAGACCTTGAGCTCAAGTACCATTCTTAGAGGGACAGAGGCACACGTACCCTCTTTGAATAGTCTCATAAAAAAGATGTACACAACAAAAAAAAGCAGATTTCATAAAAGCAATGAAACATAAAAAGACGACTACACCAAGTGTCATGATGTGAGGGTAGCAGTAACACCACTAATTCACTGTGTTTTATTGCACCTGATATAGAAATGGATTGACATTGACATCTTTTTTTAGCTTTTGTGTCAGCATGAGATCCTGCCAGTAACACAACATATAAAGATAGCATTAAAACAGTGTGAAAAAGACTTTCTATACAAAAGGAAATTCAATAAAAGAAAGGAATGCAATTCAGTGCCCTGCCTTAACTACAGGACCTCCTTGTGTCTTTATTTTAAATAAGATAACTATTAAGTGCAATCCTTGCAACACACAGTTTCTGAATTAATGTGTGAGACAGTTTACTATGCCATGATTTTTTTTTTTTTTTTTTTTTTTTTTACTTCAGGCAGCCCTCCAGCTGTGGGCCAGCACTTGGTCAGACTGATTTGTTCTTGGCAGGAAGCTAAGTACACTTTCAATTGTACATTATGGCTTTGGGTGGTTGTTGAGGGAAATAGCCAAAAGTGTTATCTTAATCCTTTCAACAGTGTACAGTTTGATCTGCTAATCACTCACAATCTCAGCTCTTAGAAAGAGGTGCATTAATGGCAGTTTTCAGGAAATACTGGTAAATTTACAGTGGTTTCGTCGTCTCTTATGCTGCATAACCACTCTGATCAATCACATACTAATTCTTATGACAATGATTGTAATGAGAAAAGGAAATTGCACAATATGAGTCTTTTCTTGTGATAAAGATTACTGCAAGGATTTGACAGGGTACAAAATTAAACCCACCCTCTTAATAATCTTGAAATTATCTTCTGCTGTCTGCTTCAAATGCCACAAGGGAGGTAACCCGATGTTATCAGTCACAAAAATAGAAAGTAGGTTTGTGTTTCCTTCAACCCAGTGAATCATCATTCAGAGATTGTATTGTAAGTGATAAAGGCTGCTACTTATGCAAATTAATAAACGGGAAAGAAATCAAATCTTTTAGTCTAGCTAAACAAGAAGGGAAGCAGGGATAAGAAGTAGAGCTTGGCCAAATTACACGTTTGGCAAAAATTTCTCTCTTTGCATGTTGAGATGAAAATTGTGTAGTAGATCAAAAGGATAAATGTTCTATCCATCTTGCCAGTCTTATTTTTAAAGAAGATTTGCTTTTTCCAACCCATTGCTGTTTTTCACTCTCTTCTCTCACTTGTTATTAAGGCTGCTACATGTACGATGTTACAAAGGAAGTTTGAAAATAGTTTTTGTTTGTTTTAAATATTTCGACAATTGATGTAACAGCCAATAATATTTCCTCAAAATAAAAATGAAGATTATATTAAGTTATTCTAGTGACTACTATTATGTGAATGACTTTTATCAACCCAAAAGATAAAAGTTCTGCAATTAAGAGAAATTAGTTGACATTTAAAGCATCATTTATGGTGTAGTCATGGGCTTTTAGGCTATGTTGTATTCATCAATGAGTATAACTATTAACTCAGTCATATTGCTATACTGACTGATTAGGAGGCAGTAGCATCAAAGGGCTAAATTAACAAAAGTTGCTAGTGGTTGTTTATGACTGGGTTAGACTGGCATTGGCTTGAAATGAAGCAACTGAAATGCAGAACTGAAGAAGAACTTGACAAAATACACCATTTTTGATGTGATCATTCAAGTATATTTTTTCAAAAATGGAAACTGAACATCTTTTTTATCTTGTTTAGACAAATGTACATCGCACATTATACTACAGAAAGCTAGACTAATTCTCCATTACATCACAGCCTTTTTCTAAGGCGCATGTAGGTTTTTCATCTTTACATACAGCTAAGTTTTTTTAAAAACAGATCATAATACTTCACCTAAATTAATCTGAAAATCAATATGCTCAGGACTGTGAGATGCTATTATACTGCGCTTGTGGTTTTAGAAGGGGAGAGGAATTAACATTGTAGAGCAAAAGAAGAAGGCAGAGTTGGTTGGGCTTTTGGTTGTTTTGGTTTTTTTTGGTTTTTTTTGTGTGTGTTTTTTGGTTGGTTGGTTTGGTTGGTTTTTGTTTGTTTGTTTGTGTTTGTTTGTTTGTTTTCTAATAATATATTTTAAGGTGATTCAGCACTAATGAAGCACAATAAGTATCTCAGTGTTTCAGGGTCCAATTCCGGAAACATCCATTGTGTTTTAGGATGAAAAGCAATAATATAATATATTTAAATAAAAAAAAGAGAACCATTCAAGACTGTGACAAGGTCATAATGTCCTAATACTTTTCTGATT
Source organism: Xenops minutus (assembly GCA_035221455.1). NCBI lineage: Eukaryota > Metazoa > Chordata > Aves > Passeriformes > Furnariidae > Xenops > Xenops minutus. The sequence goes on along the minus strand of JAWWEE010000105.1, from coordinate 89,251,097 downwards.
TAGGTTATAAATCACCATTTAATTTTCACTACCTACATCCAGCCTGTAGAAATGCAAAATCTGACAATGAATGAAAATAAATTATTTCCTAGATGATAGGCAGGGAAAATATGAACACATTGCAACAGAAAATAATTCATCCATGTAGTTGTACACTTTTTAATGATGAATTAGCCCAATGGTGTCTTTTTTCCTTGTACATAACTACTGTGCTTCAAGCAATGTATAATTTGTCTGTAAAGGAACAAAAGTGTATTGTAAAGCAGCAGGGACAGAAAAGAAGCATTGCATAAGAGCTCCTGTATGGTTTACAAAGTGTCACGAGTGTCCAAAGAGGCTTTTACATAAAGTGAATATAGGGTAGCATTGTTCACCACAGAGAAAGAGATGATGAGAAGAGCAGTGTCTCTCACAATTTTTTGCCTATACACTAAGAAAAACCCCTTCCATGAACATCAAATAATACATTAAGGATAGTCTGACAAATCTAGAGATCATTATAGGAGGAAAAGCAAAAGAATTGCATGTTCTTATGCAATGACAGGGGATAGTACTTTTAGAATTAATATTTTTGTCAGAAAATTTGTGGGAAATTTTGTCCTCAAAATTTGCAAAGATTTGCAGGCACCTGACTCCTACAGGTTTCATAACCTTTCCCGTGGATGCTGCATTGCATAAATACAATTGAACAGCAATGGATGAGATGATGAAAGAAAGAAACTACAAAGGTGTGGTAATATATTTGCTCTTCCTATTTTTCATTATTCACTGTTTTTTGTTTTTGTTAGGGGTTTTTTGTGTGTTTGGGTTTTTTTGTTCTTGGGTTTTTTTGGGGGGTGTTGGAATTTTTTTGTTGGTTTTGTTTTGTTTGTTTGGGGGTTTTTGGTGCCATTTTCCCCAAACTTTGTCCCTATGGACAAAGCTACAACAAATAAAGGGTGAGAGTTACGTAGTAAAAACAAGGGCAAATATGTGACTTCTGCAGCTTATAGCTGGTAAGTAGTTACAAGTTCACAACAGGTGGTGGACAGGCTCAAGAAGACGGTGGCAGGATAACAACTAATTAGCTCTAGAGTGTCTTCCTCCATCTCTGCAAATGGAATTTTCAAAAAAAGAATATACATTAAACAGGAGGATGCACTACTGCTTTTCGTTTTGGTTTTCTAGACATTTTATTTGAAACACAAAGTAGAGCACAAAGTAATGGGTAAGTACAGGCCTAAATCTATAGCTGAAGGAGTAGCTGCGCTGCATAGTGTTTTCATTTGGATGAGAAACATGTTTTTTAAGTGAATATCCTGATCTTCCCTCCTTACAGGGCTTCAGATCACATCACATAACACATGAAGAGGATTCCTTTCAATTGAAATTAAGCCAGTATATGCAATGCACATGTTATAGCTAATAAATCCTCTGTTCCCACCTGAAAAACATATATTTCCTTCAACCACCTATGTTTTCCATTTAAGAGCTATGAGGAGGACAAGACAGAATTTAAGCTGAGACATTCAGAGCTCTACTTAAATTCTACTTCTATATGACAAGCTTTACTGGTGGCACGTCTCCCATGAATACTACTTTTTGTGCCTGAGTAGTAATTTTTAAGTATGAAACAGATTTTGCTATTTTAACTTTGATTGCCATCAGTTTCCACTGAAAATTGCCTTACTTGGGGGACACATAGTGAGCTAAAATAATACTCTCATATTAAAAAAAAGGTATATCAAATATATAAAAATTTTGAAGATATTTAAAAAATAACATTGATTCTGTCCTTTCCTAGTCACAGAAAAAAATCTTGTTCTTTGTGTGAAATTTTTTTCAGCGCAGCAGATATTCTTATCTCCTTTTACGTTACATTCCCTTACTTTTCACTGTGTACTTAGAATTGCCACTGTATACTTAGAATTGCCAGTCATGCGTTGCAGAAAAACAATAAATCTGGTGCTGTGGTGGGCATCAAGTAGTGGAAATTCCATTGCTGCCATTTCTTTTTACCCATTTTCCATATACTAGCTTTAGATTCTCTTTATCTATTTCTATGTTACTTATTAACATGAATGCTCTATATTATCTGAAAAACTTCAAAAATGTGAAAAGTTTCTGTTAAGATACTTTAAGGCAACCTTTCAGTCTCTCATTTGAAAAGTTGTATTCATGAGTTCTGTCACATGCAGTTATGTTTAACAACTCACAGATTTTTGCAATTCTTATCAAGTCTCTTTCCAATGTTCAGCATAAATGAAATTATACCACTGGTCTCACCAGTGAGAATAATCATCCCTCTAACCTATATTCTTAATTTTATTGTCAGTTATGGTGGTATCTACTTAATTTTAAATTCCACATTGTAAAGAATTAATTTTAATAAGGAACTTTGTATATTGAAGTTTCCCAATCTTTGTATGACATTTATATGATGATCACATCTATTAATTTTTATATATTATAAATAACTATAAACACTATCAAAGATAAGACTGTGAAAATACTATCAATATTATATATAATACTTTGATAATACAAGCATTGATGTTAGGCTTACATTTCTGTTCAGTATCATATGGCAATAAAGTTTCGCACATCATAGCAAAACACTTATTACATTGTCAATCTGCAAAAATAAAATTACTTAGATATTTAAGAATTTCACAAACATTGTATTAATGAAAATGTAAAATTCCCTAGTAACATATGGAGGGTTTTTTGTTCCCCAAGATAAATTTGTCCATCTTAAGACTGAGTCTATTTCTACTTCAGCATTTTCAAGGTAGATGCTGTTTCATGAAGCTAGCATTTAGGAAGAAAAGTAACCTTTTAGCCTAAGTAGCTTAGGTATTTTCAAAATATTCTGTATTCTTGTAAAGTTCTTTAAGTGCCCAGATTTTTGGTTTTCTCACTGTCTCTGTGAAGCTAACACAAACTCTATAAAATACAGAACAATTCAGTGAGCAAGAAAAGTATAACTATATAAATTACAGGCTAAGGCCCTCCCCAAGAAAGATCAAGTAGCTTAGACCTTGTAAGAAGCATGAGACTCCTGTCATGTTGATTTCTTGAGTATAGCAGATAAACATCTCCAGAGTTTCAAAGTACTACCTATTCTGGTAAAATCTAATATCCTCCCTTTTTCTTTTTTTTTTGGCGCTACATTAAAATTTTCCAAGCATGTTAAATTCCCTCTTCCTATGAAGGGTAAAGTACATAACTCTCACATCCCACTTATTTTTTTTTTTTTCCCTAATGATTGAACAGTGCTTTTTGCACCCACCTGAAGAGGGTTGATAACTTGATTCCCTTACCTAGGAAGAATGATGGTGTGCAATGATCCATCTTTATGCTGTTAGACATGCAAGAAGCATCCATGCAGTCTGTGAAGTAACCCGTGTTCAATGAATGAAAAAAGAGGCCATAGAGTACTTACCTTACAGTCTCCTACTTGTATGAGCAGCTTTCCCCTAGCCAATGCTTCAGGCTGCATGGCATGTATACCCTATTTAAGTTTTGCAATATTGATGCGTAAAATAAAAGCCGCTACTATCTTCCAGGTGAAGATTTTCAAAAGAACACACTGTCTGGGAGTCATATAAAAGTAGAAAACCTAGTAAAAGTTTGGGGGATCAAAAGGGATCTGAAAACACAGAAACAGCTTGACAGTGTAAAGTATGCCAAGTTATTTTACAACCTTTATCAATTAATATTTTTTGCAAATTATTTTTTGTCTCTTCTGATTTAATAAATAATTATTATGATTTATAATTGTTACAATGATTGGACTTACATAGAAAGTCAATGTTCAAGATATATTTATAGCTAATAACTGCTTCTTCATCATGCACCTTGGAAATCTTTATTAACCCTAAATATCTTTCACACTTTAGTGTGAAATTTACACTAAATTCATTTTAGGATGAAGGTGACTTTTACTACAACTCTTGTCCAAGGCATGCTTAGCAATATATACATGTTCATCAGCACTTTGAGTGACAGATTATTATCTAATCTGGCATTCCACTTGCACAGGCAGTTTTCCAGTAGATTTGACATTGATCATCTGTCCATTTGATTTGTTAACTTTAAAAAAAAAGTGTGGTTTTTTTTACAAAATGACTAAAAGCTTGCAACTCAGTATAGAAATGTCGTTATTTTATATTTTACTTCATTGTAAATTTATTTTCTAGGGAAATGGCTTTGATTGGTGAAACCGATGGCATTTTTCTTTCTTTATCAACTCTCTGTACCTAAATGACCCTCAGAAATTTGCGGTTCAAATGTGATTAATCTGACTGGCACAAGACAATTGATGCTGGACTGGCAGAATGGGAAGATAGTAACAAAATGCATCCCTATGGACATGAAATCCTCATGTTACTGCATGTATCACAGTCAGTTCCTGACAGCAAGTTTCCTCTGTAATAAATGGACTTTTTTTATAAATCCTCTTTATATCTACCAAGTGTTTATGAAAAAAAAAAAATTGGAAACCACAAATCAAGATAGTGTATGACACTTGAAAATCTACTCTCCTAAACAGCTTTGGGAACACAAAATGTAGAGGTTTATGTTTGTGGAATATCATAGTATCTAATTTTTAGCATTCATTACATAACATTTTCACAGTGAGGATATCTTTTTAAAAAAGGTAAATATTTCAGCCTGCCTATTTTTTCCCTATTCGTGCAAAAGCTCACTGATACTTAGCATATTTAGGAATGTGCACAAAGAATAGATGAACCTGCATGCAAATGGCTGCACAATTTCTGCAATATAAGTGCATACAATAAGTACCAAACTTATCCCAAATTTGGCAAATATGATCTTGATTTCTTACAAATTTTTTTTAGCTGGATTCTTTGTCTAAAATCTGAAGAAAATATGTACTAAATAATCAGCATTATTATGAATATTAATGAGACAGGGAAAATTAATATCTAGGCCAAGCAGCTTACTGATAACTAAAAGAATAAATTCTTCCTCTATTTGGCTTTAAATACCCAAATGTGTTCCTATGAGCAAAATTGTTTCTCCAGAAATACTTTTTTTTTACAGGATTGATTTCCTTATATTTACAGTAAAATGGTAATGATCCAAGGTCTGACTAGGCACCTATACAGTTCTAGCAATTATATTACAAAAATATCTGAAAATGTTTTCCTGCTCCCTTTCTTGCTGAAAAATGTGCTAAGTAAATACCTCATATGCATAAACCCCTCTGGTAGGTTTATATAGCTCCTCTTCACATATGTGTAAAAACCAAGTGATATTTTGGTTGTGCACTGATATGAACCTAAAATACTACCATAAAGAAGGTGTATGTGTCTTTCTATGTTTAAAATGTTTCAAATATGTCTTATTAAAATTATATTCTGTCTTTATAACATATTTTTGTAAATATTTGCAGGCCTTTCATGTGGTTATCCTCTCTCTCATATTACATTGTTCTATAGCAAAGGCCAGCTACCATGGATGCTACTTGGAAAGGTCCTTGGCAAATGAGTATGACTGTCCTGGTCAGAAAAGAGACTTAATCCTGAACTAGATGAACACTGTAGTTTAATGAAATTTCTTAAAGATTTCTTACTAATCAGCAGAACTATTTAACAAAATGTTTAAAAATGAAATATGGAATTATAGTTATAATTTAAACTACTTTCACAGTTACAAAAATATTATTATTACACACAATGGCATTATTTTAGTACAAAACAAATGTATCAAGGATTCATCTGGAAGCGCCTCAAAAAAAAGCAAATATACTGATTCTGTGAAAGTTCTTGATACTTGCTACACTATCTCTTCATCTTAGAGATGTCCCATCTCAATAAAATATAAAAAACTCATATTCTCATATATGTATAAATAAAAATACTTGTTATGTGTTGCCTTTTTTTTTTTCTTTTTGAATCTTCAGAAGTATAAAGACACAATGTCTTAGTTTAATTTAAGCAAAACAGGCACAGTCACAAATGTTTGATTCAGCCTCTATCATGGCTTTCATGATTAACATAGTCAAATGTTGAACACCAAGAAATGACAGTAATTCAGGCTTATTTATAAAATGTTCTTGGTTTTTTGGTTTTTTTTTGTTTTTTTTTTTTTTTTTTTTTAAATTATCAAATACATTTTGGATAAATATTGCTTTTAAAACAAAGGATAATGTATGTAAGTAAAATTCCTTAAAAAAATCATCCATGTTTACAACTGCAACAACAAGATTAATAAAATATAATGAGAAAGAGTAGATAATTGCTAAAATGAAATTCAAAACTCCTTTGATCTGGGAACTTTCCATTCTAGTTGGGTGGGCTTTCTAGTGGCTTTAGGAAAATGAAAAAAAGCTAATTTCCAAAGACAGTTTCTTTGTTTATAGTGAATAGAGAAATGCTTATATTTAGCATGCACTAGTAAGTACAAACATTCAGTTTCTAAATCACATTCAGAGACATTTTGCAGTTTTTCTGTAAAAAAAAAAAGGCATGTGTGAGTTCTGGTTACAGTTTTAATTATATCTATATATTTTGAATCAAATACAATTGTCTGTTCTGTGAACAATAACTCCTAAACCAGGTAAAGTCTATGTAACCTGTATATTGCTTGCTGTGGTCAGCCTGGAAAGGAATAACAGTGTGAAGACAGTAAGATTGAAACTAACTTTAAACACTCTGGGAATATGTTCATCCTGTCAAATCTATAATCAAATCAAAGTATAGTTTTTTCAAGATATCTTAAATAAGCACTAAAAGTCCTGTAACTTATTATGCATTACAAAATAAACCCTTAAGCAGGTGTGTAGGCCTATATATAGCCCAGACTTTATCTTTCTAATCTGGTGATGAATACAGCAGGACACCATCTGGTGTTCGTGTACATCAACAACTACAGTACAGCCCTACAATTTAATAATCACAAACTTTAACTGCTACTTACCACTTATTTTCAGCTACAGAAGGTCTCAGATTAAATCTGTCAAATAAACGTAGAAAACCAGCATAAGATTAACTGTTTTTGTTCCGGATTTCAGATGCAGACAGGGAAGCAGGGAGAGCTCTGCTGTTGCTACGGAAACGTGACGCTGAGGATTTAATGACAGCATCAGATGGTATTGTTCTAGAGACTGTCTGCTTGAAGGACTAGACAGCATGCTGCTGATAACAAATAAGAATGGATTCCAAATGTTTTCAATTTGATGTACCACATGAATCCTTTCATTGCCTCAAATACATTAATTTGATAGTAGATACAAAGGATTTATATTAATGTTACAAAAATACATAACAGTGAAACATAATCTGCCTGGAAGCTCTCTAGGCAGGTAACTAATCTTTTTAAGCCTTTACTCAATATGTAAAGTTTATAAAATTAATACTGTATTTTAGTCTGAAGAAGATATATTTTGCTTTCTCAAAGAAATTGTCTTTAAACTGATACCTTATAAAAATTAAGACCTTTTAAGTTCTTGGGTTTTAAGTTCATTAATTATTGTCAAAAAAAGGATTCAAAGGGGAAAAATTTCCAACAAATTCCAGATTCATAAAGGCCTGAAACTATTAAAATTCAGGGATTTATTTCATATTCAGTCATTAATTTAGTTTTGTATTTTTTTTTTATTTTGTAATGTGAAGTTTAAAACACTATTACAATTCAAAACCGGGATTTCTCAATACAGTCTGCATGAACTGCAAAGTATCATCTGTTAAAATATAAACTGATACATGTCTTAGGCAACTCAAAATTTCTTTTACAAAGTCTTTCTCTACTCTACAAATCTTTCTGAATTTCATTTACTTCTGATAGAATCACAGAATCAACTAGGTTAGAAAAGACATCTGAGACCATGAAGTCCAACCTTGGATGTAACACCACCCTGCCTAGTAGACCATGGCACTTCGTGCCACACCCAGTCTCTCATTAAATACCTCCAGGGATGGTGACTTGACAACCTCCCTGGGCAGCCCATTCCAATGCCCAATCACTCGTTCTGTAAAAGAACCTCCCCTGGTGCAGCTTAAGCCCACGCCTTCTTGTCCTACTGCTTGTTGCCTGGGAAAAGAGATCAACCCCCACTGAATAAAATCCCTTTTCAGGTAGTTGTAGAGAGTGATGAGGTTGCCCCTGAGCATTCTCTTCTTCAGGCTAAACAACCCCAGCTGCCTCAGGCACTCTTCACAGGACTTGTGCTCCAGACCCTTCACCAGCCTCGTTGCCGTCTCTGGACCTGCTCCAGCACCTCAATATCCTTCCTACATTGTGGGGCCCAGAACTGGACACAGTACCCGAGGTGTGGTTGCACCAGTGCTGAGTACAGAGGAAGAATTACTTCCTTCGTCCTACTGACCACACTATTCCTCATACAGGCCAGGATGTCATTGGCCTTCTTGGTCACCTAGGCACACTACTGGCTCATGTTCAGCCATCTGTCAGTCAGAATCCCCACGTCCCTTTCTGCCTGGCCACTCTTCAACCACTCTGCCCCCAGCCTGTAGTACTGCAGGGGGTTGTTGTGATCAAAGTGCAGGACCCAGCACTTGGTCTTGTTAAACCTCATCCCGTTGGGTTCGGCCCATGATTAGTTGATCATTATCAGATTAAAAATATCATAACCATATTTTCTGAAAACAAAAAATATCTTCCTTCATTCAAATATTTTTTTTTTTTTTAATTATTGGTACATCTGAGCTCCAGGATATTAGTTCAGTGGGAAGCTTACATAAATACACAGAAATAATATTTTATATTCACTTAAGGTTCTTTCATACCAAGGCATTTTAAAAGCATATTACATTTCCCACTACATAATACTGGGAAGCCTGTTGACTGTATTCACAAAAGCAACTCCTTTTCTTCAAGGATAAGACCACTGCAACTTTACTCTCCAAACAGAGCAGAAAGGACTGCAATACCGATGGTAACCACACACAGCATAAGACCATTTGATCAATATACCTTTGAAGGTTATAGATTGATTCAGTCCTGCTGGGATTTAAGACTGTATCTCCAGGAGTCTTAGGTATTTTAAACATAAAGATAACCCCATCAACAGACCTCACCATTGATATCAAAGGGAATTTCTGATTATGCCAATGGTAGGATCATGCAACACCTGTACCCACTATCCCTAAAGAAGAAAAAAAAAAAGAAAAAAGAAGAAGAAAAAAAAGGAAAAAGAAAAAAGAAGGAAAAGAAAAAAAAACTAAAACAAATAAACAAACAGAAAAACAAATAGAGCAAAGAGAAGCCTATGAATTTCCTTATTATGAATTTCCATATAAAGTTTTCTCTTTGGATCTTAAATAATACTGAGGGGAAAGTATTAATTGTTGATCCATGATCAAGTTAAATCTTCATGAAAACCAGTTCAGGTTGAACTAACTTTTCCTTTCTATTGATTTTTGTGTAAGAGTTAGGAGGTTCAAGACAAAGAATAGGGTTGTCTTCAACAAAACAGCAAAACCGACAAAATAATATTAAGTTGCAGTCAATATAGGTAATCTTGGATTAAATACAGTCATCTGTTTTGAATTAAACACTGTAAAAAAAATCTACATTAAAAATTGGGTTTACTTTCAAATAAAAAATGTTTTGAATGGAAAAGACCTTTTCAAATAGACAAAATAAAATGTGTTAGCATTTCATACATGAACTACTTTCTAATTCCCCCATATTCTAGTTCAAGCTGCTCACCAATTTCAATCTGAATTTCGTGGTTTAGGTGACTTCTGCCAAAATCCTTGTTGGACAAATGTAATGTTTTTCAAAGCCAATAAAATATCCCATATACTGAGACAGTATATGTTGTGCAATAGATTTGAAAACCTCCTAGATGGAGCATTTCCAGAATATACCACTACTAAATATAACATATAAAAAATGTGTGATATTTGTACATAAACTACTGCATGTGCATTCACCTTTTTTACCTGAGACATAGAGAGTTGCATAGTTTTGAAGAAGCTTCAAGAGAGGCTTTTAGGAAAACAAAAGGGAAAACTATTCTGAATAATTTTGAATTAGAGGAAATTATTAATGGAGGTTATCGATCAAAACAAATAAAACCCCAGAAAAACAACAAAAAACTGACATGTCAGAAATTAAGATTATGCTAAAATGTAAATAAAATAATTTTAGAATAATTTCATCAAAATATACATTTAAAAAAAAAACAACAAAAAACAAACAAACAAAAAAACCCAACATCTTTCGGTCCATCATGTGCAAAATACAAATCACAGAGAGGCTGAAATTGTTTGAGATTAATTTGTGCTTTGAATTTTTTTGAACTATGGTGTCTTCTTTATTATTATTATTTTTATTATTATTATTTTTTTTTATTTCTCCTCTGATTTTTAGAATGCATGTTTTATAAAAAGTGTTTGAATGGCTCTTTCATCTCCGTAAAGACAGAGAGAACTCACTCCTTCTGGGAAGCAACCAGGTATATTAGAGAATGTCCCAGAGGCTACAGGATTTTGCAAAAAGAGCATGAAAGAATCACAATGAGACAAGGCAGTTCTGAATTTTATGCAGAAACTGACAAATGGCTGAGAAGACTGAGAAGCACAAAGGCCTCATAGACCACAAGTAGGCCAAAGGAAAATCATGATGGAATGATGAGGCTGATAGAATTGGAATTGTTCAACTGGAAGAAGAGAAGTCTTCTGAGTGACCTAATTACAACCTTCCAGTACCTGAAGGGAACCTACAAGAAAAATGGAGAGACTATTTACAGGATCATCTAGTGACAGGACATGGGGGAATGGCTTCAAACTGAGAGTAGATTAAGATTAGGTATTAGGAAGAAATTCTTTACTGTGGGAGTGATGGGGCACTGGAACAGGTTGCCCAGCGAAGTTGTGGATGCCCCATCCCTGGAAGTGTTTCAGACCAGGTTGGATGGAGCTCTGAGCACCCTAGTCTAGTGAAAGGTGTCCCTGTCTAAGGGACAGCGATGCTGGAAGTAGATGATCTAAGGTACCTTCCAGTGCAAACCATTCTATGATACTATGATCTTTACAGTAAGCTCAATTTACCAAGATAGTTAGCATTGCAAGCTGTATGAGGATCTTAACATTGTCCTCTTGGGAAACTACTTCACTATTAATCCTCAGGCATATAATGTCATGAATTGCTACCATTCAAAAATTTCTGGTCAACCCAATCATTTTCTCATTTAGAAATTTTAAGGAAGTCAGAACTACTGCAACACAGTTATACCAGCTATATATTACTGTAAAGTATGAAAGTAGTAGAGGTATAATCAAACTCCCAGGATAAGTAAGATAATTCAGATACTTCAAGCTTTGAATATGTAGCAGTAGACTATCAGTAGTTCATGAACAAGACAAATGTTTCAGTGCAGAAATTTAACTTGATTTTGATTTGTTTGTTTCAGCTACATGAGTGCAGTCAAATGCATAAAATGCAGCATTGCAGACAGCTATAATTAATATCTTTCTAGTACCAAAACTCACAGTCAGTGCTATAGCTAGTACTCATGTAAATTATTCTGTTATAGACAATATAGACACTAAAATAGATACTAAATTATATGTGTGCATATGTATACATTCTACTTATACTTTATTCTCCTGACTTTGGACATCTGCATTGGATTCTAATTAAGTATGATGTACAAAGTATGCCTTTTCTTTCCTATACATGTGTATGCGAACTGTTTGGATTTTGAGTCACTCTAGTGCCAATGAAACCTGCAAGTTGTTTATACATTAAAGGAAACTATAGCTCTCACAAAGACCAGTGAACGAGTGATATGTTTCAGATCTACCACTGATGACCACCCAGATCTCTAAGCAAAGAAAAACTATCATTCCAGCTTCCCACTGGAATGCTACATATTTCAGTAAGACAGAAACATCCAGTCCAACATAGTTTACAAACCATTGGATAATATACTATAATCATCTCCCATCCCACCTCTGAATAAATTAGTCTGTAGTAGCTATTCTGATTTTTTTTTTTTGTTGTTTGTTTTTTTAAAGAAAAAAACCAAAAAACATAAAGCTCATTCTTGTGATGAATAAGGCTCAGCTTTAATAACACATCTATGAGAACAGACACATTAATGTGCATATCATATGAAGAAAAGTTCAAACATTCTCCCTCCCCATCCATATTGTAGTCCACGTTGTAAGTCCCATGGTTTGCAACAGACTGACTCATTCTCTCATATGTCCCTTGCCCTTTAAGCTCCATTACTTCTCAAACCCCCCACACTTGGACTACATAGGAAATTACCTACAAATAATTCCATTTTCACTTTTTCTGTGTGCACCATTTCTTTCTGTTTCATTGCAGAATTTGGTCTGTTTTGGGAAAGGACAATATATTTTCTTACTTCACTGTTACATGCAAATATTTGTAGTTACATAAAAATGTTAAATAATGAACAATAGAAAACAATTCAGAACTCCCCAAAACTTAAATCTGGTAAGATTTCAAGGAAACGTTATTGGAAGCAATGTGGGAACTGCCACCAGTGAACCCTCTACAGATTTATGGTTGGTAGTAACTTAGAGCAGACAGCTCTTTAGCTATATAGATATTACTTCACCTGATCTCATCTATGTCCTTCAGTATTATACATATATAGTGCTTAATAAATAAAATAAGCACTTCAAGGCACCTTGGTTCATGTTGTCATATTCCATATTGTCATACCTATAACTCAGACATTGTGTAAAATATATACATCACAGTGATAATGCATTTTATATATGTGGCATAGTGATTAGCATTTTTATACTCTGTTTGGTAAAAAGTTGAAGACCTAACAGCTAACTATCAGCTTAGTCATATTACAGTAAATAGAGTTGTACGTTTTTATGTAAAGTCTATAAGAAAAAACTGATAGAAAAAAACATTTTGTCACTGGACAGGCTTTTTAATCACTGGACTACAGTTTGGTTTGTGATTTTTTCTAAAAAACCCAACCAAACAAAAAAGATCTACTTCTATAATTTAAATTTTACTCTTGTTTTTCCATTTCCTGCAGAGAAACTTCAACAAATTAGAGAAATGGGCAAATACCAACTTCAGGAAGCTTACCAAGGGCAAATGCCAGTTTCTGCACCTGGGATGGGGCAATCCTGGCTGTGTGCATAGACTAGGGAATGAGATGCTAGAGAGATGTGCTGTGGAAAGGGACCTGGATGTCTTGGTTGACAGCAAGCTGAATATGCGTCAGCAGTGCCCTGGCAGCTAGGAGGGTCAACCGTGTCCTGGGGGGCATCAGGCAAAGCATTGCCAGCCAGTCAAGGGAGGCGATTGTCCTGTTCTGCTTTGCAGTGGGGCGGCTTCACCTTCAATATTGTGTGCAGTTTTGGGCACTGCAACATAAGAAAGATATTAAGTTATTACAGTGTCCAAAGGAGGGCAATGAGGATGGTGAAGGGTCTGGAGAGGAAGCTATATGAGCAGCAGCTGAGGTAATTTGGTCTGTTCAGCCTAGAGAAGAGGAGACTGACCTCATTGCAGTCTTCAAAATCCACATGAGGAAAAGCGAAGGGGCAGATATTCTTCACTGTCATGACCAGTGAGAGGACTCAGGGAAATGGAAGGAATCTGAGTTAGGGGCAGTTTAGGTTGAATATCAGGAAAAAAAGTTTCACCCAGAGGGTGGTTGGGCACTGGAACAGGCTCCTCAGGAAAATGGTCATAGCACCAAAACTGTCTGAGTTCAAGCGGTGTTTGAACAATGCTGACAGACATATGGTGTCCTGATCTGGGCCAGAATTTGGACTCAATGATCCTTGTGGATCCTTTCCAACTCAGCATATTCTATGATTCTATGATCTAAGTATCTCAACTCCAACAGTGATTATTTGAAGAAAACTGCCTAAATGTATGTTTTGACCATCACACTATCCAAACTGCTAGAGCTGATGTGCAGATCAGTGGCAAATATTGGTTTTTGCAGAAGCAGGTCTTGATTTTCTGATCTACATTCTCAGAATGTCCTGCAGAAACCTGATAAGCTCCCTCAACTGCACCCTGGCCCTGAATCCATGGAAAAATGCCAGGGCAGAATGAAATATAAAAAAAGATGTCATGAGAGCAGATTGGGATCCAGGCCAAAGGGAGGAGCTGGAGAATGAGAGAGTAGTATACTGTGACAGGAGACATAGAATAAAATGAGGAACATATTAATGGGTTCTAGATATCGAACGGGAAAAAATGGAAGCATAGGGATTTTTGTTGCAATCTCAGTTTGTAGGACCAGTGTAAGCATGAAAGAAGCATGAAAGAAGAAAGAACTATTCTTACCCAGACATGCAGAATGGCGCAGAGGTGGGTTTATTGTGCTGTTGTTTACACTTCTACTTGGGTACACCATCAAGAGCTAGAGAAATTGGTGGGGCTAATAGATTTTCACTGAAGCAAGTGTTGTCTCTGCGTTTAACTCCTTACATCATACTCACATTTACATTTTCCAATAAAAAGTCTGGATTCTGGTTTTATAGGCCAAGATATTTTAATTTTACAGATGTGGCCACATCAAGCTTGAATGTGTTATCTCTGGAACAAAGTAGAGGATCTACTATTCATTAAGATAGGAAAAAATCTTACCTGTTGCTTACTCAAAGAAAAGAAGATGACCTCCCCAAAGTAATTTTTGGCTTTCTATGACACACTGATAATATAGAAATGCCATAAATAATGTTTTGCCATTGTTTCTGCCTGTCAAAACTTCCAACCAAAAAATTCTCTGTCTCCTTTCTGCCAGCAGTTCTCATCAGAGCTTCCTGCTGGAGTTTTCCTGCCTGAAGATCCTGCTATTGTTATCTCTTCAAAACATCTGAATAGGGCTATGTGCCAAGAAACCATGTACAAACCTCCTCCAAATGCTATAAAAACTTGAAGAGAAATTTCGAAAAATTATGGGAGTGAGGAAAGAGAGGGAGAACTGGTCACTGTAACCAAAAATTTCTCCCTACCCTACGTTTTCTCCACCACCACTTGCTGCTTACCTGCCACCAGAGACTGAAACTCTGCCCGCCTGGAGAGAACTGAGACCCACCATGCAGCATGTGTGAGTTATATCTTATCCTTCCTTACCACAGTTTTGAGGGCCAAAAGGTGCTGCTAGATCAGGAGCCTGCATGGTCTGCAACACAGCTTCTTGTGAGCAACAAAACCACACATCCTGGCTTCATTCCACAGAACTAAAGCAGCTAAGACCTCCTGAAGCTAGAGATAACATCGGAAAAGTGGCAGAGACAGAGAAAAAACAAAGGCAGAAACCGCTTCTCTCTCCCTCCCCACACCAACTCGGCAAAAAGGTAGTTTTTGGTGATAACTTTTCTCTGCTTCTAAAAGTAACCTTAGCTTTTTCCAACCTTTTCTTGTTTCTTCTCCTTGCATCTCTTAGCAATTAATAAAAATCAGTTTTTGGTATTGCCATGGGTTTAAGATTGGCTTCTGTTGAAAACCTCTGGAAGTTTCCCTCCATTCTATAGAGCAGAGCCAATGAGGGCCAGCTCCAAGGAAAACTTCCTGCTTTTGAACCTTTAAGTTACGCCCCTGCGTGAAAACATATTTAAGAAGTTGTTGCACAGTTAGAATTGGGGCAGCCATGGGTTAACAACATCACAACGCAGACATCAAGGTCAGTGCAGGAGGAGAAGAGGAG
>JAWWEE010000105.1:89223987-89235351 GCA_035221455.1 Xenops minutus | reverse complement strand
GTTAACTATGGGCCAATAGAGAAACTAAACCAGACACCTTCAAGGACGAATTCCTTGGTGCTTAGCTACATAGATAAGGGGGGTTCTGAGGGGCCTTGGAAAGAAGAAGAATAACTAAGTAAAAGAGACAAAGAAACCATTTTACAACACAGTAAAAGCGTCAGTTTTTAAGACACCTTAGCTAGTTTTAAACTCATCACAACAGATTTTCTTACCAACATCATAAAAATCGCAAAGACAAACATACACCACACTGAGGATTAACAATATGGAAGCTTTTCTCATAGGATGGATATTACAAACCAACAAATTACACCCACGAGTAAATTATTCCATTCACATTTCTCCTGGATCATACAAATAAAGACAATGTTTTTACATGTTAGCAGCCATAACTTCTAAGATGCATAACTTAGAAGATGTATATTACACTGAGAATTTTAGAATACAGGAACACATGGTCACATATAATCCGTACTATGTTGCCTGTCATAAAATAATAGAATGGCCTGTGTTGGAAGGGACCTTAAAGACGATCTAGTTCCAATCTCCCTGCTATGGGCAGGGATGTCACCACTTGATCAAATTGCTCAGGGTCCCATCCAATCTGATCTTGAACACTTCCAGTGATGAGGCATCCACAGCTTTTCTGGGCAACCTGTTCCATTGCCTCATTGTTTTTTCCTTATCCTGTGTAGCCTGGTTCTAAGTATCACATATTTGAAAGTCATTACATGACTGAAATGTATTAGTATTAATGGATATATTAGAAATTAAGAAAAAATGTGAAATTCTGTGCCCGGTTAAAATTCATGTTGGTGTCACCATTGACTTTAACAGAATCAAATAACATTCCTGTTTTTCTCTTCTTTGTGGTTTATAGTAACAAGTAACATCAGTAAAATGTGAGCCATGGCATATTTATGACAAAATACACCCCAAAACTAAGTAGAATTTAGTAAGATGGCTAAATGCATTTCCAGGTCAGAGACCACCAGGAAACCTCAGCAGTCATCAAGGAGTCCTACACACCATGGAAATTCACCAGAGATGCTTTAGGTGAAAAAATTACAAAAGGCGTACAACTGCAGTGTATGTTAGGATTCCTTGTTCTCAGCCTCTGCTTTTCTACAATTGCAGCACAGGGAACCACTGACTCTGGAAGCAGAAATCCAAATTATTTTACGGCTTATGCTTTTCAGCCAGATATCCTCTGATAATAGTGCATGACAAAGGACAACTTTTCCAGACTGCTGGAGAAGAATCATATTTCTCAAACTGTGCAGAGACAACATTAAAGCAATTTATAGCCGTAAGTCAAGGCACATTTTCTGATTTCTTATAATAAAGACCCTTGGATTAATTCTAGTTACTTCATTTTACATTATAGTTCAACAGTGAATAAATTTGATTAGAAAAGTCATACATACAATAAACAAGATCAGATACATTTTAATTCTCAATTGAAACCGTGAACTAGCTCTACCTTTATTTACATTAGCTAGAGTAGGAGATGGGAAAGCTTCATCTTAAAAATATAGTTTCCTCTCACTGTGTTTCACTTAGCTTTGCTGAATACTGACATCATTATAATTGTAACACCAACACCAAACACTTCTAAAACATAGGAGGGATGAATTCTGCCCTCAATACAGTTACAAATTAGAGAAGTCTAAGAGAAATTGGTTGTATTTCACATACTTAAAATGAGAGTTCAAGGTAGAAAAATGAACTTATCTGCTTTTGTGTGTTTAGTTATTGTAGTTCTCCTTACATCAAGATAAGACCCCTGTGGTGTGCTGTATGAAATTTTGCACTGCTTGGAAAACTCATATAAAGACCTATGAAAATATAAATCAATAATTTAAAACCACCGAGGACTTTACTCCCTAAAAACTAAAATGAATTTTAAAAAAAATTTGATATTTACAACTTCAGGTTCATTAGGTTAATCCATGTGGAACTTCTTTAAACTCACACTATTTGCTCCTGTGGAGCTTTTATAGTTCTACAGATCAATATTTGATATGCTTTGACCCACCAGACAGAAAAAGTATTTTTGAACCTATTGCAGTCCATTCCACCAATGAGTACCAAGAGGCTCTTAAAGCTCCTGGTTATGAGTCTTCTGAGAATACACACAATGGCAAAGAGTTTGGAATTTTTACTAAATGTTTACTGAAAAACAGTGCAGGTTTATTTGCAATACTTTTCTAAATGAAATAAGTTAACTTTATGAGTCTTTTGCTCTCACAGGTGTATATAAGCTTTTACTCACAGTGCAAACCATGTACCCTGCAGTTCAGCTCTATCCAGCTGTCCTAACAGTTTCCAATAGAAAACTTGTGTTAGAACAGCATCAGGTGGCAGTGCACAGCTCATGTTCTGCAGTGCTCTGTTTCCCAGCAATTTCTCTGTGGAATATAACTCTTAGCATTGTAGTTTCTTTTTTCTTACTTGCAGGATCCTTCTTTGTCCAAGTTCAAGATTTAACATGCAACTCATTAAAAAAAAAAAAAAGGAAACAGAAGTAAAAGATAATCTCCACTCTGTCTTACTGCAATTTGATGCAGCTGTTCTCCCATATTTACATAATATCTTTTTTTATCGTAGAAATTTGCATAAATACCTCTTTCTTGTTCACTGCAAAAATGTATAAATTTGCAGAAGGACAACATGCATTTAGAATAAATGAACCTGACCCCCATTAACTACTTCTTACAGGAAAAGAATTTCACTATGACTGCTAGGATGAAAGTATTTTTACCATAACCTAACATAAAATAATTTTATGTCATGCTTCAAGAAGAGAAAAATACATTGTCAATTATAGTTCTATTTTTATTTATAAGTTTAAATTTTAACTCCTCTTTTTCTAACTTATATTCCTAATAAAATACCACTGAATCTAAATCTTCTAGAGATCAAATTAATGTTGAGGAAACTCCATTTTCACTAATGACCTGTTGCTATTATCCTGCTATGCCTCCACTTTTGTTAATCCAGTTGGAGGTACAGTATTAGAATGAAAAAGTGTCTCTACATACATCTTAAGACGTCCGTTTCTGAAATCAAAAAACAATCCCAAACTTACTTTCCCCTATGAGACTCTTTGCTTCTGATTAATAGTATTTAAATACTAAAACAGAGGGTAGTTAATACAATGTATCAAATTTATTTTTAATATTGTACCAATAGCAAAACACAATTGATAGCAGCCAATTGTATTTCATCTTTTTTCTGCTGTAAAGATTATTCGGAGCCATTACACTTTAACATATTATCTGATTGTGCATCTTAAGTAACCTAAAAATATTTTAATTTTCTATATTTTAATTTACAATCCTGAGAAATTTTCAATACCTTTACTTCAGGAACATAAGGTAAATAGCACACAAACCTAATACTTCTGTGACAGAACAACTGTCCAGTTTTGACTGTGAATAGTCACTGGTTGTTGCAATGCTTTTGTCCTCCAGACTAAAAATACTTTAACATTCTCACTTTATTTTAAGACAAAGTTTTTAAGCCTGTGTCGTGGGTTTCTCTGATTAAGTTTTTTTTTTTTTTTTTATAAGATGAAGATTGGCTTCTGTTGGCAGCCTCTGGATGTTTCCCTCCATCCTATAGAGCAGAGCCAATGAGGGCCAGCTCCGGGGAAAACTTCCTGCTTTTGAACCAGTAAGTTACGCCCCTGCGTGAAAACATATTTAAGAAGTTGTTGCACAGTTGGTATTAGGGCAGCCATGGGTTAACAACATCACAACGCAGACATCAAGGGACCCCACGGATCAGGGAGAGGACTTAAAATTATTATTCCCTGAATACGTGGTGGTAACCAAGGTGATTACGAGTTGTCCCCTCAAAGCCCATGGGATCCATCGGGGTGCAAAGACCTCCCTGCTGGAGCAGGGGGATGCATGAAAGAAGCTGTTGCCTCATGGGAGGCCCCCAAGGTGGAGCAGAGCCTGGCAGAGACCCACGGAGGGAGAAGCCCACGCTAAGCAGGAGGTGGCCAAGGTGGAGCGGAGGTCTGGCAAAGATTTGCGGCTGAGACCCACGGAGGGAGAAGCCCATGTTTAAGTAGGTACTTAAGTAGCCAGACTTTCATGAGAGACTGTGCCCCATGGAATGACCCATGAGAGAGCAGAGGATCTCTCTCGTGGGAGGGGACCACACGGAATGCAGGGGAAGGACTCAGAGTTATGATCCCCCTGTGACCATGGTGACGACTGTGGTGAAGCAAGCTGTCCCCTTTGCAGCCCATAGGAAAGCCCCTGAGACAGAACTGCTGCTTAAGTTTTGGGCTTATATCTGCGAATGGCTGACCCAGCAACAACTGACTGTAAACTTTCCATTTCCCTGTCCCCTGCACCATTCAGGGAAGGAGGGGGTATGGATAGACCGAGGGGTGGGGGTGGAAAGGTGTTTGTAACTTTTTTCTATTTCTTATTTTTAGTTTTTGGTTTGTTAGTAATAAATTTAAGCATTATTCGAAGTTCTGCTTTGCCTGTAGTATTAATCAAAGCTTCTCTTTTCGGTTATCTCTAGACATAAATTTTGAGCTGTTTTTTTTTTCCCTTCCCTCTGGAAGGTGAAAAGCGGCGGGGGAAAAGGCCTTGAAGGAGTTTTGCTGGACACCAGGCATTTATTCAGGGTCAAAGCACCACAGGTATCAACAGATAATTTGGGTGAGTTTTAGTTTTGCTCAGGGGAATATTCAAATCTAAAGTTCTTTCTGCAAGATTTATGCAGATTGCAACACTTTCTGGGAAAGGGAGTACTAAAACTATTAATCAATAATATTTTTCAGATTATTACTAAAACTTACATGTAGTTGTTTTTTCTTGTTTTGGTTTGGGTTTGTTTTGTTTTTTTTTTCTTTTGTGTGGAATATGTGAAACATTTGTCTACAACATGGATAAGTTTATTAATTTTTGCTTATTTCTTCTGAATAATAAGAAGTCAAGTCTTTGTTATTAAGGGATCAAGAATGCTATGTTGAAGTATTAAAAGATATAGCAACATGACTTTCCAAATCTCCTCGTATGATGTTGGAAAACTAAATGAACTCTATATTCCTGTAATGAGTTTGTCAGGTTGAGATTTTTTTTTGGTTGATTTTCAGTTGCTTTCTTAGCAAATATGTTCTTTTCTAAATGTCGACAGAGAGTTATAATTTTTCTTTGGTGTATTTCAGTAATTAAAAAAAAAATAAAATCTATTGCTCTAATTAAAGGAATTATGTCTAAGCTCTTCCTTTATTCCACTTAAAAGAGATAGTTAGCCTTACCCCATGGGATGACAGTGCACCTTTTCCAAATAAAATCATAGAAAAAAAAATCCAAAATAAGAAGAGCCTAGGTCTAGATTCCTGGGTGTGCTATGTGCCAGGTTTGAACTGAATCTGAGGTGCTCTTGTTCTCCAGAACACTAGATCATTTGAACCACACTATGATTTCCTCCCTTCCAAGGAAAAAAGGTTGCACACAGGGATGATGCATGTCTAGCCTTTATCCTGACATGGATTCAGAATGTTTTTATGGTGTAGCTCTGAGTATAAAAGGAACACATAAAAGTCTGGATACCATCAAGTTAACCCTGAAGATTTATATTTTTGTTCTCTATGCCTCTTCTATTTCTCCTGTTAGAAGTCAAAACTAGCTATTCAGAAACACCAATCACCATTTTGTGCCCTTATTACACCTAAGATCCAAAACAATTTACAAAATGAAAGTTTTCCTACTTCCTACCTATAACATCCTGCCTGATGAGTATACTTAGAATGCATCTCATAAAAAATGCAACAAGCAGACAATTTTGTCTCTTCTCATTTAGTGGCCAGGAATTCAGTTCCACAATATGGAACTGCTCTCTCCAAGTGGATTTCTGCTCTTTCAGCTCCAGAATTTTTTACTGAAATTTTGACTACTCTCAGACAAAAACTCTTGCTGACAACTTGTACTTAGCATGAAATACATTATCATTACCATTTGTTCTGTTGCTTAGTGAGAATTTAACAATTTTATATTATGGCATGGTACCAACAGAAAAAATACTGTTTCCTTTTGCACATGTCCATCACAGCCACCTAGCACTGTAGAATGTACTGTACCTGGGCTATTTATCTGTAAAGGTCACTTGTTGTCTTCAAATACTTACTTTAACAACATGTTTAAGAGGTTTGAGAATGGTGTCTTCCAATCTGTTTTAATTTAGGAGAATTCTCTTGTCATGTAGCAATTTTAGGAACTGCTCCTCTTTCTTCTTGAGAAAGAAAAAGCATTGATATGTTCCAGGTAATGAATAAAACCATCTTATTCTAAGTGATGTCTCTGTACTCTTAGCACAGAGAAAAGATTGGAAACCTTCTCTGGAGTTGGATAGTGCTATTCAGATTCGATTTTGCACCTTATCCAATGCCAGTGGGCAAGTGGTTCACATCTGACTGAATGCAGGTTTCAGGCTGTTTGGCTGAACTTGGCTGAACTTAATATTTACATTCATTTGTCACCATCTTTCATCTAAGCTCAGTTTCACTTGGGGTGAATTCAGATGATTATCCATTCAGCCACAGTGATTTCAAAACAGAAGAGCAAATGTTATTTTCCAAGTGGTTCCTTATTGCTTTGCACTTTCTCTACTTCTACAGGGCAAAATAGCCAACTTTCTCTGGTTAGAGTTATATTTTGCCTGTAAGGTTTTCATGTTAAAAAAAAATATTTTTTTTTTTGCTTGTTGATTTACAACTTTGCATCTAATTACTTTATGACTTTAAATAGAATAAAAGAAAAAATGCAAATGCTGTATTTACATTTGGATGGAATGAACATGTAAAATAAAATAAATTGTGAAATGTGTTCATTAACCTTCATAAAGTACTATATTAGCAACATAGGCTTGAACAACTACTTGGAAATGTGAGGCTAAAAACATAATAGAACACTTTGTGTATATATATATATATACATATATATATATGTATATAGAACTTAAAAAGTGACCCTGGTATCTAAGAGGTTATTCTCTCTTTTCAAATCAAACCTCTGGATCCTGCTGTAACTGGGAGGAGACTTGTGTGACTACCATTAATGATTTACATCTAAAGAGTACCCCACTGCTTTGGAAGGACAGGTGTATTTCTGCCTCATTTTTATTTTTTTATCTTTACCACTTGGAGACATTATTCTGACCACTGGTATTAGGCTACATGCAAAGCATGGTGAAATATAATAATAAATATAATAATAATAATGATGCAGGGACACAAATAGTTATGGTTTTTAATTTGGCTTTTAACCCAGAGGAGAGATTTTTTTGTCTTAAGGATGTTTATTTATAAAGAGATATCAGGTTTTGTAGACAGTAATGTCAGATTCTGGTTGGGGTTTTTTGTGTTCTTTTTTTTTTTTTTTTTAAGCAATTTACCATCAAGTTTACCCATAGAACACTAAAACAATAAACCAATAAAAACTTTTGTATGTGCTTTCTCATGTAACCATTTTTACAAAATATATTATTTAAATTTATTTTCTGACATATTACTTCCATCTATACTTCAATTTTTGCTATTAAAAAAAGCAGTTATAAAACCTTGGTCTGTAATTTTGAAGTTCATATTCTCTCATGTTGCTGTTTTAAACCTTCTCTGATTAATTTTAATACTTTTAAATGCAGTAGGAACAATATAAGGCTTATATATTTTTTGCCTTCTATCCCTCTTCCAATACTTCATAATTTTTCTGCTTTCTTATCTGATGTTGTAAATGAAGTCTCTTTATATATCCACATTAGTCCCATTAATAGTAAATGCATCTATGCAACAACCAGAGAATACAAGCTATTTTTTTTTTTATTTCTGTCTCTAGAATATAACTCTGTATATTCAGAGCATACAAATGTCTGGTTGATGATCTTTTCATCTAAATTTTAAGTGAACCAGCATTATAGCATATGACTAAGTGTTAGGAGACTGAAAGTATTTTCCAAGGTCTCTTCTAGCTAGTGGAAGTTACTTCCTTCTCTTCTGATATTAGAGAAAGATTCTTCACCCAGAGCATGGCTGGGCACTGGAACAGGCTCCCCAGGGAAGTAGTCACAGCACCAAGCCTGACAGAGTTCAAGAAGCATTCAGATGATACTCTCTGGCACATAGTGTGAATCTTAGGGATGGTCCTGTGCAGGGTCAGGAGCTGGACGGGGTGATCTTTGTGGTCCCTTCCAACTCAGCATGTTCTGGGATTCTGTATGCTTCTTCTTACATATGCATATACAGCTCCTGAAAAAGGGAGCTCTGATTTCACCTGAATTTAGAAAGTCTAGCAAAAAAAACCCCAAACCAAAACAAACAAAAAAACCCACCAAAAACAAACACACACACCCACACTCACACACACCCACACCCAGACCCCCCAAGTATCAAAGTATGATATTTGTTGTAGTTATTAATATTCAGTAGTGAAGATGAATACATAAATAAACAAAACTTGGAAAGTTGTTGTGGGTTTAGTGACATATGAAGCCAAAAGTGGCTATGACAGAAAAAACTAAATATGCAAGCTTGGTCATGCCATGATTCTTGAGCATATTTTCTGGAGTCATTTTTTCATCATACTCATGTCTGGATTTGATCACTGTGAAGGGAAGGAATATAAATGCCTATGCTGTAATGATTGGTTTATCTCCCTTTTTTTTTTTTTTTTTTTGGAAGCATAAGTGGAATAAATACTATTTGATGGCAGCAAATGCCATTTGCATTTTCCCTGTATGTGTATCTGGAATAATAAGGGGGTATTCCTCTATAAATGCTGTTAAACTTCAAGACCTCGAAACTTCAGAAGTTCTTCCATGAATTTTGCCAGGGAAACAATTTTGTCTAGGAAACAGAATTGGATGTTTTGAAAATGTTTTCTCAAAACTGTGGGGTTTTTTTAATAGAAATCTGAGTTCTTGATTAAATATTTCATAAAAGAAGAAAAAAACTTTCATTTCAGGAACAAGAGAAATGACACACAAGAAAGAAGTATTTTTGTCTGCAGTCCCTAAACATCTATTTGATTGTATTGCTGAACCTCTGAAGAATTCAAAATTCAGTGCCTCAGATTGTCTTTCTCCTTCACGGATAATGTTCTCTAGACTAGCTGATAGCCTATTCTCAACTGGATTTAAAAGCAGGAGGTTTCATTTTTTTGGTAAGAAAGTTGCTTTATTTTTTACCCCACACAGTTTGTAATTCCTTCCAACTACCAAAAACCTATTTGATCACTATCTGTGTATGCATTTTGTTGATGAAAGTATTTTTAGGGCTGCTATTTAAAATGATCTATTCACTGCCTATGTAAGTCAAAGGAAAGCACCCTTTTATGGAGCTAAGAAAGGTGAAATATCTTCCGCCAAATAATAAAAAAAAAGGTGTTAAGGGTGAGTTTATCATTAGTTGTCTTTTCTGAGCTCCATGTACGTGCCTGCCTTTACCTTAAAGGAAGAGACAATAGTGGATGCAAGGGTGCAAGGAGGTTTTAGCACAAACACGGAATTTTGTGCTAAGCACTTACTCTGCATCTCAGGACCTGGCGATCTCTCAGTTTGACAATTCATTCCACTTTCAGATGGGGAAAGTGGTTTGGTGAAATTACTCAGCTTGCAAATGACCTGAAAAAAATTCAAAGGCAAAGAGATAATTCTAATAATAGGAAAGCAAATATACTGCATAGGAATCTCACCTGCCACAATCAAATGTTTAAAATAGTATTAATCTAATTTTACAGTAATTTAACTTCCTCTCTTCTTCTTTGCTTCTTTATCTCTCTCACTTTGCCTATGGTAGTGTATGAAAGATAGATTTGGGGCTGCAGGAGGGTTGGCAGGACAGCAGTTAAGGAGTTTGGTTGAGTTGCTTACAGTGCCATGAATTGTAAGGACAAAAACCGCCAAATGAGAGCTTCTTTGGAGATAGTGAAAGCAGGTTCTGATCTGAAGCAAATCAACCAATATAGAAATACAGAAGTCTGGACTGCTTTTATAACTGCCTGTAATTCATTTTACCACATTATTTGAGATGGAGATAAATTTGTAACTTATTTTTCCAACGACCAGCAACTGGGTGCTCTGTAGTTTCTCATAGGCTGACTCTGAATGCAATTCAGCCTGTGCAGATGGCCTGCACAGGGATGACACATCACTTAAGTCTCAATTAGCTCCTCACTGCAGAATTTTAATGGGATTATGTATTACATAAAACCTTTCTGGCACTGTCTGAAAAGAAGTGATCTACAACCTCTGAAGTTAAAGGCTAAAATGCAATGAACGAGCAATTTAAGTACTCAATATTTTTCTTTTCAAACATATAATACTGGAATATAGTATTTTTTTCAAATTTTTTTTTTATTCAGAGAGCAAGAATTCTAGTTCTCAAAGTCTGGCAAATGACCAGAAGTATTACATCCTTGCTGGCATGTTTTTCATCAGTGTTGCCTGAGAAGCAGGCATTTGCTGTGCAGTTGTAGCTTGCAACACTGCAGTTTTGTTTGTTTGTTTGTTTGTTTTTATCTGTTACAGTACTTTTAATCCACAAACAGCAAAATTGAAACCATCAGGTTTTGCTCAACTCAGATTAAAGATCAATAATGACAGTTGAAATATTTATTTCATGTTCTAGTTTGGACATACATCTACAGTCATAAAGGTAGCTGATAGGTTTATTGTCTTTCTAGATTTCAGCACTTAGACTCAAAATAGTTGCAACAAAAGGTGAAGACTAGTTAGCAGAAAGGGTTTTTAGAATTAATAACCTGGCAAGAGTTCTACAAAGACCACAGTGAAAAAAAGAACATTTCTATTAATTGGAAGATGGACAATGCATTGATTTTCAACTTAGTTTCCTTTCTTTCAACATGCTTTACAGATGTATGTTATTGACTGTTTTTTTCCTCATATAAATAACTTGCCCCTCTGTTGAAGTCTACTGAAACATTGAGCTCACAAAAGAAAAATCTTTTAGTATGTTCCTGTGTAGAAGAAATGTTGTCTGGAAGAATTAAACTACCACTAGAATATATACACCTGTTTAACCCTGTCCAACAAAATCTCTCTCTTCTTCCTTTGAGTCTGTGATGTTCTTAGTCTTCTCATAGGTTCATTTTTTATGCAAAAATCCCTAGTGGCAAACATGTTTTGAAGAAAGTTTCTAAAAGTACTAAGAGTTTGTCTGACGCAGACCTGGGGGGGGAAACGGGACGGACCACTCCACACGCAACGCGGGATAACGTGAAATGGCCGTTTATTCAAAAGAGTAAAAGGGTTTTATAGGGGCTAGCTAGAAGGAGCTAGAAACTAGGCATGGTTCAGGGAGGAGATTAACAGGTC
>JAWWEE010000105.1:89198263-89222570 GCA_035221455.1 Xenops minutus | reverse complement strand
AAAATAATTAATCCTATTCTAATACATTTAACATGAACTACTCTATTTTAACTTATAAAACTGGGAATAACTTGTCATATAATGATGTATCTAATTGTTCCTGTCTTCCGTTTTGCTTTTTTTCTTATTCTTCTTCTTCCATCCCCGGTAGTCCTCTGACCGTACTCCCACACTTGTCAAATGCTATGTAATAGAGTAATTCCTTATGCAGATTATCCCAGTTGGTGAAGGTCTTGGAAGAAGAAAGTTCATTAGACTAAACACTAGATGACTTTTAGTTCCAAATTTATTGGATATTTTCTTTGGGTATGTGAAGAAGAGTGTTGTGACACTTCAGGAAAAAAAAAAATATTGAGGCGACCTTTTGCAACTGCCTTTTGTTTCAATATAGTCAAATGGACAGTGAAAAGGAACAGTTCTGGAAAAAAAAATTAGAGGACCATCATGGAAGGCCAACTACACAAAGTGTGATGCATTAACAATAAAGGATTAGAGGTATCCATATAAATAGGAACAAAAGATTGTTAAGCGGGAACAAAAAGGAGATGTTACATGTATTTTCAGCATTAACAAGATACCTGTTGAAATTTCAGTCAGATATTCACTTTAAAAATTGTTTGAGTTTGGGAACAATTTGGAAAAGTAATACAAGAACTGAGACACAGTTTCACAAAAGTTTGAATTTAGCCCATGCAGATTAGCCTGCATTGGACACAGACATGTACATTGAGGTGTCTGTAGTGTAGATGTCTACAGGTGCACTAACTTATTAAGCTTACTTTATATTCAGTATTTATCTTAGGTTTGACTAAATTACCTATTTTTCTTGCCCTCTAGGTATCATTCTAGGTAATTATGTCTCTCCTACATTTCCCATTTTACATTTGCTATCCCAGCATGGATATCTCAGATGCTCAGGTGTCCAAAATGGCACTAAATACTTATAATTGTGCAACTGGTCTCGGACGTTGATCAATATAATTGACACATACAAAGAGACATTTAGGTTATTCTAAACCAGACACATCTACATCAAAACTTCACTAGAAGTCTTTGACTGTTTCAATTAGATCTTCGTGGACTGTAATGAAAAATAAGCTATCTTTCAAACTTACATGTAGATACTTGTATTACAGATAGCTAGGTGCAAATGCCTAAGTCTAGGGCTGGATTTCATTCACAATCTTCTTCGACATTTAGGAGAGAAGATGAAAGAATCATGGCCTATCTAAAAACATGTAAAGAGGAGAGTGCATCTGAGAGAGGACTTTTCAGTATAGACTATATTAGCAACAAAAAGTTGCAGAATGAAGGTAGACAAAAATTAAACTTGAAATCAGACACATTAAAAAGTTACAGCAATTATTCTAGAGCCAGATAATAGACAATCCTACCAGAAGGGATGCGATACTGGATCTGATGGTCACCGATATAAGAGAGTTAATCAGAGACATCAAGATTGGAGGCAGCCTGGGCTGCAGTGATCATGCACTGATAGGGTTTGCAGTCCTGGGGAATACGGGTCAGGTAAAGAATAAAGTTAAGCCCCTCAACTTTAGGAAAGCAAACTTCCTGCTGTCCTAGGACATAATCAGTAGTTCTCTGGGAGACTGCCCTTAGAGACAAGCAAGTGAAACAGAGCTGACAGGTCTTTAAGCAGGTCTTCCATAGAGGGAAAGAGCTAGCAATCTCCAGGAGCAAATGCATAGTCATTTGGAAAAAGAACAAGTAACCTGGGAAGAGTACAGAAATAAAGTTCAGTTGTTTAGGGAGAGGGTGAGGAAGGCTAAAGTGAAGCTAGAACTGAATCTTGCAAGGGGCACAAATAAGAGAAGTTTCCACAGATATACTAAACAGAAGAAGGTCAAAGGTGTACCCCCGTTGATAAACAATGTTGGAATACTGGTAATAATGGATGAGGAGAAGACTGAGATGCTCAGCAACTTTTTGGCCTCAGTCCTCAGTGGCAACCACTTTTATGACAGCTCTCAAGTGGATGGACAGCAGACTGGGGACTAGAGAAGAAAAGTGCTTCATTTGTAAATAAAGATCAAGTTCACAACCATCTGAAGAATCTGAATGCAGACCCAATGAGATGTAACCCAGAGTCCTGAGGGAACTGGCTGATATAGATGCCAAGCCACTACCCATGATATTTTAAAAGTCATGGCAGTCAGGTGAAGTCCCAGTGACTGTAAAAACTGTGGTGCAGCTAATGATAGCTGGGCTGCAGGTGCACATTGCCAGCTCATGTCCATCCTCTCATCCACCAGAATCCCCAAGTCCTTCTCCTCAGGGCTGATCTCAATGTGTTCTTCCCCCAGCCTGTATTGATACCAGGGATTACTGCAACCAAGATGCAGGATGTTGCACTTGGTCTGGGGTCTCTGGGGTCCTATGAGAGACTGAAATGTTGTTAAAGTCTTAATCATTGTCAAAATCATTGAAAGATGTTTTCAAACTAAAAAGAAACAACTGTCTGCCTGCAGCCACCAAACTTTGAACTCCCTCCTTCTACACTCCCACCCCCAGTCTTTTGCCCTGAATATGCATCCTGGCTGGAATTTGGACTGTAATAAGGAACTTGAGAAAAGACTATTGTTGAGTTATCTCATGTCTGAGGAGATGTAAACAAGGCTCAGCAGGTGGTGGAGGAAAAGGGGTTTGTGCGTGTGATGGCAAAATCTCTCCACACAAAACAGAAGGAGTAAACACCCTGATCTGGGAAGACCGCATACATGCAGGACATTCACATTCACATGAGAGGCAGGTGAGAAGGGGTCACAAACCAACAAAGACCCACAAAGTGCCCCGCAAATCACTCCTGAGGCCTTCCACCACCAGAGGACACATGAACCAAGTGAGGCAACAAATGCTGAGTCTGGGAGGTGCCTGGGCATGTTCTGAATCCACTGGACTCTAGGTTTTGTGGTACCCTCACCATTGAGAAGACTAGAACAAGAGGACCAATGGGATATTGTTGGATTCCATAGAGTGGTGATATATTTTATATTTAACCTCTCTGTGTCACTCTCTTTCTTCCCTGCCACTCCTGTTTTGTATTTCTTTCTATTTGTCATCGGCCTCCTATTTACTGTTACATAAAATCTGTATTATTGACTTTGGTATATGGTCTCATTTGCACCCTAATTCAGGCAGAGACATCTCTAATAATTTTAATAACTGGGTCGTAACAGATACCCTGGACAGGAAGGACATTGACTTGCTGGAGCAAGTGCGGAGGATCACCAAGGTCATTAGAGGAATGGAGTACCTTTCCTATGAGAAAATGCTGAAAGAATTTTGATTGTTCAGTCTGGAGAAGGGAGGGCTTCAGGGTGACCTAATTCCAACCTCCCAGTACCTGCAGGGAGCCTACAAGAAAGCTAGAGAGAGATAAAAAACCAGTTGTCTAGTGAAGGGGGAATGGCTTCTAACTGAAAGACAGTAGATTTAGGTTAGATATTAGGAAGAAATTCTTTACTGTGAGTGTGGTGAGGCAGTAGAAAGGGTTGCTCAAAGAAGATGTGGATGCCCCATCCCTGTAAGTGTTCAAAACCAGACTGGATGGGGCTTTGAGCAATCTGATCTAGCTGGAGGTGTCCCTGTTCATGACAGGGACGTTGAAGCTAGATGGTCTTTAAGGTTCCTTCCAACCCAAGCCATTCTATGACTAAAGCATATAGCAAGGCTTTATGGCCCTGTCAGTCTTGTGAAGAACCTGAATCAATATTCACTTAATTTTTTATGGATCGCAGTGTTTTTGTAAAAAATAAGTAATACACTACTAGCAAAATATGGTGAACAACAGATTAATTACTTGTTCCCTAAAGCCCAGCATTAGGCAAAATTACAGAGTGGATTATCATTACAGGGATTTGGCCATAAAGTCTATTGCTACATCAATACTAGTTAGTAAACAGGGCCATGAGATTGAGCTCTTGGCCATGATCATCCATATCTTTGATAACACAATCTCTGGCAGGGCTTTGCTCCAGGCCAACTAATATTTTCCCAGACAATGTTGAGATGCAGCTGAGGAAATAACATATGTGAAACCTCTGTTACAAAGGCACATTTGCATGTAATAAACATAGGAAGTCTAAGTTCCATTTTTTCCCCCCCTGCAGAAGCTGAGTAATTATAGTATTTCACTTTATGTATCTTCCTTACTAATTTGTATTTTTTACATAACTATTAAACTGTTTTCCTCCAAAATGCAAACTATCTTCCAGCAGAACTCATAATGCATCTTGTAGATGAGATACAGCAGAAGAAATAATGGTGTGCTGTTGTTAACAAGTCAGGATTAAACACAGCTCTGCACTAATAGCAATAACATGCTATTAGTCCTGCTGACCCATGACTGAGGTTATGACAGATGCAAGAAGGCTAAGCCTAAGCAATGAAATTTAGTGAATTTTCTAATTTCTAGTTGCCAGTTTTTATAGAAAAAACATCAAAAGTGTTATATTTCTGTTAATTATTAGTATAACATACTTTGAACCTAACAGTATAACCTGAGAATTGTCCACTTGGTGGATCTGTTACATTATAAAGAGATGCATTTTAGCATGCATTTTAAATTATATGTGTTACAGTTTCTCTGTAAAATATAACTATTTCATCCTTTAACAAATGGTTTTCATTACACAGTGTGTATAACTTCTTTATGTGTATCTGCTATATAATGTGATTTATGATCTTAATGTCATCTATTTTCATACTCTTCATAAAATTAAATCAACTACTATCTGTTTATCTGAACCTGTTTTTTCTCATAAGCAATAATAATTGGAAGATGTCATGCAGCTCTGGCAAATCTCAGGCTGTGCTGCTCTCACACATTACTGCATTTCGATCTCAGCATTTTACGTCTTTGTATTCCTATGCTTCCCAAGTTTTGAATGGACAGGAGCAGTGCTCCTTCCTGTCACGTTTCTGCCTGTTAGTCCTTCTCAGAAGTGAGACCATGATCTCTCTCTGCTCTTGCCCCTCAAACTAACACTTGTGTGAAAGGAGATAACATGCTCTTGGCATGGCTGAAAACACCTCATGGTGTCCCACAGCTGCAGCTCCTCAAACATAATTAAGATAGGGTGGAAGCTGCCAGGAGCAGGAGATGTGGACTCACCTGAGGAGATATGTTGGAACATATTAAAGGAGAAACAAAATTAAAGATGTGAGGAGACATGAAAGAGAAATGTGAGGGGAGACATGGGCAGAAACACAAGAGGACAACAGAGGAGAACTGTGAATGTGAAGGGGCAGAGTTTTGGAGAAAATGAAGGAGGAAGCAGAGGAGGTATGTTTGAAAAGGCACTGTTGGGCACACAGCTGGATACACAATTTTGGAAGAAGTTCCATGCCATGAGGACAAATTCTGAGAGGACTGCAGTCATGGGTGACCTACACTGCAATAGGGACACCCGTGATGGGCTGTAGACATGATACCTTCTGCCAGAGCAGGAACACCTCTGAGGGGACTGAAGCCCATTAAGTAACCCACACCAGTACAGAGGAAGAGTAGAAAGCAAGGAACCATTGAAGTGATTGGTTTTTAGCAGCAAGGTTTTGGCAGTGGGGGGAAGCCACAGGAGTAGCTTCTGGAGAAGCTGCTAGAAGTTTCCCCCATGTCCAGCAGAGCCAATGCCAGTCAGATCCAAGATGGGCCAACTGCTGGGCAAGGCTGAGCCCAGAGGAGACAGTAGTAGCACCTCCAAGCTAATGTAAAAAAAACCCAACAAAACAAACAAAAAAACCCCCCACCCTGGGGCATCAAACCAGTGAGAGAGAGGAGAGACACTCTGTGAAATTAATGATTCTGCAGGCACCAATATCAGTGAAAAAGGAGAGGGAGGACATGCTCCAGACACCAGAGCAGAGATTCCCCTGAAGCCCATGGTGAAGCCCATGGTGAGGCAAACTGTCCCCCTTGCTGCCACAGTGTCTCCACCAGCAGCCCACAGAAGGCTCCATGCTGAAGTGTGAAGGGAATTAGTGTGAGGAGTGGCAGAGATAACGTATGATGAACTGACCATAACCTCTATTCCTAATCCTCCTGCACTTCTTGGGTGGGAGGAGGTAGAGAATTTGGGAGTGAAGTTAAGAAAAGAAGAAGCAATGGGGGGAAGGTGTTAAGATTTAGTTTTAAGATTTTTTTAAGATTTAGTTTTATTATTTTGACTTGATTAGTAACAAATTGAATTAATCTTTTCCCAAGTCAAGTTTATTTTGCCCATGATGGTAATGAATGAGTGATCTTTCCCTGTTCTTATCTCAATCCATGATTCCTTTGTCTTATTTTCCCTCCCCTTTCCAGCTGTGGAGGGGAGTGATAGAGCAGCTTTGGTGGGCACCCATCGTCCAGCCAGGGTCAACTCAACACAGGAGAGAAATAAGCAGGAAGGACTGAAGAGAAGGATACCAGTCAGTTCAGACTCCAGCCTCCTCTGCTGCCCATCACCTCACCAAACATATTGTGAGGGGCTGAGCAAAACATACTCAGGCAGGAGATTTTAAGCAAGCTGGAAGAAACACTTAAAAAAAACATAGTAAGCAAACATATTAGGTAAACAGATAAAAATTCCACTTCCTGTCATCCAGACTTGGGGAGGCAAGGGAAGAAAAAAGAAAAAAAATCAGCTTTTTTTATACAAAAGAACTTCACTTGGAATAAAGAACTATTAAAGATCAAGAACTTTGCTACACTAATTCCTGCATTAAAGAGTGGTGGGATTTCAATTTAAAGTGGAAAATACAGAACTAGAAGTGAAATTTCTGTTTAGATGGACAGAATTAATGATTCCTCAGTATTGCACATAATTCATAAACAGGTTCCCAGGAAGAAATTTAAATAACTCTTCAAAATAAAACTATTCACTATAACAACACTTTATGATTTTTTCTTTGAAAGAAAAATACAATCCAGAGACTGAATATTTCTCTTAATTTTCACAAACCTGTAGTAAACAAAGCCTGCAGTATTTGACTTATTCTCAATTTTTTAATCACTGCGCTATTTTTCTTCCAACATACCACTGAGCGTATAGTCAGACTTTTTCCAGAGGTTTTGGTAACAACTAGTTACTTTTCATTCTTTAGAACAAGGAAAAAAACAAGACATCTGACTTCTTTTCTAATCAACACTCTTTTTCTCTAGTATTCTTTTTATTGAATGTGCATTAAAAGAATCTTGTATCTAACTGCAGGGCTTTAACTTCAAAAAGTGTTCTTCACTTTCTTGTGTTCTTCTTTCACAATCAGGAAGCTGCAAGTAGTCTTTTACATTCAGAATTACTACTACTAATAGTTTGAGAACTATTGTGAAATCATATGGTAAGTTATTTGGTTCAAGTGATTGAATTCTGTAAAAAAATGCTTGTCAGAAAAAAACCCCACAATGATGTATAATTGATACTAATGTAATGGAAAAAAATATGAAGGAAAACATTAATACGAAATTATGACCAAGATTTGTGAGTTCTGTCTCTTGTCTTCCCCATCAGTAACCAAAGATGGGAAAGAGCCTGAGCTTATAAAAGCTACACATGTTTAAAACTCAACCTCCTAGCAGCTGGAGTGCTAAAGCTGTTCTTGTTCACACTATAGGAAAGAACACAAGGTGAAACTTTGAGAAGAATGGGAGTGAATTTGGAGTATATTTGCCATTTTCGAAAATGAGGTCATGCCATATTTTAAGCGTAGTTTAAATGCATTTCTGTACAGTTTAGAATATAAATTTGAAAACACATTTCCTAGAAATATAAATATCTTTACTATTAAATGAGATTTAAAAAAGATTTTCAAGGACAGACTTTAATTCCCAGGGCACTTGTTTTTTGCAATGCAGAGATCATGATATCCAAATTTCTGGAACATTTATTTTCTCCTAAGCCAGGTGTCTGACTCTTTTCTTGGTCAGTAGAAAAGAGAAGGCATTTTTAGAATTTTATCCTTGATTGAAAATAAGGAGTGGGTTTCTATTTTTTGCTTTCAAAGTAGCGGAAGTCACAAACAACACAATTATATTAGCTGCCTTGAAAAAGTTAAGATAGGGGCAATGATGAGCTAGACAAGAATAATTTAAAATAAAATCTACATGCCAGGTTTTTCTTTTACATTCTGATATGCATGTGTTTATAACTGCATAGACTGTAAAATAGAAGAGAAAGTAACTTTTAAAAAATATTTTTTAAAGAACATTTAATAAGAATTTATTTTTGAAATAAAAATATGTCTGTTTTAACAAGAATGGAAGGGTTACATTGTGTTGTGACATTCGTGTGCCTTATAAAATAAATGAAAAATCTTTTTAATCACAGAAAAAACTGCACATGCACACATATACACATGGAAAGGTTGTAGCTGCTTCTGTTCAATACCTGATAAAACATACCTGCTTATTGGCATATGACCTTTTGTACTGTCAGCTCCTCCACTCAGTGAAAGCTGCCTTTTTATAAAAAAATTATATTCCATGGCACAATATTAACATACAATCTATTTTTAATACTTAAAAGCAGATTAATTTTCAAAAATAATTTATATGAGTATATTAGTTTTCTGATTATATACACTGCTAGAGCAGAAATATCAGAGAAAGGTTTGGTTTTGTTTTTGTCTGGACCTAAGTATTTGCGAGTTCTTTCATAGGTAGAGAAAAAGTTCTCATTGCAGATTAATATTTTTCATGTATTGCTTCTCAGTTCTTTTTTCCAGTGTATAATATGCTTCTTCCCTAATAAGATTTTAGGATTGTATCTTAAGAGATCCTATTTGCAGAGCTATCACTTCAGATCAGAATAATGCAGGGCTGTGACTATATTAGAAATACAGCCCTGAATGGTTTGCTTGCTTCCTGCTCTCCCTAACGATTTTGTATCATATACCGACAGTGGTTTTTTGAGTTATGACCTTTAAAAGCATATACTTTCAATATTATATATGCCTAATACCAAGAAAAAGGCTTACAGCCTTTAGTGGATCACAAAGCTTTCTGAAGACCTGACATTTCTTTTACTCTGCTAGTATAGATCATTGGGAACTACACAGCACAGTAAATGCTATACTACCCTCAAACTAGAGTAAAAGCAGACTCAAACACAAAGACCTTTCAAAGATTCTCATCATCTACTTTATATCAGACATCAAATCATGCTCCAGCCTCTACAATTTGAAGCCATTAAATAGCTAGTGGGATTTTCCGTAACAGTAGGAGCATTAACCCCAGTGTCCTGGACAAATTCCAACACAAGTAATTACACTGTGCCAGTAAATTTCCCTGCATTTTATTTGGACACTGCATTTCTTTTTCTTCTAGTAAAATATTATGTGAGGTTTGCTGTGTATTGTTAAACAGTTGCTGAGTTTTATCTTAAGGGTTTTTTTTTCAAGGGTGTGTGAAATGATCTCTATAAGATGTAGTAAAAGCTCTGCATATGAATTCAGAATGTAATTCAATACCCTCTAGATATTATACATTGTATGATGTAACCTTTAATCATTTTATTATTATATTAATACAGAGGAGTACTGAAGAAACACAAGTATCTTAAGCAACTTTAAGTAGAATTCATTAAAGTGTTCTTCAGCAGCCCTTTCACTCATTTTGAGTTGCATTGGGCTGACCATTTTCTTCCTCTGGATAACTTTTCAATATCTCAAAAATATCCCTGTTTCATAGTGTCATAAAGATACCACCTGCAAAATTTTACTTTGAGAAAATAAGAGTACATACATGCTAGAGCAGCTAGTAGCTTACAAAGATGCTCATTGTTTTCTCATTCCAGACTGGTATTCAGCTTTCTGCTTATTTTTTAACTATAGTAAAGGTTTAATCTCCTTTTTCACTGTATCTCTTAAGTCAGTTTGCTCAGTTATTTGAGTTTTGAGTATTAGTTGCTCAATTCTGAGTTTAAATTCCGCACCCCCCTCAAAAAAAAAAAAAAAAAAAAAAAAGTGTGTTAAGGGGGGAAAAGAAAGGCCCAGGTCTACATATTCAGGGATTATTTGGTGTTTGGTGTTTTTTTTTTTCCTTTTGTTTTGGTTTCGATATTTTGTTTGTTTGTTTGTTTTATTTTTGTTTGTTTGTTTGTTTTCTGTATCCAGCTTTATTCTCAGTACTTGAATTACTTACCTGTGCTAAATATTCTTGGATGCTTTATAACTGTTCTGCAGTGTTAATAAAACAAATTTGAGGTTGTTCTAAGCTTTCATAGTTGCAAGAAATGAACTGCTCAAAATTTCTGACTACTGTTCACACAGTGCTTTGAATATATATAATACTTTGTAAATGATAGGCATTATCACATAGGGCACAGTCTGTTGCTGAGATACGAAGTGCTTTTAGTGTGTGACCTGTGGTCACACAGCTTTTATATTATTGTGCAAGAACAAGAAAGTTTGCATGATTTACAGAATTACTTCCTGAACGCATTTCACCATATCAAAAGTCTTCAAATATGTATTTTCATTCACTTAGAGTAAGTCTACAATACCAATTATATAGAAATTCATCTATGAATTTTACAATCCAAGAGAACTTTGATGGAAGTCTTTTTAAGGTGTAGATAGTTTCAGGAGTTTCTAAAGGATCTTACTTGTTTGTTTATTTTCAGGCAAAAGTCACAATAAGTGAGAATTTCAGAATTCTATGAACAATACCAATTTCAGTGAAACTCTGACAAAAACAAAGCACTTCTAGTTTGTGAATTACCAGCTTAGCTGGGCTAAGAAACTATGTCCATTCCTGCCTCCTTAGCTGTTTATGAACTAAAACATATGGATTGCTGTCCACTGGATGCCTATAAAGGACACTGATGGTACCTAATGCCAGCTACATGCTAAATTCCAGGACATCTTAAGTTAAACTAGAATAAATTCTTATTCAGTTTTCTTTTGGGGTCGGTGCATCACACATTGTTTCTGCTGCTTCTTCTTCCTTGGGGAAGATGTTCCTCACACTTTTACCTTGCTCCAGCATCGCATCCATCCCATGGGAGACAGTCCTTCAGGAAGAGACAGCTCCAGTGTGAGTCCCCCTTAGGGTCACAAATTCTGACAGCAAACCTTCATGTGTGTGGGCTCTTCTCTCCAAGGGCGCACAGGTTCTGCCAGGAACCTGCTCCAGCTTCCCATAGGGTCACACCCTTTTTTTCAGCATCCACCTGCATGTGTATCAAGGGGACAGCCTGCCTCACCATGGTCGTCGCCATGGGCTGCAGAAGAATCTCTGCTCTGACGCCTGGAGCACCTCCTTCCACACCTTCTCCATTGACCTTACGGTCTACAGAGTTGTTTGTCTCACAGATTTTCACTCTTCTCTTGGCTGCAACTGCTTCTGATTAGCAATTTTTTTCTCCCTCTTTAATTATGTTATCCCATAAGTGCTGTAACCATTGCTGATGGGCAAGTTGTTGGCCAGCAGTGGGTCTGTTTTGGAGCCTGTTGGCATTGGCCCTGTTGAACAAGGGGAAAGTTTCTAGCATTTCCTGCAGAAGCCAGCCCTATAGCTTCCCCCTACCCTACACCCACACCCCCTCACACTCCGTGTCTCCCCAGCCAAAAGCCCATCATCACCCAAACCAAATGCAAGTTTGAAGCTCCTCACATTCTGACATGGAGGAAAGTGGACATGGGAGCAGAGGTCTTAGCAGTGAAGTAGTTCTGGGAGCATTTTTATGTCTTACAAATGAGGCACAATTTTGCACTTTTTGACCTAAAAAGGTATTGTTCTACTTCAAACCTTCTTACTCATCCTGTATTTGAATCAGTTTTGTGAGTTCATTTTGTCAGATCTCACAGAACTGTAGTATCAAGCTTGACGCAACCTCTAAATTAATTTGAATTTTATCTTAGTTAAAACTAATCTTTAACCAAGAGTCATTAAGAAACATCTTCATAGAAATGTGTTTTAGTTTGAAATAATTTTTAAGTAGTACACAGCTTCTGTTTTTATTCCACTTTATACTCTGAAGCATGTGTAGGGGATGCTTTTGCTGCTTTCATTGAATAGTGTGAAGTAATAGTTTTTCCTGAACACATTTGTGTAATTCTCCTGGAGGCATTCTTTGCATCAACATCCTGCAGACAGAATGCCTGCAGCAAATATCACATGGCCAGGGCTTTGTTTAAACTGTTTGATATGATCATGAACTTTATCCCACTTCTTTCACCATATACTCAAGAAATGTGATGCTGGAAAATGGAATTTTGTCCTCAGTGTCTGAATCCTGAGGTACATTTCTTCAAGCATTTTAGTAAAAATTCCATTTTAGTAAAACTAAAGAATACTGTCATTACTGTTGTTATTACAGCTGCTATTGCTGCAAACAGAGCTGATTTAGTAAAATGCAAAGCATTACTAAATAATTTTGTGATACAGTGTTGTGCATTCTTGGAAATTGGTAAAGAATTCCTGGTCCCCTTAATTTCTTTATTTTCCTTCTGCAGTATCTTGATTCACTTATACTGTGCAAGAAGACAACATCAGAAAAAATAGACTATGCATATATGTACAAGTAATTACACTTCCAAATATGAGCATACAGAATTGTTTGTCATCAGCTGTAGAGCTGAACTAAAATTCAACTTTGTCAAAATTCAATAATTTTCTTATATGGATGTGAGTTTTAAATCTGTGGAGCTGTCAGTCAAAATTATATAAAAAGATGGACCTAATTTATGAAGTCATAATACATAAAAAATAAATAACTTTGGGAATTATTTATCAATCAAGGGAAAATATGTCAAGTATAAATAATGGATGCTGCTTTTTTATTTCTTCCATACAACACAGACCAAGTGTTAAATTAAATCTATTGTTTGACGTAATTTCGTCTTTTTAAAGCATATTCTTCTATCCAGGTAGAAGTAAAGACTTTCAAAGTGAAATGCAATGGAAGGGTTTATTTGATTTCTGACGAACTTTTTCAAAGTCAAGCAGAAAAGTTTCCTATCATTTTGTTGCTGAGTATGGTTATGCTGCCTAACCTCTACTACTGCTTTCTTACACTTAAAATGCATGACTTGCTTAGAAGATTTTCTATGTGTAGCCTAGCCACAGAAATCAAAATCAAGCAGGAGTGACTCCAGTGTGGATCTGAGTCCAAGAGCCAGTTTATGAGGTTAGAGAAGTTAGCTCACAAAAGTCAATAAGTTTATGCCAAGCTACACCAGCTGCAATTTTGAAAACCTAGGAATTTTCACAGTGAAGTTTGAAAGTGTTCCAAGTAAGCAAAAATAGGAGAGTAGAACATAAACAGTTATCTAAACACAACTATGGAATTAAGTAGCACTTTTTTGAAAGAACAAAAAGGGCTCAAATATAACAATATATTATGCTGATTGTTACTGTTGATGTGCTCAAAGTGATTCTATATTTTGAATGTCTTATGCTTTCACCCTAATATCTGGTTTTATTACATATTCAAATTATATAATTTCCTTCAGTGATTTTTCTTTTTCTTCCTTTGTTCTCTTTTTAAAAAAAAAATAATACTGTTTTAAAATGTGGTTTACATACCTGATAAAACATAAGCTCGAAATTATGAGTAGATAAATTTCTCTTGATGAGAAATAACCTTTTTCACCATTTAAAATTCTCTTAAAAATAATTAAAGGTGTGTATTTTTTAACAATGGGAAAAGTTTACATTATTTTCTTTCCCTCTGTACTTCAGATAAATAAGTAAGAATGAAATTGATTTAGTTAAAACATTTAGGAATGTTACTTCTCTTACTGTGTAAGGTCTTTAGTAGTTTAATACTCACATTTTCTAAGTTATTTGTTTAATTCATTCAAATTTTATCTTTTGATTCTGTTATTCACACTATGGATGACAATATAAGAAGAGATACATTCTAGGATAAATCTTAAAATAGAGTGGTATATGTGAATCACTTGCTCAACATACCTTTAAACAAATTATGAATATTACATTTATGGCATGCTGTTGAACTATGCACCAGAAACTAAGAAAGCAAATAATATATTTCTAAGCAAAGCACCCTGGAAATGCTTGGGCATGGTGAGAATGTTACCAATTACAAAGCTGAATATTGGTCTGGCTTTTCAAATTGTTGAACTCGAATAACTCTCTTTACAAAAAGAAAATGGTAGAGTGACAGAAGGTCAGGAAGCTCCTCCAGGGGATTGTTGCATCAGAGGCACCACTACAGTGATGAATCATTATAGCAGCATTGTAAACATGATGAAAATGTGAGTGATTTACTGAAGCATGTGTTACAAATTTGAGATATTCATAACCATGGGATAGAGACATATATGCATTTACTGGTCTGCAGAGAAAGAAAAAGTCTACTTGTCAAAGCTGTTGAAATTTTTTTGTTACTATATATGTGGCAAACCAAAGGGAAAAGATTTTCCTGTGGAAACAAAAATGTTAATGTTACCTCATAGAGACCCTAGGTCATTCACCTAGTCTTATATGGTGCAAGAGGAATTTTACAACAAATAGCATTTTCAGTGACAAAAATATATTAGAGTGGTAAATAGAGTCAGATTTGAATTTTAAGACACCCACCCCTTCTCCACTCCACTATCTCATGAGCTTCCATGTATTTTTTTGTTTGGGAAGCTGCCCTTCTCATCATCCATTTCCTTGCAGTGGTATTTGAGCCCCTGCCTATAGGGATGGCATGGGTGCTGCCATGGGCTCAGAAGCAAAGTACGGAAGTTGGTTAGCTGACTGGTTACTCTAGCAGCCTGCAAAAAAGGGATGGATGAGTCATGTGGCTCTCCTGAGGAGCACAATTGGGGATGGAAAGCCTGAGAAACAAG
Source organism: Xenops minutus (assembly GCA_035221455.1). Classification (NCBI taxonomy): domain Eukaryota; kingdom Metazoa; phylum Chordata; class Aves; order Passeriformes; family Furnariidae; genus Xenops; species Xenops minutus. The sequence goes on along the minus strand of JAWWEE010000105.1, from coordinate 89,207,768 downwards.
AAATGCTGCTTTCTGCATGGGAGAAGTAGAGGTAGTGCCTACTACTAGATCCAGCAACTATTCAATGAACCACCTCCCTTTCTGAGGAAAAAAAAAAAGCCAAACTATAACCTTAATGAGAGTGTGGACTTTTCTTGTGCTTGTGGGATAGTAAAAGATGGGTCTTCAATCACAGTGTATCTCAGAGGAATGCATAATACAATAAAAATGAGAAATAAAATCCAACCACTGCCTCTTTATATCTTAAAAAAATCAAACCCAAACAAACCACCTTTCTCGTGATTTGTCCTACTGCTTCCAAGAAGCATAAATGTTTGTATGCCATTACTTATGAAAATAAATTTGAATAGCTTTAAATACTGCTGTCCAGATCAATAAAGGTATGACCAAATCAATGTGAGTAGTACATAGGTAACAGGTGGGTAGATTTAGAAGTAGAATCAGATGTTTCTTTTTAAAAAAGTCCTTTTGACAACTTTTTATTTAAAAAATATGCAAAAGTTTGAAATAGGTAGGATCTTCAGTTCCCAATGAATAAAGAGAAGGGCACAAATACTCCTTCATGGGTTTTTTGTTACAAAGATACTGTAGCATCTTAACCATGGTGCTTTCTGAGGGGAAGTTATTTCCTATGGCATGAAATACAAGACAACTGTGAATACATGCTTATTCAAAGAAACACTTTCTTTCACCATCCCAGAAATATTGTAGACAACATTTGCAAAAGCACCCAATTATTTTTATTATTGTCATTATGAATAGCCAATGATATGTCAAATTTTCCTTTGAGACTGAGTACTTGAATTTTTTACTAAAAAAACTCAAAGTATACATAGACTGAAAAGAAGCCATTGGAAGTGATAGTCCCTTGAAAGCCCAAAGACAAGAAATACACATTCTTAATAGTACTATAATCATTCTCGGTTAAACAAAATGCAACATTTAGCACCATCCTTCAGTTTTTGGTGCAGATTTTGGATGACTATAACCAAAAGCTTTTATTGTTAAGTTTATTATTTATAATAATTTATGAAAAATTACTTTCAGAATTACTATTAGCACAGCTAAGTTTTTTTCTTGTATAGGCTACTATAATGTCAACAAAAAACCCTATAATGGGCTCTATTTTGACATATGGGCTAGCTGTTTGTGGCACCCTTGCTTCTGAAATGTTCTTGTCAGTTAATTTTTGAGTATTTTGAAACCGCATTTACTGCTTCAAATTGAACCCCCCTGGTGAAATCTGGAATGTGGTAGAACAGGAAGATTTATGGTAGTGTAACTCACTAAAGAGAGTATTATGTAGTCAAAGTAGCTGCAATTCCATGTTAAGTAATGGTGAACTCTCAAACTGTCCAGGATTCATAGCGTTAAGGATGCAACAGTAGAAACTTTGTCAGATTAACCAATATATCTGCTTGGGATGAAAAAAAACTCCAAACCACCAACCCAAACCCATTTTTCTTCTCAGGGAGATTGAATAATGGCATGGTTGGCACAATGAATAAAAGACAGGAAAAAACAAACTAGAATTTTCTGGTTATTATTTTTTGCTAAGACTCCCATAAATTAAAACAAACAGCTAAAAGGCTTTTCTGTTGTCATTGCTGATATCATCTGAGCCCACAACCACGTTGCTCTGTCACACAGTATGGTGGTAAAAAGTTAATGAGGAGGATAAGGCCCTTCAGAAATCCATTCCAACATATACTAAACTGAAGACCAGACACTGTAATCGATACTGCTCTGTGTCCTACTGTACATCAATCCTTTCTAATTGTTTTCCAGTATTGTCCTAGGAGAGTGGATATGAATACCACAGTATTTCCAGTGTTACAAAACACATAAAATAGACATAGAAAGGAACTTGAGGTATCACATAATTGAATTGTCTGCTCTAGGACAGAATGAGCTGTAGCCAAGGTATTCCTAACTCATTTATTTTACCTGTTTTTAAAAATATGCCAATTATATGGATTCTAAAAGCTCCCTGGACAATGTATTACAAAGCTTAATTGCCCTTACCAATAGGCAGAACTTTACCTTTTTTTTACAGAGAACTTAAATATCCCTCTTTGCAAATTAAGCCCATTACTTTTGGGCCAATGGAATAAAGAACAGTTAATTGTCTTCCTCTTTCCAATTGCTTTTTATTTACGTGAAGGCTGTTACTGTGTACCAAGGTATTTAACTTTTCCTGATCACAGAAGTAATACAAAACAACAGAGCTATGGGACATATTAAAAACTAAATTGTTGAGCAAGTAGTGAAGATATTTTGGAGAAAGTGGTAAATTTTCTATGTACTCACTGCTATTGACTAAATACTCGGTATTAAGGGTTAGTAAATCAAAAATCATATATACATATATATATGTCAAGGCAGATTCAGCTGTATTTTAATAAAATACTGAATATTTTATACAGAGTCTATCCTCTCTATAAAAATCTTCTATCAGATTAAGGTAATTTGTGATGATGAAAGGATACACTGGATGATTTTTTTTATTATTGCATTATTATTTGTATACCATGTAAGGAAGTCTAAGTTTATGAATGCTAATGCAATGAGAAAGGTAGAAAGGAGGGATTTTGTTTTATTGCTCAGATGGGAATAGTTCTTAAAACACAAATAGAAATTAGTTTGAATTTTCAAGTATTAGAAGGTATTATGAGCAATATTCTGTTTTTAAAAACACTTTGAGTAAAAGTAATTTTTAGTTTACAAGGAACATCTCTAAATCTTAGAATATTTTTAAAAATAGAAATAAAAAAAAAAAACAGAGAAAAAACAATATAGATGAGCTTTACTTGTTAAATGGCTCTTCAGAAAACTATTGTTTCCAAATGTTGTTTTACCTCAGCTTTGAAATCATATGTATGTGCAACACGTTGTTTATTTCCTTTTACTATATATCCCTGAACAGACATAGAAACAACATATTCAAGAAAACATCATATTAGAAAAGCTGAGACAGTAATCCAGATCTGAACAATAAACAAACTGAACATATCTAAACTAAGGTAGAAGAGTAATAATAATACCCTTCTCTTTTTTTTTTTTTTCTTAATTGTAATGAAAAATAACAGTGTAGTTAGGATTAGCATTGATAACACTGGCAAAGTTGTTGTTTAATCACATGACAGAGCATGATTTAATTTGATTGCCTTTTTTATTCTTAAAGTTACAAAAAACAGGGATTGGAACACTCCCCAGGTAAACAATATGATTCAGAAAGCTGTTTTTTCCCCTGTCCTGAAGTCACGCTTTTGCTTTTTAAATGCGGAGCCAGTACCATAGTGACTGTACATTAATGAACTTTCTTTTCCTTTCTTTATTTTTTATTAATATTCAGAATGGCTGTAAAATCTTTTTTTCTCACAGCTGCCTTCAAGACTTTTCATATGAAGTTGATCATGATGGTCTTTCTAAAATCAGTCAAAGTAGGGACCCATTCCTTAAGTAATTCTTACTTTTTTTCATTGCTCATGACTGAATCTAATGGATTATGTTACTGAAAAAGATATAAACAAAACAAGGATATGAAAAACCCTTTCATTTGATTATATAGTAGAAATTTTAGCTCAAAAGACAGTAAAAGATCATCATGGTGTAAATATTCTTGGACTTACTGTTGTGTGCAGTAGAAAGCATGACTGTAGTTCACTACAGATGGTACTTTTTGAATAGTCCTTTTCCAGTTTATTTATCCTTTTGTCTGTCTGTTTAACAGAACTTCAATACTTCCTGACATGTAACTTAATTGACTAGCTATGAATATAGAAACAACAAGTGTTTCTGAGGTAAAAATGATGGATCTTCTAAGCAATTGAATTTCTGTGAAGGGCAGACAAGTTTCTCGTTGCCTAAATCACATCTGAGGTTGACCCCAAGACTTTTCATCCATAAAAAACTGCTTGCATTTGATCCACAGGCTGTTACAGCTCCCCATCCTAACAAAGAAGAGCTATATGTGAGGTACGTGCTAAGACATGAAACTGCAATTCAAAGGAATTCTGAGTATGAATCCCATGGTACTATGGCAGCGCTTAAAAGTCTTTGTTCTAGGAAAAGAGAAATAATAGGATTTTGCCTTTCTTTAAACCAAGGTCTAAAGCAAAACATGTTGGTTTATCTCAAGACGTTTCATTCTCCTATTGTCAGGGGAATTGATGGTTATAAAAAGTCAGTGAGGACAGGAAGGAGGGCCACAGCACACTAATCAGGGAAATATAGACAATGGTATTTGTATTCCTGGTGCCAATATCCAGTAAGAAGTGAAAAAAATAATACATGCCAAGCATTTATTTATTGTGCTGTTTCCAGACAATGCATAAATCGGTGAGCACAGCACACCAATAAGGTATAGAAATCATTAACGTTGTGATTGTAATCAGACAGGGAACTGTGAAAACATTTTGTGGTGCTTCATATTGGCTTGCTTTCAAAGGCCACCCTATCAAATCTACTTCTGTTTGATGAGTTTAACTGCTAAGCCTGTATTCCTAACTTGGAATTTCGACTATGTTAGTTTTATTTCATTCACAACCTGCAAAAGGTTGGCAGCTAAGTGGAAGATGTGTTAAGAATGTACCAACTTCCTCTTTCTCATATGTCATGGTCTGGAGCACTGCCCTTAGAAAAAAATATGTCACCTAAATTGTGATGCAACTATGCAAAGCCTTTGTTTTGTCATTCAGTAAAAAGAAAATAAAAAAAAATTGATTTAAACTAGTCTTTAAACACAATGTAATCATTAAACAAGAACTGGTGGAAGGCAAAGAAACATATCACATATGCACAGTAATTTTTATAACTTTTAAACTAATTAACTTCTGGTTTATCTGGGTTTGAGATTATCCAAATTTAAACCAAACCCTCAACTGTCAAGTAACTTTTCTTTTTATAGCTATTTGTTTAAAAATATGAAGGTAGAGCCTCAACAACAGTTTTTTTGCAAGGTCTCTATGAGAATAGTACACCCTGCTAAATTCTGAAGTAGTTCAAAGAGAGTATTTTTTCAGTGATTCCCAGCTCTTCAAAGAATAAGCCTTTCCTGACCTGAAAGCTCTCTGTAAAACAAACTAGCCAGTTTTTGAGGGAGCCTCTGGCAGTGGAATATGGTTATAAGAGGTCACCTTCATAATATGGAAATTTCCAAAATTCAAAATCAGTTTTGAACGGCAAGAAAGTCTTCCAAAAATCCCTTACCTTATTAAATCTGTGAGTAGAAACTCTTTTTCCCTTCACAGTAACCCACTCGGGGATAAGGAATATTGGCATGGTGATGAGGTAGAAATAGTTTTCCCAAGGCATTCTCAGCAATATTTTTTATGCAGTGTGAATACTCTGGAAAAAATTCTCAGTCAGAACAAGGACTATCCCATATTTATACACCTGGCAATTTTTAAAAATACAGCAGTATCTGGAAGTGTATGTTGAAAATCCGCATAGGTGGCAGAAAAGTAAGCCTAAATATAATTTAAAAGCATAAATATAATTTCTACTGTCAAGTTAAATGTCTCGGACTTGTACATTTTTTTTTAAGAGTACCTAAATAATAAAAAAAAAATTAAAAAAAAATAATAAAAAAAATTTGTCCTTCCCCTCTCATTGCCAAAATGATCTAAATCTGCCAGTAACGTTGTCTAGGTGTGAGAAGAAATCTCTACTATAAAAGAGATTTTCCTGGTAAAAGAAAAAAGAAAATATTGAGAAAAGTGATTTAAAAACACTAGAATTTCCATTTGCTAGTAAGAATTAGGTAGTTCCTATTTTCTTGTGTTCTTTTTATATGCATCTTCATGCTTAAGCTTCCACTTCACTCTGTTGGAGTTGTCATTATGGAAAATGTCTCTTTTCTAAGGCTATTCCTATCTTGTAGGACCTGAGATGAAATTCAGAGGTATGTTCCATCCAGGTCTTATTGCTCCTTCAAGAATCACAGATCTAAATGTTGTGAAATGCCCAGATGATGGTCAGCAGACTTTACTGCTTTTGCAAAGTGGTCTCTTAGAACAAGAACAACAGAAGCAAAACAAGAAAAGATCAGGAACTTTCCTTAATACCAAATATACTTACGGTATTTCACCTGTGGAAACTCAAGTTGAATAGGCAGCATAGATTAGTTTAAGAGAGGAGGGACCAATATCAGAGAAGAGTACTACTGCACATGGCTATCGAGCAGGTCAGAAGAGAACCCAGCAGACGGAAAAGATATTAGATTATTAGTCTGCATTGTTTCAAATTAGGGTAATTTAATTTTCTCAGTTATGATTTACAGCACTCCATATAAGAGAAGAATTAGGATTTCTGCCTGTTGATCTCTAGTGCTCTTTGTTAATAATTGAAAAATAATTCTCTCAATCTTAGCTTCTGTGAAGCAGAGTTCCAGGTCAACGTACTGTGCTTCCTAGAACAAGCTTTGCCAGAATGCCAGACTCCACAGAGCTCCCACGGCTTAACTGCATCAACAGGACTTGGTAAAAACTAACTCCAGTTAGTTAAGATGGACTTGGCCCTCTAATTTTTTATTCTCAATTTATGCCACAAAAACAGATTCTTTGATGTTAACTAGGATTCTCTTCTGTGGAGCAACTTATAAGAAGTCTGAACCTTGTATATGATCACAAAGGGAAAGAAAATTTCCCACCTCTGATCAACACTTGCAAGCGGTAAAGGTGAAGTTCACCACACAGAATATTCAAGAGATTTAGTTAACTGGAAAACACATCTTGATACACTTGAGAGATCCCTTATCTCCCTAGAGGTGTTAAAACTATGAAACTGAAAAATTCTAATCAGAACAGATACTCGTATTTAATAAGAATTTACTAATTTTGATCCTAGCTACATCCCTTCTCCCTTGTGTTAGCCTATTCATTTCTGTTAATATCCAAATTATTGTGCACCAAACCCATAAATATAAAAACTTTATTCAAATATATCCGAAGTGTTCTGCTAGGAAGTCTGTGGGTCATTAAGACATTCAGGGAAAAATAAATAGCTAAAAAAGATAATACAGCATTGACTATATTCTTTGTCTCTTTGTTAATGTGGAAGAAACTGAGGAAGTTTCCATATTAGAAACCTTTACAGAGAACATAGAGAAGGTGTAGAAATAAAATGCTTCTTGAAGTGAAATGCTAAAATAGAAGTTAGGAAGCAAATTTACAGAATGAAAAGCAAAATCCCAAGGTCCAGAATATACATACTTAGGAATTCTAATGGAATAGAGGGAGAGACCTTTGAAGAATCAAAACTCATGTTCTCCCATCACTAGCCTGTCCCTCTTTCATTCTTATTCATTTGTAAGGTTGGGAGGTACCATCAAACTACACAAAATTGTGCTGAGGAATTTGTCATTTACCCATAAATCCTTTTTTTTTTCTTTTTTTTTTTTTTTTTTTGACTGAATCATTTTATGCAATCCTTCTTTTCTGTAAAAATCAGTAAAACTTTCACCTTAAAATGTTGAATAACTGAAACAATGGCTGAAGAAGGCAAATACTAAGTTAGTTTCAAGTTATGTAAGAAATGTCAAGCTCGTCACCCCCTCCTTTGAAAAACTAAGATAAAATAAGTTACTCATAATAGAGTCCTTGTTATAGTAATAATTACAGTCAGAGTTTCTTCCACTCTCTACAAAATTTATTTTTTTAGTAACATCTCTTAGAACGAGTAGCTATAAGTCAGAGTCAGGAAGGAGTCCAAAGTTATTCTAAATGAAAATTCATTTTAAGAGAACTCAGAAAGAGTTCAGGCAAAAAGAAATCAACTGTTGGTATGCATAGAAAACTAATTAAATTATACACACTATGTAAACAATTTTTAATATCTTGCTAAGTAATAAATATGCAGCTATATGTACACTGCTGTAGTCTATAAGTTTGCAAATGTATATTTGTCACAACTCCCTGGTAAGGGGCGTGATGTTCATTGCAAATGCTCGTCAGGCTGAACAAAGATACCAGACCATGTGTCAGGGAACTTTTATGCTTAACTCCAACAACTAGCCCACTATTTAGACTCAAGTCCTTAAATTCAACAGTATGCTTCAATAAGTTTTCAAGTCCCACAACATACTTCTTAAAGGTCCTGGCTATCAAGTCACAACACACCACTTCTCAAGCTCCCCACTCTCAAAACAAACTGGAGTAAGGAGTATGGTATAGAATATGATAGCCGTGCTTTGCCCAGAGAAAGCAAGGCAGAAGAGAACTAAATGCAGAAGAGGGAAAGAATATCACCAGTCCTTAAAATCTGCACTGGTCCTGCTGTGTGAATGGTCCAGACCTGGGGTAGTGAGACTAAAACAGCAAAAAAAGGAAGTGAGGAAATAGAGGGAGGGAGATGGATCCACATCTTTTTGTAGTTAATCTGGTGCACACCTCTTACATAAACTAGACTTTTTCACACCACTTCATTCCTCCTCCAGGAAGTGAGCTGGGTCAGGGTCGAGGGAGATGCATCTGCCCTTTTACTCTCCCCTCATGAGACCCTACCTGGGATACTGCATCCAGCTCTGGAATCCCCAGCACTAAAAAGACTCAGACCTGTTAGAACAGGTCCAGAGGAGGACCACAAAGATAGTCCAAGGGCTGGAACAACTCTACTGTGAAGACAGTCTGAGAGAGCTGGGGTTGTTCAGCCTGGATAAGAGAAAGCTTCAGGAAGACCTTATAGAATCTTCCAGTACCTTAAGGGAGCTTATAAAAATGAGGAACGGGAACCTTTTATATGGGGAGATAGCAACAGGACAAGGGGCAATGGTTCTAAATTGAAAGAGTGCAGGTTTAGATTAGATGTGAGGAAGAAAATTCTTTACGCTGAGGCGGGTGAGGCACTGAAACAGATTGCCTGAAGAAGTTGTGGATGCCCCATCCCTGAAAGTGTTCATGGCCTGGTTGAATGGGGTTCTGAGCAATCTGATCTAGTAAGCGGCATCCCTGCCCATTGCAGGAGCGTTGGAATTAGATCAATCATCATAAATAATACATCTTGATTCTTCCAAGCTTTCTTTAAGGAGACATTTTGTTAGGAGGTTTATATATGGACTAAAAAATTATCTTTTTATATCCATTTTTTTTTTTGTCCCAAGAGAGATTTTACCATTGGATTAATGATCATGATTATAACCTTAGAAAGAAAACAGTTTGCACTTTTTCTTATGATTTCCAAAGGCTGGGTATGATGAATGTTAAAAACAACATGGGGGAATTGATGCCCCTAAATGAATATTCAATACCCAACCATCACAATTGTATGAAACATGGAAATACTATGTTTCTTTCTCTCACTCTGTTTTCCACCTTGCTACTTTTGTTCACAGTGATTCATTTTTAATGGATATGCTGGTTTTGGCTGGGGTAGAGTTATTTTTCTTCACAGAGGCTGGTATGGGGCTGTGTTTTAAATTTATGCTGAACACAGGGCTGATAACATAGAGCTTTTGTTTGTTTTTTTTTTTTTTTTTTTTTTTTTATTTTTTAGCAGGGGTTACACA
>JAWWEE010000105.1:89177602-89194555 GCA_035221455.1 Xenops minutus | reverse complement strand
AGTTGGGGGTTTTTGGCTTTTTTTTTTTTTTTTTTTTTTTTAATGAAAGCATACATATATGGAATTCACTTGGTGAATTTCTGTATGTCAAATGCAGTATCACAAATCATGGTGTTATTTGTCTTCTAAAATGGAAAAAAATATTGTTTAACTTAAATTTTTAACAAAAATCAAATTTGCTGTGTAGCATGGATTATCTGAAGATGATGATAAATCACCAATGCTGAAGACAAGAAAGTGGAATAGTATGAGAGACAGATTCTTCATATAGGCTCAGAAAAGAAAAAGTGACCAAATTAAATGATTTCCCTAGCATACTAAAATATGTGACAGGGTCTCTATGGAATGATACTGGTTTGATTCCTAGTCAATAGAGACTGTTGGTTTCTGATTGATTTACTAATCTCATTCTTGTGAAATTGGTTTTAATTTGCTGAGACTCTAATTACATTTATTGTATGATTAATTGTGTCAGAGTGCTTTGAGTCCTGGTCAGGCTTTTGTAATAATTTACATCTGATTAAGAAAAAAAAATATTTTAGGAATTCAAAATAAAACAATGCTTAAAATCTGGTGTGAAAGTTATATCTCACTGCAGAAAGACATGCATCTCCTGGACTTGTCCAGTGGAGGGCAAGAAAGATAATTAGGGGACTGGGGCAAATCTCTTACGAGGAAAGGCTGAGAGAGTTGAGCTTGTTCACCCTTGAGAAGAGATGACTGAGAGGGGACCTCATCAATGTCTGTAAGCATCTGAAGAGTGGATGTCAAGATGATGGAGCCAGACTCTTCCTGGTGGTACCAAGCAATAGGACAAGAAACAATGGGCAGAAACTGATGCATAGGAAGTTCCATCTGTGTAAGAAGAACTTCTTTACAGTTCCTCATGCTGGAACAGATTTCCCACAGGAGTTGTGGAGTCTCTCTCACTGGAGATATTCAAGAACCATCTGGACACAATCCTGTGCCATGTGCTCTACGATGACCTTGCCTGAGCAGGGAGGTTGGACCAGGTAATCCACTGTGGTCCTTTCCAACCTTACCCATTCTGTGGTTTTGTGGTATACATTGTTGAAAATGGCTGGGATAGGATTAACTTTGCCCATAGCCCATGTAGTCCTGTGCTTTGTATTTGTAGATGAGATGATGTTGATAACACACTGGTGTTTTAGCAATTGCTGAGCAGTGCTTGTGCCACATCTAAGCTGTCACACACAGACAGCTGTACACTCATGCACACATTCATGGGCAAGTAGGTGGGGGCAGGGTTCGATGGCAAAAGGCTGGGAGAGGATATAACAGGAACAGCTGAGCCAAACTGCCTGAAAGGATATTCCATAAACTATGATAACAAGAATAGCTAAGGGAAAGTGGGGGAAAGGAGGGTCACAGGGTATTTCATTATTAAGGTGTTGATCTTCTGAAGAAACTGTTACATGTACTGCTACCCTAATTACCAGAAGGTGGATGAATATCTCCTTCTGATGAGAAGAGGATAATAAATCTTTTTTGCTTTTTCTTTTGCTTTGCTTCTGTGTACAGCCTTTTTTTTTTTCTTATATTAAACTCTCTATCTTGATTTATGATTTTTTCTTATTTTCTCACCCTTTCCTTCCAAGGAGAGGGAGTTAGAGAGTGGCTTGGTGGACATTTGGATGCCAGCCAAGGTTAATCCAATATATTGGTTAAAAAGAACAAACCAAAAATCCCAAATCAGAGTCCACCTTTACCTTCTGTAGGAAATTCACAGATTTATGATTACCTATAATAACAAAAATTGAGCCTTTTGAAGACATTAAAGGACTAGGGTGCATAGATTTCCCACCTACATTATTCTGTTCACTAAACATGTAATTCTTAAAGCATTAGAAGCAGGTATTTATGAAGGGAGAAATCCACAAAAAAACGCTCAAGATATGAAAATTAAACATGAGACTTTAAAATCCCTGTCCTTTCCATTCTCTTCTGTCATAGTTTAACCTGGCAGGCAGCTAAACACCACACAGCTGCTCACTCATTCCCCCATCCCCATTGAGATGCAGAAAAAATTAGAAGGAGCAAAAAGTGAAACTCATGAGTTGAGATGAAGGTGGTTTAATAGGACAGAAAAGGAAGGGAAATAATTATAATGATAAAATAATTAGAACATATGAAACAAGTCAAACACAATGCAGTTGCCCACCACCCACCAACGGGTGCCCAGCCTGATCCTGGGCCCTGGGTCAGCTTTTGTCCAAAGTTTATATGCTAAGCATGACATCATATGGTATGGAATACACCCCCAGCCAGTCTGGGTCTGCTGTCCTGGCTGTGCCTCCTCCCAGCTTCTTGTACACCTGCAGCCTCCTCACTGGTGACGTGGTGTGAAAAGCTGAAAAAATCCTCGACTTAGTGCAAGCTCTGCTCAGCAACAACAGGAACAGCGTGTTATTAACATTATTCTCATTTTAAATCCAAAACACAACACTGTACCAGTTACTAGGAAGAAAATTAACTCTAACCCAGCTGAAGCCAGGGCATACCATAACTGAAATGTCTTCAGGGAAACCAAATGTCTCAGTTGGCTACTCACCTCCAGATGAAACAGATTGCATAATCTCTTACCACCAGTATCAAATGAACTAACCAAAACATTCAACTATTTAACAATTATTTCCAGCCCAGTTAAATCTTATTTTCAATTAATATCAAGTCTGCATCAATGCATATAAAGCATAGTATAAACATTTTTTAATTATTACAAAAGTAAACAGTACATACTTCAGCACAAAAATATACAGAAAAGTCTATATGCATTCACAGAAAATATGATAAGGAATACATTACTTTATATATCGCAACATGTAAAGTCTCTGTACTGTTTGATTTTAGACCCAAGGCACCTGCAGTTTAATCCCTTGAATGCCAAAGACAGAATGCACTCAGTACAATAAATATATCTAAAAATTTCTTTTTTATGCATACTCATTCACTCAATTATTCCTCTTGTTAACTTTTCATAATTTTTGACTCACATTCTTTAATAAATGAAAACTATATTCTGGCATGGTGTAAGGCTACAACTTTTGCCCAGTCTTCCTTTTGTTTATAAGAATAGCACTGTCTGACATGTCCCTCCTACAAATCACTTTGCTATGGGTTGCGCATTACACTTATCACTGAAATCACTCTTCCTGTGTTCTATCCTGGTGTTATGATATGTCTGGACATCAGATGTAGAGACCAACCAACAACAAAAAAGAACCCCACAAAAAATATAAAAAAAACTGCAGTAAAAAGATTCTCTCAAGAAACTATGAAGAAATTAATATAATAGAAAGTGTTTTTTGGTTTGCATTATTTTTGTTATTTTGTTTTTGTTTGTTTGGGGTTTTTTTCCAACTGTCTGCTCTCTTTCATGTATTTCAGTTTAAAATCAGTTTTATTATAATTTTCTTTAGTTTGTTGACTTTTTGTTTCGAGATTTTTAGGGGGATTTTTTGGTTTGCTTTTATCTAACCAGATTTTGCTGTAAAATCTTCCTGCTTTTAAAATGATCATCTCACATAGTATTATCGTAAGTCTTTAACTGGATATTAGCTCAGGCATTGACTCTTCTCTAGGTTCTAGCACACAACCTTTTCAAAGTTAGGTGGATTCTTTTTCATAACAGCTCAAAGACATCTTTTCTATGGGTCCACATCTCTAGTAACCTTGTGCATCATTTCACATCTTGATCATCTAAAACACTGTTTCCACCTACCTTCATGAAACTCAATCATGCCATTCAGATAGCTAGCCAAACCCTAGTACAAAGCTTTTTTCCTAGTCTGTCACTTTAATTTAATAACTCGTCTTCTGTAGTGTTCTATTGACTGCTTTTCTGACAGAGGAATAGAAATAGACTTCTTATCTTCAAAGTCAAGGATCTTCCAGACTATATCAGCTCCCAATTGTTATTCAATATCAAGTAAATGACTCTTTTCTATGACTAGCAGCAGAGTCTAGCTTCATGGGGAAAGAAAAAAAAAAAAAAAAAGAACAATGATAATTATTATGGGACAGAAGCTGCATGAGCTCTGAGAGGAGGTGGGAAATTAACCTACTTTGCTGATGTTTTAACAAATGATTCCCATGAGCACCTGCCAACACATCACATAGAATAACACAGTAATGGGTTTGGCTTTCCTTCTGACTAATTCAGTTTTCATGAAATGGGAATTAAATCATAAGAAATATGCAAGCTCTTTGATAAGTAAAAATAGTTTAATCTTCACCTACTTTTAAATCAACTGTGGCAGTACATGACCTATAAGATATTTGCTGAAAAATGCTTCGTTTTTCCAAATATACTCTGTGAAATGGCAGCTCTTCCTACTTACTGCCATCTTAGAGAAAAAGGAGTTTCTTGAAGGATTGCTCTAGCTCTTTTTTTCTATCCATTATACCTTTTATATTAATATTATACATTTAATCACTTATTTAAAGAAATAACTCTACTTTCCTTTTCCCATTACAGAGATAATAGCCTAGGATAAAGAGCTAATGCTCTTTTTCCACACAGGCAAAGTGCTAGTTGTTCAGCATGAACATGCACTAGAAAATATTCGGGTGCTGGAAGTATTTTCCCCTTGAAATTAACCTGCCAGCAAACTATATCATCTGTGTACCAAAAAGAAAAAAACAACCAAAAAACCCACTGCCCAAACCTAAGCCCCATAAACTAGCCTGAAAAACTAAAAAAACCCTGGCATCAAATTTACCACAAACACAAAATCATTTGTCATCACTGTGACTGTACTAATAAGCTAATTTTAACAAAAGCAATTTAACAAAGGGTGGCGGTTAGTTTAGGGGAAATAATAATAATATTTACATATTGAAAGGTAATGGAGGTAAAAAACATTCTTACTGATTTTTTTTTTTCTTTTTAAAACAGTAAGAAAAGAGCCTCTGGACTTTTCTTTATTTTGGAAGTCATGAAATCCTAGAACCACAGAATATGTCAAGTTGGAAGGGACTGATAAGGATCAAGTTCAACTATCTGCTCCTCACAGGACTATCTAAATCTAAACCATAAGACTATAATTAGTGTCAAAAAGCATGGACTTTTAACTCTTCATGCTCAAATTATTTAAAAGTTGAGGTTGACAAAAATTTCTAAATTCACTTTAAATTAATAAGCAGTTTTCATTCTATAATTATTCCCTTAATAAATATAGTACATTGAATTGTTATGAGAATTTTAAATATTAATGTTTGATAAAAAGACAGTTCCATCACACATTCTATACACTCCCTTTATTATCACACATATTTTTCTTTAAATCAAAATTCAGCGGAAAATTACTACAAACAAGTAGTTTGTGTTGCATCTTGGATATGTTGTAGCACTGACACTAAACTGTCTTTTAATAAAGTATGGTAAACTTTGGCATAAGCATTAGGTTTACTGACAGCATGTATATACAATAGAGCTCTAAGGGCCAGGGAAGTAACTGGAATTCTAATGCTTTGCTTTTGGTTTGCTAAGTCATCAAAATTTTTTTGAACCTTCAGAGTTCTTCTGACTCTTAATGAATAAGTCATTATGTTTTATCTGAATGAAGGGTTGTCATGATTGAACACCAGCCAAAAAACAAGTACCACTCCTCTGCTTGCCCACTCACCCACCAGGGCAGTCAGGGAGAGGATTCAAAGAGTAAAAGCCAGAAAACTTGTGGGTTGAGATAAAGAAAATTTAATGTAGAAAGCAAAAGCTGTGTGCGCAGACAGCAAAACAAGGAATTCATTGACTGCTTCCCATGGGCCAGCAGGTGTTCAGCCAACTCCAGGAGACCAGGTCTCCATCCTGTGTAATGGTTACTTGGGCAGAAAAATGCCATCACTCCAAACATCAAGCATGATGCCATATAGTATGGACTATCCCTTTGGTCATTTGGAGTTAGCTGTGTCTCCTCACAACTTCTCAGACACCCCCAACTTCTTTGCCAGCATGGAAGTACAAAAATCATAAAAGGCCTTGGCTCTGTGTAAGCCCTCCTCAGCAATAACAGAAATATTATCAACCTGGTGTTCATCACAAATCTAAAACACAATTCCATACAAGCCAGTGTGAAATAAAATAGCTGCACCTCAGTCAAAATCAGCATATGGATTCACTGATTTCAGACAAGTAGTGACACATGATCGTATACTAATGATGCTTCATGAAATGTTAGATGATACTTCAACATAAACTTCAAGATGGAAGGAGAGAAGTATTGTTATGGGCCCCAGTTTCATGAAGTGATAATTTCCATGATCAAGCTTGTTCAGGTTTTTCTACAGCTATCATAGAATATTCTGTGTTGGAAGAGGTCATGAGGATCATAAAGTGTTTTCTAAACACTTCTTAAACACTGACAGCCTTGGGACCATTACCACTTCCCTGAGGAACTTCTATCAGTGCTTGACCACCTTCTCAGTTAAGAGCTTTTTCTTAGTATCCTATCTGAACTTGCCCTGATGATGCTTTAAGCCATTCCTTCACAACATATCACCTGATATCAGAGAGAGGAGATATGGACCTCCCTCTTCACTGCCCCTCGTGACAAATTTTTGGACATTAGTCCTCACCCCTCAGTCTCCTTTTCTCCAAACTGAACAAATTAAGTAATCCCAGTCCCTCTCCGTAAATCATGCCTCCTAATCCTAGTATGATAAAAAAATAACAGAAAAAGCTAATTACAGTTACTCTTTCAAGCACTCCATTTCTAATGTTTCAGTCCTGTTTCTCAAAGGAGGATAAAAATCTGAAAGACCAGACTAAAATGCAGAAACACTTTAACTGAAAAGAATTCAATATATATCATGGCATATCATATTTTTCCACGATCTCATTCCCTGCACTTAAAGAATTTTCTCTGCCCTAGTTTTCCTGCAGCAGAGTCTTAGACATCTGATTTCAGGAAAAAAAAAAAAATAATAATTGAATGGCACAGCAATAGGGACAGCTCAAGCTGTGCACCTCCAGAGAACCATAGAATCATCAAACAGTTTTGTTGAAAGGTATCTTAAATAGCATCTAGTTCCAACACACCTGCCATGGGCAGGGGCATCATTCACTAGACCAGGTTGCTCAGAGATCCATCTGACCTGGCCTTGAACACTTCCAGGGATGGGCTATCCACAACTTCTCTGGGAAATCTGTTCCAGTGTCTCACCAGTCTAAAGTAAAGAATTTCTTCTTAATACCTAATCTGAATCTAACCTAAATCTACCCTCTTTCAGTTTGAAGTCATTCCTCCTTGACAAATTATTTTGAACTACAGTCAGAATCATGTATGTGTCTGAAAACATGAATAGTAGCTGGAATACATGCTTGCAGTATATATGAAGATATTGTACTTTATGTGAAGATCTAAAATCTGTGTGATTTTCTTTACTTCAGGTAACCTTTGCAGCACTGGGGGCTAAAAAGTGAGCAGTTTTAGAATCTTTAGAGGAGTATAGGAAAAAGTAATATTTCTCAATGGTGAACTATATATAACAGAAGGAATCATGAGGGATTTTGTTTAGGTAGAAATAAACAGAAGGTGAAAAGGGGAAATAAAGACAGGATAAACAAAAATGAGAAATATAGAAACAGCTTATTCCAAACGTGCCTGTCTTGTCAAATTCAAAAATTAATCAATTAACATAGATTGAAAACACAGTATAAGAGGAAACAAACAAACAAACAAACAAACAAACAAACAAACAAACCCACACAAAATACTATAAGATGCAGGGATAATGCTATTACCACATTAGATGACAAAAGAAATGTCTGGAAAAACTCTTTGCACAAAGTGGAGTGTGTAAAGTCATTATCAGAATCTGAGAGACAAAAACCAGAATTGTATCAACATTAGGCATTATCAGTATCTATAACCAAGGAACTTCCTGATGCTGCAGAAATCTTAAAACTTAAATATTAAATTCTTAATAAAAAGCCTTACTACACAAGGCACAGCAGAATCTGTTCACATTCATTATTTTATTTTTATTGCATCTTCTGTATTTCCTTCTGCTTTCTTTGGCTTCATTGATCTCAGCTCTGTTATACAGAAAATTGTATTAGCCAAAATGCTGGGCCTGAACATTTTACAGCTGGCATGTGGCCTGCATAGGTGAATGCCATAAGATGTAGAAGCATGTTCTGTTTTCATTAAATAGCAAAACTGTCAGTGTTTTCAACAGAGCCAAGGCTTTGGTCACGGATAAGCTTACATTATCAGCCTTATTTCTCTGTATAAAAATCATCAGAGTGTGACATAACAATACCTGTAGCAATCAATGATACCTTACAACGACTGATTAAAGTATGGTGCACTTTTTTTTTCTATCCTTTCCTATAATGTGTAGCCAATCAAAAATAACTATCTTTGAAATTCATAGTTTGTTGGGGAAATGATCTCTTTGGGTTTTTTAAAGTGCTTTTATTATCTGTTCTGGAAGTTTCCCTTAGAAACCACAAAATAAATGGTGGCTGCTCCATTAAAAAAAATCTCCACTTGTATTCTGCAGGCATCACTTTTGTTTTACTCTCAAATTCCTAATGGAGTTTAAAATTAAAATTAATGTTTCTGTTTACTTTCTAGTATATTCAAAAGCCTAATCAATGATGTCAACACATCTCAGTAATAGTGTTTCTCTATTAATGTCTGATATAGGCAGTAAGGGAAGCATGGGGCACTTTGCAGTAGGCCAATCACTGGAGGATATTTTTTATGTTGTCAGCTGTGAACCAACTGAACTGTAATAAATAGTACAATTAGTGGAAATAAAATAGCACACTGACAAGACTGAAATGATATTAAGCAGGACACTTTGCAAATACATAATCTTTTACCCAAAATGGTTAGAATATGAATCAGAAGGGGAATACAGCAATCTACCCAGAAATTAAAGACATTCCTGGTCTCTCAATCCCATTTTAGTTTTATGTCTTCTAAAGCTCTTTATCTTACTAACAGTGAGTGCCTTTGTACTCATATATTCCTGTGTGCCTGCTTCTGATACATTGCAGCATTCGCAAATGTTGATCCGTTATCACTTAAAGTTTTTCTTAAGATAATATTTCATTTGTACTTCTCCACTGGAAGCTGTCACTCCATTATTTAATCTTGATAGCTCTATATATGGACCATTATGTGTCTTCCATTAACATTGTTTATGCAGCAGCTGTTTTATACAAACCTCTTTTGTTCTCATAGTCGTTGGTGGCACTGGCACAGCTGTCTTAGTTGTATACTGCCTTTGTTGATTTCAAGTTAGTGAGTCTATTTGCATCAATTGATAATCTGAATCTAAACCTTTGTGATTAACACAGGACAAATATTTCCTAGGGAGAAACAAATATCAGGCACTTAAACAGAAGTCTTTCTTTTAAAATACAATATAAACCATAATTTATTGATAAATTTCAGTCAGAAAACAGAGAAGAAGAAAATCTTCTACATCTTTTCTTCTACACAGCAAATTTAAAGCATGAATCCCTAGGGAACTTGACCATTTTATATGTACATAAAAATATTATAAATTAAATTTTACTTAATTGTTTTACAAGCTAGGCATTTACATTCCCACCATCTGTAAAACACTAGACATTACAATCGTACTCGCCACTTCAAAGTGTTAGTTTTAGGAGATGTGCTTTTTTTCTCCCATGAATCTTAAGTTTAGAGATCTTTCAATTTACTGATACAAGTCTCTTAGAAATTGTACATGAATTCACACTGTACATTATATTCAGTTTGTGGTATAATTTCCCGAGATGTATGAATATTTTGCAACAATCTCAGGACATTAAAAGAATTTACAAGGTCAGAATACTATTGAGCTGTCATGATGGTTAAGAAAAACAGCCCTCATTGATGTACCCTTTAAAAGTAGCTAAGAGCCAAGCAGAGAATTGAAGGAATGCATTGTGCTTTTGACCAATATACCTGCTGGCCACTAAGCCTTTAATACTGCCACTAGTACATTAATTTTCCACCTTATTAAGGAAGTCTTATAAAAATTGTCTTGAATTTTATTTCAGTGGATTACAACCCAAAATTTAAATAGAAAGTAAAGTGTAGCAGAGAACTACTTTGCTTTTAATGCTGAAGCATATTGATATTCTAATCAAATTTCATGAAAAATTTAACCTCTCTCAAAGCACAGAACAGCACAAAGAATCTTATTACTCTTTTACACTAAGTAATTGATGAATATTTTATACTTTATAGTAAGAAAAATATTTATAATGGTTTATATAAAGTTTAAAATGTATCCAACCAATATTAAAGTAATATTAAACTGATATCTACTAAGATCAGATATTTATTCTGAAAGAACACACGGTAGTACAATACAAAGTAAATCACTACTGTTTTTAGCAAGGTATTCACTATAACTGGGTTTGCAGTATAACTTAAACCCATCAGATCACAGCTGACAGAAGAAAATACCATAATACTCAGATCCCAGAAAAGAAAGTTAAGAAATGAATGTTGAGGAAAATACATGCAGCATTAATGATACTGATTGAAATTTTATAACCCCCAAATTTAAATATTCCTATTTTCCATTTTCAAAATACATCTCTCCTAAATTCAGTCAGAAATGAAACACATTAGAGGAAGAGGAAATCAAGGTTAGGTTGTTACTATGAATCCCTCTTTCAGGTCCAGTTTCCATCCACATATTATTCTTATGAAAACCACTTGTTGGATATCAATTCTAAAATTAGTTTGGTAGCAATTATTAAATCTGATCTTGTTTTACTTGATTATTGCACAGAATAAGTGCAAGTGTTTTCAGTAAACAGAACTATTCCCTTGATTAATGTACAGTGCTTGTGATTTGTGACATGTTTTTCTTGGTGGCCATGTAAGTAGAATGAAACAAAACAGTTCTGATTACTGCACACAGTAAGCTTGTTTCCTTATTATGATATTTTTATTATTTTTTTTTACTATTTTCTATTATTTTGCATCTAGATTAAACCTATTTCATCTGATCATAAAGTGGAAAAAAAGAAAATGTTCCTATTAGAAGAATGTTGTATCTTAGCAAAACAGGATTCAAATTGGCAGATGATGTAACCAAGAGAGAAAGAATTCTACCTATACCTTTGTCACCCAGAGACAGATTGATACAATGCTTATCTGGGAGACTAGTACACAGTCAGCTGTGATTGGTTGCATAATTTTGACCTTGGTCCCCCAGTTTAACACTAAGATTACTTTACTTAGTGTATAAAAACCATTACTTCATGAAGAAGAGAGTATCTCTCAATACCCTCTTCAGATATTACATATGAACTCAGTAACCCTGAGCTCTACTCATCAATAAAATGTGCAACTCATGAGATATGCCTGGAGCTCAGCATCTTTCCTTGTTTTATTTAGATTGAGCTGAGTTAGTCTCTATCTTATGACCAAAAAGAAGAATGTAGTGGAAGGACTTATATTTTATAAATTATTAAATTCTCAGTCAATTTCATGGATCAATGATTGACAAGACTTTAGGTAGATAACAAACTTGCAGTCTTACAGAGAAAAGCCAAGGAATTGTCTGGTAACAGAACCCAACAGGGAAACACCAATGAAATATCTCAGAGGAATTAAGTAGTGACAGAAGGTGATATGGCTGAGAGTCTGGCTTAGGTGCCTTTAAACTAATTCATGCAGCATGGGCAACAAGCAGGCAGAGCTGGAAGTCACTGTGCTGATAGAAAGCTACAACCCTGATGCAATTACTGAAACTTAGTGGAATGAATTCCATGCCTGGAGTGTGACTATTGACGGCTACAGTCTGTTTAGAAGAGATAGGGGAGGAACCTGGATGAGTGAAAAGTGTCCCTGCTCAGGGAAGGGTGGTTGGTTCCTTCCAACTCTAACCATTCCATGATTCTATGGTAATGATGGAAGGCCAGATAGACCATGTTTATTTTTCTCTATCTTTCAACTCTTGCTATTAAGGCAGTAACTGTAAGAAACAACCTTGAAAAAAATCTCGTGTCTTGTACAGATAATGCTGTTGATTTACACTGGCAATAAGTTTTTATCTTAAAAAAAAAAAAAAAAAAAAAAAAAAAAAAGAGGAAGTTTATGCTATTTGCACTAAGTTTTCAGGATGGATAGTAAACGCTTTTAAACTAGCATGTGATTTAAAAATCACAATACATTAAAATATAAAATCCTAAGTTAAGCTATTTTTTAATAGTCTTTATTGAGGAAAGACTGAAAATCCCACTTGCCTTGTATGCATGCTTTGCAGAGATTTGGGGCTGAGCCAGTGGAAATCTGTTCCAGTAGTCCTGAAAGAGGTAACACTGTCTGTGAGGATTTTTCTTTTTTGTTTTGTTTTGTTTGGTTTTTTTTGTTTGTTTGGTTG
Source organism: Xenops minutus (assembly GCA_035221455.1). NCBI lineage: Eukaryota > Metazoa > Chordata > Aves > Passeriformes > Furnariidae > Xenops > Xenops minutus. The sequence goes on along the minus strand of JAWWEE010000105.1, from coordinate 89,182,168 downwards.
GTTGTTTTTTGGGGTTTTTTGGTTGTTTTTTTTTTTTTTTTTAGAGTTTGCAATAACAGTGCAGTGATCTGGATTAAATACCTGAAATATAAATTGGTCTTATAATAAAAAAATAAACTCTGGATGTCTAAATAGAGAAATTAATTATGTGAATGATTGCTTTGAATTCTGGTATAAACAATTACTGTTTGTATGAGCAACTTAATTCTGCAATCATAATTCTACTCTTCACATATATTTATGCTTGATATTTCTGAATGATGATTGCTGCAAGATTTTTAGAATATGCCACTACTCCAAGCTAAGAAAATTACTCATTTTAAATGCAGAATAAGGGCAAGTAGCAGTTTCATAAAATTTAATATGAGGAAATAATCAAGCTCCATGTGAATCAAACCTTTATTCCACCATCAAAGAAAGACAATCAATGTATTGACAAATAATTCTGAAAAAAACCAGAAACAAATTAAAGCAAACAAACAAACAAACCCCAAAGCAAAACCAACTGTCTACATGACATGGAAAGGGGATCTTCTGCTCTACTCTACATTCCTGGGGTCTATACTGGGAAACTGCCACAAGATCTGGACTCTGCACTCCCCAAAAGAGCTCAGTTCATGGATCAAAGGGAGAGTAATGTAAATTAGCCATTGTATAGAAAGAAAATGTATGAGATTAGGTTTAGAAAGGAACTTATTTAATTTCTAAAACTTAAGACTGAGTACAGAAATGTTGATGCTCTCCCAGCTCATCAAAGGCTACAGCTAGAGGCATGGGAATAAAATGTTTTTTTTATGTCCGTATTAAGCAGGTTTCAAACAGAACAAGGTAGATTCAGGTTACAGTTTAAAAATAGCTTTCTGATGGTAACAATAATGAAACACTGGAATAGTTTAACATGAGTAGACTGTGGATGCTTTTAAACAAAGGTTAAGTAAACATCTATTGGGAAGTTTGTAGCTAGAGCTAATATTGTGTTAGATCTGGAAGGCTGACTAGGTGACATTGCAGTCCTCTGCCATTCTATGTAAGCCAAACAGAATCCTACACAGAAGAACAGCAGTTTGCCTAAGAGTATTTAAGACAGACTGGAGGGCTGAGGGGATGAAACCAAAATCAACCTAGAAGATGTATCGACATGTTCTATATGCCATGGCTCACATTTCCTTATCAGATTGTTACATTTCTGCCAGTGAAAGCTCTCAGGATTGGTGACTTGTTTGAAATGTAAGTATGTATATATTTATATAATATGTACATTATGATAAAATAAGAAAAAAAAAATATAAGCTACAGCAAAATAAACCAGCTTCCACTGGCAAAGGAATGAATGGTTAAACACTTATTTTTTGCTAGTTGTTTTTATAGTCCTGTAATATTTTTAAGCATTGTATTCCATCTAGATATGCCAAAGTCTTTATTTTTCCATAGAAAATTGTCAGGAAACTACATTTTCCTTTTGCTTTATGCCTTTGAGGATTTGGCTTAATCTGCAAGTACACATAACTCTTTCCTATGCAGTGGTTAACATAGCCTAAGCAGAAGTCAGGGCCTATACAACAGTAACTTTCAGATGTTTTTGAAATGTTTCAGCACTGAGCTAGAGTTTATTTCAGATATAAAACAGATAGAACAGGTGCTATCAGACAGTTTTATTTCCTTTGTGACATAAAGTCTCCATCCCATGAATGAAAGCCTAGGTCTTTCCAAACTGTAAACTTGGTGAGAAATGGATTGAAGAGCTTTACAGTGATAACCTCAAGGCATAAAGGAGCCAGTGCTATGGAGAGAAATAGGAAAAAATCTAGCCAAACTTCACTGGGAAACAAAATAAGAAAATTTTATATTTTAGCTGTGTTGAAGGGAAGAGAAATTTCCCTACCATATACTTTTTCCTTATAATGTGAACTTTAAAGAACAACAAAACAAACTTCAAAATGAACAATATTTACTTTAAAACCTCCTTATATGTTATAATTCAAAATATTTAGAGCAATAAAAACAATTTTGCTTGCAATAATTCTGCTTTGTTATTTACTTTGATACACCATAACAGAAATGTGTAGAATAAGAAATTAGGTCATCAATTCTTGTTGTTACTCTTGATATTATTAGAAGGAAATAAAACTAAATGGAAGGATGTCTTGTACTTTTCTAGGTCTAAAACACCATTGTTCTATACTGAATTAGAGTCACCTGCCAGATGACGTCAAATGAACCATTTGACATGTAGTTTTGCTACTTGGAACTGTATAAATTTTGAGTTGTCTGTGCAGACAATCTAATTATAATGAGTTTTCATGGCCAAGTTTTGGTAGAAGTGGAGACCACAGGTGTGGCGTCTGTGAGAAGCTGACAGATGTACCTGCAGGATGCTGTGATTCCATAGGAAGCCTGTGCTGGAACATGCTCCTGGTAGAACCTGTGACCCTGTGGGGAGAGGAGCCTACACTGCCGCACATTTGCTGGCAGGACTTGTGACCCCACAGGGGACCAATGCTGGAGCAGTCTGTTCCTGAAAAGCTAGACTCCATGGAAGGAATCCACACTGGTGCAGTTCATGAATTGCAGCCCATGGGAAGGGACTTTTGTTGGAGAAGTTTGTGGAGGAATGTCTCCCATGGGAGAGACCCCATGCTGGAGCAAGGGAAGAGTGTGAGGAGTCCTCCCCCTGAAGAGGAAGGAGCAGCAGCGACATTTAATAAACTGACTGCAACTCTCGTTCCCTGTACCCCTGCACCACATGGTGGGAGGAGGTAGAGCAAATCAGGAATAATATTAAACCCAAGAAGAAGGGAGCAGGAGGGGGAAAGGTATTTTTAAGATTTGGTTTTATTTCTTATTATCCTATTTTGATTTTATTGAAAATTCAACTCATTTCACCAGTCAAGTCTGTTTTAATCTGGACTGAGTGATCTCTCCCTCTCCTTATCTTGACCTGCAAGTCTTTTGCTATGTTTTCTCTCCACTGTCTAGCTGAGAAGGGGTGTGATAGCGTGACTTTGGTGGGCACCTGACACCCAGTCAAGGTCAACACACTACACTAATATAAGGCAGCTTTGGTTTTGATTAGGGTTCTAGTCAAGCATCTATTTAACTTAAGCAAAACCACCAAGTTTAACAATGTAAGGAAATACTGTGTCACTCTTCCAAAATATTTAAATGCCTATGACATTTACTAAATAGCCAGATTTTTATTTTTTTAAAAAACAGAACAAACAACCAAACAAAATTTGAACAAAAGAAATAAACGAAAAAGACCTTTTTTTCAGTTATAAACATTTATTTGAAGAAAACAAAGCAAATAAAGTCTAAAACAGCTGGCAAATCCAGAAAACAACTGCCTTTGAGAAGAAGGGAAGCACAGCCTTTCACATTGAGTCAAGATTTTAATGCTATATTAAAAATAGAAAAAAAAAAAAAAGATGGGGAAAGAATCAAACCTGGAAAACAAACACCAAATTACTGAAGAATTATTGTTTATTTTGTCATTTTGAGCCAAACAACTGAAATAGTTAAGTAGTGCAAGACAGGCAAGACAATGAAAATGAATACAGAGATCCATATTCATCTTGTCTAATTTTGGGTGCATAAATAATGTACAAAGTTAAGAACTTCTATGCCTAAGGGTCTGTAAAAAGTCATTGTAGAAAAATAGACTCCTGTACATGGTGCTTCACTTCATTCCAAATCTTAAAATACTTCATGAAAGTCCTGTGTCTTACACACTATAGTGAATAACTGGGACAACCAATATTATCTCAGAATAAAGAAAAAAGAAGGCCTACATCAAAATCAATGAGACCCAAAGAGAAAGGCTAAGAATAGGGTATTTAAAACATCTTTATCATCAGGGATGAAAAGAAATTATTTCCAAGGAAGAGAGAACAAAACATAAGCTTTATTGAGACAAACAGCTGCTGTACATGACATTCAGCTGTACAGGTATACAAGATCTAAGCATGCAGATTTACAGAGATGTGGCCCTATTTATTCAAGACACTTAAGCAATTAGTTTGAGTAGTCAAAGCTTTTTGAAGTTTTCTCGGTTTTCTTTGAAGTGTTTAAGAAGTCTTACACCTTAATTTATGAAGTTTGAAAATGTAGGAAAAATATGATCCAAAATAATAGGGAAAACACTCATCAATATTTTATATTCCAAATTTATATATTCATAATATAAAACTTATTCATTAATTTATCTTCTTTGCAAAAGAAACTAGAACTGTGATATTGAAACCAAGACTTAATCTTCAGCTATTAATATTTTGAAGGGAATTGTTTATTTTGGGATTTTTTTTTTTTTTATTCTTCACATTTATAGTTGATAATAGTATTGGATCTGCTTTTTTATTCACTTCAGTTTACAGCAACTCCAGCAGAGTAATTAGGCTATTCCATAAATAGCTAGGACCCCATAATTTCTTTTCCCTATTCTAGTTCTGGCAAAGAGTAGAATATTTAGAGACTGTTCTACTGTCATTTACTGTCATAAGTTTCCAAGAGAAAACCTTCATTGAATTTCTTTCTTTCTTTCTTTCTTTTTTTTTTTTTTTTAAACAGGTA
>JAWWEE010000105.1:89132246-89175169 GCA_035221455.1 Xenops minutus | reverse complement strand
GTGCTTTGCAATAAACTGAGCTTTGCTGTTAACTCATATTGAGTCATCCTCTGCTCCATGAGCCGGCCTCCGTTACACTTGTGGGGAAGGATAGACAATTAAGAGGACTTATCTTCTTCCTTAAAGAGGAGGTACTTAAAGTCCTTTCTAAGGCTAACCATAAAGATAACATTTCATAAATATTCTTGTATTTATATATCTGTATTCATAAAACTGCTTTTACACTTTTTTTTTTTTTTTTAAGCACATACTCTTATTTTCTTCTAATTACATTAAATGCTGAGAAAAATGTTTTCACATTTCAGATATACGGAACTGATTTAGGTACCTGCAAAAAGTGAACAGAATTTAGACTACTAACATCCATTACCAATACATGAGAAAGGAGACAGAAAAACAAATTAAAAAGCCCAAAACAACCAACCAACCAAAAATCCCAAACAAGCAAACAAATCAACCAAAAAAGAACCCAACAAAAAAAACCCCAACAAAACAAACATAGATACTAAGTTTGCAAAGTATTTTTAGGAATTAATCTCAGCAGCAAAATAATTTCCTACATCAATTTTGAATGTTGAGTAGTTGTGCTTTTCTAATAAACATTGAAGAATTCTGGTAACTGTTATTGCTCCAGCTCTTTCCTAAAATACTGCAATGTGTGCTCTTTAATAAAAGAGCTCTGGAATAATATTCCACTAGGCAAATTTAATAAAGCTCTAGGGTGCATTCTGAAATCCTTCCTTCAGTATGCAAATAAATGCAAGCTGTTTCCATAAAATGCTAAAAACGCAAACCTGGAGTCACTCTGGATTTGAATAGTTTGCTAAGAACAGTATTTTACTTTAAAAATTATAATTCAATTTGTACAGTAGAGAACACTATGGTTACTTATTAGCTAGTAAATGATCACTTTGCTTTGTAATATGCCACTTCAGAAAATATATCTGTTTCAGTGGCACAGGTTCCACAACATCATAAAAACAATGTTTTTAAATAGTAAATAAAATCATGAAACTCCAAATCTAACACAAAAATACAATATCCTTTTTTGGATAATTTTCAAAAATCATAGAATTAACATTAATGTTGGAAAAGACCAACAAGATCATTGACTCTAATTTTTGACCAAACACCAACTTGTCAACAAGGCCATAACACTAAGTGCCGTCTGTAGGCTTATCTTGAACACCTCTAGACATGATGACTTCACCTCCTCCTGGGCAGTCCTTTTCCATGCTTAACAACCCTTTCTGTGAAAAAAAAAGTCTTCCTGCTGTTCAACCTGAACCTTCCCTGGTGTAGCTTAAGACTGTATCCTCTTTTCCTGCCTCTAGTTGCTTAGGAGAAGAGTTTGACCCCTACCTGGCTATAACCTCCTTTCAGGTAGTTGTAGAGAGCAATAAAGTCCCCCCTGAGCCTCCTTTTCTTCAGGCTAAACAAACCCAGCTCCCTCAGCTGCTATTCATAGGACTTACCCTCAAGACCCTTCCCCAGCTTCACTGTCCTCTGAACATGCTCCAGGACCAAAATGTCCTTCTTGCAGTGAGGAGCCCAGAACTGGACACAGGACATGAGGTGTGGCCTCACCAGTGCTGAGTACAGAGGGACAATCACTGCCCTGGTCCTGCTGACTATGCTATTTCTGATACAAGCCAGCATGCCTCGACCCATTGATTCCAGCCTGTCCAGATTCTTCTGCAGAGTGTTTCTACCCTTCACAACATCAACATTCTCATCCAGACCATCCATCTGCAAACTGACTTAGGGTGCACTTGATCCCCTTATCCAGATCCTCAATAAAGACATTAAACAGGACCGATCCCAATATTGAGCTCTTGGGGAACCCCACTAGTGATCACTCACCAACTGGATGTGACCCCATCCACCACCACCCTCTGGGCCTGGTCATCCAGCCAGTTTTTAACCCAACAGAGTGCACTCATCCAAGCTATGGGTTGCCATTATCAAAGGCTTTACTGAAGTCCAGGTAGACGTCCACTCACAAGTCTGTGGGATTGCATGGGATTCACCTGAGGGTAGTGAGTTTCCCTGGAGCTGTTTAAATCTCCTGCAGTTGGTCTGGAAATGCTCTTGCCCTGCCATCCTCTCACAACACGAGCTGCCGGGTCCTGCCAGGTCTCTCCACTCTCTCCTGGCTTTCCTTGCCTCTAGGAACCCACTGCCTAATTCCTTCAGGTGTTTTGTCCCAGAACTTACCATAGTCACCACTGCTGTTGCCAACTTTTAATGAATTTATATGCATTTAATACATGCACTAGTATGCATTTAATACATCCTAGCTTTTAAATGATTGAATTTGTAACTTTTGCAGTATTTTGATCCTTTTCAATTTAGAAATACTTAATTTTAAAATAGATTTATGGTAATAGCTTTGAAATCTTCAATTGAACAGTACTTTTTTTTTTTATATACACTTAAAATACAATTTTTTTTCCTCTAACATTGATATTTCATTCATTATTGGCAGTTATTATTTATAAGAGAAAAGGTAGAGACATACTTTAAGAATATCAAATTAATCTGAGTTGATAGGAAAATCAATTTAAATCTGTGTGATAAAATGTATAGACGATTTGATGAGAATTAAAATAGGGGATTTTTAAAGTGTCTGTATCATAATGAAGATTTTTATACAGAAGTTTATAAAGGAGAAAAAGTATATTTTAGAAATTCATACTGGCCCCTATGACAGATTTCCAATTGAAAATACAATGTCAGAAAGTGCCTACTCACCTAAGTCTTCCTTTATTTTAGATATGAAGATGCACTTTTAGGATGCAGTTTATCTGACCTCTTTCAGACATCTGTTTAGAGTGAAATGAATCACATCACAAAATTGTTTAATTATCTCTCTGACTAAAAAGTCAGTCTGTATGTTTAAATTCCAGTCATGGGAATCTGAAACAGAAATTAGTGGTTTTATGAGCATCTAGCCTTTAGCAAAGTTAGTTCTCTGACTTTTTTCTCAGAAAAGCGTATTTTCCACATTCTGTATCTATACCTAAACCCCCTTTTTTTTTTCTTTCCAGTCAGCAATAGTGGTATTTACCACAGCCTCCTAAGATTATGTCTGATAAGAAAAGAATTAAGTGCTCCTAACTTCATGAAATATGGAGGAGCAGGTTAGCACTATAATTACATTGAAAAGGTACAGTCTGTGCACTAATAAAATCTAAAATCTCACTAATACTTTCTGTTGCAGCTACAGTAAAAGTAGTAAACTCACAGAATGGAATTATTTTTCTTTTTTTCAGTAACAACCAGGAAAAACAAGGAGAAGCTCGGAAAGACTAAATTAGAGTCAAGACACAGCTTCTAGAAAGTACTTGAAGAATGAGAACATAACCACATCACCACTCTGGAGACAAGAACAGTTTAGGATCTTAACATACCCCAATGGTTCAGCAGCAGAAGTTTAAGAACACCTAGAACAGAATATATTTTAGATGTAAACAGCCAAGTTGTCATGAGCCATCTCATGTGTTGGAACTACTCTAACTTAAATGATATGAGGTTACACTTAAATTGGTTAGGAATGCTCAAACGGTTTCTCTCTTGGCTTTACTGTGAAAGTGGCAAACTCCACATAAGTGACACTCATCAATAGCTATCAAGAGTAATGTCTTCCATTACAACTGCAGCATTCATAAGTAGATTTTTTTTTCTATAAAACCCTAGCAAGTTACTTTTTTTTTTTCCTACCTTTGTTAAAAAGGTTAGTATAAGTTGCTACTCAGTAATTCAGTAAAGAAAGCATATGTAATTCTGTGGCAAAACTTACAATGATTTGACAGTGTATTTAGCTCTGTGTTAAATAGAAATACTTTTTATCAACGCTCTGTATATAGTGAATTTGCTTATAGCACATGACATCCTTAAAATGCAGTACTGAAAGAGATCTTAACATAATGTAAGGATTGTTATTGCAAAATGAACAAAAGACTAGCAACCTAACTAGCCATAATTGCTAAGTACATTTTTCTTTGATGTTGAACACCTGAAGAAAAACAAAACCAGACTTTAAATAGTTGTAGTAGAGCAATTCAAACACTAGTGATTAAATCTGATTTTGCAATAAAATTGTAGGAGCTTCAAGTTACAAAGATAATTCTTATTGGAAAGCAATGTAGAAACTACTGAAATATGCAGCGTTAGTCTTTCTAAGTGTTTTGTTCTCATTATCATTTTTAGTAATGCTCCATTACCTTGAACAAGCATTTGAAAATGTATCAGAATAAAATTGATTATAACTTCCACTGTCTGTCCCTCCCCTTCTATTTTTATGAATTTGTAAGGTTTGGTAAATAGGTCAGAAGTGGAAACTGCATTATTAGAACACAGCATAGACTTTGTTTGTTGAAGTAGTAAGTACTGTCACAACTGTATAAGCTTGTATGCATATATGTATGAGTAGATAAGTATGACCAGTATCTAGACACAACTCTGATGAGAAGTTTCAAACATTAAAAAAGAATGAATTTTACTAAAATTCTTCACTAACACATTATGCTAAAGCTGTTTAGTTATCACAGATTTCAACAGTCCTTGGTGACTCATAGTTGCTGAGACCCAGGAGATTGGTCTAGTGACCTCACTGCTGAGAGACATCAGAACTGAAGTGATCTTGTCTTCTTTCTTCTCTGATTCTCCTGTCTTATACCTGATGCTTTTTGTACTTTGTGCTCCTCACAAAGGGTCCATGAGGGGGTTTTATCTGCTCCTGATAATGCTTTTACCATTTTTGAATGGAGTATGTATTTTTGGATACATACTTATGTATTTGAATATAGGATGCATGCAGAACGCCTTGTCTATTTGTAACCTCTTCTTTTTCTTATCCTATTCTTTCACTAATTTTTATTGCTTGAATCCATACTATGTGCCACTCCTTGACTTTCATTGCCCTTTTGGTGGTCACACAGGGCAATATGCTTTGCATATACTTATGCAAAATATTCATATATTTGTCCTGTGAGGCTACATCTATTTTTTGCAATTGTGTACAGTAGAGGCATCTTTACAATTTTTTGATCTTTTAGCCTACAGGATAAGAAGTGGCATATACTCATGAATATGATTTTTTTCTGACTCAGAATGAAAGCTCTATAGCCAGTGTGAAAAAAATTACATCAATGGTTACACTGCATTTGCAAGCCTGATTTCAATCCCTGCATAGATCTGAGATGATTAAATGTGCCACCTGCTGTCTCAAAACTGAGATGGAGTATATTCTTTCTCTTGAAATAATTTTATCTATGTGCTTGGTTTTGTTTTCAGTTACCTGCAGTAAGGTTCACCAGAAACGTAACACAGCCTTCCAGCAGAACAAAATCCCTGGCTATGCTAAGGCAACAGGCCTTTTCCTGGCCAAGTGGAACAAGAAGAGCTTCAACAAGCAAGTGTGATAAAATGGAACACCAGGTCAGACATCTTAAAAATCTATCTGAACTATCTGTGTTTTACAATCATTTAAAACTGAGTCTTTGTTTCCCTTAGCTCTAATACTGTGGACATTAAAAGAAGCAAGTCTAAAAAATGGAATGAAAAATGACAAACATTTTATGCTCTAAAATGTGTTCAGAGTATAGGAGATGGTAGCTGTATGAGTCTAACTTATTTTTTCTGCAAACCATTTCCCTGGAAACAGTCAGGACTATTTTCATTAATATGTAATATTAATATTCATTAAGATTTTTATTAATTACATCAATATAAGATGTAAGGTCTGTGATCTGCATATCAAGTATTTAGAGGCTTCTGTAAGACCTGCTTGAAAGAAATACCAACTGCTCATTAATGTTAGTCTTCTTGTCCACTGCACAGATTAACTATTATCATTAAAGACAAGAGAATCAGTGAAGTATGAGAATCCCACAGAAGATGTATATGGAATGTATAGGAATAGCCACAACTTTCCATTATCATCTTTCTCTCTTTGACAATAATTTAAGTCTTGCAAAGAACCAAAACAACAAAAAGGTCATCCTCAATTTTTGTGCGTTAACTTAATAGTTTAGTAAAGACGTGTGTTTACTCAGTTGAAAGACTAATGGCTTAGAGATTGCTTTTACACTGTAAAACTAAACATTTGTGTATGCCTCTTCACATTCAGTTCTGTTGTGGGCTAGGATCCTAAGAATAATGAAGAATGTTATTTTCTATCAAATTTTCATCTATAAAAAAAGCATGTTTATCACAACATATATGATGTCATTTTCATACTATGTTACTCCTACAGCGTTATCATGAAAACTTGAGGAACTCAATGAGAAACATTCCTTTTTTTGCTTGTTTATTTCCAGTAGAGAATAAATTGCAAATACTAAGGTAAAGGTTGTGCTGATATGTTTTGAAGGCAATTGCTGTGCAATTCTATCAGTTCTGGTACAGATATTTCAACTTTTCAGACTGGAAGTCTTGATAAAGTTCTAGGAGAGCTAGACAAATGGACTGAATATCTGCAAGGGCAGAATCTAAAAGAAGTATTACAGGATATGTAATAGAAAGTAGACTTTATTTCCATGTCATAAATGTCTCTAAGTAACTGAAGATTACAAAAATATGGATTAAAAGGAAGCTTGAGTAGCATGGCCAAATTTTAAAATACAAATAATTGGATTTTTTAATACACCAAATACACCAACTGATAGTGAGATTTCCATGGAATGTCTGAGAATCTACAATACTTCAAAAGTTGTTTTAAGTTAGTTTTTTCTGCTGAAGGATTTTTTTCTCCTTTGCTTGTTTAGTGTCCAGCTAAACTTACTCTTACTTGTTGTTATTTCAGTGACCTATTTGTTAGCCCTTTATTAACATTGTCATATACCATTTATGTCATGGGTTTATCATTCCTAAAGCAGAAATAAATTAAATATTGTTCAACTTAGAACTAGGAAAAGATAGTTAACAAAGGATAGTCAAAAGTTTAACTACTCTTATACAGCATGAGCTTTTGACATTGCACAAAATTAGTTATGTTTATGTCTTGTTTTGGATGATGAATTTTTTATTGAGTATGTAAAACCACACTGAACATAAAAATACATTAAAATATGCCTTATTTTTTAATAGGCTGAGATAGTGAGGGAGATCAGCAGGAATGAAAGTAAACATATGAGAGAAGAGAGAGAAAATGGGAAAAGGAGAAAATATATAGAGATATTGCAATGATGCAGAGAAGAAATAAAAAGAGAGGAAAGCAGAAACCATTAGAAAGTTCCATCCTGAATTATTCAGAGCTGTACCTTTAGCTGTACCTTATTATTATGATAGCAATGAATACAGGAAGTCTGGAATGGATCTGCAAATGGTTGTGATTTTAATAAATTAAAATAGTTGGTCACTGCATCATCTAACTCATTTACCTCAAGCCCAGAGTGATTACTGAATGCACAAATCTAATAACCAATCAACACTGAGAAAATATCACTTAGAAAAAAAACCTGGAGATTGTTTTGTTGGGTTTTTTTTTCATCACAAATCTGCTGACTATAAGAAGATGAGATTATTACTCAAGATACAGATTTAGGTTCATGCTTAGAATAGCCTTTGGACCATTGGAGTACCTTTGGTCCTCAAATAAGTATTTTTATTCATAATTTCATATAGTTTAAAAATTGAGGGAGGTAATTTCAGTAGGACATAAAAACATAATAGGAGAATAGTCAACAGAATTGTATGTGCAGTACCCAACATTTTGTGGAAAAGAACCCAAACAACACCTAAACACAGATAAAGAATTAGAAACAGATATATCATGTATGAACCAAGAAAATATACTAGGTCAAACCAGGGCTGAACTTAGTGAAGAGAAAGAAAAGTTTAAACACAGTGATAAATTTCCTAAACATGGGTACTGCTAAATAGATACAATTTACTGCATCATTATTTTTGGAGGGTTCTGGGCATTCTAGGTCTGTGTTGCACACACACAGAACTAGTGCCTCCTTTGGTTTTGGTTTTTGTTTTTTTTCTCTGTGTCTGTGTGTTTTTTTGCATAGGGATATTCTCACATGGATCCAATTCTTTAGAAAAGGATGAACAGTTCCTCTTTGGATGATAAGAGTCTATTGAACTGATTATTGCAACACCATCTTCAGCTGATCTAGCAGAGACTTCATGAACCTCTGCTTTGCAGCATTCCTAAACCCAGGTGGCCTGTGAGCTCATCAGGCTATTTGGAATATGCACAACCCATTGTTACTGATTGTCTTAAAACTACATATAAAACTTTTTTGGCCTGTAAAACCATCTGACCTATGGGACCTTTTCTGTGTCTGCAGCACTGGTTTCTATGGAGCTTTTCCAAGTGCATTACCTGTGCCCAACGAGGTCTGTACTGTAGCAGAAATTTCCTGGGTCTCTAGGCAAACCTGTGTCTCCATATTGATGTTAATGCTGATGTTAATCAACACATATAACCACATACATTGCACCTGAAATTACAGTTCTGGTGTGGCTGGGTGTGAGGTCACTGTTTTTATTTCCTGAATAGGAATAACAGATCAGAAATAATGCATGTTTAGTCTTAGATCTCAGAAGACATAAAGGAATGCAGAAAATTAACACACAACTTTTTAATGAGAGTTTTGGATAGTGCATTTTGGAAATAGTTGAGCAGTTTAGACTGGTATAATTTCAGCTAGTTATAGGAGGATAGAAACAACAAAAAACCCCATTCTGGAACAACTTTGAATAAACTTTTTTCTGTACTTAGGTGCTGACATAATAATTTGCAGTGTGGTAGAACTTTAAAATCCTAGTACTAGGAACTATACCCTCAGAGAAAGCAATAATTCACATGTTTAAGGATCCCCTAAGACAGGTAAACATCTTCAAATAGCTATGTACTACTAGTAAGATACAATCTATTGCAGTAGTGCAAACCCTTAGTACTGTGAAAACCAGTACAAAATAAAAATACATTACTGTTGTTTCAATAATTTTTAAAATATACTGTGATACATGCACAATGTTGTCTTTGAGTTACACAGGATAACTTTAATTGCATTTTGTTTAATATTATATTGCCTTCTTAGGTTTTCTGTACTAAGTTATTGACAAGTACAGAATGAGACAAAGAAGATTTTACATTTTGTGTTGGATGAAGGGTACATGTGAGAGGAGTGTGCTTTGTTTTATTCAAGGTTACAGATGGCTCTCAGAGGTCCTGTAAACAAACCATGTCTGCCAATGTCAAGCACGTGGCTCCGGGGGAGATTTGCATCTCAGAGTTTGTGTGCCACCTGCCTGAAGGTTCTTCTGAAGGTACTTAATCAGAAGACATGCCAAATGGCCTAAGGAGAAAATGCTTCCAGACAAGGTATTCCACAAACACACACACATACAAACAAAACAAAACAAACAAACAAAAAATATCCTGTTTTAAGTGAGCATTCAGCATCTTTCTCAGCAGCATGCTGTGATGAAGGGACAAGAAAGAGAATCAGACATGTAGAGTGTATGGCATAACCTGGAGATGGTCCCAAAAGAAAAAGCTATGCCTGCCTTCATGTTCTTAAACACATGCACACACTGCATTTTTTCAAATTGAAGAATGTTTGAGATTCAGAGGTTGGTTATTAACATGTAGTGATATTAGATATTAGACATTAGAAAGATGCACTTAAATTAGTGACTCTGGGTAGCAGAGATGACGTAATCTAGCGTATTTAATGGTTTTGATATTTTAGTTTAGAAAACTTCATTATTTTGATGCAGTGAGAGGATATATATGAATTAACAATAACTTAGCTTTAGAAATTCTGCGCATATTAGCACTAAACTTTTTCCAAAACAAGGAAAGGGTAAGTAGCAGTAAAATAATCTCATGGAAGCTTTAGTCTATCATGAATAACAGCTGCAAGTATAATATTGCTTACAATAAATATATATATTCTGGTAGAGTAATAGGGACGAAAACATACATCAGAAGTATGCTTTCATCTTGGATTATTACAGTCATGAAAGTTAAAGATATGCAACTCATGCATTATAATTTATGCAGTGGTAAATACTTTCATACCTGAAATTTTAAAACCTGCCAGGTTTCAGATGAACTTTTCTGCCTGAGGGCATCTGCTAAATATGCATGTTTCTTCCTCCCATGAATGCAACCGACAGTGCAATAAACTGAATACTGCTATTGAACTGTATTTACTTTTACCTAGTTTGATTAATTTTCACATTTTGAGAAGACTCACAGGCTAGCAACTTACCTCTTAAAGAGGCATTAACAGAAGCAAGCCATGTACCACTAGTAGAGAATGAAGTGTATAATATAATTTATTTAATTTTATACAGTCACCTCTAATTTGACAGAAATAGAAACTATGCAGACTGCTAAAATAGTCTAATAAAGCTTTCAAACAATGAAGTTCTAAACATCACTTTTTCAACGGCCATTTATAATTTCATAAATAAAATTAAGGTCTCATAAAACACTACATTGCCCAACTATGTCTATGTATTCTAGTAATATTTAAAGGCTCTATTTATCTTCATTGTTGTTTTTTAGTTTTATTTAACTTTGAATATAGTTTATCAGTGACTGTAAGAAAGACACAAAGTTAATGTGGAATGTGCTGAAAAAAAGCCAGTTAGATACTGGGAGAGTAACCTGCTTAATCTGAGGAATTCTCCATTTTTAGCAAGGGAAAATAAACCAAACAAAAATCAAACAAAGAAAACCCGTACATCCCTGAAAAAGAAAATTGTTCAAAATAGAGATTTTTGGACCTGGATAATGATATTCACTAAGATACTCACTGAGATAATGTGTCTAGTACCATATATTTATCTTGAAAATGAAGATGTCCAGTCATTACACAATAGTTTCCATGAATCTATATGCCCTTATATGATAAGGCAAATCTAAACTTTCTAGATACAAATGATTTTAAATCGAAGCAAATCCTCAGAAATTAGTTGCTGACTTTTCTGTGACTTCATTTTCAACACTTATTCAAAATAAAGTTTATTTCGCAAATTACTTTTATTTTCATTAAGTCGTGCAATAATTTCTTTTCAAAGTTTGGTTATTTTTGCTGTTATGTTTGCTGTACAGAGAGGTTTTGTATGTTGATATTATTTGACATTGATTGATGAATGAAAGCAGGCATACACAAATACATGCAATTGTATGTTTAAATTTATTTAAATACCTGCCTGTGACAGCAGTAAAGCTCATTATTGTTGGAACATATATTTTCCAAGAGTGACTCTCACGTTAGGCTTGTACTTTACAGTATGCTATTACAAAACAGGTAACAAGAATGATTCTTTCATTTTGCTGACTTTTCAGAGAAAGATAAAATCCTTGAAAATGAACTTAATAAAATAAAAGACCCCTGTATATTGCTACATGTATGCAAAATATCTGTCACATTTTCAGTCCTTTGTACAAATTGCTGTGTAGTGGCAGTGATAAAAGCACTTATTTCAATGGAAGAAAAACCCACTAACTTATTAATTTTCTTTTATGATTATTATTCAAAAGTTATAAAAAATCTGTCTAATACAAGTTGTGAATGTTCAGCTATATTTGACTTTCAAAAGGTAAAATACTAAAAAATTTAACATTGCAAGATGAAGTGCACATTTCAACCAATGTATTTGATTATTAATTTGGTCAGGTCTTAATGTTTATATGTGTGGTTCCAAGAACTGATTATGTCTCACAGATACTCTATTTCAGCATACATACTCAAGGTCATTTCCCTAATATTTAAGCCTAATGAATATGCTAGCTTCAATTTTTAAATTTTACTCTAACTTGAAATGCTATTAGCTTTTTGGCATCATATAGTTCATATATCAAGTGATGGAAGAGGCCAGACTAATTCTAAAACAAAGCTATTGAATTTTTCCTCAGTAATAAGGATAGTAAATTTTTAAATACTATCTAATTTTGAAACATCTGTGGAAAAGGATTTTACAAAAAGATTTCTTCCTTCAGGTTATGGAATTATGCATGGTGAAAAATATTGCTTCTCATAAAGAGGTAATTTTAATAATTTATTTATGGAAGGAATCAAAGTTGTCATTGGACTATAGTGAATTACCAGCACCGTGAGTCTTGCTTCAGTGTTTTTCAATAGTAATGATGCTTTAGACAAACAAGAAGCTTTTCTGAAACAGTGAAAAGTTACTTGGACATTTGTGGTATGAGTGTGGGAAATTTCTTCTCTCAGCCTTGTTTATTGCAGACTAATACTCACAGTATACTTTATATAAGCTGGTTTGTAATGGCCTTAACAGCCAGCAAGCAGACAGCTATTTCCAAATTTCAGGAGAAATCTCCTATGTCCTTGAAGTCATCACAAAGATCTAACTGCAGAGAAATTGGTATCTCATCCAGTGTTTATATGTCAAGCCACTCCTGTATATTGTAAACATCCTAAAGTCACGCTAACAGAGTATCAGATCATTTGGAGGGCCATGTGATATAAGGAAAATGGGAAAATCTGGTGCATTTCATGCAAAGAAAAAGCAATGCTGACTTTCACTCACAATAATTGTTCATTGCTTTTCACATTATCTTATCATGCTTCCATCTCTCCTGTGTCATAGGTCATGGATATTGAATAATGAAACAGAATCACTCATGTGTTCTACTATTCATTACACTATGCCATTAAAAGCAACTTTTGCCCAGAAAAAAATAAGATAAACAAAACCATTGATTAAGCAGTCTAAGCGATGTTACTTATGATCATTCATTAGTGTTTCTATCCATTAATAAGATTAACTTCAGTAAGTCCAAGTAATCACAAACATCAAACTCACAAAATTAAAAGCACTGGGTAATATCAGTACTGAGTATAATTTTTCTTTACAAAAAGCACATCCTAACTGCTGCCCTCCTATGCTGTAGCTGTGTATTAACCATCTAGCAACTGACTGCGGTTGCTCACAGCAGCTGCTTTCAATTATTTTCTTCCAGAGATGATTAGGCAGATTCCAGCTGTAATTGAATACTTGTCCAGAAATACTATATTTTGGGTATGTCCTGTTTTTTCTTCTCTTGCACTTGAAAAGTCCCTCTTTGCATTGTGACATGTAAATTGCCAATATTTATTAGAAGTGATTTAATAAAGATGAATGATACTCCTGCCCACAGCAAAGAAGTTGGACTGGATGATCTTTAAAGGCCCCTTCTAACCAAAACCATTCTATGATTCTAGGACTTCAACAAGCTTTGAATACTTATGACTCTTTCTAATAACTGCATATTTTTACCAGGTATTTTCATATAGATATTTAACGCTTTCTTTAAATGGTTAAGCTCATCTTCAAAGGCAGAGGCTTCCTCCTGGGTGAGCTCAGCTCCATGCTTTTGTACATTCTTTTTCTTCTTCCTTATGCTGCTCCAATTTCACAGTATCCTCAGTCAGAAAGGAAAACTTTCTTACTGAAGAAGTACTTTTAATAAACTCTGTACTGGAGACAGAGATATAACTTCAAAATAAGGCGAAAAAAGTAGTGCAAAAAACCCAGTACTCTGGTCCTTACTAACAGCAATTTTCCCTTTATCAGCCTGATTGTAATCTCTTGACAGTGTTTGGAAAATGCAAAAAGACCCTCTACTCAGTAGGCAATATGCCCAATCATGTGGAGTAAATGCATTCCTAAAACTACCCACTTTATTGTTGGATTTACTGCATTATTGATTGAAGCACCATATTTTGACAAGCTCTCATGATGGTATATTTAAAGCAAAGATCTGCCAACTGCTACAGCACATTTATTTTAGGGCCAACACAAAGCAGTTTATTTTAATGTCTCTAGCTGTAGCTTCTGAAGTGGGAGAGAAAAATTATCCACGTACTCAGGACTCTTCCTAAACTCCATACAGAGGCTCAGGCACTTGCCCATGACAGGCACAGAAAAATGTAAGTGCACCAGCCCACTTCATTATTCTGCAGGGAAGTGATATGATTGCCTTAAGTTCTGGGCACTGCAAAAGGAAACCTCATGTCTAACCTCATGTCCTTCTCCCACAGAGCATATAAGGCAGGTTCAACTACTATGTGATAAAAGCAGATGGCTGAAAATAATTGTTCTTTGGGCTGAACTGATAATGAAACTGCTAATTGGATTAAGCTGGTGAAGGAACTAAATATGGCTCTTAAGTGAAGAGGTCAAAAAAATCCGCATTGTGACCTCAGGAAAGTCACTTAACCTTTCTGAACCTCAGATTTTCCAATTACTTCCACTGTCATTTGTTCTGTACATTTAATATAATAGCAAAAGATGATAATAGTTCATGGAGTGCATCAGAGTTTTAAATAATTAATGTTATCCAACTTTTGAACACATCAAGGAGGAAAAAGGTCAATCAATCAGAATGATATAGAATGATATTCCCAGCACATTGTGAAGTCTGTTTTTTTTTGTTCCAGAGAGAGGTTACCGAATAGCAACTTGTTATCAGAAATGTATATTGTTGTTAGAGGATCCTGTTGGAAATGTTTCCCGTGAAAACCGCATGGGTTTTAAATGTATAGCTGAAAGTTTTACATTGAAATAATTGCATTTTTTTTACTGTATCAGCAACACTACTTTTATTCAAGTGGTAAAAAGGATAGTTAATCTACTCATATGTTCATCTGCATTTTTATAGTTGGCTTTTGCTTTGTTTTATTATAATGTTTTATACACAAAATGGGAAGAGGAAAATTATGATAGATAATTAAATACTTTTGGTAATTGTGTTTATTTCTAATCTTTGAAAAATAGCCACACTGCATTTTGTGTGTAGAGTTTCCTATTCTGGGCGCTATACTTCCTCAGTTTTGTCACTCAAATGGTAAATGTACAATTTTATTATTTAAATTTAATTTTTCAAGGAAAATATTTGTGTCAATCGTGCTGCTTTCTCTTAGTTAAAGGGGTAAACATGAAAGATATTGAATGAACCTGGATGATCAATTCTGAATGCTTTTCCAGAAGACATATTGAATGTATTTCAGATTCAAGGGGAAAAGAGAAAATCAGCAAATGGAAATGTAAAGAAAACAAACATATTTTTAATTATATTTTTAGATTTGCTTAGGTTGTTTGTTTTTTTTTTCTTAAAGTCTCTTCATTATAGTCTTTGAGAAAAACAAACAAAAAGGAAGGAAAATAGGAATATAGAATAGAAAAAAAGGGAGAAAATATTATTTTACTATTTTTTTTCCATTTTCTTTTTTTCTTCCCCCTAACAGCCATGTAAGGAATGATACCATTCCATTGAAAAAGAAAGGCTCAATAGCAACATAATTATAGTAATACTCTTTCAGTAAGTACACTGCTTATAATGTCCCTAATGGAACTAATAATCAACAAACGTATATATTCTTAAATCCTATATTATTATATAACATCTGATCCAAAAGAATGAAAACCCCCTAAACTAGTAATATTTGGGATTTTTGTTTTATTTTATTCAAAGGTTAAGCAGTGGATGGTCTGTGACTACACACAGCAGCTCAAAGTAACATTAACTCCTATAAACATTGATTATGTTATTTTGGAATGGATATCAGTCACCCAACATTAAGTCAGATACCTTTGTATAGAAAATAACTCTTGCCATTTTATTCCTTGAAGTTATATAAGGAATCTGATGTCTCTGCTGTGAGAAGAATTATTCCTTGCTGCATTTGAATGAGCACAAATATTAAAACAATTAAATAATCATAAAATATTTTCAAAAGTATTTCAGAGCTCAAAATTTAATTGTTATATACTGAGATTTCTGACCCACATATATTCCCATCAAACAGAATGGTATCAGACTCTCAAGGCTAAAAGCAAAATAGTTATGTCAAGAGCAAGCAGTCAAACACTTTTGAAATCCTTTTTTAAGTGTCCATCTGGGACCTGATTTGAGGTAAATGGAAAACTTCTGGACATTAATGTTTCCTTAAGGCAAGTCACAGATCAATTTGTACTAGTTGCATACACTTTGCATTTTTACTTTAGAGAAAAAAAAAATAAAAAAAATCAGTAAAATCAAATGAACACCAACAATTATACTACATCCTCGCAAAACTACTGATGTTACTCAGTCAAGAAAACAGTCTATAAAATATGGAATACTCCCCCAAAAAGGTTATAGCCTACTAAAAATAAACTTACTGGAATTGAACAGCTCTCCAAATTAAAGTAACAGAAATAGCTGACATGCACTGGTTAACCTCTCTAGTTTTTCTGTATTAGGGATAGAAAATAGGCAAAATAATTGTACATATATGTCTACACTTCTGCATATATGACTTCAATTGAATCTTTCCAAAAAGCTTGTGCTTGGAAGGAAAACACTCAATTGGAAAAGACTGTTGGAAGGACCATTAGGATATGCAGACAAGGTAGCATTGGCCTTTTTTTGTCCCAGCCAAGCAGAAGACAGCAATGCCTCTGATCTGCTTACAAAATATCAGATACAGGTGACCACTAATGATTTCTTAGATCCGTTTTTGCACCATAGATAGTGGAGGTCTTGCTGCAAAGTTCAGTTTCATTAATACTCTTTATTCTGGCTTTAAGGTAAGAAATGGGGTAGTTGAGGGACATCAGGTGTTCATTAACAGCCAAAGTAGGATTATATAACCCAGGGAGAAAGTTTGCAATTTTAAAACAAAGCCAGTAATTACTTTGTTGCTTTTATATATACCGTACCTAATTTATGGTGGTATAGTTGGTAATTTGCAATCAACCATTCTCTTCTATCAAAGAATATTAATTCTGAATAGGTTAATAATTTTCAAGTAAAGTGCTTTATGTGGGAGCTGTTTTAAACCCAAAACACCTCAAAACAAATAATAGATTTTCCCCATATTTGTTAAAAATATGCTTTTTAGCTGTGCTATTATACGTTTCAGTCCCTTCAATCCTCAGAAATTCATTATCTTCAAAAAGATACAAACATCTGGAAAGTGGCTGATAAACAAAACCATTAGCCAAATTTTTCCATTTACTTTAGGGATTCAGAAACAGGTGCTTCAAGACAAACCTTCATTAAACAGCTGTTTGTTTCATTTCCAATACCAGTATAAACCACACTCATTCATATCAGAATTGAGTATGCCACTGTTATGCAATTTACTATAATTTAGGGAATAAATGACCATTTCCTTTGAAAAACTTCAGTCTGAACTGGAATGCACATTCAGTGTGAACATGACAACTCAGATCCTAGTCAGTTTCTGATGTGTTTGCACAGTGAGTTGTTTACAAATTCCAAGTAGTATCTATTTATATCGGTGAGGTTGCTTCATCTCTTTTGTTGAAAGTTAGAACTAAAGCATATTTTGAAATGTTTTTTTGTCGAGTAAACTTTTTCATCCTCTATAAGGTATACTATAATATGTAATAAAGTCTTTTTATATTTTTATATACTTTATATATTTTTAGACTGGTCTGTAGATGCAGGCAACTATCACTCTACTTACATTTAAAATTTTGAATTAATGTAGTTGTTTATGTTGAAATGAATACATAAGCAAACTAAAAATCTTCAGGTTTTTGAGGCAACAAAGAAGCCTATAGTGTCATCCAACAAATTCCTCAGTAAAAACTCATAAATTTGGGGGGGTTGAGTCATATAACTTATTAAAATAAACCTATTGTGTAAATTTGCATGTGTATTGTCTGATACACAAAAGAATGGGAAAATAATACATAATTTAACCTAATTCAAAGTAATTCAGTAAAACATAACTCCAATTTTACTAGACCCATGTTGAATTAAATATTTTATCTGACCACGAATAAATATTATGCTAAATAGATGGTGGATAACTCAAACAATAATCTCCTGCTGACACACTACATCTGGGGAGCATTGTTATTATAAAGAATTTTAACCATTTTTCTACTCTGGATTTTCTTATTTTCTCAAAAGATATATTTACAATAGCTAGAATGATATCAACAACATAATAATGATAAAAATGATTTTTTTTCTTTCATGGTTTTCAGTTTTATTGGGTCGATCACACTCGGAACCTTGCTATGTGCAAAGGTGAAGCTAAGAATTTTTTCCTAGTCCAATTAATATTTTAGTACTATCATTAAAATTAAGTAAATGGATATTGATGGTCCACTTAATGACATTAACATTTGCAGTCCAAATTACTACAAACAAGCCTCAAGAACACAAAAGTTAAAAATGTTACACCAAAACCAAACCAAACCAAAGAAAAAAAAAATTCTTCCTTGCAGCTACTCATTTGCTCAGATACGACACTCCCCAACACCCCCAGCCCCAGACACACAGGGTTATGATGTGTTAGCAGTGATTGCGGTGGGGAGGGGTACCACCACCCCTCTGTTATCCCTAGAGATAAAGCCAGAGCAGGGGAGGCAGCAATGCTGGGATCAAACCAGCAACACCCAGTTCAGGCCATGGAGAGGTTGAGCTCCTGCACTATAGGGTCAGTGCACAGCCAGGGGCCTTCTAATAGCAAAGTCATATTTACTTAAAAAAAAAAAAATGGCACTGCACTGTTTTGTTATAAAATATGAGATGAAAAAGATAAACTTGTATCTTACCTGAATAGTAATATTAATCTGCCTCCTTTCAACAAAGTAAAATTAGTACCTCTAATACTTATGAATTGTAATTTTCTCCTAGTCTCGCTTCCTGCCAAAGTTTTCATCATTCAGTGGTACATTGATCTTTGAATTTATCTATAACCTACGTATAAAAATAACATGAAAAACTGAAACTTTTTAAAATTGAATTAATGTGATAATTGTCTAGTGACAATTTGTTTGCTATTGTTAAACATTTTCTCTAGTTTTAGTTAAAGACAGGTAGGAAAAAATGTGAGTGTGTTTTTAAAAGCAACTGCCATATTCCCATGGTGTTGCAAGGGAAAATTTTTATATAAATTCCTTTCCAGGTTTTATTTCCTGGAGGACTGGACCCACAGGAGATAATGGAAATCTGGAGAAGGCTGTACTATTCCCTGATCATTGTGCACAAATGCAGGCTCACATGGCCAGAAACAGAGGCTGTGGGGAAGAAGCCATAAGACCTTCTTCATGTGACCTGCCTGTTAAAGACCTCATAAAAGACTATTGGTAGAAAATGTACCTGTGTCAGCTTTGACGAGTTCTGATAGTTAGGACATGATGTGTGCTTCTCCTCTCATGCTCCTCATGACACAAGTAGCTTGTGTAAAATCTGTGGGATTATCCCCATGAAACAATGGCATTCAGCCTATTGATGGTTACTGTATTTTTGAAGCAGGCTTTACAGTACTGTGATAAAAGACAGTGGTAGTTACCTCTATATTGTTATTGAATCTGGTATATAGACACAAAAATATAGGGGGTAAAAAATAAAGAAAAGAAATGTCTTACTTCTTTGTAAAGAAAAGACTATTCCTTTCTTAGAAGTCAACTTCTAGCTTCGTTTTCATTTGCCTGATCTACATAAGGAAACCATTAAATATAATCCCCTTCTGATTTTCTAATGAAGTAAAACTCTCTTGCCCTCCATATCTTACAGTTTCAAACCATGTCTATTTTAGGTTACTATACTGTGTCATTGATGATGACAATGACTAAACAGATAATCTCTACAATTCATTAATCTAAATGCCTGACAATGAGATATATATTCAAACACTATAAATATCTTGGTGACTATTTTACTAGTATCCCAAAAGCCAGTGGACTCAGTTGTCTTCAGTAGTTAAAACTCAGTGCAGCTACTTTAACGTCTTTTTCCTGTGGTATTATACTGAACACTGATAAAAAAATCACATTCTGCATTCACTGAGAAAAGGCTAAAAGTCTTCTGCAATGCAGATCACAATTATTACCAGTAACATACTCATTCTGCCAAATAAGAAGTGTCTCATTTATTCCCACATGGCTAGCAATGGTAGTTGACATAAATAGGAATTGCTTCTACTTTAAATGCCAGCTGAAGGGGGGCTTAGAAGAGCATAGATATCCACTACTGTACTAAGAGTATCAACAAAAAACAAGTATCTGATGCTGGGAAAAAAAAGGCTAATTTTTAATTAGTGCCTCATGAAAGCAATTAGAATGCCTACTGGGGGAAAATGTAGAAAAGCTCAGTTTTTTTATTTTTTTCATGCATTTATTTTTTGTAGAAAAATTATGCAAAACATCTGTTGCATTGTGACACACAACAGAAAGAGTAGTATAAGAGAAGGAAATATGATACATTTCCATTTATATATTTTTAGGTGTTATTTAAGAGTCCTTTTCAAAAAGTGCTATTCTCCCTAATATTTTCACCAATGATCCCTTAATTTGCAGATGGTGGTCAACCAGCAGCAAAAACTATTGATGAAAATTTAATGAATAAAATCTCTCGGCCTACAAATTAAAGGAGAAGGAAAACATCTCTTTAACCTCTTTTCCCTGGAACATAGTTTGTATTCCCTTAATATATTTGAATAAAGATTTATGGCATGACAGCTGACAGTATGGGACAGATCTCTTTTAGGTATAGATCACCACAATGTAAGGATAATTTCTGTAGTGTTTATTTGGTTGGGTAAGAGGACTTTGATATTGACCTATTAAGTTTATGTAACACAAAACTTCTTTTTTTAAGAAGCTGATTATTCAATTTACAATATAAAAAAAGATTAAAAAAAAAAAAAGTGTTAGTCCTCAGAAACAAATCCAAAGGAAAAAAGTGAAGTTTTTCATGGATTCCTTGTAAAACACCAGCATTAAGCTGTAAGCTTTACACATTACAGATTTTGACTGTATTCTCTAGTCTACTGCTCTTCCAAACACTTCAAAGAAGGGAAAACTAAACAGAAAATACTACCGTATTGATTTTGGAAGTTTACATTTTCTTTGAGACTATGGAAATGTCTTTATAAAATGAAGGAAATAATAAAAAATCAAGCCTTCTATTTCCTGTGTTCTGTACAATTTCTAAACCAATGTTTCCTTGGAGGTGATAGGTGAAGAGCTTTTTGGGCTTTTATGAAGGAATTTTAAAGACATAGACAATTCATCTCAATACTACAGAGTTAAAACATTATGTTCCATTCCCAAATCTCAGACACACTCTGAGACACTGTTTTAAATGTAGTAGATTTAATGGACAACTATAAAATATGAAATATGTAGCATTAAAAAAAACCACCAAAACTAGTGAAAATGGTAAACAGTGATTTCTATCTATTAAATGCAAAAAGATACAGTAGGTAAATGAAACAACAGAGCACCAATTATTTATGTGTGTCTTTAAAATAAATAGTTGGGAAAGCCTATTTAGACAGGTGTTAACTTGAGTTTACACAATGGGGCTGTTAAAAAGTAAATGAAAATGAGACAAAAATTTCAAACTAAAAATGGCATTATGAAACACAGATTTTAGCTCTAAATGTCTGGACTCATTTCTAGTGTCTCCTTATGTTATTATACCAGGAGATTCATATAGAAGCACTGATTTTTGAGGACAGATATTTGCAAAATCATCTGGAATAGGTGGCATGGCTGGAATTACCCATTGAAAAAATAACGTTTTTCGGATTTCACTTTGATAGATCTAACATATGTGATGAATCAAGGATTCATATGAATTGCAAGATCTGTTCATTGGAAAAGTCAGAGATTTTTCTTTTACTGAATATTCTAGTTGAGCACTTATCTAAACCAATAACAACACAAAAAATAGCCAGACAATTGTATGTTTTCTTCTATTTTCACAAATAAAAGAAAATATTTTTACAAAAAAACTTGGCAAATCATAGGTCAGAGTACATAATCATACTGAATTGATCAGAAAGTTACCTCTAAATTTCTCACATGAGAAACATTTAAAAAAAAAAAAAAAAAAGTACTACTACTTTTTATTTAGCTGCACATTGTGTTCTTGAAATTGATATAAGAGTTCTGGGCAGCTGTATAATTTACTTTTAATACCACTCATCTTCCAACAACTTCTACTGCATGTGTTCCAACTAATTTCCAAGAGAGACAGAAAAATGGTTTTCCCATTTTACTAGCAAAATTTGTCATCACAAGAAGCTTTTTAACAACCACAGTTAAGGTGAATACATACATGTGTATAACCTTGGTAAGCACATGAAGATATCTTACATAGGAAAAAAAAAAAAGGGTTGTAGAAGCAAAATTAGGTTTAGGAATTTGGTCTAGAAACTTCTGGATCAAAACCTAAAGCTAAACAAACAAATATAGAAAAATTGGTGTTACCTTAAGTATAATCATATGGTTGGATCACGGAATAGTTCAGGCTGGATGGGATGTCAGGAAGTCTCTACTTCAACCTCCTTCTCAAAGTAAGGTCAGCTAC
Source organism: Xenops minutus (assembly GCA_035221455.1). Classification (NCBI taxonomy): domain Eukaryota; kingdom Metazoa; phylum Chordata; class Aves; order Passeriformes; family Furnariidae; genus Xenops; species Xenops minutus. Next base: position 89,152,842 of record JAWWEE010000105.1, on the reverse strand, counting down.
GAGGTCAGACCAGATTGCTCAAGGCTTTATGCTGTTTGGTGTTGAAAATCAGGGATGGAGACTGCACAGTCTTGTAGGGGCAACCTGCTCTAGTGCTGAGCTGTCTTCATAGGGAAAAACCGTTCCTTCATAGCCAATCCGAACATCTCTCTTTTCAATTTATGCCCATTGTCTGTCATCTTCCTGTCAAATTCTGGCTCTGTCTTCTTGATATTGTGTAAAACCATCTATTTTCCAGGTTAAATGAATCTGACATTTAGACTGAACATCAGTAGAGTGGCTATAAAAAATATCCAATTAGTTTGTTATACAGACACATATGGCATATACATAGGCATAAGTCCAGGTCTGTATCCCTCTTGCCTCCTAATTTAAAGCTTTATTTTCTCAGTTAAAAAAAAGGCAACAAATGGAATCTAGCCATCCTTTCAGTAATACATGAATGTTGCAAAAACAAACAAACAAACAAACAAAAACAAAGAAACAAAAAACAAACCAAAACCTAAACCAACAAAACCAAATAAAAATACCTAAATAGAAAAGTGTAAGGAAGCTTACAACTGTTCACAGAGGGATAAAAACCATATCTGCTGGCTTTTAAAATGAGATGAGAGTCCATCTCTTTCTATCAACAGTAAGTCTTTTTCACAGCCCTGTGAAGGAATTATAGTACATGGGACAGGATTCATACATTTTTTCATAGCATCATACCTTTGATGTCTAGAGTGTAGACATCTACAAAGAGCAAGTATTTCTGTGTACTCTTTACAAAGAAATAGGCACCTCTAAGGCATAATTCATTCAAGCTGTCTTAGAGATCTACCTTACAGAGGTCAGGCGAAACCCAGATAGGGAGCATATAACATATATAGGGGGCAGTAAGACAGCTTATCCATATGTAAAAATAGGAGCCTGTGTAATGGCATATGCAATCAGAGGCAGATTTCAAGACCAAATATAAAGTGTACCACCTTGTTTTACATCTTCTAACATATTGTTAATTACATTAATTTTTCCCAACCTGAGTCTATTTTGTCTGTGATGGTATTAGTAAGTGATCTCCCTGTCTTTATCTTGGTCTACAAGCTTTTCCACCTTATTCTTTAAAAAGGTCCTGCTGAGGAGGGTGAGCAAATAAGTGTCTGGTAGGGGTCTTGCATGCAACTAAGGGCAACCTATCACACCTCGACAAGGAGACCAAGACAGCCCTCTCCCTTCTCGCAGCTGCAGTCTGCTAGTGCCTCCCAGAATATGCTGAGTTGGAAGGGACCTACAAGGATCATTAAAGTCCAATTCTTAACCCTGCACAGGACCATCCCCAAGTGTCATAGCACATGCCTGAGAGTATCGTCCAAACACTTCTTGAACTCTGGCAGGTTTGGTGCTGTGACCACTTCCCTGGGGAGCCTGTTCCAGTGCCCAAACACCCTCTGGGTGAAGAACATTTTTCTAATGTCTAGTCTAAACCTCCCCTGACACAACTGCAGGCCATTCCTTTGAGTTCTGTCACTGGTCACTAGAAAGAAGAGATCAGTGCCTACTCCTCCTCTTCACCTCACAAGGAATTTGTAGACTGCAGTGGTGTCTGCCCTCATTCTCCTCCAGGCTGAACAGGCCAAGTGATCTCAGCTGCTCCTCATACGGATTCCCCTCAAGGCCCTTCACCATCTTCATTGCCCTTCTTTGGACACTCTCTAAGAGCTTAATATCTTTCTTATATTGCCGTGACCAAAACTGCACACAATATTCAAGGTGAAGCCACCCCAGTGCAGAGCAGAGCAGAACAATCCCCTCCCTTGACTAGCTGGCGATGCGTTGCCTGATGTCCCCAGGACACGGTTGGCCCTCCTGGCTGCCATGGCACTGCTGACTCATGTTCAACTTGACATCCACTAGGACCTCCAGGCCCCTTTCCCTGGCACTGCTTTCCAGCATCTCATTCCCCACTCTGTAAGAATATCCAGGGTTGTCCCATCTTGGGCGCAGAATCCAGCCCTTCCCCTTGTTGAATTTCATATGGTTGGTGATTTCCCAGTCTTCTAATTTGTCAAAGTCTCTCTGCAGAGCCTTTCTGCCCTTAAGGGAGTCAACAGCTCCTCCCAGTTTTGTGCCATCTGCAAACTTGCTTAATATCTCTTCTAATACTGTGTCCAAGTCATTTATGATGTCGAAGAGCACTGAGTCTCAGATGGAGGCCTGAGGAACCCCACTAGTGACAGGTCACCAGACTGATGTCACCCCATTCACTGTTATCCTCTGTGTTTGAGCTGTCAGCCAATTCCTCGCCCACTGCATGATGTGCTTATCCAGCTGTGTGCTGGACATTTTGTCCAGGAGGATCCTGTGAGAGGCAGTATCAAAAGTTTTACTGAAATCAAAAAGATTTCAATTGTCTCCTCTTGATCTATCATGTCACAAAAGATAATCAGGCTTCCAGTCAACTGGCACCTCTCTAGATTCCCAAGACCACTCAAAAAGCATTGAGAGAGGTTTTGCAATGACATGTACCAGCTCTTTGAGGATTCTGGGATGAATCCCATCAGGCCCTATAGATTTGTAGCAATCCAGCTGGAACAGCAGACACCCCACAATTTCAGGATCAACTGGGACTTCATCATTCTTGCAGTCATAGTCCTCTGGTTCAGGGCACTGAGACCACCTCGGTCCATCTTCCATTTTGAAGACACAGACAAAGAAAATTTTAAACACCTTGTTCTTTTTGCTTTATCTCCAAGAGAAGATCCCTGCTAAGTCAAGCAAGCCTTCTGCCTCACTTACTTGACTTCCAACGTTTAGGAATTTTCTGTTCCTATGCCTTTAGGAGGTGATATTTGAAAAGTGACCAGAACTGATAGATCCCAGCAGCTGCAAAACCATTTTCCCAGGTGACCTTACTTGCCAATTCCCTGAGCAGCCTTAAGTCTGCTCTCCTCATGTCCAGAGTTGAGGTTTTGCTGGCATTTTTCCTTCTGTCAGCAGAGATTTTAAACTTGATCACTTTGTGGTTGTTGTGGTCAAGACGGTCATGAATCTTCACTTTGCTCACAAGATCCCCTCTGCTGATAAGCAGCAGATCAATGAGACCATCTTTCTGAGTCAGCTTCCTTAGGACTTGTTCCATAAAATTGTCATCCAGGTTTTTTAGAAATCTTCTGCCCCAGGGGTTGTACCAGGTGTGTGATGCTCGCAGTTGATTTCTGGCAAGTTGAAGTCCCCCATGAGGACAAGGGCCCTTTACTTGGAAATGTCCCTTAGTTCCTCAAAGAATAATTAATTTATCACTGTTATCATTCTGTATGACAAGTCTAGAGCAGCTTCCCACAATGACATCTGCATTATTTCTTGGCCCCTCAATTCTTGCCCAGAGGCTCCCAACTGTGCCATTGCCAACATGTGAGCTCCATACATTCTAACACTTCTGTTATGTACAGTGCCACTCCTCCGCCTCTTGTGCCCTGTCTATCTCTCCTGAAAAACCTGTAAACATCCATCAGTACACTCCAATCACAGGTCTTGGCCCATCAGGTTTCACTTTTGCTGATGATGTAAAATCTCTGAGACTGGGCCAGAGCTTGGAGTTGCTCTTGTTTGTTTCTCATGCTGTGTGCATTGGTGTAGAAACATTTCAGGTGTGGTACACTGTAGCTAATACCTCATGAAATAGATTAAGGGATGCCATTAGTGCTCATTTCCTCAAGGTTTGACACACCATCCCATTGCCCATCACTGGCCAGCCTGATTTTGCCCCGTTCCTGCTTCCAAGCTAGTTTAAATTTCTGTCAACAATCCCCTCTATCTTGTGTGCTAGAACTCTTTTTCCACTTTGAGAAAGGTACATCCCATCAGGAGACCAGGTCAGTAGATCACATGTTGAATAGATCATCCCATGGTCAACAAACCCAAAATTCATCTCATTACACCAGCCTTGGAGCTACTCATTGACCTGATGGATCTGGCTATCAGTATTATGTCTTGTTACCAGAAGGATTGAGGAAATCACCACCTTTGCTCCTGATCCCTCTACCCATCATCCGAGGACCCTGGAATCTCATGATTGCTCTCAGACTTCTGAGACTTTGCTGTTTTGTCACTGCCAGTTTAAACAAGAAATGGTGGGTAGTAGTTAAAGGGCCTTACGGGACTGGAGAGTTTTCCAGTAATGTCTGTTACCTGAGCCCCTGGGAGATAGCAGAATTCCCTCTGACTTGGATCCAATCTTCATATTGGGCCCTCCATTCCCTTTATAAGGGAGTCTCCAATTACAACTAGCCTTCTTTTCCTATTAACAGAGGACGTGTTGATGTGGAGTACACGTGGTGTTGTTTAAGGATATCTCAATACCCTAGGAGGATCTTTGCCCACCTCATTAGTTATCAGACTTTCTTGTTCCAGAGCCTCATACCTGTTGCAAAAGGTATCAGTCCTACTTGTCCGATTTTGACTAGGTAGAGGAACCTTCCTCCTGGTATGTACATGCAGTGACCCACTTCCAGTCTTCATCTTTAACAGATTCTTGACTGACACAAAGGGCTATGGTTTGTCAGTCAGTGACAGGTGGTTGAGTGTCACCCCACTCCCCAGTGGGCTACTCCCAGAGCTGAAGCTGGATCAGGGAGGCAGCAGCCACTGGCCACAATTCAGGAGTTACACCAGCAACGTCCAGCTCTGTCCATGGGCAAGTGGATTCCCTGCACTCCTGGGTCAGCCAGGGCATTCCCCAGCTAAGTGCAGAAAATATATTTACTGGATTACAGCCTATTTTGTCACATGCAAACAATTCCTTTTTTCACAATCCTTGCATTTTTCTCCTTATGTCTTCTATTTCTATTACATCCTTTCTGAGAGGCTGTAACATAAACTATATGCTGTACAAAGATGTGGACTACCACAGCATCAAACTACCCAGTTATATAATGATACACTACATTGTAATTCCTATTCCTTTGGAAGTATTTTCTGAACATCTGCTTGCTTTCTGACATACATTTAAATTTTGACCCTGAGAGACATATTCATAATAGACAGAGGAAGTCATGTCTGAATGTTACTAAGACATTTAGCACATTTTCAGTTCATGTATGCATAATTGGAATTGTTTTTTCTCATATGAATGGCTTTATGCAAACTCTAAATATCACTAGATATGTTATTACTCAGTTACTCAGCTGTCAGAGGATAAGTCTACACCTCTTCATAGCTACCTATAGTTTTTCTACACTGAACAATTTTGGTCCAGTTGCAAACTTTCGTTTTCTACATAATTTTTCATATCATTCATTCATGAGTCATAACTTTTCACGATTGTGCAACCATTTGTCTATTCAGCCCTCTATATTCCTTTTAGCCAACTATGAACCTATTCAATAATCATTCCTTATGTTGCTAATCCTCTTTAATGAGGCAATTTGTCTTTCTTTTTTACTTTTAATTATTAAATATTGATTGATCTATATTATCATTTACTTCTACAAGAACACTAATAGATTTGTGAAGCATGACTTTCCTTCGTGAAAGCTGTATGGATCTTCTCATTAGATCATGTTTATTCATGCATCTACTCATATTATTCTTTAATATAACATCTATTATCTTGCCTTTTAGTAAAGTTAGATTTATTCATCTACACTTCCTAGAATCATTGCTAGAGGCCTTTCTAAAAGCTGCTGTCAGTTTACATTCTCAGCTTATGTTCCTTTGGCACTGAGATTGATTTATCCAGAAAGTTACAAACAGTAGTCAATCTTTCAGCAGTTTCATAAGTGAGTTTCTCTTCTAGTGCTAGATGAATATAAGATGTCCCTACTGATTTGTTGTTCGGCATAGCAATTTTTCCTAAAACCTCTTCTCTTGACATTTCAGTTTGAGACCATTCCACAATTTATCCACCAAAACAAAAACAAAAACACACCAAAAAAATCCTTGGTTTGGAATTTTTCCTATCCAAGGTAAATGATAATGCCAAAGATAATATGTTCTGAAATAACCTTATGTTCTTCAGGTAGTCCTCTTAGGCTTGTGCCAAGGTTTAACCCTGGCTCACAGCTAAACCCCACACAGCTGCTTGCTCTCTCTTCCACAGAGGGGTGAAGGAAGGAGCCAGAAGGGCAAAAGTGAGAAAACTTGTGGATTGAGATAAAGACAGTTTAATAGGAAAAGGAAAATTTGCACTTACAAACAAAGCAAAATAAGGAATTAATTCATTGCTTCCCATAGGCAGGTGGGCAGAAATGTAGCCATTTCCAGAAAAGTTTCATCATGCACAATGGTGACTGGGAAAGACAAACACCTTAACTCTAAACATCCCCTCCATCCTCTTTTTTTCCTTGTCCTTCTATTGCTGAGCATATCACCACATGGTATATACCTTTGGTCACCTGGGGTCACCTGTCCCAGCTGTGCCCTACTTGCTGGTGGGGCAGTGTGAGAAAAAGAAAATGCCTTCATACTTTGTAAGACTGCTCCATCAACAGTGCTTTCAGCACAAATCCAAAGCACAACATGATACAAGTTACTATGAAGAAAATTAATTCTCTTATCCAAAAACAATACAGCTTTGAATCTTTACCAGATCTCCTAACAATCTGCAAGGTCCCTGCTTTGGTATGTTTGTTCATGTTTGCCTAATGGCCTATTGAACTGTGTTGACCTACCTAATGACAAGCTTAGTGTTCTGTAGTTTGTTATTGCTTTCCTGACAATATGTGTCAGCTCCTTTCAGGTTATCTGGTCAAGGAGCATTTTCTGTACAGAAAGAGAAAATACGAAATTGAGGAAACAGTAGACAAGGACATACAGTGACACAAACTTGGCCAACAAATGGAATGAAAGGTTTTGAAGGGAACCAGAATGACTGATGAGGGGGTATGAGAGAGTAAGAATGTTTATTCCAGCAGATATCTGGTCATGGGTCTTGTCAGTGGAGGAAATAAGGGAAAAAAGAGGGGATACAGAAGCAAAATATACACAAAATCACAGATTCACAGAATTTTTTATGTTGAAAAAGACCTCTGAGATCACTGAGTCCAACTGTTGAACCATCATTATTTTGTCAACTAAACCATATCACACATTCAGTGGTTTTTTGAACATCTCCAGGGATAGTGGCTCCACCAACCCCCTGGGCAGTCCATTAAAATGTTTTTTTGGTGAAGAAGGTCTTCCTGATGCTTAACCTAAACCTCCCCTGGTACAGTTTGAGGCTATACTCTCTTGTCCTCCTACTTGCACAGGAGAAGAGGCCAACCCCCATCTTGCTACAACTTCCTTCCAGGTAGTTGTAGAGAGCAATAAGGTCTTTCATGAACCTCCTTTTCTCTAGGCTGAATGACCCCTGCTCCCTTATCTACTCCTCATGGGACTTACTCTCTAGACCTTTCCCCAGCTTCCTTGCCTTCTCTGGACACACTCCAGCATCTCAGTATCTTTCTTGTAGTTAGGGGCCCAGAACTGCACACAGGACTTGAGGTGAGGCCTTACTAGTATGAGGGAAATATCACTGACCTCTTCTCTGTGGTGACCAGTGACAGGCCCTGAGTGAATGGTCTGAAGTTGTATCAGTGGAGGTTTAGATTAGACATTATGAAAAGGTTCTTCAACCAGAGGGTGATTGGGCACTGGAACAGGCTCCCCAGGGAAGTGGTCACAACACCAATCCTGACAGACTTCAAGAAACATTTGGATGATACTCTCAAGCACATGGTGTGACTCTTCAGGATGGTCCTATGTAGGGCTAAGAGTTGGACTTGATGATCCCTGTGGGTTCCTTCCAATCAACATATTCAGATATTCTGTGACTTTTGATTCAAATCCACAAAAATGAACAGCGGAAGAAGAAACCTAAATATTTTTCCAAGCCCTGAAAGATTAAACAACATCTTATACTCTTGGATTATTGGCTAGTTCTACTGGATATGGATACTAAAAAAAAGAAAAAAACCCTCAAACATACATGTATTAAAACCATACAGAAAATACAGCTTGAATTTTATTATATTCCAAAGACTAGGGAAATGCATTTTTTCAGCAAATAACCTGTTTTTCTAAAAGATATCTCATCCCCATTGACCTTCAACTGTGAATCAGTAGTTTTGATTTTTAGTCAATAATTTATTTTAAAGAAATATTTAGCCCTTTGCAACTGTTGTTATAATTTTTTCATTGTTTCTGTCTTACAACAAAAGGTAATTGTGTTTGAATATGGTAAAGAAGATGACACTGTAACTCTGCAAAAATTTGGTATGTTCTGATGCCAAGTGTTACACAGTCAGAAAGCTATACCGGAATTATTTTTATTGGACGACTTTTAATGTTTTCAATATCTTTACAGTATGATGAGCTTAAACAAGCTGTATGTTATGTACAGCATATGGCAAAGAACTTCTTTAATAGAACACTATTTTCAGTCCCAAGTACTTAGATTACTCAGAGGTTTCCCTAGGCATTATGATGCAAAAACTATACAGTGCAGGTTTTTCCAAAGCCAAGGGCCATCATAGTGACTTTTTAGCCTGTAGATTAGTTCCTTTTTTTAATGATACACTGCATATCTTTGCTAGTAACTTCTTTATTTCACACTTAATTTCCTTCACATCCCTCAAATGAACATTATCTGGTTTTAGTGATTTACTGTACTTAAGTTTTTTAAGTTGCTCTACAACTTCCTCGTTGGAAGCTATAATTTTGGTAAGACCATAGTAGAATTTCCCATGAAAAGTGCCCTTGAAGGCGTGATTTCATTGTAGATCTTGATAGCAAAAAGAGATGCAAAAAATTAATTTAGCTCCTATTTTACCATCTTCTCTAAGTGCTCCACTCATTCCTTGTTCCAATACACCCAGTGTGCTGTCTTCTTTTTTTTTTCATGTTTTAATATTTATACTGAAACACCTACCAGTTCACTGTGAAGTGCATGTTATGGAAAAGGTACAGAGCAATCTTGACATTCTTTAACAGAACACCTGTTGTGCCTTCTCGGTGACCTTGCATTTGCATTGTCACCTAGATCTTTCCAAGGAGGGTAAAGCCCTACAAAGTAATAAAGGTAGGATTTTATAAGCTCTACTGCATGGATGTGTGGAATAAAGTAGGACAAAACCTGTTGTTGAACAAAAACCTTGTGGGTATAAATATTAAAAAAACAACCAAACCAAACCAAAACAACAACAACAACAACAAAAGTAAACAAATAAATTAAAAAAAAACCAAAAAACACAAAAAACCCCCTTGACCACTAAGGATCCTTGTCTGAAAGGGAGAAATAAGTTTCATGGTTCCTCTTCCCCTAAGCCCTTGCTAGCTGACTTCTAAAGGCACCGTCTTCAAAGTGTATTCAGTGGAGGCATGGTAAAACCATCTTAATGCTTTCTTACGGACTTCTTACTGCATGCCTCCTTCTTAAAGAGTACAGCAAGGTGAAGGGAAGAGTAGAGGCTGATGAAAGATGAATGCTGAAGTAATTGATATTCCGTCCCCTCATCTTACAGTCAACACTGTGATCCCTGGACTGCTGTCTCACTACGAAACATGCAGCCAAAAGAAATCTGCCTCTTCACTTGCAATGAGTCTTGATAGGCGGGACAGATGGTGGAGTCTGTAAATATGTATGTCTGTAAATACGATGTCTACCCTTATCAGGGGGATGCCATGGCTGTGTGCAGAGCCGGCAGCCCAGGGGCTTGGCCTTGCCAGCACTGAGCTGGGTAACAATTGTTTAAAGCCCGTGTCAGTGTCAGTGACTGCTGCATCCTCTGCTGCAGCTCCCGCTTTGGAAGTGTCCCCACTGGAGAGGGGGTGACATCCCTGGACACAGACACTGTCTGCAAACCATAGCCCTTTGTGCAGAAGGAAGGTGATTGTGACAAGGAAGTGCAAACAGAGGAATGAATGGACCGTAGACAGGGGGAGAAACCAGCACAGACACCTCAATCCCCTGGCAAAGGCCTCAGGATGCAGCAGCTGTTTTGTGCAATAGTTCATCCCATTTTGTTACTGAGGTTTTTCCTGTGCTAGACAATTATGAAAATATGAAAATGTTAACAGGACCAATAAACATCTGTTACCTATATATACCTGGTGTGCTCCCTTTTGCCCATAACTGGATACTGAATGTAACAAAATTCCTACCCTACTCAGTTCTGTCTTTTATCCACTTGAATACAGGGTCTGATGTTAAGGAAAAGAAGGTATTTGCAGGTTGTGGGGTGGGAAGGACAGCCTAATGATACACCTACACTACAAGGTAAGAGGCTGAGATTAGTTCTGGAAAGATATCTCTTTATGAACAGTGTGGCTTCAACATGGATATAAATAAAGTGTTTGCTATGTGATGTTTGCTTTATGCAGAGAAACTATATCCACTCTAAGGGAATCTGCTTTTAATCTAGAAGCAACAGATACCGAATATTAATTTCTGCTGGTTTCACAGTTCTCTTCTTATACATCTCCTTCCTCAGAAAATGATATTAATTACCGAGTATAAAATAAGGAACAGATAGGCTCATGGCACTGTGAAAAATTAGTTTCTTAGATTACCATGAAATCCAGTTGAAGATGTGAAGTTAATTGAAGTCTGTTGATAGGTTCAAGCTATAAAGAAAATAACAATTCTGAAAGAGAGAAAAATTGGGGAAAGATTGAGTCTTATAGATATAACTGTAACTTTTAAATTAGGAATACACACCAGAGTGAAAATGTTTTAGATAAATCCTTTAGCTGCTTGCTTCAAAACACATCTGAACAAAGTTTCAAGCAGCCTGATCCAAACTGATCCTGCTCTTAGTGTGGAATTGTACCAGATAGGCACTAGCAGTCTCGTCTAGTTTATGTTGGTTTATATAGTGCTTTATGTTATTATTAAAACATTAGTTTTTCCTTCTTTGCAACTGAACAATGTTTAGAGAAACACATATAGGATGCTATTGGGTCATGAAGTGAGGTTCCTTCTGCTAGAAACAAATATTGCTGTCAGTTTTGTTGACACCCCTCCAAACAAAAGAGAGGTCGTTCCAGAACAAGAATTACATATTCTCTAAGAATTCAAATTTAAAAAAACAAGCAAGCAAACAAACAAACAAACAAACAAAAAAACAAAAAACACAAACAAACAAACAAAACCCCCTTAAAAATCATAAATCACCTGTAAAATAATCCTTTAATAACTTTTTAGTCAAGGTGCTTTAACCTTTTTAACCTTAATTTATAACTGGTGAGTTGAACACTGTTCTGTAAATGATCATTCTGTAATCTTTATTATCAACCTAAATGACCCACTGGAAATCTTTTCTTGACATGAAATTTTGAACAGATTCAATTGTATTGCCACAATAATTACAATACTAGTAAGACAAATATAATTTCATTGCTAATAGAAAACCTATATCACAAAATTCAATGTGGTCCTTCTGAAGACAGCAAAAAGAAGATTGGACTGTAAATCAGTCATATACATTGGAATTTTTAATTGTCATTAATAAGTTCTTAAAGTGGAATTGAAAAAGTGTTCTTGGCCATTTGTATGATGAATGTCACGCACAGAATCTATTGTGTCCAAGGGTCTCATTAATCTTCTCTTTAATGGCCAGTGTTAACCATAGTGATATATATATATATATATTGAAAATATATATATATATTTGTGATACAATTTATTGTCAGTCCAATGCCAAAGAGTTAACAGGGCTTTCCTCTGAATGATTAAACAACCAAAGCCTTATATCACAACAACTGGTGGAACATAGAACAGGAAAGTCAAAAGACAGTGCAAGGCTTTCAACATCAACTGCATTCCTTTTAATTTAATGCATATGCATCCAGTAAAACAAAAATAAATCCAAAATATCTGACAAGGTGAAACAGATATTTTAATAGCATATAGCAATTTTAATGTATATATTCCAGATTGCAGCAAAATGAGCAATATGTGTATTTCAAGTTTCTTCTGGACAGGAGCCAAATGTAGTGTGTCAAAGAACACATAACTTCAAGAAATAGATAAAAATATTGGAGAAACAGGGAAGGCCCAAAACTTGCTTCTCCCAAACTTTAAATATTTCTCCATTTTTGAAATATAATTATCAAATTAAAAGAACAGCAACCACAGAATAAACAAAATTTGGTAAGATCGGAATTTAATAAGAACCTCAGAAAATACTATTTCTCTATTTCAATTCTCAGTTGAGTTGATGATATGTATTACATATACCTCCCAAATGCAACATTTGGTCAAGATTTCCAAAGGAAAAAGAGATCTCACAGCACAGAAGGTATCCAACTCCCAAATACATTTGATGTAAGACCTAGTAACTCTACTATTCACAGATATATGGGCACAAAGGAAATTTTCCTTTGGCAACAAAAAAGAGGAAGTGCTAAAACCATTGCAATACTATACAAGAATAGTTATTTTTGTGTCATTTGGGTCATTGTAGTAGCAGTACTACTCAGTATTCATTGTCTTACTAGTACTGACATAAAGAAATGTAGGAAAATTGGTCCTGCTGCATGGGAAATCCCAGAGTATAAAAGTATAAGTGCTGCATTAAACAAGATTCAGTAATGTTGCTCCCCCAATCAAAAGGAGTTCTTCCACAACATGGGTAATTCCCTAAGTGTGATAAACCTTAAGAGAGGGGGGAAAGTCTGTTTAGATTTACATTCATCTCTAAAGAAAAAAAAAAAATCAAAAGAGTAAATTCTCTCATATTAGACCTCTGAAAGCACCTCTAAGACTGTGTATCTGAGCATGGTGCATACACAAGTACGTGCGTTTCAGAAGACAAAAGCACTGAATACAAAATTTGTTCACTATACTTGAGTCAAGCATTTACATTTAGATCTTGCCCAGACATTTTCAGAAAAGAGCAAAATGTTATGCCCGAACGATTCCAGATTCAGTTTTGTGAGATTTATATATTTTCTGGCATACACTTATTCATAGTAGTGCTTGTGGGGGCTGTTTTAATACCTATTTTAAAACAAAGTTTAAATATCCCTTTGGGTAAAATGAAAGACATAGATTAAAGCAAAATCATTGAACTCACTGCCCTTAACTTATCCTTTTATATGTAAAAGAGGAATTTAAAGGTCTGTATCTTATGTAAATGTGGAAAAAATCACATTTTAAAACCTTTGCCTACTAAACTTTAAGTCCCTGATGTCTAACTTTTCTAATCACAGTTTCATCAAGTTGGTTATCTGTGGGTAAGATAAAAAGGCATTTAGTTTCTCTCTTGCACCGTGTTTTCTAGTCTGCTATTTCAAGAGTTACAGAATTTAGGCAGATTAGAGCATTTATTGTAAAAAGTCTAATATATTCTTCCCAAATAGATATATGTGTTAATTAGCATCTATTCGACTCAGTGCCAAGCAATAGTATTTTTCTTTATACTTTAAACAGTTGAAAAGAGTAAATAAATTCAAATTTTATGAAATATCAGTTGCTATTTTCTATTTCATATCCTTTCATCTTCTGTTAATAGGGTACTGCTGAGGCAAAACAGATCCTTGTAGAACTTATTCTACCAAAATAATAGTTTGAGCAATGCAGACCAACACATTGTTACTTTAGTGATGGTAGCATATTCACCATGAAAACACCCTTACATTTACAGAAGTTCTGTAGAGTTTAAGCAGATAATGCGTCTGCTAAATGTCCTGAATTACATTAGGAATGAAGCTCATTAAAACTATGCACAAATAATGTCAGTATTTTTTTCCTGTCAATCATTGAATATGTTATTTTTAAAATATATTTTCCTCATTAATTGAATACTTCTGAGATGAAAATATTTGATGTTTTTACCAATTTATTTCAGCTTAAGGCATTCAGAAATCTTTGGTAAGCACATTCTCTGAAAAGTTATTTCAACCCCTTTTTAATGTTTTCCTGCATAAAGCTATAATCTGCTCTGGCTTGTTTGTTATTTACAATTTGTACAGAGAAAGTAAAATTTGATGTTAGACTTCAGAATTACGAGGCATTCTAATTAGCTGGAAAATTAATATCATTCTTCATAGTGGAAAAATAGAAAAGCAACAACATTCAGTGAGAAATATAGATGATTTGTTTCACATTTGATTAATAGAGTTAGATGGGTTTTTTAGTATGGATTTCATCTAATTACTGTACAGTAAAATTGGTTTTATTGCAATAAAACTATAATAGCATGGGTTTTTGTAAACTTGATAAAACGTAACTTGTTTGGGTTTCTTGTGGCTTAATTTACATTAAATGAGTATTCTGCCTTTCATTCCCTGCTATGCATTGTTTGATATCAAGAAGCTCTGCACATAAAAATGAACACATACATGTACCTTTCTGTTATTCTGCAGGATGAATAGCTCTAAAAATATTTTAAACAATAATTCAGTTCTGCTAAAAAGAGAAAATATCAATGGTTCAGCAGGGTTCTGTGCAGGGACTTTTACTGTTTAATTATAAATGATCTGGGAAAGGGACTAAACAGTCAGGTATTGGTACAAACTTACTTTAAAAATTATGTCCAAGGCCATGCTGAAAAGAACAGCAAAAACACTTAAAAAAGTTTGGGGAAGGAGGAGAAGTGAAAGGAGAACAATGAAAACCACCACTACCACCAAACCCAACAAAGAAATTCCAAACTAATAGACGTAAAAATAGATAAATATAAGTGCTCAAGGCGGGTAAATAAAACCCTTGCTTTATATAAAAAGTTATGGTCTCTTACTGATCGTCATTCTGAGTGAAATTTTAGTTTATGATATATCCATGAAAACATTAAGCTTTGTGCTTGATGCAAGTCAAAAGAGAGATTAAATCCTGGTCCTCATGGGTGAATGTGTCAGTAGACTTACAGTATCAGAAGTGGAATAAATCATGCAAGAGATGGGTCTCTGAAGAAAATGAAGAAACTAGCCATAATGCCTTAAAAACTGAGACTTTTACTGTATTGTAAAATGGATTCTTTGCCTTTTTTTTTTCCTTGAGTCACCTTTCTTCTTCCAAGGACCCCTTGAGAAAACACTTATCTTCCTATATTAGTATGCAAGAATTTGCCTTGCCAGGATTATATGAAGCCCCCCTATTGGTCCTTTGTTAATCCTTTTCCTATTGGTTGTTATCTGTCGATTTCTATTGGTTGTGACCAACATCCCCTAAAGCCCTTTAAATACCACTAACCATAGGAATAAACGCTTTCTGCTTTCCCTTCCTGTGCTTTTTGTGTGTCTCTTTCATGGGACATCTCGGGGACCACGTGGCCGGGAGGGAACAGGAACGGGAAAGGGGAGTGCTCCATCCAGCTGTCACAGGTAAATGCAATTACCCAGACATTTTGTGGGAAAAAAGCCACAGCACTGCACAAGTCCTCCATCAGGTTTCTCAAATGCATGGAGGACAATTTCCTGTTGCAGATGCTGCACATGTGACTAGGAACAGCCCATTGCTGGACTTAACTGCACACAAACTGAGAAGTGTTGGCTACAGAGATGATAACATTGTTAAATTTAAGATCTGGCTGGAAGGCTGTGTTCAGTGAGTTACAATCAATCCCTGAATTTCTGAGTGGAAATCAGTTAATGAGTGGTTTCTCTCAAGGGTCTGTACTGGGACCAATACTATTTAATATCTTCATCAATATCATAGTAGGATTAAGGGCACCATCAGAAATCATGCAGATGACACCAAACTGAGCACTGTAGTTAGAAGCATAAAATCATGGAATATCCTGAGTTGGAGGGGGTCAAAAGGGTCATTAAGTTCAGTTCCTGTCTGCATAGGACAACCCCAAGAATTACACCATGTGCCTGAGAGCATTTTCCAAACGATTATTGAATTCTAGAAGTCTTAATGCTGTGACCACTTCCCTGGGGAGCCTCTTTCTGTGCTCAACCACCCTCTGGGAAAGGAAACTTTTCCTAGTATTTTACCTAAACATCTGCTGTTCTATTGCTGGCCACCAGAGAGAAGAGACAAATGCCTGGCCTTCTGCTTCCCCTCATGAGAAAGTTGCAGACTGTGATGAGATCTCCCCTCAGTCTCCTCCAGGCTGAACGGACTGAGTGACCTCAGCTGCTCCTCTTATGGTTTCCGTCATCATCTTCATAGCCCTCTTTTGAGCACTTTTTTGTAGATTTATATTATTCTTATACTGTGCCATTCAAAATTGCACACAGGACTTGAGGTGAGCCATCTTATGGAGAAACCTGCACAGACTGAAAGAGTGGGCTAGAAAAAACTGCCATTTGGGGTCAAATCTCTCATCTGTGTCCCCTCCCAACTTCTTGAGCACTCGCAGTGTACCATTTGGGGTGGGGCACTGGGGCGAAAAATGATAAGCAAGCACTGTTGAGCAATAGCCAAAATATTGATGTTACCAAATTTGTTTTAATGACAAATCCAGAACACAGGACTATATAGACTGTTATGAAGAATATACTCTCCATTCCAGCCAGACCCAGTACATTAACAAAGCCATTTTCTTCATGATTCCCTTCAAGATTATGTATGTTTTAAGCATCTGCCAACACTTTTTGCTGCTCCCAGGCAGGCGAGCCAGCTGCAGTACCAGATAATTTGCCAAGATAATGCCAGTTATTCATATTATGAGAGTGTAGCTTCTTTGTTTTAGACTGCACCACAGTTCTATGAATTGCAACACACAGTTTTTTTACTGAAAGAGTTTTAATGCCTCAGCTACCATGAGGGAAAAGGTGAATAACATGAGGCACTCTCTGAAATGCTTACAGTGAGCATTCTTTAGAAGAAAAAAGTAAAAGAAAAAACTAAAGGTATGGTCTTGATTTAATTATTTTCCTAATGACATAGAAATGCATAGTATGCACATTGAAGAATCAAAAGTTGAAGCATAAGCAGATGAATCAGTTCTTCCACAGTCCAAATAATGTTGTAGAAGAGACAGATCTGGCAAACCTTTTGGCCCTGCTGTTCTTTTAATATAAAATATGAAAAATATGAAAAGTGATAATAAACATCTATCAATGAACTCAAATATTGTAATACTACCTGTAACTGAAAGATTTTAGTTCAATCTCTTTCTCTGTTTTGGGGGTTTTTTTTAATCAAATTTGGATTTTCTTCCTCCCAGGGGAATGTATAAACCACAAAATTACTATATAAGGATACTCTTAATCTATCTTATTGATACTATTTGCTTTAAATAAATACATAGATACTCAGTGAACTGTCTGATGTCATAGAAGGTAAATGACTGAACCTGTAGTCTAATGAATCATCCTTTTGATATTTTTGACAATGACTTTAAAAATATTATATACAAAATAATACAGCTTCTGTAGAGGCAGAGAGAAAGTTGTCACACTTCAGTGCATGTTCCGAATCTTATACCCACTTGGGATTAAATATCCCCTAGGATGGTGACAGAGATTTAAATGTGGGTCTTCTTTTCCCTGTACAGCCAGCTACAGGGAACTAAAAAGAAAAAAAATCCTCAAGTCTTTATTCTAGAAATATTTCAGTCATGAAATATTTAAAAGAATACTGAGAGAAACAGATTGCTTACTGTGATTTGGACTTTTGACTAGTAGGCAGAACATAGGATTTCTGGTTCTTTTGCTGCCAATTTTTAATTGGTTATATAAAATAGAACAATATCAACAAGAAAGCATAAAAAACAGCTTTCACACGTACGTAAGAAATTTCAATAACTTCATGGAGATAAAGGCATACGATTTCCTGGATTACCTTGACAAGCCTTTTACAGTAGGATAAGAGACAAGCACACCTAAAATCATTCTTTTAACTTTTCTTTTTTCTGGAGTCAATAGAAGAGGTATTTGTTAACAGCAGAGACAGCAGCAGTGACTACAGTAAGCACTGGGACAAAACACCCAAAGGAGCTAGGTGGGGTTTTCCCTGAGTCACTGGACCCATAGAGTGGGGGTGAATGTAGTCACATCCAGCTGGCATCCAGTAAGTGGGTTTCCTCAAGGCTCACTACTGAGACAGTCATGATTAATATCTTTATTGAGGGTCTGGATGAGGGGATCGAGTGTACCTTCACAAACTTTGCAGGCAATTCTAAATTAGGTGGGAATGTTGATCTACTGGAGAGTAGGAATGCTCTGCAGAGCCATCTGGACAGGCCAGATCGATGAGCTGAGGCCAACAGTATGACGTTCAACAAGGCAAAGTGCCAGTCCTGTACTTGGGTCACAACAATCCCAGGCAGTACTACAGGCTGGGGGAAGAGCAGCTGGAAAGTGACCCAGCAGAAAAGAAGCTGGGGGCACTGGTTGACAGTCAGCTGAACATGAGTCACCAGTTTGTGCCCAGGTGTCCAAGAAGGCCAATGGCATCCTGGCTTGTATCAAAAACAGTGTGGTCAGCAGGACCAGGGAAATGTACCTGGCACTGAGGAGACCACACCTCAAGTCCTGTGTCCTGTTCTAGGCCCCTCACTTCAAGAAAGTCATTGAAGTTCTGGAGCATGTCCAGAGAGGGGCAACAAACCTGATGAAGTGTCTGGAGACTAAGTCAGATGAGGTGCAGCTGAGGGAACTCAGTTTGTTTATCCTGGAGGAAGGGAGTCTCAGAGGAGACCTTATTGCTCTCTACGACTACCTGAGAGTTTGTAGCAAAGGTCAGGGTTGGCTCCTTCATCCGTGCAGCTAATTCCTCTTGTCAAGACAGAAAAGAGGAAATGGCCTCAAGCTATGTCAGGGGAGGTTCAAGGTTGGACATCAGGAAGAATTTCTTCTCTGAAAGAGTGGTTAAGCATTGGGATGGGCTGCCAAGGGTGGAGTCACCATCTCTGGAAGTGTTCAAAAAATGACTGGACGTGGCCCTTGGTGCTGTGGTCTCATTGACAAGGTGGTGTTCGGTCAAAGGGTAGACTTAATGATCTTGAAGGTCTTTCTCAACTGTAGTGATTCTAAGATTCTATTACTTTTGCAAATTATCCTAAAAAGAACGTTATATTTTGGGGTCAAATTTGGAGTATCATGAAGAAATAGAAACATATTTTGCTTTTTCATTTTGATGAGGAGAAGTTGGAAACCTGTTAGGTTCTGTGTTATATTTGGATTTTCTTTTCTCCTGTTGGGTTTGGGGATTTTTG
The DNA here is from genome assembly GCA_035221455.1 of Xenops minutus. Classification (NCBI taxonomy): domain Eukaryota; kingdom Metazoa; phylum Chordata; class Aves; order Passeriformes; family Furnariidae; genus Xenops; species Xenops minutus. The sequence goes on along the minus strand of JAWWEE010000105.1, from coordinate 89,133,769 downwards.
GTTGGTGGGTTTTGTTTGTTTTGGTTTTGTTTTGTTTTGTTCAGTTGGTTGCCTTGGTTTGTTAATTTTTGTTGTTGTTGTTTCAGTTTAGGGTTTGAGGGATTTTCTTAGTTTAATAGCTGAATCAAAAAAAAAAAAATTGTGTTCATAACTCATATATACATTCTCTTCTCCAGATATTCATGAGACTTCCATCTAATCCCTTCCACACTGTGAAAGGCTATGGCTGGCCTAATTGTTTCTGTTTTAGTCAAATGATTTAAACATGCCACTCATTACAAAAGTCAGTAGTGACATAGAAATCAGGAAAAAATGCATCATCAGGCCACTGTTTAAATCAAATGATAGATCAGGTCACCTCCTTTTTTCTCAATTGCCTCTTGTTTCTAATTCAATTTGAACTTCACTTACTGAAGACCTATATTACTGTGAAAATTGCATCAATCTACAATTCAGAATAATGCATGTGCTTTGATGTTTCTGTTTTTGGTACTGACAACAATTTAGAAGTGGTAATGCTGTTTCCTTAATTAAGTGAAAAACAATCTTGTATTGATTTTCTTTAATGTAATATTCCTTTTGTCAACTAAAGAAAACTTAATTTTGAATTCGATATCCAAAATAAGGTACTGCTGAATGAATTACTTCAGCTGGAAATGCTGCAATGACCTCTCAGCAGATGTTCATGACATTTCCATTTGAGAAAGTCTTCTTAAGTCTCCAGATCTTGATTCTTAATCTCTTTCATGTATACATTTATCTGTGCAATCTTGTTGACTGTTTTTTAATGTAATTATCTTCCCTCAGAGATGGATGTGATGTGTCTCTGGCTTTTAGGGATTATGTTGCAGTCTGAATCCTACCCCATTTATCCAAAATAATTCTTCAGGGCTAAGTTTCATCATTGTTTCTGACTTTAATGTAAATAAATCAGATATTTTTTTGGTCTCATTACTTAATATCATTTGACCTTGAATTGTCTTATAAAGTCCCTAGCCTTGCGTATTGACCTGTAAAAGCAGTCTCCTAAGTGGGTCCCCATTTACTTCAGTGGAACTCTGCATAGACTAAAGCATTAGTTAATGAGGAACCACTTGACACATAATTAAAATTTCATTAGACAAGATTTGATTCCGAAAGAAACTCTGCAAGATAATGAAAATCTTGGGTTTTCATTCAATAGTAAGCACTGAAAATTTGAAGTATTGGCTCTAAAAATATAATTTAGGAATCCAAAATGATACTTGTAAATTTAAATTTTTACCCCATTCCTCAAAAGTTATCAGAAGTGTCTAAATATTTAAGATGCCTCATTTCCCACAAGGAAGTTCCCCAAACAGATAAAGTTCAGATTTTGTTTATAATCAAAGCCTCCTATTATTGACACTATTATTGGCAGCATTGAAAATTTAATAGTGCTTTGGAATCAAAGTGGTTTTTTGTTTTTTTTTTGTTTGTTTGTTTTTGTTGGGGGTTTTTTTGTTTGTTTTTTTTTTTTACTGAAGGAGAAAGTATCATCACAT
>JAWWEE010000105.1:89117504-89132146 GCA_035221455.1 Xenops minutus | reverse complement strand
CCCCCCCCGCCCCGACAGAACTGCTGAGGATTACTGTCTCAAACAGAAGTGTGAGCACTAAAATTATGAAATTATAAGAACATATCAGTCAGGTAAATTGGTATTGTTCAACCCAGTCCGAAAGACCCAACCTTTGCAGGGTGTATGTTTTAATTTTAGGCTTCAAGAGATTTGGCCTGAAAAAAGTCTTGCAAAGCCTTTTGATTCTTTGATACCTTGAATTCACATCTGGAGAACAGCTACACATTTTACTCTAAGAGATTGCTTTTAATTTGGTAAGAGTACAGGTGTTTTGGTAAAAAGGGTTTACAGGGATAAACATGCAATTTCACAAAAGCATTACAGCAGATTACCAGGAGTAACCAACACTGGTATAGTAAGGAACTCTTTTTATACCCAGCAAACACAAACTCCATGCAACTTTAGTGAGGTACAGAAAATAAGTATTTAGGTTACCCACAAGAGGAAGAAAAGAATACAGGAAGGGAGATGGAGAGAAGAAAGAATAAAGAGAGAAAGAGATGAGACAAAAAACACAGTTACCGCTCAGAAGGTCACGTTAATGGTTTCAAAGAGAAGGGCCAGGGCCCAATGGAGACCTTGTGCTGCCTCCTTATCTGTTTTGGCTAGTGTGGCCGCTCCCCCAGGTCGGAACTCTGACCCACTGGCCCCTCACTGTCCTCTATAGCCAAAGTGAGGTGTGTCACAGCCAGTCAGGGGCTCTGGGGTGTGTGATATGGGTGAGTTACCAGGCAGGCTTGCCTTGCCAGCCAGCCCAGCCATGCGGCTCCCATGGCCATGTGGCTGCAGCCCGAAATTGATGAGGTGTGTGATGGGAAAGGGCTGTGTTGGACCCTTCCCCCCACACACCCCCCCACACATGCAGATGCACCCCATGAGACAGTTCTGACACAGTAATCACTGACCTGCTGTCTAACAGGTATGTGTAGCACCTGGACTTTGAAAAGATTCTGAAAGCCATAAAAGTCTGAAAAAGTTAAAAGAAAACAAACGCCCTCCCCTTCTCCCCTTCAAATAAAAATAGATCTCTTCAGTTGCTCTGGGATTTTACAACTCAACTGACATTTTCTGGAGAATATTTTGTCACCTTCCATAACCTTTTTGCATACAATACCAACCCTTTTGATTTACCCAGTCACTAAATACTTGAAGCTAAAATCTCTCCTCACCAAGCAAATGAACATAAATGTCTTTACTAATAGATATTTTTTAATATTAAATATTAAAATGACAATTTGGGCTCATAAAAATATCTTGACAAGCTTTTATACAGATGCTATTAAGAACCTGATTACCTCATGATCGATACATGAAAGTATTTAAGGCTTAGTTACAAAATTTTGCACCATGCTTTTTATCTTGCTGCCTTTATCTATAATTTCACCGTGTTTTCAGATGTGTACAGGACCAGCATTCTCTGAAAGAAATTTTAAACAAACAAGTATTATTTAGATTATTCTTTACATGCAAGTTACTCTAGATCCTAAAAAAAAAAGCCCATACTATTTTTTAAAATATAAAAAAATTGTTAGAGTTTAAATAACGAGCTATTTGTATTCCTAAACTTCTGAGGAAATCATTATTGTGTATCTTTCTGCCACAACATTCTTAGAATAGATTGAAAGCTGTTTTTTTCTTCCTATATGAAAAGGAATTCCAAAGAATAATGTTGAATTGTAAAAGTGTAGAATATCTACTACTCTAGACCTTCTGAACTGCGCACAAAATATTCATATGACAGAAGACATATAAACCTACCACATTTCAAAGACACTCCTGCTAGATGTGTGCTGTCCTCTCACACTGCAAACCTCATTTACACAACCTAACAAACACAGTTCAAGAGTAACAAGCTTTTTACCAGTAGTGTAGATAATGGATAACATAAGAGAAATATAATGCCTCAGATCACCCTATGTTTTCACTTAAAGTTAAAATTATCAAAAGATAATAACAAATTGAGCCTTGCTCTGATGAATAAAATTAGTGTTTGAGTTCAGTAAGATTAGCTGAAGTAATACTTTTTTATGGGAAGGTCTATATATAGTTTACATATCTCAATCTGCAAAACAGTGCGTATTTTTCATGGTAATTAAAAAATTCTGTCTTACGACAATTTGTTTGGTGAAGAAGATAGAAAAAGAAGAAATTAACAAGAATTTTCATCTTTTAACTCTAAGTTCTGCCCCTATTTTTATGATCAAAGCATTTTGTTTTGTTTTACTCTGTAATTGCTGCTATTTGTAGTCAACAGCTAATGTTTCTTCCGTTGTAAAACCAACCATCTCGGGTCTACAAAGCACAGGAATGCAAAATACATTTTTCTCTAATGGGGATCATTAAGCTCTCTTGTGCTGTTACCTTTGACAAATAACATATCAAAGAAAGTAATTTTAATTATATTGATCTTTCCTTAGTGGATTTGCATTAAATAGTAATACAGGTAGGAGTTTTAATCAAATCTGGCACATAATCATAGTGTGTTTTTGCTTATAAATATTTATTTAATAAATTTATATTTTTTTACAGGTGAAAATAAAAACAAGAAAGGCTATCATCACTGCTATTAACAACATTCAATACCATTGCCATAGAATGAATTAAGAAAACCCGAACCCCATCAGACAAATTATCACAAATAGGATTTAGTATTAGGTCTGTATAAAAGACATAAAAGTTCTTATTCATAATTTTACTTTATATCCAAAGCTTATTGCTATTTCGGTTGTCTTACAAACATCTTAAACTGGTTTTCAAATTCAGGGTTCTTTTTCTCTTTTTACACAAGAGTAAACTAAATTTAACTGACTATAAAAATGCATTTCTTTTACAAAAAAGTAAGAAGACATTTCTCTCTGAATAGTCTAAAGTCTTACCTGGAATGAGTACATGATTTTTTTTTTCTTTATTTTTTTTTTCTTTTTCCCCTAGAGAGCAAATCTCTGTTTTAAATACAAACCCTAATGCACCCATACTTGAGTGAAGGCATTTCTTATTGTTTCCTTTTCTGTTCCATATTAACTTGTGCTTCTCTTTCTTATCATTATCCTAACTTCATTTTGTCCTTAAACCTTAAAGTGAAGAATTATCTTTATTCTATAGACAGGTATTAGCAGTGATCGAAATGTAATATACATATATATTTAATATTTAAACAAGCTGCACTACTTTTTAATGGGAAATCTAATAGAGTAGGGTAAATTTCATAATAACCGTTGCTTGGAATATAATAATTTTCGTCATTTAACCTTCTTATCTACAATTATTTTTAATACTAGTTTTTAATACTATTTCAGCTAGTCAATCTTCTTTTACAAAAAGATTATTTGGAAATGTGTGTTTTGAAAGCAAAACAATTACAATTTCATGCTCTGATTATATGAAAGTAAATAATTCTCAGGTTGTTTTTGTTTGTTTGGGTATTTTTGGAGGGGTTGTTGTTGTTTTCTTCCTGTGCTAATACCCCATTACTCAAATCTTACAAGTATGTGAGCTTAATTTTTCCAGGCACACATCTGCAGGCTGATGCAGACCCAAGTCATGTCAAACCATTTTATAATCTGGTCAGAACGCAGAAATATCCATGCATTCCTGTCTAGAAATCTTTTCTATTTGTACAGCTTCTTCAGACACATGCAATATTTTTTTTTCTTCCTTAAATATCTCATGAATTCATTGAAAATATAAAATTTAGATTGTGTAGGTATGATTGCACATCTAATTTCAATAGCATTTTTAAAGGATGGCTGTCTTTTCACAACTAAGGGTTTAAAAAAGGGTTTGAAAAACCCCCAAGAACCGACAACAAACAAATATAAGTTTCCTTAGTGTTTACAGATAACTCTTCAAAAGGTAAACAGATTATAAGAACTCGAGTATAAAGATATATTCTTTCACATGTCAAACTCCTTCCCATTTGTTATCAATATTCTGGAGAGGGGAAATGAATAACAGAAATCTCTCTTAAACATTAAGACTGCAAAAGAGAGTTTAGAAGAGTGTTAAAATCCTCTTAAATATGTATTTGGCTTTAGGAGTCATGACTTTTCAATTCATAAGTTTTTACACTGATAGAAATTCTTCCTAGCACTATTAAATTTGGACTAGGTTTAGCAATTTTCACAAGTATTTTCTAGGGGTAGGGTGATATAACATAGTTGAGGATTTTGGATCAAGGACATGATATGATTCTTTTCTGTCACTCAGGTATTAAACATGAATTATAGAAGGTGATTACACCTCTCACCTTGCCTGAAGCAATGATACTAAGGTTTTACAGAGCTATCAAAAACCTGCTGTGTCAGAGATTAACATGATTTCAAATTATTATCAAGCACAGGAGGATAATACTTTGAGTCAAATCATATTTGAAGAAATATGGGAAATATAAAGAAGCTTCCACACTGTCAAAAGGTCTACTTAAATGGTAGATGTTACAAGAAATGGTGGATTTATTTTCATTTACCTTTTTTAATATACATATATAACTTTATTTTTCACTAGCATAGAAAAAAGATATGAGAGTATGTTTTATGAAAAATTTAAATCAAGCAAATCTATAGAAAAAACAATATTTTCTGAGGTAAATGTGAAGCAAGTGGCTGTCACTCAGTACAACAGGAAAGGTGTAGAAAGATTGTATTTGTTATAATTTAGTAATTTCCAAGACCAAACCCTTCAATTTTAAAGACTAGATTGGTTTATTTGGTTTGTTTGTTTTCTCATATCAGCTTCTATCATTGTGATATATTCAGCTTGAAAACCAAAATTTTTATCAGAGCAGTGACAACAAAACCTTTTAATTAACTTCAACTAAAATAAGAATGTTGTGTAAGACAATCCATGAATCAGACAGTAGCAAAACTGGACATCTATTCCCTGAAGAGTTATTATACCTTTCCACATATAATGACACACAGACATAGTAATTATCTGAGCCTCTTTTTTAAGTTTTTGTGAGCAATCTGTTAAGGAACAGGTAGATAGAAATGAAGTAACTATGGTAACACAGCAACATACTGTGTCATCTTTCTATTGATAAAATATACCAGTATGGTCCAAATACATATACAGGCTAGTTCCTCTATTCCACTGTATAAGTGAAAGCAGCTAAACATACTCAAAGGCTTTTCAATTCCTAAGTGTCTTAATAGATAAGAGTCACCATGCTTATTTTACAGACTGGAAAGAGAACATGTGATTCTTTTCAGCTAAATATACTTACCTGAAAGTTATGTGCTTAGACTAAGTTAGACACATAATTTTCTTTTGCATTGAAGATTCTTGAGAAAGACAGTGCATAGAAGACAATATTTGTTCTCTATGTAAAAGACCAAGGTACACACACAGAGGTTAGCAATGAAAAAGAGGACAGGTCTGTGGCATGCCTTAGGTCAAAATCAGAGGACTCACCATTGTGGGGCACCTTGTGATAGTAGTCTGCTACAAACCACACAGTGAGGAAGAAATGAAGGGCAAAACCTTTCTCAAACTATTCAAAGAAGCCTTAGGTCTGCACACTCTGGTTCCCATGAAGGACTTCAATTTTACTGCTCTTTGCTGGGAAAATGATGCAGCAGTGAAAAAGCAATCCAGGGCATCTATGAAATATATCAAGGACAACTTCCTTACTTCGTTGTTGAGTATGTTAACTAGGAGAGGTGCTCTTCTGAGTTTACGTATAAAGAGTTGTTTCAAAACATGACCATTGATGGCAGTTTTGATTGCACTGACCATGAGATCACATAGTTTTAAGATCTTAAAGACTATGAGGAAAATAAATGCACTAAAGACCTGGATTTCAGAGTAACAGATTTGAACTTGTTCAGGGAGTGAGTGATTCCTAGGATTTTGTCTTGAAAGACAAATGAGCTAAGGAATACTGGGAGATTTTCAGATTTTCTTAAAGGATCAGTTCATTCACTCAGCCAGAAAAGAAACAACTGTAACATAAACCCTAGAGTCATTAGAGTTAGTAAAAGAATCTAAAAACCATGCCAAACAAGCAAACAACAACAACAAAGCAAAACCAAATCAGCCAAAAAATCAAACCCAAACCAAAAGCCTAAAACCAAAGCAACTGAACACCCTAACAAAATAAAACAAAATATAAAGAAATAAACATGTGAGAAAGGAATAGACAGGCTCCAAAAAAGTATATGGAAACAGAGCTTGAGCATTCGGAGGTGACACTAGGAGGCCAAAATCTCAGCTGGAGCTCAAATTGGTAAGAGATATGTAAGAAAGGGTTCTGTACCTATGTGGATAGAAAGCAATGTGTATGTAGGTCTACTTCTGAACAGAATTAGCAATTTACTCACAAATAACATAAAAAGTCTGAGATATTTAATGCCCTCTTTGCCTCAATCTTCATAGGTAAGGTCAGTTCCAAAGTCTCTTTGCTAAGAGGCAACGATGAAGCAAAGGACAAAGAATAATCAAGGGAACATCTGAACAAACTGGACATAGACACACCTGCAGGGCCTTACAGGATATATGTCAGAGTGCTAAGAGAGTTGTTTGACATCTTTGCAAATTCATTCTCTGTCATCTCTGAAAGGGTCATGGAGTCCAAGGGGAGTCCTGAATTATTGTGAAAGGGAAAATAATACATCCATCTATACACAAGGCAAAAAGGAAGATTCAGAAAACTGCAGGCCAGTTAGCCTCACATCAGGAACTGCGAAAATTAAGGAAAAGGTCCTTATGGAAGATATTTCCCAGCACATGAAAGACAAATCAAACATTTAAAACTGATGGGGAAAGGCAACACAAGTTTAACAAAGGTAAATTCTGCTTGAGAAACCTCATTGTCTTCTGTGATACTCAGTGGATGAAGGCAGATGTGAATGTTGTGTATCTTCATTTCATGTTCTCCCACAACATTCTTATTGACAAGCTGGTCAAGATATGGATTGGACAGGAAGACCACAGAATAGATGGAAAACATCCTAAATTGATAATCTCAAAGGGCGGTAGTTAATATTCCAAATGATCACCTGTTCATGAGTGAGTTGCTCAGATGTTGATACTATGTCTGTTAATATTCTTTATAAATTGCTGGGATGATGGCATTAAATGCACCCCTAAGAGAGACTCTTCCAGTACTTAAAAACAATTAGAGAGGAGAGGGAGACTTCTTCACAAGGTTACATGGTGGTAGGGTAAGAAGGAATAGGTGCAACCTAATTCAGGTAAAATTCTGTCTGAACATAAAAAAGAAATTATTTATTGTGAAAACTGAGGAACTATTTCAGAATTGACTTGACAATGCATAACCTAATCCAAGGCTTTGCTTTCAAAGGTTGGACTAAATGATTTCCAGATGTCACTTTCAGCTTAGACTTTTTTTTATGATTCTGTGATATCTGCAAGAAGTATTTCTTAAAAATAATGATGACAAGAAGGTGAAAGAATGTGACACAAGTGTGGCCCTTGGTCATAAATCCATCTGAAATTTGGGATATACTTGCTAGGATTTCGTATTACATTTGTAATCTTTTCATGTAATTACATTTGTGGTACAAAGGTAGACAAAGTTGTGGGGTTTTTTAATGCTCTTGCAAGTCATTACGGTAACGCTGCTACATAAAGCACCCTTGTGATAGCAAGAGAAAAGATAATCCCTCTGGCTTCAGGTTTTGAAATGTAGGCATCTAATTTAAAGTAGCCATCCAGGATCTCATCATAATTAGTGTGGAGAGAGAAATGTCTCTGGAAAGATAGATTATAGACAACTATTGCAAACCAGACACCTATCATTTAGGAATGGCTAAAATTAAGTGAGATGAATTGCGTTCTAAGTGACATGCCCAAGGAAAAGCATTAACTTTGAAAAGGGATGCACTATATACAGATTCATGTTCTGACTCTGAGAAAACACATGAGCTCAGATATTTAGGTGCTGTTTTTTATGAGGTGTCCAACACAGTGTTAGTAAGACTGTTATGGGACTGTAGAGAATCTCATGGAACTCTGATAGAAAGATAGCAAATTTAAGTCTTTGACAAGAGAAATGTGTTGGGACTTGGAAAAAAACCCACGTAACTGTTTTCTGCTGAATACTGTGGCTACGTTTAATTTATACTGTTCCAGATTTCTTGATCCTTTTTTTTTTTTTTAGTTTTTGTTTGTTTATTTGTTTGTTTTTAATACCTAGTATACCAGAATTTATCACTGGTTTATAGTATAATAATTTTGATTAGTTTTTAAGAGATATGCAAATTTTCTTTTAATGATCTGTGACTTCTTTAAAAATAGAATAAACACTTTAACACAGAATGGGCCTTGTCTTGAGAACTGCTTGATGTATGCCTTGCCAGCAGCTCTGCACTAAGGTCTTATTCAAAATATGTTGTCCACTGTTGCTGCCTTGACTCTTTCAGTGTTTTAATGTTATTTCAAGGGGAGCCAGAATTGTTTGCCTTGGGCTTTCTGCATGACTGTGGTCCTCTGCTTTTCAGATTGGTTCCTGAGGCAAGAGATATAACAACTACAAATCTTTAGAAACAATACTTTATGGGCTGCAGACATATCTGCTTTATTTTCAGGAACAAGTATAAGGAAGAACCCATAGAATCTGTGGCTGCACTTGGGTTTAAAAGACCATTACTGCTTCTCCTCATTTTTGGGAGGGAGTGTAGAACATAGACAGAATTGACAGAATGAGATCACTAAGTGCTGGGCAATTTTGTACATAATTTGCATCTTGGTTACCTAAATGGCAATTCTAAGAACTATTTTTAAATTATACCTAGTTTATGGATTCTAAACTCTTGAAGACACACTTCTGTATTATTTGTGATTCACAAGCAAAGCAATGTTTAAAATTACATCAATTCTGTAGTTCTCATGGATACATGGTTATCCTTATCCTTGTGTTTTTTGTTTTTTGGTTTTTTTTAGTCAAAACAGATTAAACTAAAGAAATGAGAACTATAAATGTAAGAGAGAAATAAAGAACAGTACCATTAGATTGTACAGTTTCTTAGTCTTTCTGAGCTCATGTGTTAGTCAAACTGAAAATTGTATTATGATCTGTTTTCACATTCACAAAATTCTTTTGCAATAACTGAGACCCATAGTTCTACTTTCACCTTTCTGGGCAAATTAGCTTGTGAGTAAACATTTTCTTAATTAATTTCTTTTTATAATGAATCTTATTAAGAAGTACAAAAGGAGGCAGAATGTAGCAATAATAAAAAACCCAAAGTATTTAAGTTATTGTGGTGTGGTGGGTTGACTTTGCTGACCTCTATGTGCCCATCAAGCCACTCTATCACTGCCCCTTCTCAACAGGACAAGGGGACAAAATACAATGAAAAGCTTGTGCATCAAGATATAGACAAAGAACATATACCCATTATTGTCATAGGAAAACATGACTCTAGGGAATTATTTTATTTTAAATCAAAGGAGGATAATGGAGAAATAAAACAAATATTAAACTCCCACCCCTCCTTTCTCCCCATGATCAACTTTACTTCTGAGTTCTCTACCTACTCCACTCTGAGTGGCAGAGGTAGATGAGGAAGGGGTCTTGTGATCAGTTCATAATGTATTATCTCTGTCACTCCTTCCCCCTCACACTCTTCCTCTTCTAAATTGTAGGGTCTCACTGATGGGATACAGTTGTTCAGGAACTTCTCCAATATTGCTCCCTCCCATGGACTGCAGTTCCTCATGAACTGCTTCAGCGTGGGCTCTTCTCCATAGTGCCACAGGTCGTGCCATGAGTCTGTTTCAGTGTGGGCTCTTCACAAGGTCAAACCTTCCTTTGGGCACATCCCTCTGCTCCTGCATGAGATCCTCCCTGGCCTGCAGGTGGCTATCTGCTCCACTATGAACCTCCATGAGCTGCAGAGGGACAACCTGAATCAGTTTCCATGTCTTCTCACAGAAGTGATATCTGCAACACCTTCCACTATCAAACTTTGCTACAAAAACCAAATACACATGGACACTGCCTAAGGACTGTGAGGACTCTTTCGACTGAAAGAAGGTATAATCAAAAGTCTATAGACTATTAAAGCTGACATTTCAGATAAAAATCTAATTTGTGTCCTCTCTATTCAGTCAATGTCATAACTGCCTCTTTTTTTTTTCAGCAATACAAAAATAAATCAAAGTGGTTTCACAAAGCTGCACCTCTCAGTTAAGAATCTCCATTAAATAGCCAATTTACAAGGAATAAGATATATGAGTTCCACATCTCTTAGAGCCCTGTATCACATCCTTTCTTTACTATCATATCATATTCACAGAAAATTATTCCCACTTACGGTGTTCAATGCTTGGCAGACTAAAAGACTATTCTATAAACGGGATGAGTATTCCAGTGCAATTGTAGAAGAACTTTCTACTTTGTTATCCACATTTACTTACATGTATTATGTTCAATATATTTCTGAAAATTTCATGGTGTTTTTTATTAGAAAGTCAGAGTACCATTCATTATAAAAAACAGAACTGGAAAGCAGAACACATTCTTTTAATTTGCATATATTACAGAGCAAACTCAGAAGCACAGATGTGAATTCTTATTAGCAACAGATCACAGTATTTCCATGGACAAATCTAAACCTAATGATCAGCCTAAATACGACTGTGTTTGTTTTCTCTGCGGGCTGCATCTGGTACTTGTAAGGATTTTATTCTCAAGTGTTAATTTACATCAACAGAATAATTCATAATTTTTGTTGTGAATTATTTGATAATATATGTCATTGTATTGAATTTTGACACAGCCACACAGCCCTGGATGAAACTAAGTATCTTGCATCTGTGATCCCGATTAATGCAAATTGCTAAAATTAGCTGTCTCTAGGCCACTTTATGTGACTACATGGGTTGTTGCTTTTGTGTGTGTGTGTTTGCAGAAGTGAATGACAATGCATCTTTGCTTTTTCTTTCTGACTCACACTGCCAGAAAATAGAGGACTACTGTGTTCTCCCATATGTAACACTGATGCAATACTTTTGAATACCTGTAGCATTCCTGTTCTAGCTGCAAACATATGAGTGTTAATATGATATGAAAGCTATTAAAATCATATTTATATATTGGCCTGTTTATATTATCTTTTATATTAAAATATATGAATATATTTTCTAATAATTTCTTACAGTTGGTAGTATAGTCATAAGAAAAATTAGTTTTGGAGTAAATAATCTCTTCTGGTTTGGTAATACCGATACCTGTCTTTAAATTATTTATTAGTTATTTTATTTAGTTTAGGAGGAACTCTATTTTGTTGTGGCAGGGAATGTGTCTGTCTCTCTCCCCTAACATATGGCATTTCAGATCTGAGTATTTTTTTTTTCTCCATAAGAAGTTTGCAAAAGGAATATTTACAAAATTATTCTGAATAACTGCAAAATCATAATTTCTATATTGTGATGTTTGGTCAGACTTAGTGAAAAATGTGATCAAAAATGTGTTATTCTCTTTATTAAACTCCTATATATTTTACTTTCTGCTGCTGCACATATTGATGGAGATTTAAAATTCCCTCTTTTATTGATCAAGTCTTCAATGAATGAGTTTGCTATGAAGTTCAGAATTCATCGAACTGAAAACAATTCAAAAGCCTTTATCACAAGACCAAGAAATAATTTGGTTTTTTTTTTTGTTTGTTTGTTTTGCTATTAAAACCATCAAAGAATGCATTGTGGGAGACTGAAAGTTACAAAAGTTTGCACCTGTTTTCACACATGCAAATGACAGCCTACAGTGCAACTGCATTTATTAGTGTTGATGTCACCATTGTGTAGAGAAGAAAATGTATTTCTATAGAAAAGAAAGAAATATGGAAAATATATTAAATGGAATGTCTAACCATTAGGTACCTAGACAGTTACAAGATAGAATTAGATCTTATGAATGAGAAATAATAGCATTCCCACTGACTTAAGAGCAGTAGAATGTTATCCAGTGTTTGAGAACAGTAAAGCTCCTATATAACCCAGGAGAATAAAAACAATCTTATATTCTCTTCAGGCCTAGGAAGATAAAGCAGATGCATTGTACAGTGACAGACAAAAAAAGCTATTGCAATTTAGAGAAGTAAAATGTATTTTAGATGGAAGAATATGTATTCATTTTTGTTGATAATTTATTGAACTTCCTTCTTTGGCATTTCATCTGTTTTTAAATTCTTTTGTGTTGGCTGATAGTTTCAAGTCCTTCTGCTCTGTTATTTAACATTCAGTCAGGTATTTATTCTGTATGTGCATACTACAGCTATGAGCTAGGCTGATTTCCCTTTGTATTTTATGATGCCTTCTGAGACAGTGAGGGAAAAAGAGTGATGAATATGAGAATCACAAGCATAATGTTGGTATCCGCCAAAGGTAATAAACATTCTTTTTTCCTCTCTCATTCTTTTTCCATTCTGAAATTCAGCAGAAACTCTTTGGTTTAATATTCTCTCAAATAAAATCCTCACAATTTAAATTTAAAATGTCTGATGGGAAGGTAAATAAAACTCCAGACAGTGTAGAGGGTGTAGCAAGATGCTGACAGTGGGGTCTGGGATTGTCCCATGCTGGACACAGATGGTTCAAGTCAACTCCGACCCACCCACCATAGGGCATAACTGAGCCCACAGGTGAGGGGGTGGTGGCTTGAGAAAAATATAATTAAAGAAAGGGCAAAAAATGTCAGATGGGGGGAGGGATGACAGACTCAAAAAAAATGAATAAAAACAGAGGCAACACCAAGGTGAGAGAAGTATGGGAGGTAGTGTTCCAGGTACCAGAGCAGAGATTACCCTCAAGCATGTGGGAAGACTCCAAGTCAAATTTTGTTTTCCCATGACAGAAACTGGCAAGGCATCTCCCTGTCTTCGTGTCAACTCCTGAGCTTTTCCATCTCATTTTTTCCCATGCCCTGGTCAGGAGGAAAGTGAGAGTCGCTGAGAGGGGATCTGGGAGCCAGCCAACATCAACCTACTACACACACACAATATGTATTATGTCACATCAAACATGCAGATAAAGCAGAATATAGAATGTAGAACATATTTTACATAATATCATATATATTTCTAGACCAGAATTATGACATTGATTTCAAATTTAGGAAAAAAATTTCCTTCATGGCAACTTCAGGACAAAATAAAAAAGGTGCCTTTGACACAAGGAGTCACATTTTGAAAATAAAATATTATGTTCTTGAGATTGTAATTGAAATAATTAATGAAAGATTAAGATTAAGACATCTTTTCTCAGGGCCTTGAGAACACTGCTAGGACATAGTGTCCTTGTTGAGCCCCCCCACACTGCCACAGCCCAGAACCCCACATCAGCCCATGGGGAAACCAAGCTGATGCTGATGATGCTACAGCATGGTTGGTCTCCAGCCCCCCACAGCCCTGCCCTGCCTGGCCATGGGCCCTGCTGAGCTGAGCTCACTCTTTGGCCCAAGTTGAGCCTGGCCTCAGACTGTCCCTAGGGATGCACTCGATGCCCAGGGCTGAGACTTCCTCAGTGACCCCTTCACTGCCTTGCTCCTGGCTGGAGTGCCCCCTCTCCACCTCCTCCAGCAAGCAGGCAAGATTTTGGGAGGGAGTACAGCTGGAACCAATTCAAAAGGTCAAAGGGATATTCCGTATCACATGACATTGCGATCATGGAAAGGAGTAAGATAGTGGTATTTTCATGGTTACACTGCTTATTTTACCACCAAGTAACTGGAAGACTGAACACTTGCCTGTTGGTGTTAAGCAGTGAATTAATTTCTCTTTTTTTTTTCTTTTTTTTTTTTTTTTTCTTGCATATATATCTTTGCTTTACCTGCTAAACTGTCTTTATCCTATTTTGGCTCTTGGCCCATCTGATCTCTCGCTCATCCCCCAGAAGAGGCATAAACAGTGACTGGATGGAAGCTTAGCTACCAGCTGGGTCCAACCCACCACAGGCACATAATTTTCCTGGTTATAGAAAATAATTTAATATTGTGTTACAATGAATATGAACCTGCAACATCTGCACACGTAATATATGAGTATAAAGAGATTTGTGGAGAAATAATCAGAAGGTATCACTAGCAAGAAATGAGGTCTTCCACTGTGAAGTGACATATTTCTGTTTACTAGATTTTATAAGAACAGATTTTTATGGACTTCTATGTACAGGTAAAGCCTTGAGACCTTTTCCTGATGATTTATGCTCATTTTACTTATGAACTGAATGTTACATATTTTCAAGACAGTTTACTTACTGTTTTCTATCTCATGTTAACTTATGATTTACATGCAGAATATAATTTTTCTAAGGGATGAATTTGAATGGATTTTGCCTTCTCCTCTTTCCTACTGCAGGGAGCATATCACTATTTGTTTATGTGTCTTTGTAAATGGTAAGACACACCTCTGAAGGCAGGATAACTGAGGTTCTTATTACTAGATCCCTTGGGGTGGATTAGAGTGAAATGACACTGAATGACTAGTGTTTTTATATATATACACATAGCCTGTTTATTTTAGAATGTTTTGGTTGAAATGGAAAGGAGGTATATTGCTGCTTTCATTATTATCTATAGAAATCATCATCATGGCTAGGCTTCGTGAACGAAGATTTACAAGGGCTCTACCCACACTTGCTACAAGCACGCTGGTGGC
>JAWWEE010000105.1:89088846-89105365 GCA_035221455.1 Xenops minutus | reverse complement strand
CCCTTCCCTGATTGGTCTATTGTTAACCCTTCCCCTTGAATCCTATTGGCTGTGAAGTCTATAAAAGACCTGGCCTGGTGAATAAACTCTCTCTGCTTTCCTGCCCTTGCTGTGTCTGGGGGACAACGCGGGCCAAACACGTGGCCTGGGGAGGGGACCAGGAAAGTGGAGAGCGATCCCAATTCAGCCGTCGCACAAACATACTAAAGTAAGAAACTATTACAAAGAAACTAGATTTTTAACTGTAGTATCTTGCCACAAAATTATAAATAGGTAGATTGGAAATCATTTTGTTGTGAGTTTGTGAAACATTACGATTTTATAGGGCTAGAGCATGGCATTTCACATACAGACAGGTATGACACATCACATATCATCAGCCTTGCAGACACTCTTTCACAGAGGTGGAAAACCAGCTTATGCCTGTTAAGATGCCAGTTAACATGTGTCTGTACACCATTTTACTCTTCTTTAGAAAGTACCTTAGACTAAATACACAGTTGTCAGTTTTTTCCTTATGATTCAGGCCTCTTCTTTATCTTTCGGAAAAAAAGAAAAAAAAAAGCTCTTAATCCTGTTAGTTTTTAACTTGTAAAAGTATGTATGGTATACATATCTACATATCTTACCATGCCCTGTTTCCATTTTTTTTTTTTTTTTAACTCTTGACAAATTGCATTGCATTGAATGCAAATTGAATGCTCCTTCCCTTTCTCTCTCTTCTTGTTCCCCACCCTACTGCTTCTCCTTCCTGATGATTCACAGGTATGAGTCTTGCTTTAGAAGTATTGAGACACAATGTGCAAACTAAAGCTGGTGTTTTGGAGCATGGGTCATTTTTTGTAAGGGGTTCTGTCTACCACAATGACATATGTGTTTAAGAACAGCTTTGTGTCAGTGTGATCTAATCCTTTTCAGAAATATAACACTTTTGTCTCTTTCACTTTGGTGAATGATATGAAGCAGATAAAATGACAATTAAAACTGAGCCATGAGTTGATTTTTTTTTCTTTTTAAGCAAGTTTGACATTTAGTACCAAACACCTCTGAAACACTACTAGAAGATATTGTAGGATTTTTTTATAATATTGTTCCCCCTTCCTAAATAAGTACAGCCTGATTCCTTACATTTCATTGACAGAAGTTTTTCCATACTGTTTTGATCCATGTATATTGAGAGAAAACTGACATTTCAAAAAAACACACCCAAAAAAAAATCCACAATAAAAAAACAACAAAAAAGAGGCCTAACAAAACAAACAAACAAACAAAAAAAACCCCACCAAACTTTAACAAGGCAGTTCAACAGATAGCTACCATTAACAGAATATCTAGTGCTTTACTGGATTCATTACTCATTCTAAACGTCTGTGAACAACTAGTGTACAATTGTCCTCCTATGGCCTCTGCACAATTAAGCAATTTATCTGAGAACCCTTACAGGGTGAGAAACCCTAAGTGAAACAATAAAATCCTCTCAAACTCACATTGGAGGTTTCTCAGGAGCTGCATGTCTCTTCTGCATTAGGGAAAGAAATTGCTGTTTAATTTATTTGGGCAAAATTGAAATTAAGGTCATAGAAAGAAAAAGTTCAATGTTGATAAGAAAATGTATGCATACATGCATATTCATATCTATATGCATACATGCACACCTATTTAAAGATCTAAAGAATGTACTTTCTATCTAACATTCTTCTGCTTTCTATCTAAAATTCTTCCACATGTCTGGGAGGAAAATTGCGTAAGTCTAAGTCCTAAACTAATTTGCTGCAGTGATTTTTTCCAGCAAAAGCAAGATAGAATTATTTGATTTTTATTATGCAATATGATCCTTAAAGGGGAACAACATATGGCAATTAGGTTAACTACTTTAGAAAATACTCAGGAAAGATGTTCCAAAAGGAAAAACAAGAATGGAAATCTGATTTTGTCTGTTTGTTTGTTGGGGGTTTTGTGTGTGTGTGTGTGTATATTTTTGTCTTTTTTTTTTTTTTTTTAAAGAAAATTTTTGACTGTTTTCTAGTTTAAGTAGCACATGAAATAGTTTGGTGCACTTAAATTGGAGAAAAAACCCAAACATTTTGAGTAAAAATAAATGAAGTTAAAACCCAAATAGAAAACACAATCTTTGTACTTTTTTGACGTTTAGTGTAATAGTTATGTATTTTTATATATTATATAATATATATGTTAATATTATATATTATATATGTTATATATTTTTCGAATAGAAAATCTACTATGTAACAATTCATATATGTCATATAAGATAAAAGGTATAATAAGCTAAATTTTATTTGGGAAAACTTTCACTAATATTCTGTGATGGTACAACTCTCTCTGTATTGATTTAATTCACTTCTGATGTTAGTAGCATTATGCATGACAGTAAGATTAATGTGATCTGACCTCTGTAAGATAGAAGACTAGGAGAAACTTAATTCAGAGCGAACATTGGAAGAGGTCGCTATAAATATCACTCATTATTTTCCTGCTAGTCTTCATAGAGGCTGTAGAAAAAGAAATGAACTTTTATTTACAATATCAAAATCTGCAGATATATAAGCAGCATCATTGCTATATTTTCTGCTGCTGCAGCAAATTTAGCCATATATTCTCCACCAGTGCCTCATTATTTTTCATTTTTGAAGGAAAAAATGTATATTACACCCTAATTTAGTCCTTAGCAGAAATGACTAACTCAGGACCCTGAGAAAGACTCAGGTGTTGTTCATAAATTGGATATGGGGATGCTGTTGCTTTGGATTAGGAAGTGAATAATTTATAATAACTAATGTGAGACACGCCGACAGCCAATTTCAATATTGTTGGATTTGTTTTTCTAAAGTAATTTAAAAATCATATTCATCTTCTGTTGCTGGGTTGGAAGTGGTTGATTAAAATTTTTCAATATTTGGATTTTGAATTCAGTTGGTTATTTATTATTAAATAGATTGGCAGCATAGTATTTCTGAGTCCTTACAGAAAGGTGAAAATAGTTTGGAAGCAAAAATGAAGAGATATAGTGCTGGGGCTGTGAAGGGTTTAAGATTTTGAGAAAAATACTGGAGAGGTGAGAACTCAGAAAAACACCCAGGTGAAAAGTATAATGCTTTTCTATTGCTGCCCTTTCCTTATTAAAATCTGTCTTAAAGATACACTGTTCCCACGAGGGACACAAAACCAAATTTTTATATTTATGAAATACAAAACCTATGGGCTTTAGCGCATATTGTCTGCACTTCTTCATCTGCTAATTATTTTTCAAGCTCTTTGGAAAAGATTTATGTCTTTTGCAGGATGACGAGAAATCAACAGAAAACATTTCATATACACAGTACAATATTCAAGATTTCCTTTCAATTATAATCACACTATATAAAGTGAAAAAGTACCTGTGAACTAAAGTTTGCTTAAATATAGTAGCTCCTAATTTTCAACTGTTCTTCTTGCCAATATAGTTAATGGCTGAAAACTAGGAACAAGTTGTCATCAAGGAGACATGTAGGTATCTAAAATAGTCTTTCACAACCCTGCTAGCTGTCTCAAAGAACAGAAAATTAAAAGGAATAGACAGGGCATATGTTCCACCACTTTTCATTCCCCAGTATCTACATCTAGGCCAACTGGAGATTTTCTTTCCACTCAGCTATAAGACATCTCAGCTGTAAGTCAGATAAAATGAGTAGGCAAGCCTAAGTTTTTAATGTCCCACATAGGTTTTAATTGAAGAGATTTTGACAAATACATAAAAGTGTAATCAAGTACGTGGCCCTGTCCTCAACTGACTTTGTATGAGGCTCAGTCAAGGCATGGTCTTAGAAGACAGGATGTAGACAGTGTATGGAAAGTGAAATTTCTGCTAGAGGTACCTTGAGCAAGGGCTTTTAATAGCGCAGGGGTAGGAGATACTGGTTCTATCTCCTTCATAACTAAACATAGAAGGAAGGGAAAACATTGACATATAGCTTTCATTCTTGTAATAATCTTAAGAAATACTATTGAATGACATAACACTAGAAAGACTAGAATCACCTCAATAAAACTACAAAAAGAGATTCAGCACTATCAGAAACTTAGATGGCTAAAACATTAAAGCAACTACAGCAAGAAAATATAAAGTCACTGCGCATGCAAGAAGTTCTGAGCATTTGTTATCGTGTACTTCAAAGTCCTTCTATCCAACTCCTTTTGTTACAATCTGGTCCAACTTTACTGGGTGTATATCCTAATTTCAGGCTTCAATAGATTTTGCCTACCCAAACCCTTGTAAAGCCATTGGTTCTTTGGTACCTTGAGTTAATGCCCAGAGAATAACTACACATTTTTCTCCAAGAGATTCTTTTTCATTTGGTGAGAAAATAGGCATTTTGACAAAAAAGGTTTTACAAAGAAAACATGCAACTTCACAAAAGCATTACAACAGGTTACTAGGATTAGCAAACATTGCTATAGAGAACCTTTGTTACACTTAGCAGACACAAACTCCATGCAACTTATAGTGAGGTACCCATAACTTACAGAAATGTTTAGGTTACCTACAAGAGGAAGAAAAGAATAAGGGAACAGAGATTAAGAGAAGAAAGAACACTGAGAAGGTCACACATTCACAGCTTCAAAGACAACAGGCCAAGACCCCCAAGGGAGATCTCCTGTGAGTGTTCTTATCTGCTCTGGTCACTGTGGCCACGCCCCCCAGGCGGGACCTTTGGTTCACTGGCCACTCACTGTCCCCCTTGCCCAGAGTGACAGGTGTGGCAGCCAATCAGAGGCTCCAGGGTGTGGTGTGGGTGGTTACCAGGTAGCTCCATTGACGGGCAGGTGCCCCGTGCTGTTCCATGCCACGTGGGCACAGAACCATAATCACTGAACTGGTGTGTAACAGCTTTGAAATATCATTTTCAGTTAGGAAAGCATATAATGGCCTAGAATGACAGTATATAATACATGCAGTTATTCTGTGGAGTATTTGTCTCTTCCTCTTATTTTCTCCCTCAAGCAAGGATTTCCAGGAAAGTCATTGAGTCACCATCACCGGGGATATTTAAAAGACTTATAGATGTGATCCACAGGGACATGGCTTAGTAGTGGACTTGGCAGTGCTAGTTCTAGGTCACATTGCCAATAGTTGAAGTCATCTTCTTGCAAGGCACCATGTGTGTTTCACTCCTATGCATTTGAAAACAAAAAGGAATGTATTTTTAATTCTAAATGTACCTACCAAATATAAAGCAAGCAACCAGGGTTTTATTGCATACCATATTTGTGAATGAGGGGAAAAAAACCCCAAATACACCTTGGCCTTAATAACTGCACAAAAAAAGTGTATCTAAATAAACAACTGTTTTGACATCTACTTATAGTAGTAGTGATTTCTTATTGTTTTTCTAATAGTAATGATTAAATCAATTTTTATATATTTCTAGTATGTTGCAAAATAGGTATTCATATTTTCTCATTTAACAGTCACCATGAGACCAAGACTTCACATTATAGTTGCACATTAATACATTCACTTTTTTTAATATCCAGTGGTGCTGAAAGCAGAAGAGTAGATTTAGGCAGAAGAAAGGGATTAGGATGACATATTTTGTAGTAATGAGGCCTTAGATCTGCTTATATCTGGGCTTGAAGTAACATTTCTTTACCTTTATTCTACCCAAGGACTTTATATAATTTTCAGATGTATGCAGTATTATAATGCAAACTACTTTTTTCTTAAAGTTATAGCTCACTAAAATTCTGGCATTAGGATATGGAACATATTATATAGTAAGACAACTGAAAGAAGCATAATTTTGTTCTGAGACTGCTTATAAATTTTTGTATTTCCAAACTTATTCTGATTTACCTGTGATTGTAGCTGATCAGAGACCCAGGTGTATCTTTCTCATTCATCTGAGTAAAGTGTAATTAAGGGCTTCTGTTGGAGTCATCTGAAAGATATGTTCTAATAACAAGAGCTTGTGCGTGCAAAGAAAGAAGCTGAACATAAATTTAGGTTCAGAATTAGAATGGATATGTCCAGCTGGCACTGGAGTTTAATAAAGAGAGAATAAACTGCAATATTTCTCATATTTTTTCTGTTGATTCATTTTTAAGAACCTTGGTTTACTGGAAAGGATATTAGTCAGCAAAAATTTACTATTTTTTAGTTTGATTTTGAAGTATATGTTATTCCACACACCTTCTCCAGAACAATATGATTAAAGCAGGCCCTAGAAAAAATAATTTTTAATCTTTTTTTCACAATTTAATTCTGGTTGCACCAAAATGATTTTAAGTTTCAAAGTTATCCACAATAGGTATTAATTAGGTATTAATTAGGTCATATGCAATAAGATTATGTCTTTTCCTATATTCTGCATAGGGTAAAATATGTTGTGGAAGTTTTGAGAATATTTTGGGGAATCAATTTTAGAAAAGAATCTTATCTAAGGCTGGGAGTTTGTTTTACTTTTTCCTTCATTAACTGATTGATTGCAATTTCTTAAATTTCTACTTTGTTTGTCACTAGATCTGGAAATATTTCCTGCATCCTGACTGGCTTTCAAAATATTTATCTATTTCTTTGTGAATGTCCTTTTTGATTCTTAAGTTACTCTCTGGATGTAGTTGATTTGACAACGGAATGAAAACTCATCAATAAACCTTTTTTTTTTTCTGTCTTTGTGCTCTTTGTGCCATCATGAGTTTTCAGAAATGTCAAAATTTGTTTTCCATGTCATTTTTTCCAATATATTTTGAGTAAGAAGATTGAGTATCACAGACACTTCTACCCAGCCTAATTCTGCCAGTGACTGTTAGACAAAATGTTTCTTTTGTGGTATGCTATAGTTTCTGGAAAAGATTCTCACATCACCTCTCAACATCTAAATGAATATTTTAAAAATCAAGAAAAAATTCAAGAGAAATATTAAAATCAGTTCATACAGCTGTATGTAATATGCTGATTACTATAGTATATAGTTGCAATATGTACATTGTAAACACAATGGAACACTGTATAATATGTCGTATTAAACTGCTCAGAATTGCCTCTATCCTTATATGTTGAAGAAGCTTCTCAAATTCCCTTTGTGCCCTTCCAACACGCCTTTTCATCATGATGGTGTTGATATAACTATTTGATGAAGTGCTTTGAATTCTGAGGGAGCAGATGTTAGCTCTATAGAAGTTATGTTATCCTCCTTGGTGGTTGGACACATAACTTCTAAGGGGAGAGATTGTTCAATAAATAATTAATAACAAGAAGCTTTCCTAGGTAGATGAGAGACAGATCCTATTTAAAGTGATTTTGTCTCAGTGGTTGATCTGTCTAACTCCAGGGTTATTTTATCTCAAACTTGTATTAGTTCTGCTTCAATTAGCATTTTAGTCCCCAGTGGGGCACTGCTGATTAATTAGTTATTGTTCAGTAACTTCATCTTCTGGCCCTGACTCCAGCCACTCAGTCTAGTGTATATTGATCAGCTTCTGGATCTGTGGCATGTTCTTTTTAAATGACTGATTGGTCTGAGTGAACCAGATATTGACCTTGACATCAGTTCAGTAACATATTTAAGCACATGTCCAGGTCTAAGAAGGAGATTAATGCAACAAATTCAACTAAACTATTTATTTCTGCTTAAAGTTAGGCAGATACTTAAATGCTACAACACAGTTGAAACTTTGGCTGATTGTCTTGTTGGTGAAGCATCTAGGAGGTTAGAAGTGTAAAAACACTGAAACGTGGACATTTTTTTAAATCCATCTTATCTATCTCAAACTCTGAGTCATATCAGATACCTCCTATGCATATAAGAGCATAAAAAAATCTTTGCCAACAACAAATCACTTACAGGAGATGGTTCTTTCTAAAAATCTGACTTCTAACACTTTATGAAGGCCTCAGTACAAAATACACACACCTTCCTTTTGCCAGTAAAATGCTTTTTGCTTGAGTGGGACTGTGTAGGGAATGATGAGTTAGTGTCAGTAACTTCTGCTGTTCTCATATAAAAGATTGCACTGTAGCTGGAACTTTCTATGCAAATTTAAGATGCTACAGAAAAGTGATCTTGTAATTTCATAAACAGTCATTCTTAATGTTTGATGTTTTCTTGTTCTAATGTGCCGAACAGATATCATAAACTAACTTTAGCTGCATTTTTGTTTAAATTGTATGATAACAGTTTCAGTTTTGTACATAAAGGGCATTATAATAAGAACACAAAAGTGTGGAATACTAAGATAAGAGAAGTTTAGGAGATGTCACAGTATTGCTTTGACTATGTTCATGATCTTTTAATTTTTTTTTTTATTTTATTTTTTTTAAAGCTAGTTAAAAAATCTTTTTCCTTGCTTTCTTGGTTTTATAACCCAAATTTTAAACTCTGGTCATGATTTGAGATAGAGAAGAAACAAAGTTTTGATCTGCTTGTGCAACTTAGGCTGCATAGAAGAGGTCAGGGCCTGCCTGAATGCAGATGAAGAGTTCAGGATTATAAATATGCATGGTGAAATGGACCTCTGGCGGACTTTATAAACACCTGTAAAGAAGACACTGGCATTCCAGAGACTCTTCATTCTTGAATCTACTGTTGGAAAGGAATGCCAACTGAGAAATGGACAGATAATTATGTGTGAATTTCTGTGTGAACTATGTGTGAATAAATGTGTATGTGTTTTTTGAATACATGTATGTGGCTTGTTGATAATCATGGTGTTATTAATAATTCTACTGATAATAGCAACTTAGTGTTTAAATGCTTTCATAAGAAATATAGATTGTGATCTGTGCTGCTCTCTGCCTCAAAAAGATGAACATTATGGGAGTTTTCCCAGCTTGAGCATCTTAGTTATGTATCTACCTTTAGGTATCATCCATGTTTCTCTGATCTTTTTAGCCCCTATTAATTTAAGAAAATACCTTGCATCTTGAAGCATTAGTGGAATAAAAAAAGGTATACCATTTTCTTAATTGGGCTAGTGTGTAACACTGGACATCTGTGCTATCCCTCTAAAAGATTAATGTAACTTGAGTATTCTCTAGCAGAATGTGCTGTTTATAAGAGAAATTGTGTGAAATACTGCTCTTCAAAGAAGTTTTGATTATGTGTTTATCAAAAAAAGTTTTTTATAATCAACAATATTTGGGAATTGAGCCTAAAGAAATTCATGTGCTTTTAATTTTTTTTTTTCCCTGTGAAATGGAAAATCTAGAAGGTAGCAGAGAAAATAAGAAAGCTAATATAATTTTCATAACCTGTGAAAAGTGTCCTAAATGCTTGAAACACTGTTCTTTTTTGAATTGCTTTCACTGATTTATTTTAAAAAAGTCTCAAGTTACAGAAGGGGAATGGAAAACTTGTCCAGATGCAGGCCAATCACTGTCTAAATTTTAGTGAGTGCTTTGATTCAGTAACTTCCTGAAGAGATGGTTTCAGGCTCCAATTCTGGACTTGTATCTTGAACATTCTCCATTCCAGTTTTTTCATCCTACCTTATCTTTATGTATTCTATACTGATTTTTGCTATTAAAAATACAAAGAAAAATTCTCCTCCCATCTTTCTTGTGAAATTCATGGAGAAAATAGTAACTAAAATCCAAGAATTCTCTCAAAGTTTAAGTTTCCTAAAAAAAAAAAACCACTTAAAAGAATCTTTAGACATATTTAGAAGACAATGTAAACAGATGGCATGCTGGGTTTTTTGCTTCCTCTGTGGTTATTTTAAGTAATTAGAACATCCCATACCTGAAGCTTATAGGAGAATAATTTAAATAATTTTATTTTGTTGATATTTGAATTGATTTTTTCATTGTCAATACGGAATAAGTTATATCAGGGACACAGCATACTAAAAAAAAAAGGAAGAAAATTTAAATTTAGGATGTGATAGAACATTTGATTTCACAGTTCAAGTTGTTATACTGTACTGCATAAAATAGTTTTCTCTATTATAGACAATGTAAATGTTCTAGGTAATTTTCATGTTACTGTGTTTTGGGTGGGTTTTTTGTTTGTTTTGTTTTGTTTTTTTTCTTTGAGGTAATCCTAGTTGAAAATTTGACCACCAATAAAGAGTATTAAGTGAGTGTTTATGATTACTGTGAGGAAAGGCAAGAAACAGCATGATAAATAAATATCATGTTGATTTAAATCAGTGACAATTGACCTGGAACTGCTGCAAGGCACTGGCAGAAAGCATAACCACCAGGAGCCACAATATATATTTTACTAGTCTACTATACAAAAAATGCATGTAAAAATTTATTATAAAACAAAGGTTAAAACTTTCATCCATTAAATTACATATAATTTGCTGCACTAACAGGATTATTTATGATGGGTCCAAAGTGGTTTCTTACATTATAAATCAGAAGTGAAACTCTACAGTGCTGTTAGATGAGGGTGGTTAGTAGTGCAGCAAGACAGGCAATTGTCTGATATCTTCACTCTACAGAAGTGTCTATAGATAGAAATACTAAAGGGGGCGTTTGGAGACTTCCTTATAGTGAGAAGAAGATTCCTGCAATCTTGATGATCAGATTCTTTAATGCCGTAAACTGCAAATTAAACAATAACTGCTGGCCACGCTCTCTCTGCACTCTGAACCCTACGTAAAAGGTGGATTCACTCTTTACTTCTCTTTCTGTCTCACTGGTACATCTGCTCCTCACCATAAGGTGAGATCTAATAAAGGAGATCCACTTCAGTGAACACAGTGTCAAGCAATTATTTCCTTTCCAGAGGTTAACATCATCTCTATGTTTATGAAAAGTCCTCTACATTTTTAATTTCAGTTGCATTTTCTGCACTTTCTTTTATCCAAGAAACCATTTTTTTTTTTCCCTGAGGTTATGGGTGTTCATGGAGAAAACTTAAAAAAAAGAGCAATCCAAAGAAACCCATAACAACTACAACTTACATTTGTGCTATTTCCCTTTCAGATTTTTTATTTTTATTACCAATTGTTAAGATACTGAGTGACCTGTGCTTCATTTTCTTGCTCTTTAGCAAAACACTTTATATAAGCTGATTATATTTCAAATTTAAGAAGAGAGCTTCAATTCTTTTGAATGTTAGCCAGTTATGAAATAATGCAGTTTCTTCACTTCCAATTATTTCTCATGTATTATTTGGTGATTTTTTTTTTTTTTTAAATTGAACAATGCATATTACAGTGTTAGTAATTATTCAGGAAATGGACATACCCATGAATATTTTAAAGTAGCCCTTGGAAGTTTTACTTTTATGTCCTTACATCAGAGAATTACTTTGTTAATTATTTTTAAAATTTGCTATGAAGCCAATAATCTGTATGTGATCTACCAAAAACCTTTGCAAAATAACTAGTTAAAAAAATCAATATGCCTGATAGAACCTAGTGTCAGCATCTTTTCTATTATAAAAATTAGATATGTATTTCTTTGTCATTTGAGTGTTAAACTACAGACATGGTTATTACATCCTTTGCAGACTGCTATCTCTATGCAGATCTGTATATGTGCGTGCAAAGGACTTAGACACACACAAAAATGTAGCTGTGAAAAGTGACCTGGGATTGGAGTAAGTCACTCAACTGTAAAACATGACATTTCAAATTCCTGTGAAAGCAGCCTAAATAAAATGATTTATCACACAATGCAAATGTATCTTCAATAAGACACTGAGGTATTCTCCCTAAGTTTCTTTTATTGTCAAGAAAAGAATAGGTGCTATCAGATTGGGAATTGAGAAGTACAGGGGCTTCTAGATTGAGAATTGCAGGAACTATATTAGATACACACCTGAGGATGCAATGAATAGTGCTTTCAATTGGTTTATTTCCTTCTACTGAATATGAAAGGAGTCTACATACAAGTCTGATTAATTCAACTATATAAATCTCCACAACAGATTTCTGAAAGCAAGTGAGGTGAATCATGCTTTTCGTGGATGCTTTTCAATTATTTGCTTTATTTGTTCAGTTTTTGGTTTTGTTTTGTCTTGGGTTTTGGTTTTGTTTTGTTTTGTTTTGTTTTACATTAGAGATGGCTAAAAGTCCAGACTGTCTCTGTAAAACTTCATTAGCTCTTGTTAGTAGCAAGACCTATTTTAAATTCATACTTTAGATATTTCTGGACTTAATATTTGCCATATCTTATGATTGTGTTTTCAAGTTTAGATTCTACACACATTGGATCTGCGACATTTCTGCAAAACATGAATTTAAACAAAAAGAAAGTGGGTGGATTTTTGGTTGTTTTGTTTTGTTTTGTTTTGTTATTGATGTTGGTTTGAGTTTTGGAGTTTATTTGGTTTGATGTGGTTTTGGGATCTTTTTCCCAGCAAAGGATATAACTCTGGTGAGATCCAATGCCCGGGAATAAGATTCATTTTTCTTGAGGAATTTCAAAATTGTATCACTATAAACATCATCTTAATCGCTTGATTATAGGAGAGAGAAAGTGATATAATAAAAATTTCAGCTGCTGTGCAAACAAAGATGTGAGATCTACCAGGTATGAGAGAAAACAGAGTAGGATTTCATGTATAACCTTTATAGCTAAAGCAACCATTTATGACAGTCGGCTGAAATATTTATTTATTTTATTCATGACGTTTATAATGTAAAATTTAACTGAAATGCCCAGAGTAATAATAGACACTCAAAATTCTTCCTTCCTAGGTGGATGCTCTTACATCTGGTTACCTCCAATTGCTTTAACCATGTTCTCTCTCCCTCGTGTCATTTATCTCTTTCTCTAAAGGGAGTAGTCATAATGAGTGTCCCAAAGTATTTTACAGTACATAGTTTGCAGTTGTTTTGAAGGAGACTGAAGAATTTGTATTAATGTTGATGCTTGCTCTTTGAATGTGAGTGATTACGTCCCTACTTTAGGGGACGACTCAAGACCACAAACTTGTAGAGAATGCCAGTCCTTTCAGATATCTGGATTTGAGGCCACTAATCCTCAGAAATCTATATTTACTGTTGGTATCCTAGTTATAGTTAACAGTTCTGACTACATTATTTTTGGTTTACACCAAGCAAGCCCAAGCCAAATTTTTCCCCTAAACTTGATACTTTTTTTCACTGTCTGCTGGATGAAGACTAAAAACTCCAGTTTTTTAGCTTTGATATTTTGAAGTAATCCAAATTTCAAAAGCCATATTGGAAGGAACATCAAATATGTATAGGACTCAGTGAAACAGATCTTCTAGGTCTGCATTGACTGCATTGTTGGAAATAAAATAGCATGAGGTGTTAGTGTTTCAGACCATCACTGTCATACTGATGGATACAGATAGGATAGACATGCCTAGATATAATCAGTATTAAGATGTCTTATTCGTGAAGTTTAGTGCAATGCTTTAATGAAGGCACACAGCTCTTGATACAAGAGGAAAAGAGTCAAGCAAAAGCAAATTAAACATGAGGCTGCCTCATTTCTCCCACAGACTTTAAAAACCATGACAATACACTTTAATGAAAGTAGACAGGTACTGAGTTTCTCTATCTCCAGGTAAGAGAGCCTGACCTTTTAATATGTACATTTTTTACAATTGTACTTGTTTCCTTTCTGATGGATATAATATCCTTGAGGTCATAAAAATGTCTCTGTCATTGCTAGTATGATCTGCATAGAAAAAATAAAGCCCATTAGCACCTCAGCTATTTAATGGTACACTGTGATGTACATGTGGCTTCAAATGCTGCTTATTGAATGGAAAGGATGTTGATTCAGTAATTTTATTTCACAGCCTAATTTAGGTGAGGTAAATGCTTTTTCTGACAATTTCCTTTTTAACAAGTTCTCTCTAAAATTAGAATCTCTCTTAAAGACAAATAAGTATTTCACAGAACTTGTGGTAAGGAGAGAGTTATTTCTGTAGTACACAAACTTAAGTCAAAAATCTCCAATAAATTATTTTTTTCCTTACTGAGTTGTTCAAAGAAGAACTCAAAGACACTATAAATAAGCAACTGCACTAAATTCAGTAAGATTCTTCATCTAAAACAAGAAGAACTGGTGTGTGTTAGTATCTGTACAAATGGATAAGGGAGATGACAAGGAAAAATTTATATAAGGTAAAAAAGAAGTTGAAATTTTATTGAACTATATTAATCTTCAGAAAAACTCAAAACAAAACAAAACCAAAACAATCTTCCCTCCAAAACCCCCAAAACACAAACAAAAACAAACGAACAAACTAACTAACAAAAAACTAACACAACAGTTCATCTGTATGTTATGAAGTTAACTGAAAATTATGTTTCTTCAGTAATGCCAGTCAATGACTGTATAGATATAAAAGAATTTGTTTCTCTGAATTAAAATTGAATAAAATTGAATGCACAATATATTCATACAATCAGACAAAAATTCCTGTTACTGAACAATGTGTTTAGCTGAGATGTTTCCATACATTCAAATATCTTGAAAAAAATTAGCAGAGATGCAATTCAGCTTCACTGGTGGACAACACAAAAGAAACTGGACTGGTGTTTGCTTTGAGGACCTTGGTGTTTGTGAAACACATCTTCAATAATTATATGATGTGCTTTCTTCCTTTACTGATGATGTGAATTTTATAGATGGCATCTAAAATGTTTTAAGCACCAGAAGGCTTAAGACAACAAGGTCAGAGCTCATCTGAACTATTTAACCACCTTGAGACAAATGAATGTACATGAATTATTGCACTTAAACGTACCACTTGTGGCAAAGCAAATATGTTCTCAAATTTATTTTTTTTTCTCATCAAATGGAGTCAGGTTTCAGTACACACTATCCAGCGGCAGCCTATCCACATGTTCTAGACTGTTGGTGCTCTCTAATGGATATTGGGATTTATCCATTTCTAAGTACACATACACCTAAATGAGAATGACCCATAGAGTCCTTTAATTAAAACTCTCATTGCCCACTTGTTTGCCACTCTGATTCATGCATCTTTACTAGTCCATTGATAAGATGTTAGATACATTGTGAATGCAGATTTTACAATTTAAATTTCATTGAAAGAAGACTTGAAAACAAAAATCTCTTAAATAAATTAATTCTGTTACCAACCCTAGAAAACTATTTCATTTGCTCAAAATTGGAGATTTTCTGTACTGATTATTTTACTGTTCCTTTGAAGATATTTTTCTTCCTTTTTTTTTGTTTTAAATTTTCATAGGGTATCTTAATCAATCTTTTCATCCTGACTGGTAAAAAAATCACTCCATTTCAATTACCAGCTTCTTTATTCCAACGATTTTCAAAGAGGTAAGATGCACCCTAAAGATTGAAATAAAATTAGTACCACCTGGTTCAAAAGTATTTTTACATGTAGAAACAAGCAGCAGATCG
The DNA here is from genome assembly GCA_035221455.1 of Xenops minutus. Lineage (NCBI taxonomy): Eukaryota > Metazoa > Chordata > Aves > Passeriformes > Furnariidae > Xenops > Xenops minutus. Next base: position 89,090,037 of record JAWWEE010000105.1, on the reverse strand, counting down.
TAAGCAAGGCCTTTCAGAAACTCTTTCAAAAGATAAACTCTTTTAGGAAAAATAATATATCTTTAACTGAATAAGCAAAAGTCAGAGAGTATATAAACAAAGCAAAAAAAAAATTCAACTAGTAGCTCAACTACTGATAAAAAAGAGAATAGTTTTTATAACGCCTGAAATACTGTTCCGGCAAAATATTCATCTGCAATGTAGAACTTTTCCACATAGTTGATACTTAGAAAAAGGGAATAAACAACCATATAAAATAAATTACAATAAAATTTTAATTCAATATGCCCAAACAGACAGCAGATGTTATACCTTACTGAAAAAACCCTTGTATAATTGGTCTTGTTCAAAATCACAGAATAGATGTCTTGGTTCATATGTTAATAAACCAGAACTGCTGATTAAGACTTTCCTTTAGAAATAATAGAATATGTAAACAACATGAAACATGACACTATGGATCACACACAGAGTAACACTGTTAGAGCAGGAGGACAAGATGACCTCCAGAAAGTGCCTTCCAAACTCTACTTTTTATAATTATGCAATTCCATATGCATTGAGGAATTTGACTTTTTCTCAGACTCAAAGACTCCTAGAAAAAGATGAAATCTACCTGACCAAGTAGTACATAAATATTTTTGCCTACAGGCTAGGCAATCTAGTGGGAACAGCTTTAAACAAAGAGATAAGGAAACAGTGAACAAGAGAAGGGCTGGGGAATGAAGGGATTGAAAGCAGTCCTGAGAGAAGGACTTGAGTGTACCGATGGATGACAAGCTGGACATGAGATGACAATGTGCGCTCACAGCCCAGAAAGCCAATCATATTCTGGCCTGCATCAAAAGAAGTGTGGCCAGCAGGTCACACCTCTACTCTGCCCTTGTGAGACTCCACCTGAAGGACTGCATCCAGCTCTGGGGTACTCAGCACTGGAAAGACATGGACCTGTTGGAGGCAGACTAGAGGGCCATGAAAGTGATCAGAGGGCTGGAGTATATCTATTAAGAGGAAAGGTTGAGAGTTGGGCTTGTTCAACCTGGAGAAGCTAAGGCTCCAGGGAGACCTTTTTGCAGCCTTTCACTCCTGAAAGGGGGCTTTGTATTCAGGTAGGATTCAATGTGGGTATTTTTGGTCTGTGTTTGGCCCAGCCACCTGTGAGAAGCTGGGTTTTGTCATGCCAAGTTATGG
>JAWWEE010000105.1:89056375-89075709 GCA_035221455.1 Xenops minutus | reverse complement strand
GCTGTGAAGAAGACAACGACGATGAAGGAAGGGTCCCGAGCCCCCAGACCCAATTCCCGACGGGGTGTGCCGAGGGCGGAATGGAGCAGGACTGGGGGAAATAACGGAATGGAATTGGATGGCCATTATTATAAAATCTTGAAACTCGGGTTAAACGGGGAATCCTGTGTAAATGTATTCCTGGAGCCTGGAGGCTCATTAAAGCTCCTGCTCACTTATCTTCTACTAAAAGTTGCCTGGAGTTTTTTTTCCTCGTTCCTTACGGCAACAAGAGGGAAGTGAAAACTTGTTTTCTTTCTCTTTTCTTCTGTGTATATGTGTGTAAATATATATAAACTGATTCATTTCTGCTGAAATTCAGTTTGCAGTTGTTTGGTTTTTTCTCCTCTTCCCTCCTTTCCCTGTGGCCGAGAGGACCTTTGAGGTCTTTGTCCTGGGCCTTTGGCACTTGATGTTTGGCCAGCATCAACCGGTCACAGTTTATCCAGCTGTGTGCTGGATGTTTTGTCCATCAGGATCCTGTGAGAGACAGTGGTAAAAGCTGAGATCCAAAAAGATGACATCAACTGACTTCCCTTGATCAGCCAGGTGGGTAACCTTGTCATAAAAGGAAATCAGATTTAATAAGCAGGACTTTCCTCACTTGAAGCCATCCTGGCCGTGACCAATGACTGCATTGTTTTTCAGGTATTTTTCAATACTTTCCAGAATAATCTTCTCCATAACTTTACCAGGCACTGAAGTGAGACTGACAGGCCTGTAGTTTCCGAGGTCCTTATTCTTTCCCTTCTTGAAAATTGGGACAATATTTGCCAGCTTCCAGTCAGCTGGGACCTCTCTGGATTCCTAAGGTCACTCAAAAATCTTCAAGAGAGGTTTTGCAATGATATCAGCCAGCTCCTTGAGCATTCCAGGATGAATCCCATTAAGCTCCATATATTTGTAGGGATCCAGCTGATATTTATTTGACTTTGTCGCCAAGCAATAAGCAGGAATCAATACTGTCTATCAATAATCATTAATTCCTGTACCTAGTAATGAATATTTTTAACTCTTATATTATTTAGACACACAAATTTTGTCCACTCTAGTTAATGGAATGCTTCATGCACTGAGACCACCTGGCACAGATTAGTTTGTGTTTGCACAGTTAAACTATCTTCCCAATGAAAGGCATATCTGGACTGCATTTGGGAAATGTATATATCCTGTCATGAGCCCTGTCTGGACATTGACTGGCAGACTGCTAAATAGTCCAGGGCAAAATACAGCACAGAACATGATAACAGTTTACCAGTTTTCATTACAGGAATATACTCTATTTATATTCAGATGTTTCTGATAGTTCTGCCTCAACCTGTGAATCTGGGCCTAGCACAAAAATTAAGAATTAATGAGTTACTTAGGTCATGAAACAAAGAAGAGGGAATTATTCTTCTTAAAGAACAATTTTATAAAATAAGAAGGTCTGAAATAGAAATATTAATAGATTTTTGTCATAAGAAGGGCAAGATTCTGCAGTGTGGTAGAATACTCCATGAGAATTTGCTGGATAAACTTCCTTGCTGATTCAAGGATACTCTGTAGTAAGGTAACCTACCTATTTAAGACCGTAGGCATTCCAAGTATATATTTTTAAACTCAAATTCAACAGAACTTTGATTCCTTCACTGGGAATTAAACCTACTGAGAGAAAGGGATTTAAATGTTGGCACTGATTTTTCATGTGAACACTATAATTAAATTAGTGGGGCTGTAAGAGCAATGGCATATGCAAAACAAGGTGGGATTTACATTTGTATAAATTCTGAAATACACACTCTTTTAATGAGTAATTGTGAAGAGCCACTATATATGATTAATTTTAGAGCCAGAGGGGAAACTGCGTGTCACTAAACAGTGGAGTTGCCCTACTTACAGTGCAGGTGTATGAACACTGTTTGCACAGAAGTGAATAGTGATCATGAAAATTGGGCAAAGGCAAGAAAAAGTAATTAAATCAACAGAGAGAGAGTGAACAGTCATGGGAGTGAAATGCAACTATCCTTGAAACTATATTCTTAATCATGAGATTCAGAAATGTGCAGGTCAGAACAGTTGCTAGGTGATCAGATTTCCTTCTGAGACAGTTTATTATGTCACTAGTGTACTTCCATTAGGGAATTACGAGGTAGTTTTCACTATAAATCTATTTGCATACAAGAAGGATTTTATAGAGTTTTATAGAGTTGATGCTTATTCTTCACCACCCAATGCTGCCTTGACATGTTATCTGTGGGGCTTTAGCTACCTCTTTATAGTGGCACAAGTCTTTCATTCAACCACTGTCAGCAGTATGTAGATGTCTTGAATACCTTTACTGTTTGAGGAAAATTAAGTGAGCTTGAATAGCTAATGCACATGGATGAATTATGTTCACTGCAGATGAAGCGAAAACAGTTTGCCTTTTTTATAACCTACAGGAGTCACTTCTGATTTTACTGATTCTCCAAGTTTTTTGGTCTGCTACCTGCAGCAGTCATTCAAATAACTAGCTAGAGGCATAACCTATCTTTCACGGCTGAGCTAAGATTTAGAGCCAGCATCTGGGATCCAAAGACTTTTAGTGGAGAATGCAAATGTCTTGTTAAGTATTACACAGAGTCTGAGAAGTAACTTTTGTGATGATGCAGATTTGCAGATTGTTCCTTTTCTTTTCAAACAGTTACTGTAATTATTGCTTGTGGACTTTCATACATTTTAGCACAGGGAAAACATGTTAATTCCTTTGACATTTTCCCATGGGTATTTTCAGCCACCCATGACTCAGTGGGAAGCATTCTTGTGAGTTTTCAGAGAATAATAAATGTGCAAGACTCCATTCATGGCAAAGCTATTCTTGTCCCATATGGCAGCTTTTCTGATCATGTTGCTGTGGATGTAGTCTACCTAGACTTTGGCAAAGCCTTTGACACCATCTCCCATAGCATACTGCTGGAAAAGCTGGCAGTGCTTGGCTTGGACAGGTGCACTCTTTCCTGGGTTAAGAATTGGCTAAATGGCCAGGCCCAGAGAGTGGTGGTAAATGGTGCTGCATCTAGTTGCCATCTAATCACTAATGATGTTCCCTAGGGATCAGTGTTGGGCCCAGTCCTGATTAATATCTTTACTGATGATCTGGATGAGGGGATTGAGTGTAGCAACAGTACATTTACAGATGACACCATCTTTGGGAGGGAGTGTTGGTCTGCTGGAGGGCAGGAGGGCTCTGCAGAGGGACCTGGACAGGCTGGAGAGATAGGCCGAATCCAATGGGATGAGGTTGATCAAGACCAAGTAGCAGGTCCTGCACTTTGGCCACAACAATCCCATGGAGCACTACAGGTTAGGGACAGAGTGACTGGAGAGCAGCCAGGGGGACCTGGGAGTTTGGATTGACGGGAAACTGACCATGAGCCAGCGGCGTGCTCAGGTGGTGTAAGCGACTGTTCTAACTGGCTAGCACGTTTTCACATTGACAAGGGCAGTAATTAATTACTCTCGCAAAAGTGCGACAAGCGTTACTGAGGCAATTTGAACACCTGAGGCAGAGTTCCTTTGTAGCTGGACAAGAAGCAAAGACAGAGCTTTCTCCAGCAGCTTCCAGGAGCAGCCTCCTCACACACCGTGCCCAGTGACCACCCAAAATGGTGGACACAGACCTGGGCTCTCTCTGCAGGGCAGGGCTCTCTTCATCGACCTGGGTGTCATTTCTGGGCTGCTGGCAGAGATGTTGAGGAGCCCTCAGGGTGTGACTGACAGCAGAGGTGGGGGAAAATGGTTACATTTCTCCTTGCCTGGATATCAGCTGCCTGGCCTATCTGCACCCAGGGGGAGCCAGCCTGAAACCTAGCCCCGCAATGGTCACCCAGCAGAGGGTATAGATGGCTGTGCCCGGGGGTGCCTGCCATCCAGACATTTCAATCTCCGCTTCACCCAGCGTGTAAGCCTGGCTGCTGGTCCCACTCCTCGTCCTGCTTCCCTCTCCGTCGTTCCTCATCCTTGCCTGCCTCTCCATCATCCTTCATTCTACCTGCATCTCTGCATCTCCTCTTCGTCATCCCTCACCATGCCTGCCTCTCCTCGCCCTCACCTCCCCATCCTGCCAGTTCCTGGTTCCCTCCCCCCGAAGTCCTTCCCACTGGTGGTGGTAATTATTTTTCTAGTTCTAGCCTGCCCCTTTTTCTGTTCCCTCAATAAAGTCAGCATCTGTTTGAGACCCAACATAAGGAGTTGCATGCCTGAATCTCGCCTTCAGAGCAATCAATTTAAAAGAACCTGGTTACAATTTTCAACTGTATTTCAACAGGTGGCCAAGAAGAGAGACTGAGGTTGCAGGGGTTGTTTAGCCTGGAGAAGAGGAGGTTCAGGAGAGACCTTATCTCTCTCTACAGCTACCTGAAAGGAGTTTGTAGCCAGGTGGGGATCGATCTCTTTTCCCAGGCAACTTGCAGTAGGACAAGAAGGCACAGTCTTGAGCTGTACCAGGGGAGGTTTAGGTTGAAAATTAGGAAGAAGTTCTACAGAGAAAGAGTGACTAGGCATTGGAATGGGCTGCCCAGGGAGGTGGTGCAGTCACCTTCCCTGAAGATACTGAAGAAGAGACTGGATGTGGCACTTAGTGTCATGGTCTAGTTGAAAAGGTGGTATTAGGTCATAGGTTGGACTTGATGATCTCAGAGGTCTTTTCCAACCTAGCTGATTCTGTGATTCTGTGATTGTTAGGTGATCATTCTCTGTCTGACCAAAATGCCAAAAAGCTGCAGAATTGCCAGAGGGAGCAGTTAGAAAAAGACAGAAAAATACATTTGAACAGGCAGTCTGGTGAACCTTACCTCCTGGCAAGCCACCATACTCAGTTACAAAGTATATATATAATACTTTGTCATCCTGAGTAAGCAATGCTTTCTAGTCTGCAGAGCACCTATCACTAATATACAAAGAGACATGACCTATTTTGCATAGCAAATATCGTGCAATTAGAAAAATAAAATAATAATTTTAGGAAACATCTCTGTTCAATGATTTTAAAGCAACTTGTCTATAAAAGTAACTGTACATTCAGAAAACAACGTGTCGTACACACGTAAGAGTTGCTGTTAACTGGTAATTTTAATATGAATTTTTTTCACATTCCATATTTTTCAATCTGAAAACTAAAACTGAAAAAAAAAAAGGCTGAATTTTGGAATTAAATTTATAGATTTAAGAGGCCTTCAAAGGAAAAGTAAAAAATGCTCTCTGTAATAGGGTAAGTGAAAAATAAAACATCACTCACCAGTCCTGAGAAAAATCTTCTTAAAGTAATAATCTCCAAATGACAATAATAGATTGAATTTTATAAATAATGAATCATATCATGGTGGATATAATAGAATTGTCCAAAGAAAATGGGATTAGTTGGAGAATTATGTTTGCAAATGTGGTGTTTAACTTCAAAAAACCCCTCTTAAAACAGACTTATTTTTGGAATTTTTTAAAACATATATCTTACAATTTCACTTTTAGCATTGTTATAACAGTATATCCTTTCCTTTATTCTCTGTCAATAGTGGAATGCAATTAAATAACATTAACCAAGACAGAACCTTTTTCCATTTCATTTACAGCTTTTTTTTTGCATTTACTAGTAGCAACACTGCTGCCTCTGGATGATGCTTAGGTTTACCTAAAATAGGGAATCATCATGCACAATTTATAAATGCATTGTGCTGAACAGAATAATGGTTTATTTATGATTCTGAGGCTACATTTATACATGGAAAAGTTTTAGCCTTCTACTTTTAAAAGAGAAAATATTACTAAAATGTTAAGACTATTTTCTATAATGAGCTGTGAAAACATCAAGGAAATAGTACCCAAATAGGCTCATATCTATCAAGTCTCCAGTAGCATGAAAATCAGAAAAATAATCTGAATAATATGGTTTTGCTATTTAATATTTGGTTGAGAAGGAGGTAGTTTCTTGTCTTCTTCCTGTCTTAATGAAATTAAGTTCTAACATACTTCTTCAGGACTTTTATAAAACTTTTTAATTGTTCTGTAGCAATTTTTTGAGAATATTATGTTCCGCACAACTTAAGTACATATTGAGAAGTTGTATCTAGAACTAATACTTAAAATATTCAAAGCACTTCTAGCGTCTCATATGCTTTTCACTGAACATTATCATCAAATGGTTAATAATTTATATAAGCAGTGCCTTGCTAAGTATTCTGTCAACTTTATTTATTGTCTGAGACATGAGAAAGTTGACCAGTGGAATTCAATATTACAAATTAATGGGGAAAATCCCAATTTTTTTCTTATGCAAAAGGCTTCCACTAAAACATTAATGATGGATGTTCTATCTACTGATTCAACTTACTGCCCTTCAGGGACTACCTCATCACTTTTTTTTTTTTTTTAGCCCTTATTTCTTGTCTTCATCTATTAATGTATCAATCTTAGTTACACCTGCTTAAGAATTTTCCACAACACATTTCCTGTCAAGGTCTAGAGAGTGTCATATCTGGGTCTCTGCATTTAATACAGATTGTGGAAACTTTTTGTGAACACTGCTTACTTTATCTTAAATTTAACTAAAATATAATGAGAACGATATATATTTGGTTTAAGATGACTTTAGCTGCTTGCTGATCATGTTACAAAAAGGGGAAGTGAATTGATTTTGAGACATAGCTACAGATGGACAAATATTGCCTGGCTGATAAAACTAAGAATGTGTTTTGTGATACAGAGCTCACCCTTCCTTTACTTTCTTTCCAAGACAGTATTTATGGGAAGAGAGGTGTGACTGTTTGCTATATGAAACAGAAACCACGAATGAAATTTTTTTTTTTTTTTTTTACTGATGGCTCAGTACTTAGAAATATTACACCACTAGGTTTTAATTTTTTTTTTTTAAATCTTCACAGTTCTGTATTGAGTTTTATAGCAGAATGTTCCCTCTTTTATGACTGTGTAAAGACCCTCAGGAGACTCCTTTTGCTGAAGAACACTTTTAATATATCATGAGTAACATATCAACTAAAACTGATCAAGATTTTTTTTTTTTCAGATAGCTCTTTTTCCTTTTTATGCTCTTGAAAATTCATAATGTCCATCAGTAAAATGACCTTGTGCTCATCACATCAAACAGACTTTATACTGCTTTTATATTTTACTATCCAATCACAAGATATTTTTTATATTCTTCACTAATATTTTTGTTTATTTTTCCTGCTAGCATCAGGATTTTTTATTCCTTTTCCAGTTGCTTTTCTCCAATTCATACATTAAGGCACTTGAATCACATTGACCAGATTGTCTTCTATTCTCTATTTCTGAGAACTTCAGCCTACTGCATCCTAATTATAGTGTCTTTTAGAAGTACCTGGCTGGGGCATTAGTTCAATACCAACTCACATAGAAGAGTGTCTCCCACTGAGCCAGTAGCACTAAAAAACTTGCTGTAACACTGAAATGTTCCTTAGAGGTCTCCAATTCTACTGTTAATTCAACCAGAATCTGCTTAGCTTGTTTGGTCTAACAGGGTTACAATCCATGGTGGCAAGACTGCCTGGATTCATAGACTGTAGGAGATTTGAAAGTTTTGTGGGTTTTTTGTTTGTTTGTTTGGGTTTTTTTGTTTGTTTTTATTTTTTTTTTTTTAGAGAATAGTCTTCTAATGGAAAAATGGTCAGTCCAACAAAGATAAGCTGAAAATGCCAAATGCAAATAAATGAAGCAATAAAAAATATTTATATTAACAATTTATTTTCAAGCTGTGGAATGACAGTAAAGATACTAGCCACAATGCATTTAATGTGCAAATATATACATAATTAAAACTTCAAAAAATTATTTATTAATGCCTTATACAGTGCATACCTAAATATGTAGATCTCAGAAGACAAGGACTGAAGAAAAGATCTTGCAATTCATATTACATCTATAACCTGTGAAGTCATATATGTTCTTTTAAATGCCCTAATATTGACTGGTAGATCTGAATTAACTAGCCATTCTGAAGAATGGTAAGAATAGCTACAAATTAAGTCTGAATAATACTGATAATCTAGCTCTCAATTTGCCTACGCTAAAATATACTATCCCTGTCATTTTACTAAATTGAGTACTTTAAGCACTCTTTAAGACCATGGATAGTCTTAGTGATTTCTGTACACCTAAAGACTATTAAAAAAATGTTGTAGAAAACTTTAATGGTTTTTGAGAAACCTTCAGGATTATTGAGCATAATAATGTATAAAGCAAAATGAGAAATAGCAGTAGCAGTAGTAGTCTTGAGTGTTTGGTCTTGCTGGAACATGAAAGGTAACTGTTTTTCACCCCATGAACTAAGCCACACTAATAGTATTTGTTGAAGGTTACAAGGGATTCATAGTTACAGTAACAGCAAGAGGCCACAATTCTGGTGAAGCACTGCTCTGTTAAATCCGCTAAGCATGATAGAAACTGAATTTATTATTATTTTGCAGAACTTACTCTCAGAACTCAAGCTCCCCGGGTATTTTGAGATTTATGATACCTTTTCTCAAGTATATGACAAAAATACTTGAACTACTTTAAGTTATCATGTATAACCTGGCATATGAGTTCATGCACCTTACAAAACCTTGAAATCCAGTCATTCTTCTCATCTGTAATTGTAAAGTTACAACGCTTACCTCTTATAACATCAGTTTTTATCAGAACATCTCAAGGTGTATAACAGAAGCTGCCAGTATTAGTTCTTTAAATAATTGTTATACAAAACATATTCCTGAATTTATGAGAAAATGAAAGCAGCTTTTATGTCCACTTTTTCTCCCAGAGTGGAGGTGATAGTTACTGCTTTGCAACTTTGACACATTGGTTATAAGTTCTATACAGTCTTTTCCTACTGGTTTTTCTTTTTATGAGTTTGAATATCCATCAAGAAACTCTAGGTAATGCCAGTCATTTGATGGAGCTACTCTTTTACTAGCTGCTCTGACTGCAGCTGCTTTCTAGAAATGGCACACCATAAATCTTAATTTATCTGCTATTATGGCAGCCTCATACTCCTTGATTTCACTGTAGTGAATAAAAATATTATACCTCTAGGGTCTTCAAGTTATTATTTCCGCTGTAAAAGAGAATATACGATTATTCCACTCCTTCATTTCTATTTTCTGCTTAGTTAATATCTTAAAGATTTAAGAACCAGAAGTGCCATGTGGAGCAAACAAACACTTTAAAGTGGTCTTTCTTCTATATAGAACTAAAAAGTTTGGGTTTTTTTCAATTGCTTATCCTCTTTTTTGTTGTTGTTGTTGTTCTCATATTGTTTTACTTCTGTAAAAAGCAAAACAAAAATTATTATTCATGTCTAAAAAATGTACTGGTCAAAAGATTTTACTTTGTGTTTGCTTAAGTTTCATATTACATATTTTCCCACAAGTATAATTTTTTAGATATTTTTGGTAATGTCATATTTTAACACCAGCCAATGACCAAGATGCTTGCTTACTTCCTTGCCAGTGGGATGAGAGAGAGAATAGGAAGGGTAGAAGCTAGGAAACTCATGGGTTGAGATAAAGACAGTTTATTAGGGAAAGCAAAAGCTGTGCAGGCAAGCAAATTAATTCATTGCTTCCCATGGGCAGGCAGGTGTTCAGCCATCTCCAGGAGAACAGGGTCCCTTCATATATAATGGTGACTTGGGAAAACAAACTCAATCACTCCAGAAATGCCCGTCTTTTTCCTTTTTATCTGCAACAGTGTGGTGGAACGCTCCGCATTCCCCCCCGGCCAAGTGGTCCCTGAGATACCCTGGGAAAGAGACACACAGAGACCTCAAGGGAGGATACAGAGAGAGCATTTATTCACATGGTCAGGAATATATAAAGGCTTTTAGGGAATTTTGGTTACAACCAATAGAAATCGAGGGATAACAACCAATGGGGAAAGGGTTAACTAAGGACTAATAGGGGGGCTTCACATAGTCCTGCCAAGGCCTGCATACTAGGTTAGGGGGATAAGATTTCTCAAGGAGCTTTGGGAAGGAGAAGGGTGACTCAGGGAAAAAAAAAGGGCAAGGAATCCATTTTACAACACAGTAAAAGCCTCAATTTTTAAGGCATTTTGGCTGATTTCTTAATTTTCTTCAGAGACCCTTCTCTTGCATGATTTTTTCCACTTCTGATACTGTAAGTCTACTGCCACACTTACCCCCAGCTTCATATACTGAGCATGATGTCATATGGTATGGAATATTACATTGGAAAGTTGGGATCAGCTGTCCTGGCTGTGTCTCCTCCCTAGCTCTCAGGCACCCTCAATTTTCTTGCCAACATGGTGGCAAGATAAGCAGAAAAGGCTTTGGTTCTGTGTAAGTCCTGCTCAGCAATAGCAAAAACATATTTAGATCATCAATTCTGTGTTCAGCACAAGTTTGAAACACAGCCCCATACTAGACAATCTGAAGAAAAGCAACTACTCCAGCCAAAACCAGCACAAATGGTTTGACCTTCCTACTTCTGTATTTTGAAATACATTTGGTGGTGTCATGACATAAGGAAAGCTGTAGTGCTAAAGAAAGAGTAATTAAGTTATTTTTGAAGTCTTGTTCATATATGCGTGTCTGTTCTCTTTTAGAAAATTATTTGATAATATTCTAGCATGTTGCCTGAAACAAAAAGGAGTTAAAAGCTTTTTTTTTTTCTGAATTTTGTTCAGGTGTATCACCGTTCTGTTGGAGGGAGAACTGAGGAAAGATACATGTTTTAGAAGAAAGCAAAAAGATAAAGTTTTGTAAAAATACACACAATATTATATTTAACAAGAGCCTCATGGAGTTAGGAAGTTATGTGTTTCTATAGCAATTATCATACAAAATTATGAATATACAGATATGCAAAGAAAAGGATTAACTCTCTATTATATGAAAGTACATACATTAAAACTAGCTTCCAATTTATTCCTGTCTGTGATAAATTTCCCTTGCAAGCCAAATGACCAGCCTACACATATTCTTCTCAGAAAGGTCAGAACTCTTTTGTTGTGTGATGCTGAGCTCCAGTTTCTATAACATAAATCTGTGGAGTTTGCATCCCATGAGTCAGGGGGAATAATTTTTCTCTGGTGCTTTATGTTTGAGTAATTGTCTGAGCAATGTGTTTCCATAATGTATATAGAGTCAAATGTGCTAGAGAATAAGCTATTTTATTTTAATTTACATTAACCTAAAGCGAAGCAACAGAGGATGGAAGATGTGTTTTTATAAGCCTGAACATTCACAGTGAAATTTCCATGTTATCCTTAATCTGACATCCATTTAAATGTTAATTAGCTGATTGTGGGGATTGCTAAGAATTTACATTTCTATATTCTTAGCTATGGCAACAAATAACTGCCAGCTATTTGGAACTGCACTGCAAATAATTGGTGGGACCAATGTTTGAAAAAATCTAGTCCTTTGAGCAAAGGCCAATGACACAAAGAAAAATAAAGTCATAAAATTATTGGAAACTCAAAACACTGTTTAGCTGGCAATAATAAGCTTTTATAATCTAGCAGAACAGGAATCAGGAGCCTCACAGGCCTACTCTTCTGTATGTCCACATGAGTCCTTAATAGGTCCTAACAGCTGCATTTTGACCTATTAGCTCAAATAAGTGCAATAATAATAATTGATTTCTGTTTTTTTGTTTGTTTGGGTTTGTTTGTTTGTTTGTTTTTGTTTTGCCTTTTTTTTTTTTTTTAATATTAGCATCTCTGCCATTAGTATTACAGCTCACACAAGTTTGCTAGGAACTATATGTTAGGCACCAGCTTGTTGTAAAATAAATTAAAGGCTGAAATGTGCACTTCCACATAAGAAGTCATGACAACATGAGGGTTTCCAGAACAGGTTTACAACAATGCAGATAATAATGTGGAAAGCTTCTCAGAACCTATGCTATCTGTTGTTTTGGAAAGTAACCCAAAGTATCAGGATGCCACTACTTAAGACTCACATTTTGAACAGCTGTTTTGAATTAAGCTTTGTTATCAAAAGCTAGTGAAACCAGTTGCAAATTTTAAAACTTTATTCTCATAGGAGAATTTTTTCCTTCTCTTTTTATAGAATTACACAATGGGTGTGTAACTGGGAGAAAGGACAAGTTTTAAGAGCAAAACTTATCTACTTAATAATTTCCAAAGATCTTTTGCTCATTAAAAAACGTCCTTTGGAATACCCCATTCTCTCTGGAGATTACTGTGCTAATCTCTAACCCTGGAAGCATGTACTAGCGCACTCCTAATAAGTGCACTTTAATGGAAAGATATGTACTAGAAGAATTTGTAAACACATTTTCTTCTTTTTTCACTTTCCTTTTGTATTAAGTTTTGCTGAGAAACTAGGTATTTGTCTTCTGTAAGGGTTCATTTAGTATTATAAGATAATTCTTCAGAAAAGAATGTTTTCTTTGAATACCAGTCTGTGTCCATGATAAACGAAAGCTGAATGCTAGTGATAGATTTTGAATTGCATACTGGGTTTCATAGGATATGATTTTTGTTTTCTTATTTTTATAGTTTTAAATTGTTGTAGGTTTACTTTGTTTTTACACACTTCCTTCAGCATCTATATTTTCTTTCTCTCCCTTTTACAGATCTTTTTATTAAATCAAGAATTTTAATATTTGTACCACAATAAAGCTATATTTTAGTGACTAAAAAAAGTGCAAAATGAATGTAAAATGGAGCACCAACTACAATATAGGAACATACATTAGCTGTATGCTTATGTGATGGGATGTAAATAATGCTACCATGCTGATACCCAGAGTAAGATACCGTATTTTGCCAATCTATCTGACAGCCACGGCATGGTCAAGCTGAAATTTTTCAAAGGCCACAAGGTCAAACTGTCAGTCACAGCAAACTGGTATCAAAGAAGGAGAGAACACTGGAAAAGTCACCAAGGCAGATGCAGGCATGTTTTCCATGGAGTGGTGGGAGAATATAAGAAATAATGCCACAGGGTAAAACTATGAGTGTGTTTAGGACTGATGGACATTGCTGATGCAGCGATAATGGAGAAAAGCTAGGAAAAACTGGATTAAATAAGTGGTGAGTATTGGTACGTGCCATAATGTGTGCTATAGATGGTGTCCTTCCCATCTTTTATTATGTTAATTTCACACATTGTTGCCTACATGTATTTTTTTTTGAAAATGACCCTTCCAATTTTTCTATTTTTACATTTTGCTAACTTCTACATTGCAGAGCTTGGGCAATATATTTTCATTGAAAACATTAATCATGTGTTCATGCTTTACTAGTTATAACAGTTTGCTGCCACCTGTGACTCTTGAAGAAATTCTCTTTCATCTTTAATCTTGCCAAAGTGTTTTAAGATACTAACCAGAACATGACCCCTGCAGAGCAAATTCATAAGTTGTATTAGGACCCAAGTATGACATGTGCTGCTATGAATTATATCTATGTAATTTAAAGCAAGTGATATGCCCTGAGCTATTGCCATGGTCACCATTATATTAGTTCTTCTTTAAAGTTAGTTTAACAATCAAAAGTGAATCCTAGCCCGATTTCACTTTTAGTGTTCAAAGTCTTAGAAGAAAACACTGACATTTTTAGAACTTATATGTTCTACAATGGCTGTCTCTGGTGTCAGAGAATAATTTTCTACAGAAAGTCTTTGCCACCTTTGACGTAATACTGAGGATATTCAAACAGGAAAAAAACAACCAAACAAAAAACCCTACAAGTTTATTTGTCATGGACTCTTAACTGTGGAAACTAGGTTCAACTTTGTATTGACATTTCCCACAGTCAGGAGATATTCTACACGAGGTTTTAATGTTTTAATATTAAATATATTTACTTGGCTTTTGATTTACCAACACAGCAATTCACTGAAGTAACAAACTAGGCACAATACAGCAATTTCAATACATAACTGGATTGCAATGCAGACCTGATTCTCATTACTGGCCTATGTATGTCTGTTGCCATGGTTCTGGGTGACCCAGTCACTGGGAAGGAATACACAGGCTGAAGCCAACTCAAACCTGTTGTCCTGTTCAAAGTTCATTCTGTTGGTTGTTCAGTTTTTATATCCTCTGTTGGGCTGCGCCACTTCCACAGTGGTCTGTCTCACTCAGGAAGCTGTCGCACTCTCTGTTTAAGTCAGGGAAGCTGATACATAGCCAGCTGATTCATTCAACTCATTCACTACTTTATTCAGAGATCACCCTCTGGTGATTAAAATTGACTGGAGGGCCAGTCAATTTTAATCACCTTATTAATAAAGGGTTTATGTGTTATCCAGATAAGTTAGGCTATTAGCTTGTCAAAACTCTAACCAGACTACCAGTAATTTTATAACTCACTATATACGAGTTATTCCTTTCTTGGTCGTAATGAGATTTTGAATGTAACAGATTTCTGTAGACTTTTATAATTTGACATAAAGGGTCATTATTGTGTTAACTGGTAGGATAGTACATTTAGTGTTATAACAATAACAAACTTTAAAATTTTGCCCCTTTTTTCCCATACTAAATATTAAATGAAGCAAAACAGTCTGAATACTAAATTTTCACACAGCCTTTCCAACTAAACTGTATGTCTGAGGAAGAAAAGCAAATAATTTTTTCCTAAATATAATCTTATATGAAATGAGTCCAGAGTTCTGAAAACATTTTTGTTGTTGTCTTGTAAAGTAGTGCATTATTAACCATTGATCAGATAAAATGTACATTATTCTTGGTTATTTTGCATCAAGATAAGGATCTGAGCCTTGTTGTTCATAAGCTATCTTCGCACATTCATAGTACTTATTTCTTTAATATACATATCAATGACAAAAATAAGTTAGTTGGAAAATGGCAGAAGTGAATAAGAAAAATAAAGGTTAAAGTCATTTGACCTCAAAGGATACTCTGAGTATATTTTCTAATTCATAAACATAACAGCATGTATATAATTATAAACTAGATTGCTTTACCTGTTAAGAGCAGGCAGATATGTGATAGGAATAAGGACACAGTTTTAACCAAGGATCAATACTATTATTTCTAAATTGTGTTAGGTAAAAGAAATCCCCCACACAACATGCTTTGAGGCTTTATTTCTTTTTATAGAGAAGCTTACATAAGGTAAACACATTGATAGAAATAATTTGTGTTGTGTTTATAAGCATGGTGTAGCACTGTACACATCTTTATCACAGCTCTCCTGAAGTAAAAAAGACTAAGATATTTTGTACTGCCTCCTATTGTATGATTTATTAACTATATTTTGCTTGATTGGAAGAAAAAGAATGTAATGTATGTTCCTGAAATCAAATTTTAGCATGATGCCATAAGAAGGTAGTGCAGTCAGCAAGAATCCTGAATTTCTAACCCATCCTTTTGCTTTTTTCCATCAACATAACTGTGTCCAATAATTCAGTCTGTCAGAAACTGCAGAACAGCATATATCTGTGTCTTGTGTGACTAGTAAGTTAAGTTGTCATCTTTCTCTATAATCATTTATTAATTAGTTGGAGAAACAAGTAGATGAAAATAAATGTACTCAGGTTTTCTGCAACCAAAGGCAGATGGTGATTTGACTCTGCTTCCCTCATTTTCGAACCAATTTTGTAGAAAATTGAAGAGAAAAATCAAGGAAAAAAACATCTTTATACTCTATGTAACTATTCTACAGCAGTCAGTGGAGGCTTTACTAGTCTCTGAAGTAAAAGAGTAGCAGGATATTTGGATGGCTATCTTGCATGACAGCCTTGACAATTAGTGCCTGCTACCCTGGACTTAATGATGCATTTATGCACTGACAAGCTCCAACTTGTGAAACTTCAAATATAGAGAAGAAATATATCAAAAGGTAACTTCTAATAAGTTTTAACATTAATATACAGAAATATTTGGGATCCTAAAAAAGCACCAAGGACTTTCCAGATACTTTTGAGGATCAGATAAATAAATACTATATCAGTTTTTACTTCAACAGTATATGGGTAATGAAACAAAAAATCTGAAACATTTTTACTCTATTAATCTGATACAAGTCAACTAAGTTAACAGAAGTAAGGTTTTTACTGCTGATTTCAATGTATTTTGTAACACATTTAGTGTCTATTTCAAAGGGTCACATTAAGCTTTTTTTTTAAGAAGTAGTTCTATCAGTCCACAGAAACACACTGTTTTCATTTATATAAAATTTAATTTGACCAGTCCTGTGTACATATAAGAATTTTCTATGCAGAATAGGTTTAAGAAAACTACAGAGAATACAAGCGTCATGTTCTAAGCAATGCAAAACACAGTAGCCAACAGAATTGTGTAATCAGAATAAAATTAGTTATTTGTACCCTTTTAATAAAGAATCAAATGCTGTGATTACATGTAGTCTTAAACAAAAGACATTGATTTCTATGGCTTAAATAGTGGAAAAAGATTTGGTGTAAGAGAAGAGGTAAAGTAGTTGATATTCAGAAACAAGAACCTTATCAGTGTTAATAGGTTGCTATGACATTTACTTAGTGCAGAATTCAGACAAAGAAGTATTTGCTTTTCTCAGTAGTCCAGCTACCACGTAGGACATGAAGTGAGAACAGCTGTGATGCTGATAGTGAGATGCCATCCTGACTTTTTTTCTTTCTTCACAGTGAGTAGTTGGCTCTGGCTCAATAAGACTATTTGCATACATGTGACTGTGAGCAAGAGTAAGAGAGTAACACCTTACACAGAAACAAATATTAGTATGCTATTAATGACTGCACTAATAAAATGGTCATTCTTCTCACACCATTTTGTGTTCACTTCCACATCCACAATAACACAGATTTCACAAGCAGTTACACAATAATTTTATGATTTGGAGGTCTTGTAGAATGAAAATGGAAAAAAATTCAAGAAACCATTAAGTATTAGAAGGAATGAAAAATATGTTTTTGAATCAGAAGAGAGAGTACCATAAGGAGAAAGAAGGGCGTGTGTGTTGGGACCCAAATCATCTCTCAGTGGTGGATTTACAGACACAATATTGACAATACCTGCCCTATTAGCTTCTGCTGTCATGAGGACGTTCAGTTTCATTAGATAAAGTGTGTTCCAGAGCATGGAACACAAAGGAGCAAATCTGACACTGGCATTTGGTTTTGCACCTTCCCAATTTCTACTCAAGAAAATTCATAGTGAGGAAATCAGACTATTGGTCTGAAAATAGGCAGTTTTCCTTCACCTTCACAAAACTAGACAAGGTAGTAGTAGTTTCTATCCTGATCCCTGGACATAGACTGCAGAATAAGAAACTGGAATTAAAAATTACAGTAATAATACAAAAGCTATACTTGAACAACTTCTGACCCAGATGTGTTTGTAGACATCTGGAGAAAATGTGTGATGTCTACATTTGTAAGATCCCAGCCCCAGAGCAACAAGCTCAATTGGGAGTACTACTTCTAAAAAATACATATGACTACAAAAATTCACCCACTGAATGTTTGAAGAGCCTTTTGTTCTTTAATACCTTGAGGTAGCATAAAGAGAATGCAATGCACACATTTTCTCAGGAAATACTTTTACTGATAATAAGGGAGAAATTAAGAGATGTTGTCAAAAGTTTAAGGGGTAACATACAACCAAAACAAAGCATTCTATAAAGCTATGACTTAGCCCATCTTAACCCATACAACCTAGCAAAAATCCAACCCACTGGCTTTAAGTTATCCAAAATATTAAGAAAAGAGATTATGAGAAGGAAAAGGAGTAAAGAAAGAGAGAGGCATAGGCAATAGATTAAGAGAAGATAATAGCTACTGCGAGAGAGTTCTACAGAAGTCTAGCTTTCACATGGGGCAGGTAGGTCCCAAGAGCAGCATGGAGACCATGTGCTGCTGTTTTTATGTGCTCTGGCCCCCTGTGACCATGCCTCCTAAGCAGGACTTCTGGCCCACTGGCCATGCTGGAGCTCCAGACAGGAGTGAGGGGTGTTGTAGACAGTCAATGGCTGGGTTAGGGACTCTGGGATTTGTGGGGTCTCCCAGGCTGCCTTTGACGGACAGGGCTTCAGGATCACCTGGTGAGGCTACAGAGCCTGACATGTGGGCTCTGTGAGACCCTATTTGCCACACACACTTGAGTTGGTTCTGATCCAGTAATATAATAATTCAGTGTCCACAGAATTCCATCAAGAAACCAAACACATGAAGAATCTTCCAGAAAAATAATTAAAGAATCTGTGGTGAACAACCTTGTGATGAACCTAGAAACTGAATTAAATAAGCAAATAAACTTTCAGATTATCCAGAAAAAAATATATATGACTGAGAAATATCTAACTAGTGAATTTGTTAAAAATTACATTTATTGATGGAGCAAGGAAATCTTCAATGGGAATAAGACTGGACTATTAAAGTTCTTCTAGAAAATTTTCTGACACTCTCTGACCAGGTTCTTTTTTATATTCCACATGTGGAAAGTCTGATATTTAACATCAAATTTACTTATTTGAAGATAGCTGATATTGCATGGGATTTCTGATTTATCAGAGTGATAAAAAATATACTGCATAAACCTGTACAAAGGTAAATTAAATTTAGAAAAATAAAGCAATATCAATACACAGTTGGATCAGAATACCAATGTGATCCCCATTATCTCTCTTTATAATGTATTCTTTGTCAGGGTGCTGGGAGTCCCTAACTGTTGGGAGGGAAAATGTGTGTTGAGTGTGTGAAAATGTGTGTCAAATTTACTGCTGTCTTGTAAGTTCTTTTGGCAGTTGTCTGCTCTACGTTTAGCTGAGCCACATACTCACTGTCTCCATGCTTGTCTGGCTATCTTAGGGAAACATTCAAACTTTTAGTGAAGTCGGGAGAAACATTTACACCACTAGCAGATCCACTCAGCTGCTGATAGCTGTTCATCTAAGGTCACCCTCTGGTCCCCTTTGTGATGAGAAAAGGGTAGTTTTCTTGCAAGATCTGCAGTCAGCCACACCCTGCATAATTTTCTGAGCTTTGTGGACATATCACACTTGCTTACTCCACCTGAGACTTCTTCTCTAAGGTTTTATTGCTCATTCACAGAAATATAATTCCAAAAGCCTCAAGAAGAGAATGAATATGCTGTCTCACACGGTAACAGATTGTGCTGGTTTGGAGGCAAACCAGCAGAAGAAATGGACCCCCTACCAGAGAGATTATGAATCAGAGTTACAATTTAATTGAAGATATTACAATAAATACACTCATACAAAGAGAAAACTGCTTTCAACTCACCAAAAACCCAGCAATATAACCCAGTGTCCTGGGGCACAAACCCAAGGGGGTTTGTTAG
>JAWWEE010000105.1:89040465-89056275 GCA_035221455.1 Xenops minutus | reverse complement strand
GGTCCATTGTTCTTGGGGAATGAATAGAGAGGGTAGAATACATAGCTTTTATCACTCCCACCCAGTGATAACTGGTCTCTCCTGCTGAACTACGACACAGATGTAGTTAATGATATCTAGAATCAGACAAATAGTTAAAACCCAACCTAATATTCACCATCAAAATAAGAAAGACTAAATTGTAAAGAATTTCTTTCAGATTTTCTAATCCAAATTGTGAATATTATTAATCATTATCGTGTTTTTAGGAAATTAATAATTCTAGATCTTTCACCTGGAAGTTGAAAGTCATCATCTTCATACTTCAAGTGAGCAGGGTAGAAATATCTTAAAGGGAACACTCTTGAATTCTGCTGTGACAAGAAGGGACAGGAGATCTCTTCTAAAATTTCAAATTATATGTAGTTGATGGCTATGTAGCATGCCTTATATGTTAGTTATCCTACTCATACAATTATTTTTTTTTTCTCTTTTTACTGCATGATATCCTGCCAAAATGCGAAGACTTTGTTTTAAACATGAGACTATAGGTTCAGATATAGTGAGAACAAGATGCTTGCAATGTAAGGCACTGAAAAATCCAGCAGTTATTATGGGTCTCATGTCAGCTGGTTAAGGTATTCTCTTGGGATGAGAAAGGTCTAGGTTGCTCCATGAGCTACTTATACATGTTAGCCAATATCTGTCTCATGTAAAATGTATAGTCTTTGTAACACAGAACAGAAACTGTGTCTCTTTTCTCAAGTGAGATTTTGAACCAGAAGGCTACTGAGTTATCATTATATCAACCCTCTCTTTCTGATCCTATAAATTTTAATTGTTTTCTCCACGGTGAAACAGCTTCAAAAAGAAGAGGAAAAAATATTTTTAACCTCAGTATAGCCTACAGCCCAGGAATCAAGTTGGGAGGCTTGGATGTGATGCTGAACCTTCCCTTTACTGTTTATTATATCTGTCTGTATGTGTAACTGAGAACATATTTTAGGTAAGCACATGTGATTTTTTTCTTTTTTTTTTTTTTTTCTTTTTTTCCTTCCATTTGTGCTCCAGAAAGGGAATGGCATTTTGTGAGTTGTATGTACATCACAACATATTGAACAACAATGGAAACTAACTGGAGAATTGACCAATATTTTTAATTCTTGTCGTACTTAGTTGTTGTGTGTTTCATGAGTTTGAAACTTTATCAAGATCAGGATATGTGTGTATACACAAAAACAGAATGTGAAATTATAAGGGGACATAATTGTCAAAAATTGACTCATGTATTGACTTTCACATTATGACAAACAGGCTGAATTGTATCTACAGATACATGAGTCCCTTATGTCTTGTATATCTCAGGTGAAACTCTTAACCTGCTGAGTGATTATCTTAGAGCTGAACTTTCTCTTCCTTTTTTTTTTTTCTTTTTTTTTTTTTTTTTTTAAAGAGAAAAATTGGTTTGGCTTTTTTTCAACCAATAGAGTTTTTGGTTATTTGAATAGTCACACTGTTAATCAATAGGAGATGCACATTAACCTGATCACCTAAAATTTTTCATGACACCACTTTTGGATATAATACAGTTAGTGCAAAATCAAAACTTTTTTAATGCAATTTTTCCAAATTTTTTCTAATTTATATGGACATGTGTGTCTCTCCCTATGAACTAGACATTATATGATCATATCCACTTTCATAAAGAAATATGTAATTAAAAACATACCAAATTTCCTTTGAACTAATCAGGGTATTTTTTACATTCAAACTGACTGAGAAATAAAATGCTAGTTGAAGAGTTGAAAACAAATACTCGAATTTAAAAGTAATGAAGTTCCATAGAGTTACCTGGACAGCTTTTACATAATACCAGTGTGCTGCAAAAGTTGGCATTAAAAAAATAAGGCCACTTTTTGCAGGTCAGTCTGAACATCAAAAATTGGTCAGTGGACCTCCTATACACTACAAAATCATAGAATAATTCAGGTTGGAAAGGACTTCAGGATGTCACTAAACCAACCTCCTGCTCAAAACAAAGTCCACTACAGGTTCAGATCAAGTTGCTCAGAGTTTTATCCCGATGGATTTTGAGAACCCTCAAGGATGAAGGTGGCACAACCTCTCTCAGAAACCTCCTCTGCTGCTAGAAATAGTATTTTATACTTATATCTAATTTGATACTGGATCAAACCATAAAATCACTGGCCATTTCAGCAACAGCCAAACAAATAAATGTGCAAAAAGCAATCTTGCCTGTAATTAAGATTACAGGACAGGGATATAGAATAAGTGAGTTTGGGAGGGAGAGCAAAAGAGAGTCAGTTATGGGATCAGACCAGGTTTCTCAGGGCTTTGCCTAGTTAGACCATTGCCTAAACTGGCAGAAATTTGCTTTCAGTAACTATCACTGAAAATCCCCCAGAAATGCTTTCTAAACTACTCCCTGTGTATTTTATCCCAGGAATTCATCCCTCTGATACTGCACCCTTTATGTTAAGCAACAGCATTCATGATTAAATTGAAAAGACAGAATGTGTTGGTCAATTAACCATCAACTTTCATCTCCTCATTCGAATATCTACTTGCAACTGATGTCCCTAATGTCATTAAAGCATTAGTTTTTATTTATTCTTCTACAATTCTATTTGTTAAATGGAAGTGACTATTAGGTATAAAAGTAATGGTGATACAGTAGAGAATTAACTTATGGAGAGGAAAAGATTTTCAGAAGCAGTAGCAGTGTTATTGGCACTTCTTGGTTCGTGTTGTTTCATGCAATTACTAAAGATATCAGAATGAAATCTTCTGAAGCAGAATTCAAAAAATTCCTTGATGCCTGTGTTAACATATCATGGGTATATCTTTAATTCATTTTTTCTTCCACAGAAAGAAACAAGCAACAACTCTGTAACCAACTCTGTCCTTGGGATTTCAAAGACTGGAAGTTCCGAGGCCTTTTCAAATATTTATGTCCCGTATGGAAGAACAGAATACTGCTACCATGTAACAAACTACCAAGCTAACATCTATTTTCAACACACAGAATGCATAACTTCCCTGCTGATTATGCCCAAAGCCTTTTTCCTTCTTTTGATTTTAACCTGTGGAAGTCCATAATTAGAAAACAAGAGAGCAATTATTAACTTTTTAACTACAAAAAAATCTTAAAATATTAAGATAAATAAAAATAAAATGTCTGATTTGATTCTGTCTTAACATTTGTAATTTAAGACATTCTACTATTTTGTAATTATCCCTGTGAGGTGCAGTGTACAAGCTGTTTGCACGAGATGAATGGAAGCATGAAAAGTACATGCTCCATTACACTTGTAGTGTATTGCTTCTTAATTTATATCTTGCTTAGGGCAATGCAGGAGATTATTTTGGCAATTTCTGTATGCCTGTTTCAAATTCTGTAGATTTATCTTCCAAGGCTGCTTTTATTTCTGATTTGAAAAGCGTTTGGTAGACAGAAATTTCACCATGCATTTGTCAGATAAATTTACTACTTATCTTATTTTGCTTATGGCAACTTAGTGGTTTAAGGGAAGAGAGAAATATAATGACCATGACTTTTTCTAATGGGACAGGAAAATGTAGGGCTTGAAGACAATGAATATAATTACATTTTTATGAGCAATCGAATAAATATATTGTTATTTTTTTCTCTCTAAAGCAACATATTCAAAATGAGAATAAGAATTACTAAAATCAGCCTGAATAGATATTTACCAGAGTATTTCTTCTGCCTAATCTAAACCCAGTACCACTGGAAACCATTAGTTAAATGAACCTTAATCACACTAGGCAAATACTTTTGTATACAAAGCTGTTTTCTCAGCATGAGCCACTGTTAACCTGTGAAAGGCTGTTTTGACAAGAAGTAACTGCCTGACACAGAAAAGTGAGCTATTCTTAAGATTCACTTTATCCATTTGAAGCAGAATATTTAGTACACCTCTAGCGTTCATATAATAGTGTTTGACCAGAGGAAATACTGTTTCCTCAGCCCATGGAAAGACCAGGTTGAAATAGAAAGGCCCACCACTCCATGCCAGGCATAACAATTCAATAGCTTCTTGTGATGGTTTTGGGTGGGATAGAGTTATATTTCTTCATAGGAGTTTGTGTGGGCTTATTTTTTTGATTTGTGATGAAAATAGTGCTAATAACACACTGATATTTTATTTTTTTGCTGAGCCATGCTTAAATAACATCAAGGTATTTTCTGTTTCTCACACATCCCTAGCAGCAAGAAGGCTGGAGATGTCCAAGAAACTGGGAGGAGACACAGCTGAGTCAGCTGACCCCAACTGACCAGAAGAATATTCCATACCATATAGTGTCATGCTCAATGATAAAAGCTTCAGGAAAGAAGGAGAAAGGAGGGACTTTTGGAGTTACAGTATTTGTCTTCCCAAGTGACAATTATGTATGATGAAGCCTTTCTCTCGTCGAGATGGCTGAATGCCTGCCTGCCAATGAGAAGTAGTAAATGAATTTCTTTGCTTTTGCTTTGCCTTTTAAATGTTCTTATTTCAACCCATGAGTTTTCTTGATTTTATGCTCACAATCCTCTTCCCCATACCACCAGGGGCTTTTAAGCGAGAGGCTCTGTGGGGTTCTGTGGGGTTTAATAAGTATTGTCTGGGGTTATATCATAAATCTCCCCTGTGACTATGAATACATGAAGAAGAAAGTAAATGTTAGAATGCTATGATTACACTATGAAGACCACTCTTTCAATTTGACTACGATTCAATAACAATTCTTTCAGAATAGTTTACGTAAGCAAACACAGCAGACATGGATCTTCAGGTTACAAACATGGTGTTTTGGTACTGATCTACTTGAGCTGACTTAAGACCTCCAAATAAAATTACTAACTTAGGAGCTCAACTAAGCTTGAATTATTTTCTGTGAGAGCCTGTCATGTTCCATCAGCCACTGAATAAGACAATGACCAGTGTCTAAACTACACAGTTATTTGTATAATGTCAGATGGGATGAAACTGGTCCTTTTTTAAACTTCACAGCATTAATGAAGCTGAAATAGAAGTAGCTGACAGAATCTGATCAACTTTCAGAAAAGAAAAAAACTTCAAAAAAGAAGATTTTTCTCTAACAGTGATGCACTGTATTTCTACTTATGCAGCTCAGAATGTTTAAACTATTTCTCATTTCAAAAACTTAGATATAATACTTATTTGGTTTGCCTTCATATTTCCCAAGTGTCTGTTCCCATGAGAAGCAAAGGAGAGTTTTATGATAGTACAAGAAAAAGCTTAGAAGAGGAACAACACTGGATTCAGCATACAGAAATTATGATTTAAAATTCAAGGAACTGTTTGTATTAGAACCTTTAAACTAATTTGGACAAACTCTAAAATATTTAGTGTTGAATAATACTTTGAGGTAGGATTCACAGGTCATTTAAACCATATTTTTTTGCTATTCTCTCACTCTGTCTCCTGTGACATCTTAGCTGCTACATGCAGGTATGCACTTATTCTGTCCCAACACGAGGAAGTAATCTGCTCAACCTATTGCATTGTGCTGTAGGGTGAAGCTGCCCCATATGTGGCTCTTAAGCTACATGGAGCTCACAAAGAACTTCATGTACTCCCATACTGGAAAAACTCCTGTGACTGGACTCTGGGACGGCAGTTCTTCCATTGACTCTACTTGACTGGGGTCCGGAGGCAAGTATGAGAGACTAGACATATAAATATCCATAGGAGTTTCTGAACTGAAGTGTCTTTTTGGTCTACTTCTTAAAGGAAAGAAGGGTTGGAGAGAAACTTCCATATTTCTTTGAAAGCAAAAGTATTTTGAGAGTTTCTCCACACTGTAACTGTACAAAGCCTTGGAAATGTATATAGTCACTTTCAAGGTTATAGGATCTGGCTTGGACTCTCAGGAAAGCTGGACACCATTGACCTACATAAAATATCTACTGACATTTTTAATACTTACTAGTAACAACATGAACATTATACAATATATATATAACTTACACTCTCATAGGAAATACTAGCAGCCAAAAAGTAACAATTTCAAAGTTTTTATGTGCATATTTGGATAGAAAGCATAACTTGTAATATATCCATATCTGGAATCTGTACAGGATAGAGGCAAACATGAACAGTTTTTTAGGATTATAGAAAGGTTTATGTAAATATAAAGAAAGCTTGCCTCTGGAGCTGTGAACATGAATAAAACCAAGGTCATTTTAACCAACTGTTTGCTAGTAACACTTTTTAATAATCCTGGAATATCTTCTGAATTTGTTTCAAATGTGTTAACTGCTTTCACCATAATTCATACTGATATAAGAGGAAACATAATGTATAGTGTTCTTTTATGGAGTAGATTACTGACCAGAGATCTTATAGTCATTTAGAGAGGCTTCGGAAACTCTTTACAGCTAATTTAATATCAAACGACCTAAGTCAAACTTACCTAGGAATTCTCTCTTCATAACATCTTTCAGTCATTCAGACCTGCCTTACCATTTCATACCTATCAGAATACTCACAAAAAATAGAACTGTTAAAAGGCAAACCTAAAGAAAGTTGCTAAAGTGCTGAGCAGTTGCAAAGTTACAAGTAAGGACTGATTCAAATGCTTATGCCAAACCAGAATAAAAGGTGCAATGAGGACAAGTTTCTAACATCATAGACGAATGCTTCAGCTGCCATGCATTTTGATGTAAATCTTTTCAGCACTAGATGTAAGCCTATATGTAACAGAGAGAGAGAGTCTGTTTTTAAAGGCAAAGCCCCAGACAACTAGATGATATGATGTTTCAAAATTGATGTTTCAAAATTAATATTTCCTGCATCAATGTGCCTTCATGTTATAGTAGCCTGAGATAATTGAGATAGCTTGGATGTGACAGCATAAAGACACATAAGTTATGTATACTTGAATGTGTAGATATAGCCTGATTATTCAAATTAATAATATAATCACATTATGAATTATCTTGTGCAGTACATACCTGGACACTCAGACCTGTACAGCATAATTGGAAAGATACATATATATGTGTAAATGTATGTAAATATCAAACAAATATAACTTTAAATAACCTTTTAATTATAGTACTGTGGTATATCTTTGCTAATGTTATGCATTTAAACTGATTAACTTGAAAGACTTGGACTTAATGTTCTAAAATTATTTGATTTCTAGCTATAAGAAAATAAAGCACTGAGATGTCATTGTAACCAGCAGTGTCCTGCTGTTTCCTAGAACATTTTTGCTTTAAATGTTAAGTTAAAATATGCTCAAACCACTCAGGAAAAAACATTGTTCTTGAAACTGAAAATGCCTGTGTCTCTTTATAAACAAGTAAGGCTTCTCATTCCTTTATCTTCCAGTGGTATCCCTCAAGGCAATTGTTGTTTTCAGGAAGACATAAACTCAGCTGTAAGAAAATGTAAATTGAAGATGAAATTATTTGATTTAATTTTTATTACTCAAATTCTTAAGGAGCATTTTTAATTTAAACTTTAACATATCAGCTATCATTTTTCTCTCAACTTTAAATTTTGTGTGCAGTCAAAGAAATTGGACATCAGTTTTGTATTTTGGCTTTTTGTTTTGTATTTTTGTCTCCTTTTCCAGGTGTTAAGTATGGCATAAAAGTAACACTCAATATTATTTCTCAATTATAATTTAACTCTGAAAAGGCTATTTTGTATTTGAATGTATTTCTAATGTTGCTGTAATGCTTATAGTAGAATATAAAATTCTGGAAAAAAAAGTTATCATTTCAGCAGTAGTGTTTGAAATTTTACCATAAGATCACCAGAAAATAAGCTTATGAAATAGTCTTGAAATTATGCTTTTGGGGATTGACACACTTAACCTGATGTCATGCCCCTGTTAACTGAAATTATACCAATGGCACATGTAGTTGATTCAATTTGGAAAGAGAAGGACAGTCATCTATTTAATTTCCAGGACTTCATTGTGGACATACAGCATTACAGAGCATTGAAAATAGGTCTTACTGAAGGAGCATAATACACCTGGACCTCCTGGAGGACCACACAACAGAAGCAGAAAGCAATAGAGACCCTAGAATTGGATGTGATATTCCATGTGGGGTCTCATGAGAGCAAATTAGAGGGAGAGAACCCCCTCTCGACCTGCTGGCCACACATTTTTTTTATGCAGCCCAGATTCTTGGGCTACCAACAGATGTTGCTGGCTCATGCTCGTTTTTTTCATCCACCAGCACCACAGGTAAACAATTTGAAGAATTTTCAGCCCAATTGTAGTTTCCATGGCAAAAAGATTAATGAAATTTCTGATCAAATTAATATATACACCTAACTTCTTTACTGACAGTGAGCTTGTGTAGTAGCAGGGGAAAAAAAAAAAAAAAAAAAGGAAAAAAAAAAGCAGTATTCCTAGCATTTCCATCTGGCTAGAAGATTCTGGCATATGATGAGCTTGGCCTTGGTTATTCATATTTTCATCAATCTCTTGGCCAGATTACAGAAATATGATATACCTGGGCAAGAAGCCTGGATTGTTTAGGAAACTCCAACTAAATACAGAAGTACAGACCACCAGAAACATGTCAAAGCTGTTGTATGCTTTCCATACTAGCTACAATAAAATTATGTTCAAGACACATTGTGGCCTGATTCCAAGGTAACTGAAATACCTCCAGAAGCTCTAAGTTAAAGACTGACAGTTCTTCTAACACAGTAGACAACATCTTTTAAGAGACAGATTTTTCTTAGGAACTTATAACCTATGGAATAAATTCTGGAATTGAGAGGTTATCACTGTCTATTTGTTGAATACCACAGCTATCACATTTTTTTTAAGACCCCACGCTCATCCTACAAGCTCACTGAAGGGCTTTGATGTTAAAAATGTAAAAGGCTCCAAAAATCTGCCTCCCAGATTTATTAAAAGGGCCTTCAGTCCTTTTTCTACCTTGGGAGAGCACATGGGAGGGGAGAAGATGCTACATACATCTCTCAGGAGGTCAAATAACACACTTTTACTGGCAAACTTTAGAAAATAAGGGAACTTGGTGGAAGCTTAAAGTGTAGCATTCAACCAAAATAAAGCATTTCACAAAGCACATGCTAGCCCACACAAAAATTAGCAAAATTCAAGCCATCCAGCTTTAAGCTACCTGAATATCAAGAAAGAAGATTAGGAGAAGAAGAAGTAAAGAAAGAGATAAAGAAAGATAGCTACCGCCTTGAGTCCCATGTAATTCCAGCTTCCATGTGTCCAGATGATAGGGCCACAACAACATGAAGGGCTCACTGTGTTGGTTTTATTTACTCTGGCTCCCTGTGACCACTCCTCCCAGGTGAGACTTCTGGCCCACTGGCCACTCTGGGGCTGGATATGGGCTCCGAGGTAGGGTGAGGGGTAGTGCTGCTGGTGTGACAGGGACTGTCAATTGCTCTGGGGCTGGACAAGTTGGATCGAAGTGGTTGGAGTATGGAGCAGGGCACCATTCCACCTTCATGAAATTCGACCTCTCCCTTCCCTCCAACACACACTCCAAGCCAATAATTGATATAATGATCCAGTCTCTTACAATTTTGAGATGTTTTATAGGCTACCAATAGTATTTTTACCCACTTTTTACAAAACTGTTGAAATTCCTTTATCTGTTGCTTTAGCCCATTAATTCTTCTCACACTACTGTCTCCATGTTTATGGATATGTCCGCATTTTAGAAGTCTCTTGTGCTACCTCTTTTTCCTTTTCTCTTCCATTCCACTTCTTTCCCTTACCTCCCTTTCAGCCTTTTCTGGATGATCACATGTATTCTTATCCTTCTTGTCCTTGGTTTGTCTCTTTACAGTTTGTTCACATCCTTCTTAAGCTGTGATGTCTATAACCAAGCACTGTAACCCCTCTTTGTGTTGCCCCTGCTGTTACTTCTCTCCCAAAGGATTTATCTGCCTTTGTACATGGGTCCAGCTTTGATACACTCCAGCTGTGGAACCTTGACTCAGACTGCTGAGACGGAGCCGTGAGACTGTCTGTACAGTGATAAAAAGGTCAACATTACAGTATGAGAGGACTACAGGTCTGTGATAATTATTAGATCAAGGACTCAAGAGAGAAAACATGGACATTAAAAGATATAATCTTTAAAAAAGTAAGGCAGAGAGTGTTGGAGGGTGGTTGACTCCAGGATAGTCAGGATCTGCCACACTGGAGTTGAGTCATCAGGGTTGTTGCTGTTGATGGAGTGGAGGAAGGTGACAGCTCCACACCCCTGATGATGGCTCCTGGAAGCCATGGCCACTGACCCTGTGTGAGAGACTGAAATGTTAATGCTTAATGACTCAAACAATTGGTCATCCGCAAAAGTGGAGGGTGATTTTCTGAGGCAAATTTTGCACCCCTCAACAGAAGGGGAGAAAGAGACTTTTTAGGTGTGGAGTGGTGAAATATCTGATCTTCAGAAGAGCAGCTCAGGTGCAGAGGGAGTGAGTACCCATCACTAGAGGATAACCATGACAAACCAGCATTTGTTTAACAACAAGCTGAGTTTTGAACCAAATAAGGGAAGAGGCCAATAAGAAGCAGGTCCTGCTAGGTGGGATAATGCTTTTCATCATGCCAATGTCCTGCCTTACACAACCGACTCAGGCATAAAACTTCCCCCTCCCCGGGAAAGTACTGGGACATTTACATGTAGGCCTGAAGGTATTCTTCAGCTTCTGATGAGGCATAACTGGCTCAGCCATGCTGGTGTGAGAGGCAGCTGTCATGCCTTAGAAGGTGTCATAAACCATCAAGAGGACTGCACATGATGCAGAGTGTTTCAATAGACAGCGTAGAAGTCCCCCCCTAGCAGAAGTATCTGGGCATTGCCACATAAACCTGAACATATATTAACCCATTGGACTCTACATTTTGTAGGCTTCCCCCACCCCCAATGGATCAAGATGGTGACCGTCATTTCAACCATCAGACATGGAAGTTGCAACAATCAAGTCTTGTTGCTGAATCCACAGCCAGTGATACCTTTGACTATCTTTCTACTCTTATCCTTTCTCTCTCTTTCTTTCTTTTCTTTATATATTTTCTTAAGTGATATTTTTATACTTTTATATTGTTGCATTTCTATGGGTAATAACCAGAAGGGTAATACCTTCTTCCCATTGTAACCAAATTGTTCTAGAATAAATGAACCATACATATACAGATATATATTTCTGTATGTAAAAACACTGGTCATTCAGTGTCCTTTCACTCTAATCCACTTCAAGGGATGTATTAAAAAGAACCTCAGTTACTTTTGCCTTCAGCGAAGGGTCATGACACCAACACCTGCCTGGCTGATGAAGGCTCTCCAGGTGCTATGATGGCACACCAGTGCTTTGTATTTTGCTAAATAGTAGTTGATTTTTATGTGTGTTATACTTACAAGTTATTCATATTCTGCATGAAATCTCTTTGTACCCAGCTAGTGATGTCTGAACAATCCAAATGACTGTAACAAAGGTATCCACAGAGACAAATAGGTCTTGACTAGAGATGGCTATTTGCAAAACACTGCCTCTTTCAATTGCCTCTGTCTTTGCCTACATAAAATTAAATATTTTAAAACAAAGATAAATTTAAGTACTTATAAAATATTCCCAATATAATGCATACAACTTTATTTTAGAAACATAGACCCTAGAAAATAATAAAATGACAGTGTGATACCTGTTAATCATACTGCTTAATGAAGTCTGTAGAAAAAAGCTTGTTATAAATAATAAACTTAAGACACAATAGGTTAGAATTATTTAAAAAGAAGAGGTAAATTTGACATTATGATAAATACAATGAATGGGCACAAATTATAATGCATGGGATTTGAAATGAATAGCCAACTTTAGATTATTATCTTCAGTTCCTATTAACACTGGCTGCTTTTTAGTTCTCAGAATTTTTTACTAATTTTTCATTGTTCTTTTAATTGTGATGTGTCAGGGAAGCTCCAAATCACTAAGGAAGTGCCTCTTTTCTGTAAGGCAGTTTCTCTTACACCTATTAACAGTGATGGAAGGTTTTGGCCATTTTTGTAAAGGGCATTTATAAAAGCAATTGGCAGCTTTTGCAACCTCACTGCCTTGAGAACAAAAGACATTTTGAAAGGAGTGTTCTGGTGGGAATTAATTTTATCTTACTCCCTTGCTGTTAAAGAAAACAGAATACTTGTAAAGATACTTGTAGAGGTTGAGGAGGAAATACTGACTGACAAGTGTTTGTTGTTATACTCAGATTATTTCATTCTTTTTTACTATATTAGGATTTTAGGTGTTTATAGACATCAATTGCATTTGAAAGAAAAATAATAACATATTTCAGACAATACCTGGGGTTTTTTTCTACTAATATATTTTTATTAATTTTATTTAAAAATAATGGGTTTGCTTATGACACTTTATGCACTTTTTCATGAAGACTAAAGGGAGGATTCATAATATTTTGTATTCTTTTAGTCATTATGTCAATATTTAAGGACCTTTCATCTAAATCATCAGTACTTCTTGAAAGCCCTGTTTCAGCTGTTAGAATCATGCTGATATATATATATATATATGCTTAACAAAATCGGTAGATTTATACAAGTTAGTTTTGGATGATCTGTGATCCAGACACATTTTGAACCCCTTTATTGCTTAAGATTCCTCTGGGGAAAGCACCAGCAGAATACCATTCTGATGCTTTAGTAGTGTTTGGACAAGTTTGCCTTTACTCTTAAATATCAAACTGCCAAATGCATGGTTTTATTTTATTATTTTCACAGTATCATAGTAAATAACCCATATTCTGAATTGTTGATTTTATTATTCAAATACAAAGCCAACACCTTACTATTAAAAAATTAAAAGCCTATAATTTTTTTTTTTTCTCTATTTTCCCATACCTAGTGACAGATTACACAACTGCTATTTCCATGTTGTATATTTTCATTCCCCTCTTAAATAACATTTCAAAAGTAATCATGTAAGGTTCTTTTTACTGTCAACTTATACTAGGGCAAAACTACACTGAATATTAAATGTTAGTGTCTTGGAAGGCATTTATGGGCTAAAAAACTGCCTGCAAGCACCCCGCAAAGCATGTCACTTTAGCCAGTTGACTTTGAATTGTCTTACAGGGAACATAATAATTCAAATAGAGCTAGCTTCTATTACTGGATATTAAACAGATGCCAGATAGTTCAAGTAAAAAATATGAATTTGACTTAAATCTCATACTTTTAGGTAAACTTTTTTTTTTTTTTTAACAGAGAGTGAGCTCACTTCAGGTATTTAGGCATTTGCTCCAGACTTAGAAGAACCATAAGAATTTTTTTTTTAATCCGAATATATGGTTTAGATACCTTCCTAGGTCTGGTTTCCAGCTTGATCACATGTTTAAAACTCTACAGATCTGGTATCTTGCACAACAGTGGTAGCTCCCCAAAACCATTATTTTTTGAGTCATATTCAAAGTCTAGTAA
This sequence comes from Xenops minutus, assembly GCA_035221455.1. Taxonomy (NCBI): domain Eukaryota; kingdom Metazoa; phylum Chordata; class Aves; order Passeriformes; family Furnariidae; genus Xenops; species Xenops minutus. The sequence goes on along the minus strand of JAWWEE010000105.1, from coordinate 89,042,789 downwards.
TGTTAACCTTTCTAAGTATCTATTGTTCTACTAGCAACGAAATTCCTTCTTACACAAGACATATAAATACCTAAATATAAGGAATAAAATAGCAAAGTGTTTTCACCTTTCTTTTAAACAAGAGAGACACTTTTTTAAGGCAGAAGTTCCTAATAGAATTGAAGTCTTTCAGAGATTAAGGTTACTATAACAATAACTGCTTCTGTCCTCTTTTTGGGTTCTTTTTCCCCTTTGTCAGACAGCCACAGCTACAGATTTTACACTTACCTGTGAAAAATGTTTACAGTTTATTTACTCTCAGGCTCTTATCTTTGTAAATGGTCCATTGAAAATAGCCACTGGAAGCAACACTATCTTCAACTGAGTCCTTTATTTGAACAAAAATGTTCATCCCAACAGTAGGGGATTCAGGGCTTTATTGTTATTCTTGGTGTTCTGTAATTCTGGACACTTCTCCAGATGTGTTTTCTGCTATTTTTCTTCATTGCAATGATATAGTGTGTTATTTTTCCTTTTTCTCTAGGTAACTATTAGAACTCTTCTAAATTCATCTCGGTATACTATCATTTTCACTTGGGAAAAATATGAAAAAAAGTATGAATTTTCCAAATGTCTGTGATCATTCCTGTTACAGATAGTTGAACAATTGAGACAGACTGCTTATTTTGTAGTATCTGCCTATATGCAACCTCTGAATTTGTTTCGATGCTTGTGATAACATGAGCCCTCACCTGGGATCCCTCATGTAAGTAATGACTGGAACTCTGATGATATTCTGGGAAATGCCAAAGTGTATAGAATTGCTCTTTTGCTAAGCAACTTTGTTGAGAGCTTGTATTAGTTCCTCAATTCCAAATGTTTATAGAGTTGGTAAAAAAAGGTAGAATGACTCAGTCCTAGAAGGATGATTTTGTTTGTCAGCTCCCGATATAGCTTTCCTTATATTTGGAAAACTATAAAACCAAGCACTGATAGGAAATGTACTGACTTGAAAAGAAGTAGTAAAACGGAACCTGAATATGGAAAGTAAGACCTGTTTAGCCACAACACTTATAGAAAGTGAAACCAGTTTGGCTGTACATCAACCTCAAGAAGGGTTAGAAAGCTTTACTAAACAAAGCCAGAATTCTGGATGTGCTGGAGGAATATGACCTCAGGACAGAGCATATTTTATGTTGATGGTAAGAAGGATGAAGTCAAAATAACTCAGGGTTTCTTACTTTATGACTGTGAATTTGTTCTGCTTCTTAAGTAAAAAGTATTTTATTTCAGACTCATGGCAAGCATGCATGCATTATATATCACAACTGTTATATACCTTTGAGGAACTAAATTATACACAGAGTGAAATTACATAAGTTTTCAAGGCAGGACTGAGCACAGTGTTTAAGAGGTCTTAATTGTGGACATATGGGCACACAGGTTGTAGGTCTCAGTTCTTCACTTTGTATTCAGGGGCTACAGTAAAGTAGACAAGGAAAGAAATGCAATTAAATAGAAATTTAAAAGAATACAAGTCTAATACTTATATGTATCTTGCACTAAGAATAAAAAGTAGATTGAATAGCTAGTTTCTTAAACCAACAATCTCAATTTTCAGATGAAAAAGAGTCAATTTAAAAGATGCAATCAGTAAGTTGTGAATGTAGTTTGTGGGGCTTAGACAACTGAATAATATATCAGTCCAGTAAGATCAACAATACATACATTTTATACTGTAGATTATCATGTCTTCTCTTTGATCCACTAAACTCACATTCTATGGCTTTCACATGTGAGATTGTATTATTTTTTACTGTTTGGCACTATTTGTCTTTTATTCTTTCACATAGATTTATCTTGCTGAAGTGAGAAGCGACAAAGACATATAGTTGTGTACTATCTAGTACCAGAGTCTTCACAAGAGCTAGGTCATGAATTATATGATTTTTTACACAGGGGTGTGCTCTGATCCGCCTCTGAGGCAGGGTAAATGAGGTTTCTGTTAATAAATCCTGGGGTGAATCAGAGTGAAATAAAGCTGAATGACTGGTATTTATGTGAGGCAGAGTTATTTTAAAACAATTTAATTGCAGCATAAAGGAGGTATGTGGCTATTTTAGTTCTTTTCTGTAAAGTATAAAATTATCACAATGAAAATGTAGAAAGAAAAGGAAGAAAAGGAAGAATAGGAAAAAAAGGAAGAAAAGGAAGAAAAGAAAGAAAAGAAAGAAAAGAAAAGAAAGAAAGAAAAGAGAGCAAAAGAGCAAGAGAAAGAAAGAAAGAAAGAAAGAAAGAAAGAAAGAAAGAAAGAAAGAAAGAAAGAAAGAAAGAAAGAAAGAAAG
>JAWWEE010000105.1:89018915-89040365 GCA_035221455.1 Xenops minutus | reverse complement strand
AAAGAAAGAAAGAAAGAAAGAAAGAAAGAAAGAAAGAAAGAAAGAAAGAAAAAGAAAGAAAGAAAGAAAGAAAGAAGAAAGGGAAGAAAAAGAAGAAAAAGAAGAAAACGATAAGGGTAGATAGTGGACAAGAAAGTCATAACCACCTGTGGATTCAGTGATAAGACTTGATTGTTGTACTTTTGATATCTGTGGTTGGAGTAATGGTTGCAGTCTTGATCTGTTAGAGGTGGGGGCCAACAAAACAAATGATTTGTCAGTTTATATACATTCAAGTTGGCATGAGAATGCCTAGATTCCTTTCCAAATAGGGTGTTCTTCATGTGTAATGCAATGATGGGCCATGTGTAGTCTTCTGATGGAGAGTTCCCAAAAAGAGTTGAGGGGTTCTTCAGGGTCGTTGGTGGTCCATAACCCTCTCTAGGGATACAGTAGGTATTTGACACTGCTTTCCGCGACTGCGTAATGTGTCTTATGACGAAAAAGGGGCAGCTGGCATTGAAAAAGTATTACTGCACCTCCACAGGATCTTCTTCTTATCAGCCATTTCCCTTGGCTGGTTCAAAACAGCTTGTTTAAGACATCATGTTCCCAATTGTCCCGGATACCACCAACAATCACTGGATTGCCACAGAACGAAAATATATTATAAGAGTTACATGGGAGAAAAACTCATGTATGCGCACATATGTATATGTATGTGTGTGTGTGTATATATATATATGCATATATATATATATATAACATCAAGTGTAATGTGTTCAGCACACTTCAAATCACTGAAAGGGCTGAGGAAAATAATTTATTTACATATGTTCTTACTACAGTAATAAAATAATAGGAAAACTATTGTACTGTCAATTGATGTTAGTTCAGAGCTACTTTGCTTTGTGCTGGCTGCCTCTGACTCCCTTTGTTTTGTTTTGGCAGCAGGATATCAAGCAGGTATGGGTGCTTCTTGGCTAGTTTTCTCTGGCATAATCTTGAGAGTATGGCAAAACCCACAGCACAAACTAGTACTCTAGTTTTAAACTACTCAGAGGCTCCCTTGCATGACCTAATATCAGAGCTGACCTTACTTTGGGCCAAAGGTTTGACTTTCAACCCTCTGAGGTCCCTTGCAAATCAAAATGTATGATTCTATGATGATACAAGATTGCTATCTCAAAATTTGTTTTTAATATGACAATTCTGTCAAGAAGACTTGATGGGTTACTCAATCTGCCATGTCATGAGTACATACCAAGGATGCAGACATCCTTGAATAAATATGGCCATTTCACATTATCAGGTATTATGTGAAGCTCATTTTTTTTCATTATTTTCCCAATGGGGAATTTTATTTAATGTGGATGTTGCGGTTTAGCCCATAGCTAGGACAGATTTAACATTTCAGCATATGTTGCTTCACATTATAGTAAGTGTTGTGCTTTTTGCCATGACTGTCAGAATTTATCGTCAGTTGAAGAGGTGTAATATAAAAATGCAGGAATCTATATTAAGATTGTTCTCCAAACCAAAGTCTATGGGGAATGTAATGAAAAATGTAGTATGAAAATATTTCTTTTCCTTTGGAAGGTCATTTCTTTTTTCCATTATGTCCCTAGGACAAAATTTAGAATTACAAAACTGTTATTTTTAAACATTGTTTTCCGGTCTGGTAAGATTTTGTCCTAAGGGTATGAGAGTAGATTTCGGTGACATATGGCAGTAGGGGTTGCTATGGGAATTACTCATTGTTATTGAATTGTAGGGTGATTACTCAAAGCAAATTCGAGTGAACAGCTTTAATTCATGTGCTTCTTTTTCTTTGAGTTTAATCAGACCTTTTTTTTTAATACATGTGGTAGAACCGCAGAATCACAAAAATACTTTGAAGATAAAAATATGTATCTGTTCACTGTGTAGTTCTGAGTGCTTTCCTGTTCACTTACTTTTTGTTTGTGCAATCTGAGTTCAGAATTAAAGTAACAAAGGCAGTGAATCTGTCCACATACAGTATGATGTTGATAAATGACAGCACTACAGATTTGATAAGTTTTGACAACTTGGAAAAGTGTGATTAGCACCCAAAAGACACAAAGATACTGTAAGCTCAGAATCATCCTACAGGAAAGTTCTCTTTTTAGGACAGTGCATACTTCTAATCAATACTTATGGCGACAGTGCTGTTTAAAGCAGTTCACAGTAAACACAATAGAATTAAAATTAATTTTATTTCCAAATAGTTAAATCATGTACTTATTTTGAAAAATTTGCTTCTTTCAGGTGTGAAATTTCATTTCTTTATGACGGACAACAGTGGAGGGGGAGAGGGGGACCTTTAAAAAAATTGCTTCTATTTCAATCAAAATTTGCCAATTATTTTCATGAAACTTTATAAATGGTACTGATATGCATCACTTGCATCATGCACCTGACTCAGATATTTGTGAAAAAAGTGATATACACAAACTTCTGTGTCCAGCACCTTCAGAAAAATAAATTTAACCATATGAATTGCATTGTTTTAGTTATCATGGTCTAAACAGTGGACAACTTCTGTTGAGTTATTATTCCATCATCCTCCTAAATGTAGAGTTCTAAAATGGTGTTAAACACTTTGAGGGATATCAACCTTGTATTCTCACATAAATTTAAAGGACTCTGTGGAATGCCATTTCTCCTGTATGCATAACCAGTTTTAAAATTTGATCAAGTAGATTGTTCTAGGTTTAGAGCTGACATTGATAGCATAAAGAGGAAAGAAGTGAAATCATTATGGAAGTTTACGATCAATAAATAATGAATAGTAATTATTTTTTAGACAGTAAATCCATGAAAGAAGATTGTGCCTATTTTCATGTTGTCACAAACACAACAGATAACTAGGCATAATCAATACAAAGCTAATTTCTAGACATACTAAGAAATAATTGTTTTTATGAATATTTATATGCTCGATACATCAAATTGGTATGAACTCTTTCTGAGCAAGTTAAAATTTTGTAAATTGGTCACACTTATTTCAATCATAGTCCCTCTATGATAAAATCAAATATAAACATTTTTAAAAGAAATTCTACAGTCTTTTTTACTTTTTGGTTTTTTTTTCAGTTATTAGGCAAGTAATGAAAAATATAACACAGTATTAGTAAAGGCTCAGATTCCAGTTAAACCTTGGCTTTTACTTTTGTCCACATATTCTTTTGTGAATAGAAGTTCTTATCAACATATATATCAATACATATATTGTGTTATTCCTTTAATCAAGTGTTCAACAACTATTTTGGGAAACTTAATAATCAGTAACTGCGTGGAAGTCAGCAACAGGAAGTCATAAGATGCTCGCATAAAAAGTAGTGAGAAAGTATGATAAATAATCTTTTAAAGTAGTCAGAAATAATGCTGTAAATTTTCTTGTCTTTTTTTTACCCCCATCACATAAAGAGTGACATGAAAAGTCAAACAAAACTTGTTATTTTAAAAAAAAAAATGCAGTGAGAAGATATATTTTATCTCGTTTTCCTTTTTTCCTTTTTAATTAAGAGATATATAGATGGTGTTACACAGCAAGAAATGCAATTTATATAGCAAGATATGACTGAAAATTTCTATACTGTTCTGATCCTCCTGGTTTATATTGATATCACTGTGTATGTTTCACCAGTCTGCCAACAGTGTGATTTTTTAGATATTCTCTGGATTTGATCAAGTCAATACATTTTCCAGCTCTCCCATGGACAGGACAACAGGATATGGTGTTCCTGCATTGTTACATATTTTCTGATGATTGAATACAGAATTCAATTTCATTTTGGGAAGTAAGAGGTATGATGTGACTGTACCAATTCATGGCTTTTGTCTAAAGAAGTTCAATAAGTAATTTTTTATTTTTTTTTTAATGGTTGATATTCATGCCTGAATAGGTGAAGTGTGTGTGTGTGTGTGTTTGTGATTACACATTTAATTCTGCAAGCTAAAACAATTCATGTGCCTGATCCAAAAAAAGAGAAAGGTCAGTGAGATGGATTGCAAGACCATGCTTTGCCTTAATATGGTTGAGAAAATAGAGTGCACTATTTCATACTTGTTAGAGACATAATATGATTTGTATACTATGCTTATATCACTCTTTCAAATTATTTGAATGTGTTAGGCAGTAGGTCATACCTAAATTGTAATGACTCACTTTGCATTAACATCTAGCGAGCTTGCTAGCTAGGAGTCATCCCTATTATATTTCAAGGGCTTTCAAATAGAGTGATTAAGAGGAGAACATTTTTATGTGCAAGCAGTGATGTAGCTTTGCAATAAAAAAAAGTAGAATGAGAATTATCCATAACACATTTTCCACTTGCCACAACTAAAAGCTCCAATCCATCAATGATTCATTGTAGATATACACTCGTGACAGGGCAGAATCTTACTAACAGCAATAGCACTATCTGACTGCAATTTCTTCAGAAATTGGTGTCAGAAGAAATATACCTTCCTGCCAAAGTGACATAACTAAATTTTATTCATATTTTGTTTTCAGCCATTAATTTACCTGAATATAATTTTACACTAATGTCTGGTTATTGGTGGGACTGCTTCACCCTCTAATGCTAGAAATGCACCTTCTCTTTACATGTTCCAGATGTACAGCACATTACCAGGATGTGACTTCATCAGGACAATACAGAACAAATAGATTTTCTATCCTTAAAGCGGATGTGATTTTCTGTTCCTATCCCTCCTTATTGAGATGGACACAAAAAGAGAAGTTATAATTTTCATCTAATAACAAAGCTATTCTAGAAATTTCTTACCCTTTTGCTCTGTATCACGAGATGAAATTATAACCTGGGTCTTCATACTTATTTCTATTAACATTTTAATGACAATTAATTAAAAATAACAGCTTCTTGTCTTCTTTTTCAGAGATGAAAAATTCCTGAATTTTAATATTTTGATTTCAATGTTGTCTCTCAGAGCACTGCAACCCACAATGGAGGTAGTAGTGAACAGAAACATGAAGAAAGGAAACAGAGAACAATGATGGAGGGAATTAATTATAACTTGTTTTTTCATTAGTGAAGGTATTAATGTAGCTTTATTGTAAATTTCCTAGGTATTTTAAACACAACTTGATCTTAGTGATGTTTACAGCAAAAGAAGGTGCAAGGTGATGGACTCAAACCTAGGACTTAAGGGGTTTTTTTGTTAACTCACACGCCTTTATGCACCCTCTTGTCTGTGTGCCGTGTCCCCAAACAACCAACATAGCATGATATTTTTAAAGAATAAAGAAATAAAAGCAATTTTAGATTCACAATAATTGATTTTTCTCTACATAATATTTAAAAGACATCATATACATAGATGAAATACAGTATGTCAAATACATTGCCTTTGAGTTGCCACTGACTGTTATCTAATCACTCATATAAGAAAATGAAGCAACACATTTCATTTTCAGAGGGTTCTTTTAAAAGAACAAGTGAGCTGCACATAGGATATTACTACTCTGTATAATGACACTGCTGCTAAATTTTATTGTTTAACTCCACAACTACCCATAACATCACAGAAAAAAAATAAACAAGGGATATTGCACTTAACAATATTTTTGTTTTCTTGACAATTTCTGAGGTCTTAAAATATATTTTAAAAGCAGTATACAGTGCAAATTTTAAAATATTTCCAGACCCTGAAAAGCCTATTCAAGAGATTTTCTTTTATTCTTTGAAAACAATACTTACAATATACAATATTGAAACAGTACGGGGTGCTTGAGACTTCTCTCACAACACCTATTTGATGTAACTTTAGTGTACATTTTTACCCGTGAAAAATGGTAAAATAAATACTTGCTCTCTTTCATAAAGATAATGAGTTATATGTACGAGATTCTTGGAACCATCTTGTACAGTTAATATTTTCAGAATTCATATATTTAGATTATGAAAAAAGAAGATATTATAGTTGTGAAGTCAAGAATTTATTGCCTGCTGAGTTTTCGCAGACAAATAGCCCTAATCATCTAAACAATATAGAAATCTTTCAATAATAAAATGGATATTTTTTTTTATTCAAGAAAATGCTTTCATACTTATTCCTTTCTTCTTTTTCTAACATTCATTTCTCAAATGTCATGGTTCCCTGGAATGTGAATGCCCTTCTTGGCCCCAAGGCCGACAATTATATCCTTCCTCAATCACAAACAGCTTATGAAAACTTTTAAGCTATTTTCTTGATCAGGAGGAGTACACTTTTGATGTGTTCTCCCTTCTTTCTCAAATTAATGTCTTCTTTTCCAGAACACAGACACTGGTAGAAAAATATGGGCTAGGGATGGAGTGAGTTTTCTTCCTAGTATGTGGGTACAGTGCTGTGTTTTTGATTTAGTATGAGAATAATATCGAAAATAAACTATGTTTTTATTGTTTCTATGTAGTGCTTAGCCTAAATGAAGGGCTTTTCACTTTTCCATGCTCTGCCAGTGAAGAGGTGCGCAAGAAGCTGGGAGGGAGCATAGCCAGGACAACTGAGTCAACTGGCCAAAGAGCTGTTCCATACCATAGAACGTCATGGTCACTATAAAAACACAGGGATAGTTAGCTATAAGATGCTGGTCATTGCATTGTGCATCACTTGTCTTTCTTGTGTTTCATTCCTCTCTCTTTGTTTTCTCCCTTTCATTGCTGTTGTTTTTATTAATTATTAACTATATTTTAATTTATTTCAACTCTTAAACTGTTCTTATATGAACCTATGGATTGTACCTATTTCCAGTTCTCCTCACCATCCCTCTGGGCATCTAAAGGGGGAAAGAGCGAGTGTGGTACTTTGTTGTTGGCTGGGGTTAAACCACAATAAGGGGGAAAAAGTATAGAGAATTTTCAAATATTTCCATTAGTCAGTCATAGTAAGACATCAAATCATGGTAATAGAATATTTTGGGCTGAAAAAGAACTTTAAAGATTATTTTGTTCAATGCCCACTGCAATGAGTGGGGACATTTTCAACTCAATCAGGTTGCTTAGACGTCCATTGAACCTGTTCTTCAATGTTTTGGGGGATGGGATATCTACCACCTCTCTGGGCAATGTCCCAGAGCTTCATCACCCTCATTGTAAAAGGTTTCTTCTGTATATATAGCTAAAATCTAACCTCTTTTAGTTTAAAAACATTTCCTCTTCCCCTGTTGCAATATGGCCTTGTAAAATGTCTACCCCCAACTTTCTTATAAGCACCCTTTAAGTATTGAAAGACTACAATAAAGTACCTATGGAGCCTTTTCTTCTTCAGGCTGAACAATCCAAACTTCTCAGCCTTTCCTCATAGGAAAAAAAGAAAAAAAGGTACTGTGGAGTCTGGGTCTTATTGTTCACCTCTGTTAGAACATCTAATCATTTTACAGTAGTTTACAATCACACAGGATTTCTTTTTGATACCAGCTCAAGCATATTGCTGGTCTATCATTCTCTTTAGCAGTTTCTCATGTTAAAAAATTTCCTTAACACTGTCTCAGATCTTCTGGCAATGTCAAACTTCAGTGTACCACACTGTAGGCTCTGAGAAGAGAAAGAGCATTTGGTAATTTAATGATCATGTGATATTGTACATAATTTTACATCTCCGGATATATTCATGTCATGCAGCGCTGATTCAAGAATTTTAAACATCGGTGGACTTTTCAGTTTTACCAGTAACCTAACTAAAATGGACAGTTTTATTTATAATAGAAAATATCAGACCATTAATCACCTATACACAAAATAATTATTTCCTCTAGCAATGAAATCCGTTTATAATTGGGATTATCAGTTTCTTAAGAATCATTTAGAGAAGCCGAAATGTATTCTTTAAAATAATTTATTTAAAAATATATTTCTCAATAAGGATAAACTTAAATAAAAGGCAGAGAAAAGAGCACTAAACAATATAAAACTCCAATTAATATTAAACAATGACAGAGTCTGAGTGACTATGATGTTGTTCACTAAACAGGGAAAACCAGTGGATGCTGATTGTCTTTGTAACTATGAAGTAGTCATATCAATACGCTTATACCATTATGAGACAATTTAGAAGAGGATGAAGAGGACCAGAGACTCACTTCTGAAGTAGCATATGTGAAATATTTCTGGTATAATGACAACTAAAGCAAGCAATATTGCAAACCCAGATACCTATTATATAAAGAAAAAAAAGTAAATGGAATTTAAATAGCTGCACTTGCTTCTCAGTCTTGCAAGAATATGTGAGCAATCTGGCAGAAAATGCGGGAACAAGTTGTTTCTGGAATGACTTACCTTATTCTGAGATTTTTATACTTCAGTTCTCCACAATTCCTGATGTAGAATTATCCAGTTGGATGTTTGTGAATCTATGCTCCTCAGAGATGTAAGTGGAGATTGTACTGTCAGTGTGAACTTACGGAAATTATACTGTCAGTGCATTGGATTTTATGGTTTATATTTCAAATTTACTTGTTTGTGAAAAAAAAAGTTTTTACTTATCCTACAAAGCACAAATTCTGAATCTAAACCTCTTTTTTTCACATAACTTTATGCTCCTTTATAACCAGATATTAAAAACCCCAAAAAACAACAAAACAAAACTTTCATAACTATTTTTTTCTATTTGCACTGTTTTCAGAAACTAAGTATTTAAACAAGAGACAAAAAATAAAAGGTTTTCCTCATCTTTGTGGAAATGTGTTATTACTTTCAGTAATGGTCAGAGTTCTGGGTCTTGATGTATGGTAGTATTTACAGTAATAAGGAAAATAAGTATTTAAAGTTAAGAGGTAGAAATGAAGTTGCATGGTTATTAACAAATAGAAATATCACCCAGAAGTCAAAGTATAACAGTGACCTTTGGAGTATGCATCATAATTCAAATGTGAATTCTAAACATAGATAATGACAGTCATCATCTGGCTGACTATAACTTTTTTTAAAGATTTTTTTTTTTGTCTTTTTTCTTTCTAATCTGATTCAAGATTGGGCATCATATTACCAAAGAATGATTCAGGAAGACTTTGGAAATCTAAGATTATTCTTAAAAATAAAACTGCATTCTTAGATATATTCACAGCAGAATTTCATAAATTATTTCTTTCATTACTGTACTATGTGAATGCAAAAAATATGAAACAACACACTTAACAACCAAAGAACAGAAAAATGTATCCAACATAATTTTAAAAAAAAAAAATACAATTCCACAAATAAATGTTTTCTTGACACACAGAAACAGGTGACTTCCAGGAAAATGTCAGTTATCAAATAACTGTGACTTCAGTGTGGCATTTCAAGTCTGCAGTTTGTTTTCAGTTTCTGGATTTACCCAAGACTTTTATCATGGTCTGAGTTACTAGATAGTATTTAAAAGTATCAACAGAAAACAACACTTGACCTTTATTCTGATAGATTCTTGTGATGGTTTATCTGTGGCTGGCTGACAAACACCCACCAAAATACTCTCTCTCACTCCCTCTCCACAGGTAAGCAATTAAGCATCACACAATGGCTTGCTCACTCCGTCCCAGCAGGATGGATGAGAGGACAGGTAAGAAAAAAAGATGGAAAAACTCATGGGTTGAAGTAAAGACAGGGAGTTTACTCAGAAATTATCACCACGGGCGAGACAAACTCAACATTGATTTAATTTCTTGCCAAACAAACAAAAAAAAAATAAAGTAGGATGGGGAAAAACAGAGGCAAAACTAAAAACACGTTCTCCCTATACTTCCTTTTGCCCCAGACTGAACTTCACTGATCAGTTCCTGACTCACCTGTTGCCTACCCCACCATAAAACAGTGCTGTGGATGAGGAAATGAGTTATGGTCTGTCCATAACTGTTCCCTTCTGCCAGTCCTGCATCCCCACACTTTTTCCTTGCCTCACCCTGATCTTCTCCACAGGTTGTAGGAAAATCTCTGCTTCAGCAACTGGACTATATTCTCCCTCACCTTCTTTACTGCTATTGATGCCTGCATGGATGTTTCTCACATATATTTCTCATGCTTCTCTCACAGTTGCTGCATAGCATTTTTATCCTTTCTTAAATATGTTATCATAGCAGCACCACCAGCATCACTACTGCACTTGGTTTTGGACATCAGTGGGTCCATTTTGGGGTCATCTGAAACTGGCTCTTCAACATGGAGACAACTCATAATTTCTCACGGAGGCTACACCAAAAGCCTCGCCTTGCCACATAAAGTAAATATAACTATTTTAACAAGTTAATAATCCAGATATTAAGAAACTTAAAGTCTGAATTCGAATTTTTTTGGTATTATGAATGACAAAACTCTGGATTTCCATGGTGAAAACACAGTCTTTAAAAATGGAGAAGCTAACTGCTAAGAGGCAAATAGGTACTGACTGTGACACTAAGAATTTGAAGGATAATTATGACACAGTTACTGAAAGGAGCTACTAAGAGAATTGGAAGGACTGATTGTAGATCAAATACATGTGAGAAATTTGATATCTGCATACGTTTGCATAACAGTTCACCAACACTAGCATGATAATTGAAGCAAAAGATTCAAGTGTTTACAATACATAATGCTGTGTTATTGTCATTGAAATATTTATATTATTATTAAAAACTTTGTTGAATTTGCAACTAATAACATAAATATAGGGAAGATAAAAAATGGGAATGGTAGGGGATGGTAGCTTGCATGCTATGTGTCAGGGATTTCCCAACAGGCTGTATCAGTGAAGTATTCAGTGAATATTCACTAAAGACCCTTAGATTCTCCATTACTCACTTTTTATATTGAAGCATGCTTTTAGCAAACTTGTAAATTCGAACAGGAAATGTTCTAATTTTCTACTGTAAAATATTGTTGACAAATGTACTTAGCACTTTTGATGTGCAGCATTTTTTATGCCAAGTCTAGTTCTATTTATGCTAAATCTCCTGTTGTGACCGTGTTATGAACAAGGTGGAATTTGGCATCTGGGTCCCTCCCATATGTAAATATTCACATTACTGTCCACACATGAAAGAGTTTCCAAGAATCATGATAAATAATGAAGGTACTTTGCTGTTCCTAAAGTAACTAGGGAACAGTGGTATATTATTCCACTTCTTGTTTTCAGTTACCTCTAACCTTCAAGCAGCAGGAATTCCCGCATGACAAGATACTTTAATCTGGTGCCGTATATTTCATAATGAAAAGACTGCATGTTAGAACATTAAAGCTTTGTGTAACACCATTGCATCTGTGCCACAGAGAGAACACAATGTTTTTAGACTGGATGCTGTTATTACTGGTAAAATCTTTTCATATCAGAAATTTAGACAGAAGGAAGGAAAAGAAACCTGTCTCTTCCTTCAGTGTTTTGTGAATTTCCTTCATGTCTGATTAACAGTTCATTTTTTTTTCTATTTAAAAAAACAGTAATGAGAAGCTGAGAAAGTTTTGTGATCAGAGACTAACCAGACCACTGATGGATAAGTGGTCATTCAACCTCTTTTCCATAATTATGTTATTCTGTTTCACTGGAAAGTATCCTCCATCTAATATTCTCCCTCAGGTAGAAGGGTTTCATTAAAATGCAGCTAGATGTGAAATGAAAAACAAACAATTTACATGTAATTTTTTTTTTAAATAATTTAAAATGCTTTCAAAATATCCTTCATAGATTAGCAGATTTAATTACTTATGACTGATGATACTGGTAAACATTTTTAGAGACAAAGTGGAAAATGACAACCTTAATCTGTATTTTGGGATGCCTGGTACCCGTGTTCAAAGTAATTACTCTGCCTTAATTCCCAGATAGTGTCATGTAATTCAGTTTACACAGCTGCTGAGGTTCCTATGAGGTAATATGGTTCAAATAAAGGACCAGACTTATCCCTAATGCAATTCAGCCCATGACACTAGATCTCATATAAAATATGTCAACACTAAATCAAAGAAATTCTATAGCTACTATCCAATGGATGTAAGTTTTCCTTTATGCTGAAAAGCATAAGGGAAACATACAGCTACAATTACACTTACTGCATGTATAACAAATCATTCATTAACAAAATGCATCAACAAAACAGAGTAGCGTAAGTCTAATATTGTCTGTGAGTTATAACATGTCATAGTAAGTACCAGACTCTGCAAGTGGAACCAAACAATAATGAGGACAATAGTTTATCTAACTCAGAAGCATCACCAAAGTAAAGTTGATCTATGTCTTGCAATAAATCTGATTGCATAAAAAAAAAAAAAAAAAAAGACAGGTCATTGTCACAAGAAATTCTCTCCTGAGGGGAAGAGAAAGCCCAATATGCAGACTGGAACCACTTCTTAATGAAGCTGGATGCTTCCCTGGGACCCAAGATAAAGATGGGAAGAGAAAGCTTCCTAATCTGGTAGGGCCCTTGATTATTATCCTTTATTGTTTTTTTTCAAGTGAGCAGTGATGAAGTTGCAACAAGAAGTCTGAGGGCAATCAAGAGAGGCTTCAGGGCCTTGAGATGACTGATTAAGGCATCAGGAGTACGAGTATTATTCTTTTCTATCCTTCCAGTTGCAGGGAATAATGAAGAAAAAGGAAAAAAAACAGCAGAATTTTGGGGGTTTTGGTCATGGGTCAGTATTCATGACATCAGGTCTGCTGGCAACGGACCGAGTAGGCCTGTCTCAAAGTGGGGAAAAAGGTCTTTGCACAGGAGTTAACAGGGCTCATTGAGAGGGAAGGGAATAAAACCACACTTGCTAGAGATAAGTCTGGAGGCAACATATCAATGTTTGCAGAATTTGTGCTAACGGAGTCCTTTGGTTTGCCATCTTAAAAGAGGTAGGGAATCTAGAGCCATGTAGCAGCAAAGATGCAATGCTTACTGATGTGTTAGAAACCACGGAAGGGCATGAGTACGGTCACATAGGATTTAGGTCTTTTCTCCCTCAAAAAGTGGCAGGGTGAATAGCACGAATGAAGTGCATCTATACCAATGCACACAGTATGAACAACAGACAGGAGGAGATGGGAGCCACTCAGCAGCGGGAAAACTATGAATTGCAGTCATGGAATCATGGTGTGATGATTCGCACAACTGGTGTGCTGTAATGGGTGGCTATAAAATTTTTAGAAAGGATAGGCAAAGAAGGAGAGGTGGTGAGGTACCTCTATATGTTTGGAGCTTAATGATGTTGATGACAGGGTTGAATTTTTATGAGTGAGAATCAGACAGAAGGCCAACAAGGCAGATATCCACGTTGGAGTCTGTTATAGACCACCCACTCAGAATGAAGAGGCAGACAAAATATTCTATAGGCATTTGGGAAAAATCTCATGATTCCTAGCTTGTATTCTCATGGGGCACTCAACTTGCTAGATGTCTGCTGGAAATGCAACACATCAGAGAAGAAACCCGAGGAGGCCCCTGGTGGGTGTGGAAGAAAACTTTCTGATGCAACTGTTAGTGAGCCAGGTAGGGAAGGCACCCCACTTGCCATGTTGTGGGTGATGGGATGGTTGAAGGCTATCTTGGCCAGAGAGATCATGAGAAATAAGGAGAAGGGTCAGTGAAGCTGCCACCTTGGACTTCTGGAGGGCAGAATTTGGCCTGTTATGGAGACTGTTTAACAGAATTGCTTGGGAAGCAGTCCTGAAGGGTAAAGAAGTCCAGGAAGGCTGGATGTTCTGCAAAAAGGAAATCTTAATGGCACATGAGCAGGCTGTCCCTACTTGCCCTAAAGTGAACTGTTGACCAGCTTGGATGACCAGAGAGCTTTGGCTTGTTCTCGGGAAAAAAAGGAAATATATCACCTTCAGAGGAAGGGGCAAGGAAACTCAGGAGGACAAGGATGTTTGAGGTTACATGGGAACAAAATTAGAAGCACCAAAGCCCAGATAGAACTTCATCTGACTACTGCTGTAACTGAAAAACAAAACAAAACAAAACAAAACAAAAAACAAACAAAAAAACAAACAAAACCAACCAACCAACCAAAACAACAACCCAACCAAAACATTTCCATAAATACATCAGTAACAATAGGAGAGCTAAGGAGAAATCCCATCCTTTGTGGAATGTGAGAGAAACAGAATAAGAAAGTATGAGTAAAAGATGAGGCATTTAATGCCTTGTTTGCCTCACACTTTAAGGCCAGTTGTTCTCCAGGTGCCAACAACCCACTGAGCTGGAAGACAGGGGGCAGAATGAAGCCCTCATAATCCAAGGAGACCCGATACACCACCTAGTCACTTTGTGTCCCCCACTACAAGAAATACATTTAGGTGTTGAAGTGTGTCCAGAGAAAGGCAATGGAGATGGTGAAGGGCCTAGAGAAAAAGTCCTGTGAGGAGTGCCTGCAGAAGTTCTGGATATGTTTAACCTGGAGAATGGAGGTTCACAGGGGACCTTATTATTCTTTACAATTACCTGAAAGGAGTTTGCAAAGAGGTAGGAGTTGGTGTCTTCTTACAGGTAACAAGTGATATGACTGCCTCAAATTGCACCAGGGGAGGTTTAGAACACTGAAAGGGTTGTCAAGAAGATGTCCAGGGAAATGGTTGAGTCACCATCCGTGAAAGTATTTAAAAGATGTGTAGATGTGGCACTTAAGGACATGGCTTAGTGGTGGGCTTGGCAGTGTTAGGTTTACAGGTCGTTCCCAAACTAAATTACTTCATGATTTTGTGATTACATTGCAACCTATGGTAGTTTTAAGAAGACATAATTTGTTGCTGTTAATTTATTTTGCCTTCTGTTTTGGGAAAATCAAACAATATTTTATTATTCCATTTTTTGGGGGAGTATTTTTAATAGTTTCTTGGTGTTACAGCCATCACAGACCACTAGTTTGATTTTAAGAACAATTGATTATTTTTACTTGAATCATCATTATTGATGAGTTGTACAAATCAATAGGTCTAGAAATTGTTTTATTTCAAATGGCATAAACAATTGCATGAATTGGTAAGTAATATTTTCTTCAATTAAACAGTAAATATCATTGTCAGAGTCTTAGTTCAAGGGAAGAACTAAGATATCTATGTTGGACAATAAAATAATCCCTCTCCGTTAAATTTAGAAAACAGAACTTTAATTAGAAAAAAAGAAATATATATGAAAGGATAACAGTTCTTAATCACAATACACAATATATACATATTGTATATATATATATATGTATCAAGAAAAGAACCAAACAACAACAAAACCAAACAACAACAACAATTTGTAATAAACCCCTCCACCCCCAAGCAACAAGGCAAACAGTCAAAAAAAGGTCCTTTTGACTACCCCCAAAATGGGAGATGTAATAATATCTACGGACAGCAGGTGGCGATGTTGCACCTCAACTGCTGGCCACTCTCTCTCAGGGGTTGCAGTTATATTTACGGACAGCAGGTGGCGATGTCGCGCCTGGCCGGCTGGCCTCTCTCTCACAGGAACGGCAGGAGCAGAGGTCAGGTCAGGTCCCGTGGAGTAGGTGACAAAAGCAGCAGAAATCCAACCTCTGCAGTGTAGAGAAACAGGTGTGATTTCTTCCTCAAAACAGATTGGGGTGTCCACGGGTGATGGGCGAAGCCAGAGAGCAAATGACACAATCCAGGTCCTGGAGCGATGCTGGACCCGGAGTGTGCGTGTGTGTCCTCTGTCCTCTGCTGAGCCAATGAACTGCTGACCCTGGGCAGAAAGCACAGGAACCCGGAACCCTTCCCCCACCCAGAGCCTGTCTTCCGTCCCCTCCCAGGCTGGGGAGAGATCAGAACAAAAGCTCTGGCTAGAGTGGTTATCAACACATACATATTCATTACATCCTTTGTTAACTCTCTTTATTAACCCTAGGCGTTGGCTCCAAGCTTTGGAAGGAATTCTAACTGAGTTTTGAAACTAGAACAGTCAGGAAGGGTTTTCTAGTGTCTATACTGTGAGGAAGAACAAGGGAAATTAAAAGATCCCTGATCATAAACTTACAGAGGTCAGCAGGGCTCAAAGAGGTTTCTGCCTTTTTCTTGATTCTTGGTAGCCAAATTGATGGGATTTCAGAGAATATATTTTTTCTCCCTAGGCTATTTTTGCTTCATAAGTTACTTTTATAGATAGTTTTCTTACTACAGTTATTGTGTTATTTCACAATGATAAATTATTTTTTGTTGGGGGATAGATTTCTTAAAAAAATCTTTTTCCTACTCCTGTCAAGGAGATTAAAATCTATTTTAATATCCATTTTCTATAATGATCTCTTATTTCAGTTACATTTCTGTCATCTGCAATTTCAATTATTATTTTTACTACAGTATGTTATAGTATATAATACTACTGTATATAAGTTTGTACACTAGCTATACTTTTCAATTTTGGCTTCTTATCAGTCATAAATGAGTACTGTCAAAATACACAATAATAGTGTATTATTTAGTAGGACCTTTGAAGTATCTAAGGTAAAGTTTCTTCAGACTATTGGACAGAACCCATAGCAAATCTATGGGAATCTGCACTACTTTAAGGTTTAGTCTTAAATCTTACTTTTTTCCTCTGATTTTTTCTCATTTCTTTGTCAGCTGTTTCTTCTGTAGACAAATTATTTTACGACTAGGATCATGTGACAGCACAATTGTGATTTTCTATGTTTCGTCATGTTTAAGTCCTAAAGTAGTTCTTACATTATTTTTTATTTTATTTCCTTACTTTATCTCTTATTTCTGTTCTTACTATTTTTGTTAGCCAGTGAACTAAAGACAACTTGGTAAAAATGAATAGATTTCATGTCCTCAGTTCCTTTCGCGTAACACCAGGTTTCTTAGACATTATGTGTCATAGTCTTAATGTTATAATTTTGAACCCTCCAAATTTTTCTTTGCATTCAGCAACTTCCAAAAATTTTCAAAGGATGTTATCCTTATACAAAGAAACTGATACTCTGTAACTGGAGTGAAATTTTTACTTCAGTTCTTTAATCAGGTTTTTTCAGCTATTTAAGTGAAGCTTCTTTGATCACATTATGTATATTGACCCATCTTTTAATACAATAATTTATCTTATCTTTCTAAATTGTTTCATGAATATTTTTTAAAAATTATATATATACTACTTTCCAAGTATCTATTTTTATAAACTATTTTAAGGCTTTCATATGATGCATTATCTGATGACATTATTTTTTATTACTTCAAAATTTCATATGATATTTAGAAAAACAAGCATATGCACAGCTTTCCCTGTTTCACACACACAAAAACACAAACACACACATACGTATATATGTTCTGGTAACATCTGATCAACTAAGGTAAATTGCTCTGCTTCTTTAAATGGTATTTTTTAGGTACAATTTATTTATAATTATTTAATGAAAATTATATTTTTAATGGTATTTAAATCTACTGGACTTTAAAGATAATAAGAGCATTACCTCTAGAGTTTATGAAGTTAAGTATCTGAGAGAAATCTGACTCAGAATTAAGTGAGCTTTAAACAGGTTGCCTCAAAAAAAAGTCATATAATTAATTTTAAATACTTTAAAGTTTACCTGAATCTTTTAAACTGTATTGTAGAAATACTGAAAACTGAAAAATACCAGAATGCAGAAAGCTTCCCAAAAGAGTCTGACTGGGATGTCTGGGAAACCCTGGGCAAATACTAAAACCCAGGATGCCTCCCAGGAAGATAAGAACTAATCTGGCTTGCAGACACTGACCCATCTCGGGACCTAAAGACTCTATTTGCATTTGACAGGATTCGAAGTTTTGTGTATTCCCTGTCCCCTGCCGAAACTCACCTGACTACATGTATTGTTCCCCCTGCCCTTGTGTTCATGAATAATGGATTAACTTTAGATACCTGTTTCCCCCCTTAGTTAACATAGTGTATTCTCTTATTACCATGTTCCATCCCCTGCTTAGCATAACCCAGCCTCTTAATTGTAATAACCCTATATATGTTGAAATGCGCTTGCAATAAACGATTTTGTTTTACCCCCGAAACAGAGTCCGTGTAACTGACCACCACACTGTATTTCTTTACAGAGAATTCACTTCTGTGCAATTTTCTATTAAGTTTTTAATTGTATTAGCAGATACTGCTGCCAGCTTCTGAAGTGGCAGCTAAAGACATAATTTTCCAAGCAATGTATCTGAACTCACACCAGCTTAACAAGCGGTTTCTCAAATAGACAATCATTGTAAAGGTTTCCGAATGGCCACTTAAATGCGATATTGATGTTCATAGTGCACCTTAATTATCTGGCTTCTCCTAGTTTTAATTAAAATTCTGCAGTTCTGTAATACATGTTCCTTGTTTTCACAATGCTTGTGCATTCCAAATCTAAAAATCACTGGATTTATGAGGGTATAGAAGCTCTGAGAAAGAGCTTTTATTATTCTAATGAACTATATAATAACAAGCAGATAGATATCATGTATGATTCATATTTCAAGAGTATTTTTAAAGGTTAACATAAAGTTCAGGAATATGGCTCCAGGAATCCACCCTGGGTCTTTGACAAGACTCAGAGATTGTATGGAAACAGAGGGAAAATGCAAAAATTGAAAGAAATTGATGCAAATATCAGAATATTTTAAATGTACTTTTGTTTTACCTCATCAATGTATGAGTTGAATGTGCTAGTATTAGATAAACTCTTAATGGGCAAAAAGAGAGTGGGAAAAAAAAAAAAAGGTATTAAAATCCTTGCTAATTTTCATGCTGATACTTAGAGAAGGTTCTAATCACCTAAGAAAGAACATTGTGAAACAACCTTTAAATACGTACAAAAGGACAAAAAAAAAAAAATAAAATCCAAGTTTAGCATTGTGTTTTCTAGATGGAAGGGTATTTCATGTTTTAGAACCCTTCTAGTGTTTTATTCTCGTGTTTCAGGGTGCTTAAAACATGTTTTTTCCTGTTTAAAATTTATATCTACTATATAATTTTATAGAACCGAATTATGTGTATAGATATTATACTCATTTAGTTCCTGAGACAAGTTAATTTCAATCATTTAATGAAATGTCTTTTATATACCAGAAAAATCAAATGCTGTTTGAAATAAACAGAATGAACATTAAAAAATATTTGTTATTAATCATCTTCTAAAATAAAATATAAGTCCAATAAAGATATGCTAGTTTTTACTACTGTACATCTAAAAGAATACATTTTCCTTCCAAACTATAACATAGCAAATGAATATCAAAGTCTTTTCAATGACATTTTATTAAGAAATATCTTAGATCTTTAAAAAAATATTTATTTATTATGGAAGAGGATATTTACATAATTCTCAAAAGTAAGCAAGAGTTTCTATCGAAAAATCTAGAGTGCTTCAGGACCTTTTGTTCAAAAAATATCATTACCAAACATAAAAGTCCAATTCTCATTGGAAAGGAATTGTATGGAACAAAATTATCTTGTCAAACAAGGTTTAGTTGCCTTTATTTTTGATACTGTAATTCAAAACTCTACAGTATAATTTGTTACTTAAACTTCTTCATATTCAGTATAAAAAGGTAGGCACTTCTTTGGAAAGATTCATCCTGTCTTAAAGTAAATACCAATATACATCACACCTCAAAGTACCTGTTTCTCTTCACTGAGTGTGAAATAGTCCTACCCTGAACAGCTCAGAGAAAAATGTGTAAAGTGAGGGCATCTAAAATGTCTCCATCTTATTAATTAACTTGAATGAATATGATTTAAATTAATGTGCCTATCTCTCACAATAAATTTTGCTGACCCTTTTCTGTTGACCCTTTTTTTGTAGACCCTTGTCTAGCCAAAATTCTTAGCCTGTTAGGTAAACCTTACTCCTTAAATCCGTTCAAAACTATGGGTTTCCTGAGCTTCCTGCTTTGCCTCGGTCATGGCTCTTTTTAGCATTCACCTCCTGCCTCTTCCCCCTCATATCAAACATGATCGCTTTCTTTCAAATAAGTTGTCTATCCACATTCTACCCATCACTTTTGATTTACTGCAAATAGGTTAGCTACTAACCTGATCAGCAAAGGCTACTGTACTCTATATTGGGTTTATACAAATTGTTTTCTCCTGTCTCCCACAATGCTCTATGTTCATGAGAGGCTAAAAGCTTCCAATAAAAAATAATAATCTGTTATCAGGGTTTTTTTTCTTTAAAATTTCTCTTTAACACTTTTTAGTGATTTTAGGCAAACCACACAAAAACTAACAAGTTAGAAACAATTTGGCTACTGATGTCTTAACACTGGAGTCTATCACAAGTTATTGTGTCTTCTATTAGTTGTTTATTGTTTTAAATTGCAAAAAACCACAAGGCAGCTACCTTATTTATGCTGAAGGTTTATATGGTAATAAGGAAAAAAAAATATGCTTCTGTGTACAAATGCTAATAATTATAATAGTTATTATCAAAATAATAAGGTACAATGAGGTAAAACAAAAAAAAACTTAGATATTGAGTCTGAAATCAATGGGACCTAAAGAGTCTTAGCCCCTTTGCTTTCAACATCATTAAGTCCTGGAGACTAAATTAATAATTGTTCAAAGGATTTCTACTTTGCCCCCCAAAAATTTTACTCTGATTAGATGTCTGTGTTTTCCAAAATGTTAGTTGTAATTACTGCAATTTCTCAGATCAAAAAATATAAACTCTTTCTTATTACTTTTGAAATAAGGCTTCACAGACATTGTTATTGAATTGAGGTTTGTAATTCAAAATCAATTGTGGTACAATCAACATTTCTAAGAACAAATTTTTTATTTGGCAATGGATTTGGGTTAACAGAGAAGGAGGTTTTATTAGAATGACAATTTTTAATTTGAACAACAATGATGGTATTAAACCAAGGTTTTGTCCACTTAGAAAGCATTTTAAAGCTTTAAAAATAATTCTCTGCTACAGTCTTCAGCAACTTCCTATTAAGAAGACATAGTATCATACAAGAAATGCGTAACCATATCCCTGAGTTCCTTGTGTGTAGATAGATTCCCTCCTTCTTAGAAATGGAGGCACTCCATTGCACTCTGCAAATATTTCCTTCCTGTTATGACTTCAGGGGATTTTTCAAAATTGTGGACAGTCAGGGATGAAATTAAGACATGCTTTACAGTTTTACCATGCCACAAGTTCCTCTTTTTGACACAAATCTGTATCATTTATGAGTACTATAGTTTTGGGTTTTTTTGTTTGTTTGTTTTTTTTATTATTTGTTTGTTTGGGTTTTTTGTGTGTGTGTGTCTGTGTGCTTTTTTTTTTTTTTTTTCTGAGGGAAAAATCGGGACAGAGCAAGTTACTGATTTGACTATGAGGAAGTATTAATGCAGATACAATCAATGAACAAGTATTCAGGAAGATACAATCTACGATGAACAGCTAAAAAGAGGGGAAAAGGAAAGAAAGGAAGGGAGGGCAGGAGGGAGGAAGGAAGGGAGGGAGGAAGGGAGGAAGGGAGGAAGGGAGGAAGGGAGGAAGAAAGACAGAAAGAAAGACAGAAAGAAAGAAAGAAAGAAAGAAAGAAAGAAAG
>JAWWEE010000105.1:88997843-89018815 GCA_035221455.1 Xenops minutus | reverse complement strand
AGAAAGAAAGAAAGAAAGAAAGAAAGAAAGAAAGAAAGAAAGAAAGAAAGAAAGAAAGAAAGAAAGAAAAGAAAGAAGGAAAGAAAGAAAGAAAAAGAGAAAGAGAGAGTTGGTTATCTGTTTTAGCAAACAAAATGTAGAAGGTAAAGATCTCTCAGATTATATATTTTTTTGCTTTTAAATTAGTATTTTTTCTTTTTTCTTTCCCCTCTGTTTTACTGTACCACATGTGTTTATGAAAGTAGATGATATATTAATTTTAACATTAGTGTCTAGAGTGGAAAAAGGCCCTATCTTCACCTAGAAGAAATGTCACATCTGAAAACATGCCCATAAGAAGTAAAGCAGAGTTTTTAATTCTATTGCCTGTGCATATTCACTTTGCATTCTTTGAAGAAACATGACTACATGCTTCCCCTTTTACCTCATAAAGCTTTTATAATGTTTCATTTTATACCTCTTTGTTAAGTGGAATGTCATCAAGGAGTGAGGTCCTAACTTCTAACTTGCTCTGGACTAAAGTAAGAAATACAATTCTACAAGCATGTTGTTGCAGCTATAATGTCAAGTAGTGTTTTCTTTGTCTACTTGCTAAAGTTTGACATATGAGATAGACCCCATCACTTGGCATAAATCATTAGACTTGTCATGCAGTTTCATGGTAGGCAGAATTTGTTTTGCAGCAAGTCTGAATTTTGCATGCTTAAAATTGGGTATGCCCTTTATGTAACATCCTGATGTATTTTTGTATCAAAGTTTTAAAAAATTAGAAACCTGTATATTCTGTAGAAACCTGTATAATTATATTCTGTCTTATGTTTCACTTTGATTGCCTGAAGATAAACTGGTGCTCCATTTCTACTCTATGAGGACATTTGTATTCATAAATGGACCTTTGTCTTATGTCTAAGTCAGAGACACCATGTTATAGTAGAACGATTTTGAAGACATGCATACTATGCATATTTATAATACCAAGTGAAAATATATGTTTACTGTATTGGTAGGAATAAATCTATTTTATTTTATTTTATTTATTTAAAATTTATGAAATACTGGTTCTTTATAAGGGTTGCAGGAAATTTTATCATGCATCATTAAAAAAAAAAAGTTGACTGTTTTGTACACACTCCCTGGTCAAAACGACAGTTTCCTTTTGTTTTATTCTTTTTGTTTACAATGTTTCTTTTAGGCCAGGCTTTCTCTTCTTTAAGTTTTCTAGGAAGACATTTGTGATTTCATGACAGGTAAACTTTCAGCTTTAAACATTCTCTTCTGAGGTGCAATTGCCTTCCTCAAAGGTTTGACAGACACCATTGATCCACCCCCAATCCCTTTCCTCATGGCCCTCCTCTAGCACGTCCTGTGTACTCAAAGCTGCAGGTAGAGTAACATTTGAAAACAGCTGTATAGTGCTGCTATATTTATTTCTAAATCTTACAAAAGACATTTTGATGTCCAGGGGATCTTTGGCTCTGAGTAACCTGACACCTAGTGGGGAGGATGAGAGATCAAGGTATGTGGCAGGTGCCACTCATTTATTTGATAGGTCATAAAAATTTAGATTTAATTAGTTTAATAACAACTTATTTGTACTATTGAGGCATAGTCAGACAATCAAAAAGGAAAGTAAATTATAACTGTAATTATAATAGATCAATGTTATAATAGATTCAATTACAATAGGACAAAATTTAGCTGTAATATTGTGTTCTGGTAAGTGTTCAGACCCTGGAAAAGAAGCTAGGCTGTTTACTCTGCTGGATTGACTTTATACATTCACATAAAAAAAGCTCACTCTCATTTTGAGTGATATATTACAAGACAGTAAAAAAACACCATTTCTTGTTGAGATGACATATTTGATCTTAGGTATGATTCATCTGCCTAAAAAATACCTATTGTCATTTGCTCTGTCCCCCAGTCTCTAACTTATCCTGATAGCTATGACACATGGTTGAAAAGAGATGTGTGTCCTTCTAGGCTAGTAACTCAGAGCCAGGAGCAATACTCCAGGGCATCTCAGCTATCCCCACTTGCCTATCAAATCAGACTGAACTGTGCTGATAAAGCTCTCCTTTGTCTATCAACATTTCAGTGTGGATGCTTAACTTAATTTAATATTTATTAGTTTTAAACATCCAAGTAAAAATCCTGATACTGTTAAATTAATGAGAATTTTTTTCAGTTTTTATGCCTGATGCAAAAAGCACGGTTATGAACAGTTGATTCAGAAATATTAGCTATTTGTGATAAACTCACAAAGTAACTATAGTGTAGCAACATGAATTAAAAAACAAAAAACAACAACAACAAAAAAACCCCAAACAACCAAAAAGCACTAACTGCATGTGTAAAATGAGGAATTCTGTGTTTACCTTTATCACTCTGAAATCAGAATTTGTAGATAATTCATAAAGTTGTCAAGTCACTGCTTAACAGCAATTAAAGAAGCAAAGAAAATATTGAGGAAGTAACAGAAAAAAATGAGAGAACAAAACAAAGAACACTGTTATTCTGCTGTAGAAATCCATAGCTTTCCAATTTCTGTGTTTTACAGTAGGGTTTTTTTCACCTCAACAAGAATACAGTTGAAATGCAAGTGTCATAAAAGTTGACAAGTATGATTAAAGGCATATAATGGATTTACATTTAGGAATGGCTAAATAACCTGGATCTGTTTGGTCTAGAAAAAGGACAAGTGATAAGAGAGAACAACAAAATAAACCCCTCAAACAGGAGGGTTGTGGAGAGGTGATAGAGATAATTGCTGTCTTTTAAAATACAAGCATTGTATCCTTCACCTCTCCTCCTCCTGGGTACTACTCCTGCTATGGAGGATGGACCTCAGCATGACCCAGCAGAGATCCTGGGGGTTTTATATATCAGCGCCTTGTTTTTATCCTTCTATTCTTTCTCCTCAAGCCTTGATGAAAATGTAATTATTTTAAAATTAATATGTAAAAACCAAAGATCATATGCTTACCAAGAGCTTCTTGAGGAGTTATATTCCAGATATTTCATGGTACAGAAAAATGTAATTACTCTTTCCTAATATCCTCCTATTTTATTTCTGATTTCTGCTCCTAATCTCTTTCGCTCTTTCGCTCATGGAGTCATAGAATAACAAAATGGTTTGGGTTGAAAAAGACCTTAAAGATCATCTAGTTCCAATCCCACTGACTCAGGCAGGGACACTTTCCACCTGATCAGGTTGCTCAGAGCTTCATCCAACCTGGCTTTGAACACTCCCAGAGATAGGACATCCAGTACTTCTCTGAGGAACCTCTTCCAGTGCCTCACCATCCTCATAATTAAAGCATTTCTTCCTTATCTAAGATAAACCTACTCTCTTGTATTTAAAAAACATTCTGCTTTGTCGTAATATGACATGCCCTTGTAAAATGTCCCTTTCCAGGTTTCTTGTAGGTCCCTTTTAGGGGATTACAACTAGGCTTAACAACTCCCACTCTCCAAGACTGTTGAAGAAAGGCATGAGAGGCAAAAGATAAGTTCTGCTTTTCAGGGTATTGTCAGTTTTCCACTGACAGAAATATTCAATGGCAGAACAATGAGATATGTATTTCCAATAAAATTTTGGTACAGTATCTTTCAAAAAAGTATTTGCTTTTGAGTGCTTCTTAGCCAGCTGTTAGTGGAATTTGGAGAGGTTTTCAATTTATTTTTCTGCAAGCTTTCCGCTATGGGCAAAAAAAGCATTTTAGATTTTACAGTTACTTTTTTGCCCAAGAAAAGAATATTTCATTTGTAATATTTCATTTTATTGTAGTTTATTTGCCTTTCACAATAGTTACTTTATTTCTTGCATTTGAGAAGTCTTGCAATTTCAACGTAGAAAACACTCTAAAGCAAGTCTTATTGTTTTTCTCAGCTGGCAAAGAAACTAGCAGAAATTTTCAATTTGAAAAATTCCAGTAAACAATACTTTCTGTATTAAGGTATTATGTATGTATTAGGTATAAAAATGCATTGTTTTATCCTCTGTGCTTTCTTGTGTTTCTGAAAATGATTGACATAAAGGGAAGGGTTATAACCAAAAGAGGTTGCAATGTTGTGGCAGTAATAATTGTTAAAAACTCTCAACAGTTACATTGCTATTAGTTTTCTCATGCAGGTGGACAAAATAAATATGCTGTAAGTATAAACTTATCTATCATGGCATGTCATGCCAACGATCTTGGAGGACCTATTGCAGAAATAGTACAGCGATTATATTGAAGCTTTTGTTATATTTACCAACATTATTTTTGTAAAGCTTTTTTTACACCCTGTGCAATTCTTTAACTTGAATTATTTTTGTTAATATTATTCAATAAACATGGAAAAGATAAAAAAGCTTCAAACCTAAACATAACACCTTCATCAGGTGTTTTTGAAGTTGCACATCAAACTAATTGATATGTTGTTTGTGATAGATTAACTCCTTAAAGGTCAAATGACATTTTTATTTTTAATGTTAGACAAAATACTTTCTGTACTGTTTATAGACATGTCTTACTGGTTATATAAATCATAACCAAGAACATCTAGCAGGCCAAATGACAGACAAAACATGGAAGAAAAAGTACAGCCAAGAAGGATATTGTGCAGTTACGCATTTGCACAGATAATATTGATGCCAGATCGAAAAATAATTCTTAAGCAATACTAAAAAAACCCAAAGAGGAAAAAAAAAAAAAACACACAAAAAAACCCTCACCACAAACCAAAAAAAACCCCCCGAAAAAACAAAGAAACCCCCCCCCAAAAACCCAAACCAATAATACAAATTCTGTACCATAACATTCAGAATACTTTTCCAGGCAAATTTAATCAATTAGTCTTTTAATGATTAAATTGTCCAGTAAAAAGAGGTGTCTAATTAATACTATGGTTAAAATTAGCAGGCAAAATAACTCCTTCAAACCTGCTACCATGTGCCCCTTTTCTTTCCTTTAACGCTTATACTGCTAGTAGGCTTCTGAGCCCTAAAGGCAACACCTCTTTAGGAAGAAAGGAGGAGATGGTTATGATAATTGAGGTCCTAAGATCTTTATTTTGGGAATGTAATATTTCTGGGAAATTATGTTTTCTTCTTTGGCCTTGGGTCTGTTTTCCTTATCACAGTCTGTCTCCTCCTGGGTTGTCAGATGCAAGCTGACAGTGGCCTCCAAAGGATTGTGACGCTCCATCACCTCCCAGTGCTGAAGAAAAACCTGGGGAAGGAGCAGTCATTAGGCCCCAGTGCAGGAGTCAAACCAGACAAGCCTGGATCAAGGTGAGGCTGAGATTCTGAACTCCTGGGTCTGCACAAAGCCTTTACTCTTCCCATAAGAATAGTGAAAGTCATCTTTAGCACATTACAGTAATTGCATTACTGTAGTGCAATGTAGTGCAATCTGTGCATTGCTATGGAAAAATTGGATCATGGAAAAATGTTTTTAATCTTGACAGGTATCATGAACCTGTAAACATTAATGAAAAAATAAAAGTTTATAAATGTCCCAGCAGTAATGACTAAAAATTTTGAAAGGAAGATGAAGGTAAATAAATCTTTCAGAAAAAAAACAATTTTCTTAGACAGAAAAGGATAAACTCTTGAAAATCCACTGCTTTGGGCATTCAAAATAAAATTTGAGTAAGTCCTACCATATTATTAAATACAAAATACTCAAATGCCAGTGAGTATTCACAAACATGTCCTTGTAACTGTATGTTGAATGGTTACAGGGTCTTTAGAAGGGGTAGGCAGGGCAGAAGAGACAGAGGGGCTAAAGAAGGGTTAGAATGTATGGCACTTACAGTTGGCAGTGGCGCAGCTGAGAGCCTCTGGTTAAGAATAAAGGGACTAACAAATGATGCAGATGTCATTGTGGGAGTCTACTATAGTCCTCCCAGCCAGGACAATGATATTGACAAGTTATTCTTTGAGGAACTAAGGGACACCTCTAAGTCAACTGCACTTGTCCTTACGCGGGACTTCAATTTGCCAGAAATTATTTAATTTGGAACATGACACAGCTGCTAAACCTGGGCCAGAAGATTCCTAAAAACCTGGATGACAATTTTTTGGAGCAGGTTGTAAGGGACCCAACTTAGAAAGATGCCCTCCTTGATCTGTTGCTTGTCAACAGAGTGGATCTCATGAGCAAAGTGGAGATTTGTAGCTGTCTCAGTTACAGCAAGCATGCGTTTAAAAGCAAGATTGAGTTTAAAATCTCTTTTGACAGAAGAAAAAAGTGTCAGCAAAACCTCAACTCTGGTCATAAGAAGAGGTGACTTCAGGCTGCTCAGGGAATTAGTAAGTCCCCAAGGAAAATTTTTTTGCAGGTGTTGGCGTTCATTAGTGCTGGTCACTTTTCAAACATCACCTCTTAAGGGTACAAGAGCAGGCAATTCTCAAATGTTGGAAGTCAAGCAGATGAGGCAAAAAGCCAACTTGGCTGAAGAGGAATCTTCTCTAGGAAATAAGGCAAAAAAGATGTATGCACAGTGACAAGGTCGCTGTATGCAAGGTCAGGTGATACAGGAAGAATACAGAGATGATGCTTTCCTCTGTAGGGAGAAAATGGCCAAAGATCAGCTGAGTTGAAGCTAGCCAGAAATATGGAGGACAATAAAAAGAGTTTTTTCAAACATATTAGTGGCCCAATAGTATAGAAATTATATTGGCCTGTTACAGCATGAGGATGGTCACCTCACAAACAGGGACAGAGACAAGGCAGACATGTTTATGGCTTTCTTTGCCTCTGTCTACAGCACAGATGAGGAACCAAGAGGGTCTCAGTACCCTGAGCTGGAAGACCATGGCTGCAAGGATGATCAGCTCTCAGTTGACCCTGAAATTGTGTGAGATCTGTTGCTCCAGCTGAATTCAGACAAATTGATGGGGCCTGATGGGCCAAGAATCCTCAAAAAGCTGGCTGATGTCATTCTAAAACCTCTCTTGATGATTTTTGAATCTTGGGATTCCAGACTCCAGTTTTTGGGAAACTGGAGAGGTCCCAGCTCACTGGGAGCTGGCAAACACTGTCCTGATTTTTAAGAAGGGAAAGAAATGAGGATCCTGGAAACTGCAGGTCTGTCAGTCTCATTTCAGTGTCCAGTAAAATCATGGAAAAGATTATTCTGGGAGGTATTGAAAAACACCTGGAAGAAAATGCATTTATCAATCACAACTAGCACAGCTTCATGAAGAGAAGGTCCTGCTTGTTCAATCTCATTTTCTTCTATGACAGGAAAACCCACCTAGTTTCTCATCTAGGAAAGCTAGTAGCTGCAATCTTTCTGGACATCAACAAAGCTTTTGGTACTGTTTGTGGAAGTATCCTTCTGAACAAAATGTCCAGCATAAGTTGAATAACTGTGTTACACAATGGAGGAGCACCTGGTTCATATGTCGGGCACAAATATTTATAGTGAATGGGGTAACATCAGACCAGTGACCTGTCACTAGTGGAGTTCCTCTGGGCTCCATCCTCAGCCCAGTTCTCTTCAACATCTTCATTAATGACTTGGAAGCAGGACTTGAAGGAATACTCAGTAAGTTTGCCAACAATACTAAATTGGGAGGAGCTGTTGACTTCCTTGAGGGCAGAGAGACCTTGAGAAATTAGAGGTGGGCAACCACCAATGTATAAAGTTCAATAAGGGAAAATTCCAAATTCTGCACCTGGGACAAGGCAGCCCTGGTTATGTTAATAGACTAGGGAATGAGAAGATGGAGAGAAGTGCTGCAGAAAGGGACCTGGATGTCTTGAATGACAGCAAGTTGAATATGAGTCAGCAGTGCCCTGGCAGCCAGAAGAGCCAACCATGTCCTGGAGTGAAACAGGCACAGTATTGCCAGACAGTCGAGGGAGGGGATTGTCCCACTCTACTCTGCACTGGGATGGCCTCATCTTGAGTACTCTGCGCAGTTCTGGGCACCACAATATAAGAAAGATTTTAAGCTACCAGAGTTCAAAGGAGGGCCACAAGAATGGTGAAGAGTCTGGAGGGGAAGCCTTATGAAGTGGAGTGGTCACTTGGTTTGTTCAGCCTGGAGAATAAGAGACTGAGGGGAGACCTCATTGCACTCTTCAACATCCCCCTTGGGGATTCAGAGCAGTAGGTATTGATCTCTTCTATCTTGTGACCAGTGACAACATTCAAGGAAATGGTATGAAGCTGAGTTGGGGGAAGTTTAGGTTAGATATCAAGAAAAAGTTTTTCCCCCAGAAGGTGCCTGAGCACTGGGGCAGACCTCCCAGGGAATTGGCCATAGCACCAGGCCTGACAGAATTCGAGAGTTTCGACAATGCTTTCAGCCACGTGATTTGATTCTTAGGGTGTCCTGTGCAGGGCCAGGAGTTAGACTCAATGATCCTTATTGGTCCTTTTCAAGTCATTCTATTCTATTCTATTCTATTCTATTCTATTCTATTCTATTCTATTCTATTCTATTCTATTCTAGATTCTATGATTTTATTTGTGAGTAATTGGGGAAAAAAAATCCACACTTTTTCATTAGCAAATAGATTAGACAATTGAAAACAATCTTTTCAATCTGTCTTGTGATTTTCTTCTTGTCTGCATTTTAATGAACTCTTATTTATCACCCCAGCACTAATGTAGAAGGTGTTAAATAATTAGAGGACAATTGACAAAATAAATAGAGGATCAAATTAGGAAAAAAATACTATTGAATTGTCAAGAAATATTATTTTTAAATGTATGGCTGTATAACAAGAAGCATAATCTCATTTCTATCTTTAAAATTTTCCATCTTCATGTTTCTTTCTATTCTCATATTTTTATTATCATAAGTTTGGCTCAAATAACTCAACTGAACACATGTAGTGTCATCTAAAATGCTATAGGATATTTTACTTTATTGCCAGTTGCCACCAGGAGACCAGTATCTCCTTTAAAACCTGGTCATTTGTCAGTCGTATGTAAATGTCTTGTACACCTTACGGTATCTCAAATGAACTTAAACATTTATCTTCACATGACTGAATAAAACACTTTATGTCATGTTTGAAAGTGCATATTTGACATAACTTTTTTTTGTAGCAGTAAAGTATTTTGCATTAAACCTGTGCTTTTCTTATACACACATTAGTAATGTGAATATCCTTCAATAATGGAGCTTCTGTTTCTCTGATGACCAGACAGAGACAAATCATTTGGATGAGACACGCAGTATTTAGACAATTAAGTAGAATCTGCTAGAATTATATATTAGACTTTATTGAAGCAGCAGGTGAATGCAAAGATGCAACACTGTGCTAAAACCAAGATATATGTTGTCCTTTTTCTGTCTGATACTTGGACCAAATTTGCTTGTGGAGAGATATAGTCAAGTGATAGATTTATTCACATACTCTATGTCTCAGGAATAGCATGGTTATAAATCTACCAAGTCATAGTAATGGTACAATTTAAGGTCTTTTGAAATCTCAGTCCATGAGTGGATAGGCCTGACTTGAAAAAGGATTGGCTCATATTCACAAAACAAATTCTGAAATTTCACAGACTTCACTAAGTGGGCAGATGAGCCTCTGAAAAGAAGAAATTAGGGGAAATATACCACTATTACTTTTTAAGTATAAAATTAGGAAGGAAAAGAAACAAAATAATACAGAAATAAGGATAAAATAGTGCAGGAATCTATTATACACCTGCAGATTCTTCCAAAGTCTTCAGTGGATGAGACACTCTGAAAATTGCATTTGAAATATACTGGAAGTTTACATTTTATTTGCAAGAGAAGACTTTCTAAAAATATCCTAAGCATTATGAAACTGAGAATTACTGAGGAAGTAAAAAACCACAGGAACCTGAAGTCTTCCTTACTCTGTAAATTGTAAATATTGAGTTTCTAAACCAGATACAATGAAAAAGAATTGTAAACCAGGCAAATCTTACCAATCCATGAAAACCATCCACACTTTGATTTTAGTATTGAAAGAAGCAATTGAAAAAAGGTTTGGATAAAAGTGAATTCCACAGAATCCAAATGTAATTTAGAGGTTTGCCAATGAAATAGATATATTACTTTGGTCCCTTAACTGACTGTTGATTTCTCATGAAATATCTATGGTATTGCATAAAAATTCATTGTAGGTTGGGTTTTTTTCCCCTACATATAAAGAGGCTATATATTCTCTACTCATACACAAACAGCCCTTTTCAGTATCACTCTTCAGCTAAAATTATTATTTTTTTCAACTAGTGGCTATATATAAACATTTCCCCAATGTCACTTGCCAGCTACTGAGTGTTCAGAACAGTATACTGTTGGTTTTATTACAATGGTTCAAATTTTATTTTTCTATTTGCATACTGAAATATTAGATTAAACCTCAATAAACAACTGTATCTATTCTATCACAGCTTGAATATAAATCTAAATAATTTGTTTTGTAGTACTTTTCTTGAAAAAGAAATGCCATATCACTATATCTATTTATAGAATTGTTTATATTAAGTGTTTATGAAGAAATAAATTCTTATTTTTTCAAACTGGTATGAAGATGGTATGCTCTTAACAGACATGGGACGACATCATCAGAAAATGTAATCTACTTATTTTCTTTGAAGAAACTTGGACTAATCTTCTTTACAGTCTTTTAGGGGTTGGTGAAATGGGGCACAAAATGGGAAGCATTATGAATTTTCACATTCCTAAGTAGCTCAGTAATCCTTAGTCTACTACAATGAAAGTAGGTATGTCTACCAGCTCAATTTTTCAAGCAACTCCATGGGTGGGTTCCTTTAGTACAATTTGCCAGTGATACAGGAAAACTGTACTGTAACAGGATTTATATCAAACTGTTGTTTCTAAATGGTACCTTTTTGTAGTTTCAGTAACCAGGGAGATTATTAGGCAAATTAGCTCAGCAAATTTTAAGGTTTGTAAGTCCCTCCAAGGATGGATTCCTAGATTTCTGTTCTGGACAGAAGCATGTAAGTTCTGTCTATATGTCAATTTAAAAAGTATAGTCCATAGGAAGAACATCAACCTGTTGGAGCGAGTCCAGAGGAGGGTCACCAAGATGATTAGGGGGATAAAGTACCTCTCCTATGAGGAAAGGCTGAGAGAATTAGGTTTGTTCAGCCTGAAGAATAGAAGGCTTTGGGGTGACCTAATTTCAGCCTTCCAGAAGGGAGCCTTCAAGAAAGATGGAGAGGGACTATTTACAGCAGCATGTAGTGACAGGACAGGGAGTAGTGGTTTCAAACTGAAATAAAGTAGGTTTAGATTAGATGTTAGGAAGAAATTGTTTACTGTGAGGGCGGTGAGGCCTAGAGAAGTTGTTGTCCTGTTCCCATCCCTGGAAGTGCTCAAGACAAGGCTGGATGATGCTCTGAACAACCTGGTCTGGTGAAAAGTGTCCCCGCCTATCACAGGAGTGTTGGAACTAGATGATCTCCAAGGTCTCTTCCAACCCAAGCCATTCTAAGATTCTTAGAAGACAGGATTTATAAGTATTTTGTTTTTTTTCATTGCATGACCAGAATAGTCTATCCACTTCTGTACCTTAAGTTAATTTCCATTAGACTTGAACACATCATTGAGGGTGTAGCAATTTCATATAAGCAGAATATTTAAACTCTAGATCTTCAGATCAGTATAGCTTTCTTAAGACTTTTCCTTATACATGGAAGATGACTTTTGATGCACAACTTTGTTCCAGGATGAAACCTCTAGATGCTGTGATAATATCAACTCTAATCAACTATCAAATACCAACAGTGATGAGATCATTATTACTAATCACATTGTTATTGTCTTGACATGGAAAAAATTCACACAATTAATAATCACATTTTTATATTAAATTTCATTAGATGCATCTAAGGCATATATTATACATCTATATTAGATTTTGACGTTTAATAGCTAGATGTAGAAATGTCTTTCAAAAAAGTTAGAAAAATTAGTTCAGCCTCACTGATATTGAAAAAGGTCAAAGAATTATTTTATGTTATTTATTCAGATGACTTTTACTCTTTGCAGGAGTGTTAGCTGAAACTAGAATTGCATCTGAATATCTGATTTCATTTGATTGTATTCATACTTTCACATGAAAATGCCTTTCAAGTATTCTCGACACTCTTCTTGTTAATCCTTAGTAAATTAATATGGAGTTGGTTACTATCCCTTATCTCCAAGCTGAATTAGCAAAATTAACATTTACAGACACCATTAAATTTGATTATAAATAAGCAGATAGCAATTTCAAATCAAACTGTCTTTGTTGTATTTAGCATTTACTAATTGTCACTTTATAAAACCAGTATTTGTAAAATAAACAGTTCTGCTCAATTTAACTTCATTAATTGTGCACTGCATAATTATGCCTTTCTCCCTTGAAAGAAGCAACAAAGGTAGAAAGCAGGAGTC
The DNA here is from genome assembly GCA_035221455.1 of Xenops minutus. NCBI lineage: Eukaryota > Metazoa > Chordata > Aves > Passeriformes > Furnariidae > Xenops > Xenops minutus. Next base: position 89,006,421 of record JAWWEE010000105.1, on the reverse strand, counting down.
ACAAGTCTTTCTATGTCAAGAAAGGAACCAAGAATGAAGCTACTTCACAGCAGCGATGATTTAACCATTCACAGACATTTTAAATTATTTCTATTAAAAGAAATAAATGCATTTATTTTATTTCCATTTTGTTTGACCTACAGCAATTTTCTTCAGGAAGACATTAGCACTTTGAGTCTATGCTTAAAAACATCTTCCAGCAACCAAAAAGTGTAATTTGAATTTTTTGGCTTTCAGCTTCCTGGTCACCATGCATATTCATTTAAATATATTTACACTAATTATAAAACATAATCTGATGAAAAAGTATCCTGTAAATTATTTGCAGATATAAATATATAAAACTGTGAGTAGCTTGATAGGGGATTATGAAGATATTTTTCAGACAAAGGGCAATGAATCCGTCTAATGCATATTTCAACAATGTCTTGTTTTGAAATGTGTGTGAATTGCAAGAATTATATAATTTAAATTAAAATCTCATTAATTAGCCTAGGTCTTGAGATATTACTTTCACATATTACATTCACTAGTATAATAATATATGAGCACGGGGTTTTTGCCTTTATGTATAAGACTGATAGTGATGAAATTATAGTATGTCAGAAAGACTTAGATAGCTATTCAGCAAATAATAAATAAAATAACTTGTCAAAAGTTTCTAAAAAAACCCACATACCTTCTTTTTGTATGCAGAAAACTATTTCTTTTCCTTTGAAACAATGGAAATAGCTATTCTCAAACAGAATTATATACCTGTCTTTTACGCATGGACAAGAGACATGGAGTTCACAAAGGGATAACTGTCAAAATATATGTGTTCAACACATTTCTGTTTTGTTTTGGGTTTTTCAGGGAGTTTTCTTTTGGGCAGAAATATCCATGGGCAAGAGAGAAAAAGAAGTCTAAGTCCCTTCTATGGGCAACATACCGAACTTTAAAATAAATAGATCAGTTGCTGCCTTCTGGGATCATTTCTACCCTGGCAGCATAACAAAAAGGACTAATTGCCCTATTGATGCACTGGATTGGTATTAAATGGTGAAGTTTTGGGGGATAAGGACTTCTGGAAGGGTGTCTCTGAGAAGAGGCCATGAGCTTCTCCATGCATCTGAATCACTGAATTCTCTTGATTTCTATCCTTACTTATTGTTTAGAGAAGCAATAAAATAATTTTCCTAGCCAAGACTCTTTGTCCATTTTGATTATTGGTGAGTTATTTCCTTGTCTTTCTCTTGACCCAACAGTTTTTTTGTCTTATTTTCTCACCTCCTCCTTTTGAAAAGGGGGCATGAGATATCAGCTGGATAAGTATCTGTCAGCCAACCAAAGTCAACCCACCACATGCACGTTGAAGTAAAATGTCTGCAGTATAGTCACAGTGTTGTTCTTCCACATTCAGTTATCACGTGATCTTGTATGGCACAATGTTTGTGTTTATCATGCATAACTATATGGCTACCTTTGCATTTTTATAACATTCCCAAATCACAAATAATAATAAAGATTATCAAGAACCTAAAATCTTAACAAAACAGAAAGTGTACCTCAAGCTTGAGTACTAGAGTTGTTGGTACAGACTGTCATGCACAAACAAATAGAGATTTCTGGTACTATCTTCATTTCCCAAAGCCAGTCCTACCATGGACTCACCCTTGGAGACATCAAGAGTCTTCTGGAACAGCCCTGGTAGGAGTCCAGACACACTGTCTATTCCTCTGAGTCATTAATTTGGGTTCTTACCTGCCTCTGGTCTTTTGTGCAGATGCACCTTTGATGGTCTGATGGCTTCTGGGATGGGTCTGGGAGGAGCTGAGGTAGAGTATTATTTGTATTTCCTTACCACTCATTTTCTTTGTGTGCTCCTTTGTGAGTGTTTAGATGAGCTTTTTTGTCACATAGCTTAATAGAAAATTTGAAAGTCATATCTGAAAAATATGATATAGATCTGATCTTACTTTCATTAAAATCAGTAAAAGTTTTACTTTAGCTTTAGTGAAAGAAAGTTTGTTCTTGTATGCTGTAAGGCTGAGATGAAAGCATATGTAATATACATTTTTAATTTGATAAAAAAATAGTTGATATATGATATTATCCTGTATATTTATAATTACTTTGACTATTTTTTTTTATTTGGAGTACCAAACAGAAGTATAATAATAAAATTTCAATTTTGGGGATAATTTATGGCAGAACTTAAATGGATATTAAGAAACAGTTCATGTAATCTCAGAGTAGTGTGCTTATTAGGACATTTAATTGCTGATTATATAAAAATTTGTAGAGGATGTTATGACAGACTTACGAGCAATATCCCATTTTCTTTCTGTTTGTCTTCACATAGAAAAAATTATTTTCTTCCAAGTAAGAAAAGACATTAAATGATACACACATAAAAAAGAATTGTAGTGGTTGACCTAAATTCAGTTGAAGAATATTAGTAACTTCCTTTCTGGCTGTCTGGTGGTGTGTTATGTTCCATAACATTTTTTTTTGTTTTGTTTTTTTCTACAGGTTAATGCTTAATCCCAGAATTTAGGAAATTGAAAAAAAAAAAAAAAAAAAAAGAAAGAAAAAACACAATAGGCAACCTTGTAGGAAAAGAGGGAGAAATATATGGTTTACTTAATAATTTTCCTTGCTTATTCCTTGTATGATAAAATGTACTACATGGTCAGGAATTCGTTTTCTAGTCCTTAGTCACGGGACACAAGTAATTAGAACTGAATTGTTACAGTAGTTTGCAATGTGAGTAAGAATTAGAGTATGGGGACACTGCAGTCTTTGTCCTGAATTCATATAACTGACACTATCAGCAACTAACTGGGGCAGCCTAAATTCCTTAATGTGTGTATCCTCTAGACAGCAACACAGAATAGGTTGGTGTGCTGTTCTTTCTTTGTGGTTGGGCAATTAATTTCAAAAAGAAAAAGGTATTTCTAGCTTTCAATAGTACAGAAGTGCTGATTTACCATACTTTCTGAAGCACCCCTAGTACTAGATAATTCAATACAATCCTTTCTCAGCAGGTCTCATTTGAGGATTGAGGATTAAGGTTTTCCATCCAACCCCGTGGGTGATTGACATGGCACAACCCACAACCATATGGCACTTTTTTTCCTCAAAGCAAATAAGTTTTGTTTATAGGACATTTTCCTTGACCTTTAATCATTTAATATTCTGTTCAGGCATTATCTGGCAGGATATTTCCTGTCGGAGTCAAAATCGTCCCTGGTGCTGGCCTAGAAATTAAACAGTATAGGCAACCTAGTGTGAGTGCTTGGGCCCATTTTCTGGTCTTGGTATATTGTGCTAAATCAATTTTGTAAATAAAACAAAGAAAAGTTTGATGATTATTTTAGTATCTGAACTCATAAATGTTACTGAGACATGTTTCTACGACATGTATTCTTCTGTTGGATGTGTTGTTTCTGTTTTGATATTGGCATCATCATCTGAGATGTTGTTTTATAAACAGAATATTACACATGCATAAATTACTGTAATTTAAACAGTTAAATTTAAAATGTATTCAGTCAGGCAAAAAGACTGCATTTCTTAAATGTGTTCACATATTATTAGCCTAAGGTCCTCAGGAGTGTTCCAGATCTAGACTTTGAAAAATACTGTATTCTTTTTTGAACTAAGATGATCTTTTGAACTAACTTTCTAATTTCAGACCGTCAGAACACAAACAGAACTGTGCTTTTTCTGTTACTTTTGTCACTTTTTAAGGTACTTGATATCATTAAGGTAGGACTACCACCAGATTTTGAGTTTGATAGGTATTTTTTTCAGTATTATAAGTGTCTTAACCATACCTTGGCACCAGGTGATATTTCTGTTCATCATCTGTGCAATTAGTTTTCAATGTACTCATTCTTCTGTTCCCTTTGATTTCTAGCCATGCTCAGATTCAAAAGCCACAGGAAAAAGTTATATTTCAGTTTCCTGTTGTTGTAGCTAGTTTTAGGTGTTTAACTCCTGTACTCTACATATGGTGCTACTGATTTTAACTGAAGTTTAATCAATTTAAAAAAAAAAAAAAAGAAACAAACAAAAAAAGTCCAGGATAATGGCTAAATTCTTTGATGTACCAGGTTTAATTTAATAAAAATGTTTTTATCACACACATACTAAATTCCTAATTTGGACAATATTTTTCTTATATTACCAGTGGTTGCATTTATTTGTCTGTGCCTCAGAATGTAAACCTTCAGGTCTTGCCAATGCACACCAGATAAAAATTTTGTTGATTAACAATTAGACATGCCTACTGTATGTCTAAGATTATGTTTCACATGTAGTACCATTTGAGTCAATGCAGCCTTTCTCAGGTTTAAATTCATGCATATATTGCTATATCCTATGGAATGAGGATGTCCAAACTCATCAATGTAGTCCTCTAAATTACCCTGCAACTGTTATCATGAGAGAATTTATAATAAAAATCGTGTGATTACTCTTAGTCTAGTTTTTTCATTCCTTATATTTTGTTTCAGTATTTATAATTTTAGAAGAGTATCAACACTGTTTCCAGCATAAATTCAAACCACAGCCCCATAGTAGCCAGAAAATTAATTCTACCCCAGTACAAATACAAAGCTCTGAATGCAGTTTAATGTATTATTCCTGTTTATTGTTCTCTATGAACCTAAAAATACACTGTCTTACACAATGAAAAATTAAAGACCTTGCAGACTTAAGTTGCTCAAAAGTTCAAAGAAAAAGGACACAAAGAGGGCATGAATTTCTGAGTCTATACTTTCCTTTTCAAATGGGAGGTGGCCTTAAATAAAAAATGTACTTCATACTTATAGAGGTAAAAGCTCACATTAATTATATAAGTGCTGTGAAAATTAGACTTTAATGTCAGTCTTCTTACAAGTCTTTTCAAAATTCTTCACCAGAAGGTGAGGGTAACCCATGTTCTTGTTACTACATCCCTCGAGGTGGATTAGAGTGAAACAACACTGAATGATTGCTGTTTGTAAATATACTTGTGTAGGGTTTATTTTAGAGAGTTTGGTTGCAGAGGAGAACAAGAATGTAATAATTTTGGTTGTTATTATCTATAGTAATATAATAATATAAAAGCATAAAAATAACACAAGAAAATGTAAAGAAAAGAAAAAGAAAGGATAAAAGTACTAAGATATATAGTCACCACATGTTGGATCCAGCAATGAGACTTGGTAGTTGCAATTTGGATATCTGTTGGTTGAAGTGATGGTCACAGTCCTGTTGAAGTGATCATCTTGATCCATCAGGGATGGGGGAAGTCACAGTTTGATGAAGCAAGAAGCCTGCATGGTGAACAAAGAAGCCTGTGTGGGTTGAGGGATTTTTATAATACTTAGGCAGACGAAGAAAGATGGAGCTGTTCGGCCTGGATAAGAAGAGGGTGAGTGAAGTTCTCATAGTAGTCTTCTTGTATCTGAAGGGGGCCTAAGAAGACGCAGGAAAAGGAACAATCATCAGGAACTGTAACGATATGACAAGGAGTAATGAGTTCAAGCTGAAAGAGGGAAAATTCAGGTTAGTTGTAAAGAAGAAATTCTTTACCGTGAAGGGGGCGAAGGAATATGAGGCTGGTGAGTCTCAGAGAAGTGTGGATAACCCATTACTGGAAGTGCTCAAGGCCAGACTGCATGAGGCTCTGAACAACCTGGTCTAGTGGAAGGTAACCCTGCTCATGGCAAGGGGGGTTGGAACTAGATGATCTTTATGGTCCCTTCCAATTCAAGACATTCTGTGATTCTATGATGTCATGACCCCAACTTACATTTTGTTATCAATTAGCAGTCTTAGGATGTTTAACCCAAAACTGAATGCAGTTTATATTACTAGTAATAAGCAGCTAAAAAATTGCACTTGAACTTTGCTTCAGATTCAACATATTTTGTCTACTGAAATGTTCCAATAAAATTTAACTATCAAAATTAATCACTTCAGAGTTTACAAGGTATCTGGTCCTGTAAGTTCCTGCAGAATCTATATACTGTAATTCCAGTGAAGACTGAAGGGCATGAGAATTTTGCAGTAGACACAGAAAATTTTAGAATACAAATGGAATTTCCTTTATTAATCTGTCTTAACAAATGAGATTGGATCTTGCTCTTAAACCAAGTAAAATAATTTATTTAAGTTTCATATGTTCTTGCTGCACTGAGATATAAAGTAATCACATAAAAATGATCACAGAAGCTATATGGTGTCTCTCCCAAGGCTAGGTTGGGTGGGACCTTGAGGTCCAGTGGGTCGCACCCCTTTTCATGGCCTGGAGGTTTGAACTATATAATCTTTTAGATCCCTTTCAACCAAATCCTTTCTATACTATCACAATAAAGTGATTCTATCAGAATGTCTAGCCATTCTATTGGACAGAAAAAATCTACAGCACAGGAGTTGTGTTGGTACTCTAGGACTGTAATCCATTGAGTTGGAATGCATAACTAATCACAAATTCTTCAAAAGGCAGTATCACAACAAATAAAACTTAAGGATCTCTGACAATTACTAAGGTAGACCTTTTATTAAAAGCTGTTTCAAATGATTGAAAAGTACACAATTTAGAAGAAGGTTTCCAACACCTCCAGAGTTATGTATTTAAATGTGTTCAGCATGTTCATCAATCACACACATTTGCCTTCCTTAAATAGAGGTAATAGAAACACTACAGCTTTTCGAACTAAAGGCTCATTTGCTAGCTAATCAGCTGTCTGATGAACTATGTCTGCAATGGTTTAGATCATGCAATAGATAAAACAAGATAAAACATCCTGTGTAATACATATTGTATTAGTTGCTTGCAGTTTTGGGTAACTATTCCTGAAACTATTTAATATTCTGATAGTTTCCAATAAAATTTGTTACAACACACTATTTGAATAATACACTAACAGTTTATCTTGACTATGGGTTGGTGATAGCAACTTGGTTTTGTCTACAATCAGACAAGGCAAAGTAAAGATATGGGTCTGGAATCCAGCAAAGAAATCCAGTCAGCAAATTAGAAAGGCAAAAGACGAACAAATCTTCAGAAAGGACTTGAGACAGAGCCAGAGGCAGATCTAAATGCAGAGACCTCATAGCATGAGCATTGCTTGAATATTGCCTTATCTGAAATGGGCCCCTGGGCAGGGGCTATGATTGAAGGCCAATTAGAGCCTAGTAGTATCCTTAGGGCCCTACCATTGTCCTCCTCGTACTTGTCTTCAATGAGGTTTGCTCATTGTTTCATTATTCCTTGGGACCTCTTTTTTTGGCTGAAGATGCGTGCAATATTTGCCCTTCCAATCCTTGGGATTTTCTTCAGATCACCAGTTTTCTCAGATCAGATCATGATGAAGATCATGGTGAGGCAGACTGACCCCCTGCAGTCTAGGGGGGTTCATGGTGGAGAAGATATCCACTTGCAGCCCAGGAAAGACCCCATGCTGAAGCACGTGGATGCCCAAAGGATGTAGTGTGCCCATGGGAAGACATGCAGGTAGAGACTCCTGGCAGGACCTGTGGACCCATGGAGAGAAAAGCTCACACTGGAACAGGTTTACTGGCAGGACTTGGGACCATGTAGGAGAACCACACTGCAGCAGGCTGTTCCTGAAGGACTGAATCCCATAGAAGGGGACCCAAGCTGGAACGGTTCATGAAGAACTGTAGCCTGTGGGAAAGACTCACACAGGAGAAGTTCATGCTGTCTCCCATTAGAGGGACCCCAGCGTTGTAGTTGGGGAAGAGTGTAAGGATGTTATAGTTTCAAAACTCAGCTGGAATTCCTTCCAAAGCTTGGAGCCAATGCCTTAGTGCTGATAAAGAGGTTTAACAAAGGACACACTGAATATGCATGTTCTGATGTTAACAGCTCTAGCCAGAGCTAGAGCTGATCTCTCCCTAGGCCAGAGGGGAGGGAAAAACTGGCTCTGGGCAGGGAGGAGGGTTCAGAGTTCCTGTGCTTTCTGTGCAGTGTCAGCAGGGCACTGGCTCAGCAGAGGACTGAAGACGGGACACACACAACAGGTCCAGCATCGCCTTGGGACCAGAATTGTGTCTTTGCTCTCTGGCTTTCACCAATCACCTGTGGACACCCCAAACTGTTTTGAGGAAGAGAAACACGTCTGTTCTCTACACTGAAGAGGTTGGATTTCTGCTGCTTTTGTCACCTGCTCCACGGGAGCTAACCTGACCTCTGCTCCTGCCATTCCCCTGAGAGGGAGGCCAGCCAGCTGGGCACGACATCGCCATCTGCTGTCTGTAAATATAACTGCAACCCCTGAGAGAGTCAGTGGCCAGCGGCGGAGGTGCGGCAGCACCACCTCCTGTCTGTAGATATAATTGCGTTTCCCTGTCTTTTGGGGGTAGCCAAAAAGACCTTTTAACTGTTTGCCTTGTTGTTTGGGAGGTGGAGGTGTTTATTACAAATTGTTGTTGTTTGGTTCTTTTCTTGATATATATATATATATGTATTGTGGTTAAGAACTGTTATCCTTTCATATATATTTCTTTTTCTAATTAAAGTTCTGTTTTCTAAATTTGAAGGAGAGGGATTATTTCTTGGCCAACATAGATATCTTAG
>JAWWEE010000105.1:88949525-88997743 GCA_035221455.1 Xenops minutus | reverse complement strand
GTTGCTAGCTTCCCTGAATGCAAGAAACTACATAGAAGTATAAAAATCTACAAATTCATGAAAACCCTACGGCATCAGGGAATAAGGCAAAAAGCTGGGACCCAAGCTGCTGGCTGGCAGCCTTTGGGCATGTGGAGGGAGCACAGTCTCATGTTGGCCTCACCAGTAAGAGCTGTGATACTTTGTCAGTTTCTGGCAATTTGTCCTTCAGCTGCAACACAGGCTAGGACGGATATAAGAAATTACTGGGTGAACAAGAATAGCCCCCGAGGAGTCCAGCCCTGAACACACAGTCCTAGCAAACCTCATTCATATTGCTAATGACAATAGCCATTTTGCCTGAGGAAAGGCTGAGTTAGGACTTCAGGGTTTGGCCCAAATCCTAGACTATATAAATAGATTTCTATGAATCAATGCTCCATTATATAACACATAAAAATAAAAGAACAAATGAGAGGAAAAATAAGCTGAAGTTCAGAGTCTTCAGTGAAGTATCATCTTAAGAGTCTGGGCACTGAGTCAAGACACAGATTTTGTTGTTGTTTTTCCCCAGTTTGTCTTCTTTGCACAATTAACCTCCCTGGGCTGCAGGGGGACTGCCTCCCTCCCCATAATTTTCCCCAGAATCTGCAGGGGAATCTCTGCTCAGTGCCTGGAGCACCTATTCCTCTTTCTTCACTGACCTTGGGGTCTGAAGAATTGCTGCTCTCACCTGTTCTTACTCCTCTCTCTCAGTGGCTGTTTTGCAGCTTTTTTACTCTTTATTCAACATTTAACATTTATCACATATTATTACAAAACTATAACATCGAACTGTGTGACATGGGAAAAGTACCTGGTACTTTATCAGAAAAGCCATTCCTACAGTCCTTATTGCTGCCAAAACCTTACTATGTAAACTCAATATAGCCTCCCAGGACATCCTTGCTTCATACAGTTTTGTGCACTTCTCAGTGGACTGTGGCAATGCATCCCTGATAGATCTGTTTTAAAGTTCTCCTTAACATGCTAGCAAATCTGACGGGAAAGATAATCTTGCTGTGCTTTGTCATATGGTCCCTGTCACTTCTTCCTCAAAAGTGGTCCTGTGGTCAAAGTTCTGCATGTGACATCCACTGGTCATTCAGATACCAATCTCTAAGTGTTCCTTTCCACACAAGCCTCTTCTCCCACTATCAGGATTAAGAATGACATCTTCTGGACCCCCACGACTTTCATCCTAGTTTCCTGAGCCTTACAGTCAGCCTTGATACATTCAAGGAAGGGACAACATTCCAAAGACTGGATGTTAATTGACCAACCAATCAACCTCATGAAACAGTACATCTGGTCAGCATATGAGCATCTTAATATCCCAAAATCTCCAATGAGAGTCGTCCATGGCTTCCTCTTGTTTCTGACACATGGATCAGGTTCAACTGGCTGAAATACCTTCTAAGAAGGGACTTGTTCATTTCTGCTCCCACAGATTTCTCTAGAAAGCTTTCTGTAGCTTTCTGTGAGGGCTCATCTGTAGACAAACACTACCTCCTGCTGGCAGAAGTCATCATGTAGTGAGTCTCCCTTGTCTGCCCATTTGAATGTAACCTCTATTTTTTCCTGCTCTGAACTCAGAACAAACTGACAATCTTATTCTTCCTCCCAGTTGCCATACAGGTTATCAATAAAATGCCAGGAATAATTGTTTGGAAATGCTTTTTGTTGTTCAATTTCTTCTTTCCTCAAAAGCTCCTTGTTGTGCAATATACCTGGAGAAACAATCAGAATGACAATAACTGTACCTTCTTCGTAGGATAATTCGCCTCATTTCCATTTCCCCCAAAATTATCATCATCCCAAAGCTCCATAAAGAACAGACTCAATCTAAAATTATAGTTTTAGGAATTTTAGTCCCCACATATTATTTCTGCTTGGCAAACTCTATATGACAAATTAATGTGTCTCATTAACCTAGAGGTTAGCTATCAGGTTTTGGATCATTCCTTATTCACTATTATTTACTTTATCATAACTCGGAATCAGGCATAAATATTATTTTGGGGGTTTTGATATTGCTACTATTTGCAGCAATGTATTACCTAATATCTTTGTCAGGGACCAGTTCTCCACAGTCTTACATGTTATAAAAGCATGTAGGAAAAAGTTATCTTCCTGTTCCAAACATGCATTTAAATGTGTAACAAAAGAAAACAGAAAGAGTACACAGAGGGGAGTAAATCACTGACAGGATGGTTACCTTGAAAATCTTGGGAGCTTATTTTAAAGGTTTGATTATAAAATGTATTGAATGGTTAATGTATATATTTTATATTGTATGCTTTAATAAATGAATATGTATATATATTTTTGAAACTTTTACAAGTAGAAATTTTAAATCATGTTGATAGAAAATTACTATATTTAAATCTGTATCTCCAATATTCTAACACTTTCTCAGTAACATTTTGAGTAGTACTCATGAATGATTACACAGAGACAAAATCATAAATAAAATAAAAGTAATTTGGCAGTCTCCTTAATTTCAAACCCTGGAGAATAAAAAATGGCTTTGTCTAGCAAAAAATATAGCTTAGCTGCAGCTGAATTTTATTGTATTGGAAGCATTCTTTTGGGTTTGTTTGGATGTTTCAAAGTGATAAATATGTTTATTTGTTCTAACATTCATTGTGAGATCATTAAATTCCAACACTTATCAAGGATAGAAAACAAGATAATTGTCAATATATGTTTCGGCTCTTACAAGTTAAATAATATGAAAGCACTATGGATACAATGCTGAAGAATTCATAAGTTTAAAATAGCTGGATTTCTTTTCTGAAAGGAATAGAATAAAGACAAAATGAGTGGATCAGACAAATAGGTTTATTACCTTTTTTTTTTTTTTATTTTCACCAATTCATGAGGTGTGTTGGTAGATAAAGATTTTAGAAAAATGTTATCTCTGCTTAGACTTTATTTTCAGGGGGTTTTTTTTGTTTGTTTTTTTTTTTTTTCCCTGTATGTCAGGTAAATAGAAGAAACAAATTTTAAAGGGTTATATGTTGTGTTTTGTTTTTTGACAGTTTTCCATGAAGATCATGGTCTAATACATTTAATTTGCAATAAGTTATATGAGTATCCACCTCACCTAAACATTTGCACTGTGGACCTAAACTACCTTAGTGGAAAATGGAAAAAAAATAAATGAAAATGAAGCAACTGCACTCATTCTTCCACTGGGAGCTGGAATTAATTGTTTGAGGGAAAACAAGGCTTCATCTCTCTCCTGTAACATTTTTGGGTCATCCCATGTCTAAAGTACTTGAATGCAGTCTCTTTAGAGACTAGAGTCCAGAGGAGAAAATGAAGGATAAGAACACAACTAGCCCTAACTTGTTTACACTTTTCTGACCATTCAAATGAATGTAAGAAGTGCTGCCAGTTTCAGAAGTCTGAAAGAAATAAAGAAGTCTGTGACTCTATTAGTCACATCATAAAGTGTCTTTATTCCTTTTTCTCACAGAGGATAAAGTTCACAGAATGAAATCACACTCTGTGCAACACATATCTCTTTAGTGAGACAATATTGCAGTCTGGGGAGCCCTTGAAACCATACCTTTTAAAATGTCTACAGGTTTAATAATACATATACTATGCATCACCTCATATCTGTCAGCAATGTGCATGTGATACACACTGATTCAAAATGTTCATTTCCTTCACTGATGACAGCCATACTTCATCAAGTTTTTATGTTTTCTTCATTTTCCCCTTTTAACGCATCCTATTTTATGGTTGTTTAGACAGAGACACTCAGAAGCCTAAATACATATAGAGTCACTAATAGAAAAAAAACTCAAACCAACATAGTATATTACTGTACTTTCAAAATGAATGTGTTAGAGATATAGAAATGTTATCTCACCTCTTAGCAATTCCATTCTCACCTGCTCACAGAATACAGGCAAACCTGTGGCAGTGAAGTCTGCTATCTGTCAACCTCTCGATATTTGCAACACACTAGAGCTTAAAGATTCCATTTTCTTTTGGGAAGTAAAAATTATATTTTTGATCTGTAGCTTTCTTGCACTTTTTTTCTTTCTGCATTCCATACTGGAAGTTTCCCTGCAATGAAGATTTTGAAAGCAAATTTTGTCTTTCTGGACTCAATTCAGATGAATCTTTTCTCATGCAGTGTGAATTTTAGGTGTACCAGTGGGGATAAATTGATACATTACAACAGATACTCCAATGCTAACTAATTATCATCATTCTGGTAGTTTCCAAAATTCAATTAAAAAAAGTAAAGTAAAAAAAAAAATAAGCAAACTTTCTGAATACTCTTTACTAGTGAACTTTTATCTTATGCACATATATATGGGCATTTTATATTTATTATATATATAGATATATGGAGTAAACCCCCAGATTTTCTTAAGCAAACTTCATTTCTACATAGCTGCAGAAATAGTGCTGAATCCTTAAGCAATCTCTGAGGATGTGACTGCATTTTCTGCTCCCTTCTCCCCATTCCACCTCTTTCCCCCAGCTATTAACAACAAAGTAATTAGGAGAAAAAAGAAAAAAAAAGAAAGAAAACTCAAACCTTTTCATTTTAATATTATTTAATAAAAATTCTTTAGTAAAAAAAAAAATTACTTCTGAATTATAAGTTTTGTAATTACTATTTTCTTACATTTTAAAATAAAATAAAATATTCAGGCCCAAAAATGTAGCAACATATATCTTTTCTATATTTTTTACAAGTTATCTTGTTTTCAGGTGTTGGAACTTCATAGTGATTTGGACACTGGAGTAGTTAATTTCCTTCAAGATACCAAATAAATAAACCTGGACATGTTATTGATTCAATCTACCCTATTTCATGTACAATTTCTTCAGGCAGACCTTGAAAAAATTGAACTTAGATGCAAAAGTAGCACTACTGTCAAGTTCTCTCAAACAGTGGTGGAGATCCTGTTTTCAAAATATCCAAACATTTCAACTTCTTTTTGAGTATGGCTCAAAATTTAACTCTGTACCAATCTCACTGATTGCATGTGTATGTTAACTCTCTCAATCTTTTGTTAAATGGTTCCACCAAATAGACCAGGTAAGATTTAAAATCATACCTTCTCCTAGAGGAAACAATAATTTTCTTAGAACCTTTAATAACATAGTTCATAAAAGCCTCTGGGACTCTGTTGAATACTGTCAGTGCTCTTTTGACATGATGATGCACTAAATGTCCCACAGTCTGAGCCACAGAGTGATTACCTTCTATCTCATAAAGGACATGGCTAAACTAACTGCTGCTATTACATGAAGACAAGAAGCCCATATGTACTGGTCTTCTAAGATTTGTTTAATTGAAAAGGTATATGAGTAAATATACATGCATTATACTAATAACTCCATACAAGACTGATAAATTTATTTTCCACTTCTAAAAGCTTTTAAATTATTTTAAGTGTTGCTTCTTTTCATAAAAAAATAATATCTTCATAAAAAATAATCTCTTATTCTCTCATAAAGATTCTCAACAAAGGATACGCTTTCCAGCCACTCTGCCCCCTGCCTGGGGTTATTGTAATTAAAATGTAGGACCCAACACTTGGTCATGAGATTCAACAAGACCAAATGCTGGATCCTACATTTTAGCCACAATAACCCCATGTAGTGTTACAGGTTGTCAGAAAAGTGGCTGAATAGTGGCCCAGTGATATAGGACCTGGGGGTGCTGGTCAACAGCCAGCTAAACATGACCCAGCAGTGCGCCCAAGGGGCCAAGAAGGCCAAGGACATCCTTGCCTGTTTAAGTAATAATGTCAGCAGCAGGACCAGAGAAGTGATTCTTCCCCTATACTTGGCACTACTGAGGCCGCACCTTGAGTACTGAGTTTTGCACCCTTAAATTCAGGAAGGATATTGAGGTGCTGCAATAGGTCCAGAGAAGGGCAATGAGTTTGGTGAAGGGTCTGGAGTGCATGTGCTGTAAGGAGTGGCTGAGATTGCTGGGGTTGTTTAGCATGGAGAAGATGATGCTTGGGATGACCTTATCAATCTAGTGGGTTACACCATGAGGAATTCAGTTCAGCAGCAAGTATCTCAGCTCTCATCCAACTGGTTTACTGAACTTGTCTGTAAGGGCAAACATTTGGAGAGTGGGAGATCTTTTTAGTACTGTACTGAGTGTCACAGGGCATCTTCCAAAACTTAAAATGGAGTATCTGCCTTCCACTACCAGAACAGGCTAAAAGTGAAGGTCATATGGGAGCTTGCAGAAGAAAATTGCTCTATTTTTATGCTTTCCAGTGAGAATTTCAATAATGAAAAAGCAATACAACTGCTGTCATTGCAATAGCCTTGCAATACCTTTTTTTTTTTTACCCGTTTAACTACATTTTTTAAAAATATATGTAAATATCTTCATATGTGTTAGATAGCTCGTTCAATAGTGTGTGAATGGCAGAGAACTTTGTAGATAATTTTATTTAGTGCTCTGCTGTCTTGAATTTACATTTAAGTATTTTGACAAAGTAGCAGGTCTTTAAATACCATAAATGTTATTAAATGGAGCCTTAGCTTACAGGTTTTGAGGTATCTCTCAGGCAAACTGCTTCATATTTTTCAATAAAATGCTATAACTGTACAAATTCTCATTCAGTTAAACTAGAAGTAGGTTGTATCATTCTCCTCATGACCCCTTCATAAAATCATAGAATAGCCTGAGTTGAAAAGGACACAAAAGAATCACTGAAGTCTAACTCCTGGCCCTGCACAACATAACCTAAGAATCACACCATATGCCTGAAATTATTGTCCAAATGCTTTTTAAAGTCTGTCAGGCTTAATGCTGTGACCACTTTCCTGGGGAGCCTGTTCCAGTGCCCAACCACCCTCTGAATGAAAAACCAGTTTTCTAATATCCAACTTAAACCTCCCCCAACACAACTTCAGACCATTCCCTCAAGTCCTGTCACTGGTCACCACCGAGAAGAAATCAGGGCCTGACCTTTTGCTTCCCCTCATGAGGAAGTTGTAACTGCAATGAGGTCTCTCCTCGGTCTCCTCCAGGATGAACACAAAAATTGACCTCAGCCACTCCTCATACGGCTTCTCCTCAAGGCCCTTCACATCTTCGTTGCCTTCCTTTGGACACTTTCTAAGAACTTAATATCTTTCTTATATTGTGGAGCCCAAAGCTGCACAAAATATTCAAGTAGAGGCCAGCCCAGTGCAGAGCAGAGTGGACCAATCCCCTCCTTTGACCGGCTGGTGATGTTTTGCCTGATGCTCCCCAGGACAGGGTTGGCCCTCCTGGCTGCCAAGGCACTGCTGACTCATATTCAATTTGCCATCAGCCAGGATTCCCAGGTCCCTTTCCATGGCACTGCTCTCTTTCCCCAGTCTGTACATGCATCCAAAATTGCCCTATCTCAGGTGCATAATCCAACACTTGTCTTTGTTAAACCTCACACAGTTGCTGATTGCCCAGCCTTCTAATTTGTCTCTCTGCAGGGCCTTTCTAACTTCAGGGGAGCCAACACCTACTTTTAATTTAGTATCACTTGCAGACTTGGTATAGTTTTGAATCCTGTATACAGATTGTTTATGAAGATAAAGAGAACTGGCCCTAAAATGGAGACCTGCAGAACTCCTTCCTGAACAAAAAGACCTCCTCTTGAAGAAGAAAACATATAATTCTCTATTTATGAAAGCTCTGAGCCTTTCCTGATCAAAAGAGGCAAGCCAAGACAAATCATTGGTTGTGATACCTAAAGGTTTGGTGTGTATTTTGTAGATTTTTAGAGTTTTAAAAATATAGGTTTTCTTGCTCACATATTAAGTGGTGTTAGAAGTTACTAAAGTGATTTTCTCACATATTATCAGGCTTTCTGAAGGTCATGATGTTTTTCAGAGACACCTGCAAGATAACTTGAAGACAATAGCAGGGCCCAGAAACCCTTGGAGGTGGTCCAGAGGACATAGCCTGGGACCCAGATAGGTGGAACACCAAGGGAAATGGAAATTATGATTGGTTATAGATATCTAATATGTTAATTGTTAGGAAGATTATAAAAGCTATAACATCATGGGGGGCGGGGTTCTTCAGAGATTCTTGAATGCAGATTGAGATCTTTGTGGGATCAACATGTGTTTTGTAGCCCCAACAGAGGCCCAGAGCCTCCAAACTCCAGATAAAGGTATTATCTATTTTCTCTATTAATGGTTTCTCTGAGTGCCTATCTTCCAGGATTTTAGGCATCAGATGTGTTGCATGTGTGATGTAAATCATATGCTAAGCACTGAGCAGATATCATCAAATTTAATTAGGGTCTTACTCAGTAGATAGACCGTCAAATTGAAAAGGTGGAAGTGTAGTGCTTGAAAGATCAGAACGTAGTTTTCTTTCTGTAGCCCATTAATGGAAGGTGAAAGGGAAAGAACAAAACTCCTGATTAGAGAGTGTTATCTTCACTTTGTTTTTGCATGTTTAAAGAATGCATTTTCTTTATTGGGTGATTAAGTAGATGACACCAAATAGAGAATAATATGTAATTTAATTTAACAGTAAAAATCTATATTTTTCATAATGCAACAGATTGTATTTATGTCTATGGTCTAATTAAAAGTTAAACATTAGCATTTTGTTGCTACCTCAACCACAAAATTATGCAGCTTGAAAAACCATAGTTAAGGTGTATCCTAGCGGTTGATATTTCCAAGCGTGACATGAAACATATGCTCTCAGGATTTCAGTCTCCTTGAACCATCACTGACTACAGTATGAGAAAATGCAGAAAGATATTTGTATATTCTATAATGTTTTAAGATCCTTGCCTTCAGTACACAGTTGGCAAAATACAGACTTGTCAAGAACTATCTTGACAAATTAGACAGTTCCATTCAGTGTGAAACATCTTTTATGATGACCAAGTCCTGCACAGTACCTTCAAGTTTCTCCTCTGTTACTGTTCCCCTCTAACAAAGACAATATTTTTATAATTTTTCCTTTTTATTTTTAGCCCTTTATTTTTTAGTCTTTATATATGAACAAGCACACTCTACTGATGGAAATCATACTTTGGCAGAGTACATTTCTATACTTCTATATATTTCTATTTTCAATATGTTGTTGTGATGAGCTTTCCTGGACACATAGATCACATAAAATCTTAATTAATTTTATATTTCAAGAACAACATGGTAGAGGACAACTAAAGTGAGCTGTCTTTGGAAGTCAAGGGTGCAGAATGCCTCAGAATTGACAAACTGCATTGTTCAGGTAACCCCATATGCTGTCTCTGATGATGGAGCAACTGGAATAATCACAGACATGCAGAAATTCTGAAACACACAAGGAATAAGCTGTCCAAGGGAAAAAAACAAATATTTCTATCTGCTGTCATATTGTTACTTTATATCTTAGAGCTTATGGGCATATAATAAATTATTTTATCCTCTACTATATAGCTATGAATTTTCTTACATTCTGTATAAAATTCTTATATGTAGCAGTGCTCCTCTTGATGTCAGTATTATGTGGCAATGAATCACATTAGTTAATTTTGTGTCAAGTAAAATTAATTTATCTTTTTACAGTTTTAAATGTATTACCCTTAACTTCCATTGACTGTTTGGATTCCCAATTTGCCTTGTCAGCAACATTTTATGCAATGTGAGATACATATAACAGCATTTCCCTGGTGTATCATCTTAAAATATAGACCCCACTCTTGTTTTCTTTTTTCCCTACACTCTACTAGAGTAGTTGGCGATTACTTTTGATACCAATGTTGTGGTCCTACTATGAAAAAAATAAAATAGCTACAAGTCTGCCAAATAAAGGTAAGGGATATAATAATATCTAACTAAATTTTCATTATCAAGTGAGGTGGCAGATAGATTGCAGAAATTATAAATAAAAGAGGGGTTTTTTTCAAATTTTTTCTGCTCCATTTAAATGTAAATTTGTCTTGTTTTTCCTTAAAATTCCAACTGCAGCAACAAGAGTTTAATCTTCAATCAAATAACTTTTTTTATGAGACATTCTGAAATTCAAAGGTCATGTACCTTGAGGTAGTGTATCCAAACAAGGTCTACCCCTAGATGAAGGCAGAACATAGTTACTAAGGATTTAAGAGCACAATACATTTTCTGCAGAAAATGGTACCCATGCTGCAATTTACTCTCTTATCTATCCTTCTTCCCTGCTGTTTAAATAGCATGGCAACAATGGAATTAGGGATGAAATTTATGGTGTAGACGTTTCATTTCAGGAATTAATCCAAGTTTCTTTATTATTTCCATCTTATTTTAGGTTGTTACATATAATTCTTAGAACAGAGATAAAACTTGAATATCTATATTTTTGTTTTGTTTGCGTTTTAAAACAGACATACAAGTCTAAACATACACAGTCTAGAAGGGTCTTTTACAGTGTAGTGGTTTTGATTTGGGCTTTTCCTGGTAACTGGGTCATAACTAAGGAAGTATTTCATCTCATTTCTTTACGTAAGCAAAGATATAAAGAGGGGAGTCAGAAGTCAGGGGGTAATCCTGCTTCCGGCAGTGTTGGAGGGCAGAGGAGCTCCCTGAGGTCACTCTGCTGCGGGAATGGGCTGTAGGTGTCCGTTGATCAGCCAGCCGGGTCGGGAGGAGGTATCCTGAGATTCGTGAACGGCAGTTGTTTTGGTGAGAGGGAAGTGAAAACTTGTTTTCTGTCTCTTTTCTCCTCTGTATATAAATATATATATAAATGTGTGAATATATATAAACTGTTTTAGTTCTACTGAAGTTCGGTTTTGCGGGTTTCCCCCCTCCTCCCTTTCTTCCTCTGTGGCTGGGAGGGGCCTTCGGGGCCTCTGTCCTGGGCCCTTTGGCTCTTGGCATTTGGCAAATTTTCAACCGGTCACATATAGAAATATAATAGAACTTGTGTTGGTGATTTCTAGGGCATATCTATTCTTATATTCAGTGAGAAACAGTTAAAATAGTTAGATTTATATATTGAAGCTGGATGGAATCTATTTGCTACTTGATTATTGCTATAGTAAGTACTTATTGCTACAACTGTGGACACTGTCAAAAAAAGTAATGGTTTATTTAGGAGACCATGATATATTTTGATTAGAATATACTGTTAAATGTGGTTTGAGTGAAGGTAAATGATTTTGTTGGTATTGTTTCTTAATCTGAAGAAACAACAAAGGATCAAAATATTGAGAATAGACTGCAACAATAATTGAAATCACACTTGAATCACAAAGTTGTTGTCACCCAAACATACAGATGAATTCCAGAATACTTAATACAGACAATGATTACAGCATTCTCCAGAGTGAACAGAAAAAAAATAATTCTATTGTTGAAGATACATTTAAAAATCTATTTTAATGCATCTCTTCCTTTATTTTCATTCCTTTCAGGGAAGTTTCTCATAATATAAAACTAGTATCATCAATGGCTTTCTCCACTGGAAGACACAGTCAGACTTACATAGCAGATGTCACCAAATAATAGCAATAATAACGAAGGCACATCATTCTGAACTTAAAAGAAGGGTGTATGTAATCACATATGAATAGTTACTACTCATGAAATATAATGTTATAAAGAGTAATAGATTTTAATTTTAACAGTCTAGTTGTAAAACAAAATGGAAATGATATTGTCATTACTGCTATACTTCAGTCTACAGACTCCAATCTTCAATATTTATTGCTCTTTCCTTTGTGTATTAAACACACTGCATTCAAAGAAAGAAAGCAATAAGACAATAATTTTTGCTTTAAAATACATTTGGTGCTCCACACTTGAGCATGCTCTTTCTTTCCATCTATTTTTTTTTTTGTTGTTGTTCATTTGAACATCAAATTATTCTTTTACACATCAGCATAGATTTCCTCAATCTCCAATCTGACTGGTAGAATTATTGGTAATTTTATGACAAAACATGCTTTCTTATTTAAAAAAAAAAATATCATGTGTAAAACTAATATCTTGATGGTAACGCCTCCTAAACATAATAATTTATGGTCTAAAAGAAACAATTGAGGAATTAGGGAACTTATTTAGGATTGAAAGACAGCTTCAGAGTCTGTTCCTTCTTCTAGTCTAATATTTCAGTGTCAAATTTCCACACTTCCAAATAGTAGCCTAGCTTTCCAGCGGTTGTTATTCCATGAGTACCTTTGATATCATTGCCTCCCTATAAAAGTGTTTAATTTTATAAAAATAATAATAATAAAAAAAATTAAACCTGAGGATCACAGACCAAGAGTGTCTCCTCTCTATAATTCTCTACTTGAATACTAAATTCAGGAAAACAGTAAAATCAGACCTTTCAAAAATATATAAATGTTTGTGGAGACATTCTTAGGATGTGAAAGGAACACATAAACAAATTCAAAGAAATTGCTATACAGTAGGAAAGGCTCATACAGACACATACTTTTAACCCATTGTAAAAAATAGAGCTTGCCCATTCTTTCAATGAAAGCAAACAATAAACCTCTCATTTTTCTTATTTACAGAGGCACATGGTAATTACTATGGAGTAGCTGAAATAGTGTAAATTGACACCCTTTTTCAGTGTGAGTTAATCATTTACTGTGCCTAGAAACTGGGACTGGGCAGGTGGCTACAAAGATGTCAACACAGTATTGTATTTCATAAATGTTGTCTGAATCAGTATATTTCAAAACTGGATACTATCATTACTGCACGATTAGATGTTACTAAACACCCTGACCCTTGAATGAGAAATCAAAAGAAACTGCAAAATTGATATGCTGTAAGATATGATGTTAACTAAAGTAAAAATAGAACTGACAGCTGCTAATCAGGCACTTTTTGTAAAACAGAGTTTCTCTACCACCTACCAAACCCATAGAGAATACTGAAGAACCTTGAGAAGGTTCAGACTGCATTCTGAACTGTAAAGAAAACTAGAAAGTACTTACTTATTTAGAGACCACATGCTGTCTGAAAAGAACTGTACTGGCTGAGTTGTTTTTGAGTTAAAAGAACACATGTGGCTAGAAATATTGGTATAATATAGATCAGGCTGTCTTTCAGAGACCTGGGGCAGAAAGGCAACACTCTTCTGAGGAACTCAGGACTATATCATGAGCTTCTGAGTTTATCTTATTGATGATTACTGTTATCTCAGAAACTTCCAAGACCCTTGCACCTAGGAAGACTGTCCTTGGAAGCCTTTCACGTATCAAGGGTAATAAAACAAACAGACTGGATTTATCTTAGTTGTATGAGTATTTTATTTAGATTTCTATTTATAACTTAGTGATCCCTTCTTGTCAACTGAAATAAATGGGTATTTCATGAAAGTTATTTGACAAGTATCATCCTGCAATGGGCACTCGTTTTATGCCCCATATGTCCAAACTGAAGGGCACTGGTATTCATGATGGATAATCAAATTGAGTCACTTAAAGGGTCTTAATTATCTTCTTTTTAAGATACTGAAAGGGCACAAAACTAGATCTGTGGTAAGGTCATACTTTTTTTCTTTACTTATTAAAAGATTAGAAACAATACTCTTACAAAATCTAAAGACAACTTCCCATTTTTTTTCCCCCCCCTTCTTTTTATTGAATGACAATTCTAATATATCCTGTCAAGGATTATTAATCACAACACAAATTTTCAAATTACACTTGGGAAAAAAAACATTCACATTTGACACCAGAAATAAGATTTCCACATATTTTTAGCAGAAAAAAAATCTATTCAATACAGTAACTATAGACATGCTCCTCACTTGGGGGTGCAATTACTCTGGCAGTAATTATAAGGTAAGGAGGTGACGGAACTCAACTTACTATTTGTGTGTTCTAAGTGTTTTTCTGTTGTTCTAACAATCAATTAAATCTTCATGCCAATTGCAGAGTTCTATTTCCATCTCGCACTATAAACATTTCACCCGCAGAGGTGTACTGCTAGTTCTGCTGAACGTCATCCTTAGATGAGTTCCTACTAAAACCGAATTATTTGTTTACTGTAATAGGACTTCTTATTGAATTCCTCAGTGTCATATGCTCTTAGTACAGAAAAGATAAGTAGTACCAGAGAACAATCCTGGGAAGCTGAGCTGTGTCAGTTTTGTTAAATTAGTAGTGTTTGGAATGCTTTTGTCTAGTGTTAGTCACTAATCCACCAATTTATGAGTTTTACTTGGTTGTTAATATGGTACTATTTTGAATAAGTGGCTTTGATGCATCTGTTCTATTTTAGATGAGAAGTGAGTTTAATAGCATGATTTTTGCTGTGCTGGTTGGCTCCAGTATTAGTTGGTTTCAGTGTAAGTACATGGTTGAGTTGATTAGATTAAGTAGCATAGACATTCACTGTGCACCTATTCAAGGAGTGAGCTAAAGCTGCCTTTTCTTGACCCTTCTCCTTGTGTCCATACTACCAGATGCATATTTTTCATTAAGCATTTTAGAAGCAGCTGGAGTTCAGGCTGCTTATAAATTAAGGAAAGATATGCTGTCACATCTAAAAAAATAGGTTTTTAGAACAAGACACTAGTCTTTTTGACAATGTCCAGGCAACTGTTTTTGAATCACTACAATGTTGAAGAAAGTTAAGTATTATAAGTGCTATTGTATTTAATTACTATTGATGACTAGACAACCTTTACAGTACTAAGAAATTCATCTAGATATTTTGCCCAGAGGGGAATGTGAAACACACTGTTATGTGTGTAGGTTCTCCACAAAATTCTTGAAGTAGTGATCTTATAATACTAACTGTAGAAATGCGATGCTGAGGAAGAACTGCCTTGGCTAATCAAATAAAATGCAATGAAATTAAATGTAGGCAGGTTTAAAATACCATCCCTCTGAAAGACTTAATATCTAAATCTGAGTTTCTTTACTGGACTCAAATTTTGGTCTTTATCTTCTAACCTTGGGTCCTCTGTTATCTCTTTCTTTACAATACATAGCTATTGAAAAGGAAGGAGGGTTTGGTCTGTTATTTTTCCACATGCATTTTTATTTAGTAGATCATTCATTTCGATACTTTTTCTGTGTGTGAATATTTTGATGTTATTTTTTTGACACAGCGCACTATGTTTGATGCAAGACTGAACCTCCTTTTCTATGAAACCCAACCATCAGTATGTGCCTGTCATATAATTTATTATTCTCATGTAGACATACATTTGTATTGAATCTGAAAGTTTGCGCTAAAGGTCATTTGTTATGCTTCCTTCTTCTCTCAACTGTGCTTTCAAATTTCTACCAAATAATTTCCTATTAGCTTCCCTGTTATATCATGTTTTCATTGCTCAAATATTACCGTCCACATGCATGTTTATTTTACTCAAAGTGTAGTCTCACCTAGGAAGACCTACATTTTTTGTCATGCCAGTCAAAGCTGTGAAAACAAACCATAATGGATCTCTCTTCACATTTGGTGGAAAAAATTATTTTCTACTAGAAATCCCTAGTTCTTGTAACATCCAAGTTTTTAATCTTCATGCCAAAAATAGTGCAAATTTTTAATTTGCTAGACTGGAAATAAAAAAGTAAAATCTTCAAATGTAACCGACTGAGGATTTTGTTTGGGTTTTAATATACATTATATATTTTTGGAGTGTCGTTTATCTGAAGCCCTGTTTAACCTTTTTTTTCCCTTATAGGTTCTCATCGGAGTGAATAAACATAACAATGCCAATAATGAAACTTTCACATAGTAATGAATCAGTGAACATCCATTCAAGTCACACACATAATTAAGGAAAATGAGGTGTAATATATAAAATCTATGGAAAGAACTTGATGTGGTGAGAAAAGAGGTGTATGAATGTTTTCAATATCGATCTATTCCTTTCAAATAAGTTGCTAAGAAAATATATACATTCCAACACAGATTAATCATTTTTTATTATAAACACAGAAGCTGAATTCACAGGTAGACTACAACAGGACAAAAAGTTTTCATGAATTTGTGCCCAGCAAAGCGTGATCACAGCTAGCAGCTACTCATATACTGAAAGTGAGATAATTGGCCCTAACTGTGCTGAATGACTGTGAATAAGCACCAGGGCAAAGCTGCCAGCTGGGTAGAAAAAGAAGCCTGTGCAAACACTAGCGTAGAACTGAAAGTTGTGTAAAGTATGTAAGGTTGTTTTTATCTTTAAAGTGGATTGTTAATAGAGATCAGGGCATAGAAATAAATCCTGAGAATATATTGATTTTTGCTTCTAACTTTTGAGGTAGTTTTGCCATGGTGAATATTCTTTATGTCCATCCCTGGTGTTATGGAAGAATACTCTTTTTCTTTTCAATATGGTACAAAATTACTTTTATGTTCTTCTTTGTGCTGTTAACTTAAAGGACCTTGTATTTCTTCACAGATCACTGTTACCTGACTTTTTGCCATCTGATGTTGAAATCCACCAGCATGGTTGAAAAAAACTGAAGTACAGTTTTTGATTACCATGGAATTTGTAGTGGTGTCTAGTACCTAAGGGAGTTTACACATTTTATGTATAAAAATGTTGAGAATATTAACTCATAATACGCATTACAGTAATAGAACTCATGTTTCAATTTACTGAAACAATACTAGTTATGTTCCAGCAGAAACATCTTTTAGTTGATCAGATATACTGACTGAAGAATGTCATTCACATATATCCAAAGTACTGCATGCAATAATTGTTTTGCACGTTTATTAAACTTTATGTAATTAGATATATATTTTGTCAATGAATTTGATATTGACTGTTATGGATTTCAATAAGAACAGAATCAGTGGCCAGTGGTGAAACCTAGCAATATATTCAGTTGGAAGCCTGTCACTAGTGGTGTCCCCTGAGGTTCAATACTGAGCCAGGTGTTGTTTAACTTGTTCATCAATTACTTGGATGAAAGGGTAGCTGCCTCCTCAGGAAGTTTGCCGATGAAGAGTGGCTGATAGCCCAGAGTGTTGTCCCTTCAGGAGGGCCTCAACAGGTTGGAGAGATAGGCAGAGAAGAAACACTTGATATTCAACAAAGGGAAGTGCAGGGTCCTGCACCTGGGGAAGAATAACTCTGGACACCAGTACAGGCAGGGGACTGACCTGCTGGAAAGTAACTCTGTTGAGAAGGACCTGGGGGTCCTGGTGGACAACAAACTGTCCATGAGCCAGCAGTGTGTCATTGTGGCCAGGAAGTCCAAGGGTATCCTGTGGTACCTTATGAATAACATTGTCAGCAGGCTGAGGGAGGTGATCTTGTCCCTCTACTCAGCTCTAATGAGGCAAATCTGGAATGTTGTGTCTAATTCTAGGCTCCTCAGTATGAGACAGACATGGAGCTCCTGGAGCAGGTCCAGTGGAGAGCAACAAAGATGATTAAGGGACTGGAGTATCTCTCTTATGAGGAAAGGCTGAGGGAGCTGGGCTTGTGCCGTCTCAAGAAGAGGTGACTGAGAGGGGACCTCATCAATAAGTATCTGAAAGGAAGGTGTCAAGAGGATGGATTCAGCCTCTTCCTGGTGGTGCCAAGCAATAGGACAAGAGGCAACAGGCAGACATCAATGCATGGGAAGTTCCACCTGAATATGGGGAAGAGCTTTACTGTGTGGGTGACTGTGCACTGGAACAGATTGCCCAGAAGGGTTGTGGACTCTCCTTCACTAGACATATTTAAGAACCATCTGGACACAATCTTGTGCCATGTGCTCTGGGATGACCCTGCTTGAACAGGGAGGTTGGACCAGGTGACCTCCTGTGGTCCCTTCCAACCAGATCCATTCTGTGATTCTGTGATCTGAAAGAGCTTGTAGTTTCACAGTTTTGATTCAGATATCCAGATTTATTTTCATATGTGCTGAAGAAAAGATTTCTTTTTTATGTCACCTGTTTTCCTCTCTGTTCCAGACACTGAAAAAAAAAACCCAAAAACAAACAAACAAACAAAAAATCCCCAAACAAAACAAAACCCCAACAGGAAATGAAAATATATGTGTGACTAAATCACAGGCTGATCTCCATTTATGTAGTGATAGTACTTAAAACATTTCACAATCTCATCAATAATGATGTGAAAATTTGTCATGCAAAATAAGGGTCATGAATATTTGAAAATTAGTATATGATTATCACAAAGAGATGTGTGACTTAACCAGAACAATTATCAGACATGACTACCAATATGTGGATTTTCCTTTTTGCCTGTCTGCTTGTATTTTTAAATGATAATGATTTCTGTTTTCTAGATTTTGAATGGATTATTTTACTTTTCCAGTTTTTCCCAGTCTTGCATTTAATTCTTATAAATACTCTCCATCTAAAACATCCTTCAGTAGCAAGTTTCAGAGATCTATTCTCTATTGCATGAAGAATTTTTTTTTTTTCAAGTTGAGTTTTTGAAACCTAACTCTAGCTATTTCCATTTGACATCCCCTACTTTTTATGGCTAAAAATTAGGGAACACTGATATCTGTTCAGTTCTCTGTGCTCCTTTTCATTTTGTATATATCTGTCATATTTCCTTCTCAGTAGTCACCATGCTGAAGAGACTTGGGTACTCATCTGCTTTACTGTGCAGAAGCTGTTCTACAGTTTTAAACACTGTTATTGCTTTTCTCTGAGACTCTTCCTGCTCTATCTTTTTTTGAGACACATGGAACAGGATTCTTTGTATTCAAATTAATAAACTACTCACTGAATTAATTATTTCTGTTTTGTTCTCTGTTTTTGTCCCTGATATTCCCATTATTTAAGGAGATTTTTCACTGTCAGTGAGGTCTGAGATAACCTGTCTAATCTTGACTCCAAGATTTTGTTCCTGAGTAGTAATTCAGCTCTGACACCATAATTTTAGATGTGAAAATGAGATTGTTCTTCCTTGGGTTCATCTTTTTACTGATATTTATTGAATTTCACATACACTTTGATTCTTCAGTCCCTCAAATTTATGTAGCGTTTCTGTACATCTTCACCATCCGTCCTTATCCTTACCTTTATTAATAATTTGAGACAAGCAGTCAACTTGCTGCTCATTTCCCTTTCCAGGTCATTTCTGAGTTTGTTAAACAACACAGATCCTACCACAAATCTCCAGTGTATTCCACTGGTGATCTTCCCTTAGTAGAAGACATGACCATTTACTCCTACTTTTCATATCCAATATATTCATCAGCCAGTCATTCCTTCATGTATTATTTGATTTTTCTATGGTATGTTTAGGTTGAACTGGGAAAAGATAGAGAACAAAAAAAAATAAAAAATAAAACCATTATGGGACACATCTACCAAAAAAAAAAAAAGGCCAGACACCCTCTGTTCTCCAACAAGAAAACAAAACTATTAAGAGCAACCAAAAACTTTTCAAGAATATGTGTGAGGACATACAAGTCACTTAAAATCCATGGAACTCCTTGCGCAAATGGCAGAAAATTTGACTACTTGGTATGAAAAATAAAAAGGTTGTAGAAAATAATGATATTGTTGTTCTGGTGGTTTTTTTTTTTTTTCCTTTTTTTTTTTACCAGTTAGGGTAATTTTCAAGTATGGAGAACTTCAGATCAGTTTTAGGACAACACTTAAAGAAACTCTTCCTCCTAGAGTTCCCTGTGAAGAACGGAAGATAAAAAATACAGGCAAAAATGGAGGTAGAAATATTTATATGTGTACAATATCTAGCTAAAACAAACACAGTGGAAAATCTTCATTCTGGTCCTTTGGAAATAATTAATTCTTTCTGGGTGATCTAAAATGACTTGTGAGAAGGCATTAACTTAATTAACTTACAAGGCCAAGAATTCGGAAGACAAAGATGAAAGCTTAAAATTGTCCCTCTAGATGAAGTCATCCAGATGTTCCTATTAAAAAAAAATCAGACTATTCCTACTTTTTCATCCATGGCAGCTCTATTTACAAGACCATTTTGCTGGAAAAAAGTTTAGAACCTGCCTAAATTCCAAGGTCTTTTTAGCTTGCTTGGACCTTCAATACATAAACTGGTTGCAAAAAGCATTTTTCTAACTGATTATTTCTTGCTGTTATTAATTTCCTTATATATTTAGCTCATAAGACATTTGTATTCAAACATTTTCAGGTACCATGGACATGGAGGGTAGATCTAAATGCACTCCACTACCAGTAAGGTTGGATCTCAAGTGCTGGCGGCTGCCAGTGATATCATACAAAATGTCAAAGATTTGGAGGATGACAAACATGAGGTTCTTCAAATCGTTCCCAAGTGAATATATAAATCTTTACACATAGAGCTTTCTGTTGCTAACAAGCTCACATATATGATCTGTATACATTTTGTTTTGGTCACACACAGGTGCAATTCGAGGGCTGTGAAGGTAGCATGAAGGGAACTGGTGGTGTTCTGCACAAGTGTTTTAAATGTTCTTTATATATATTCCAGAATAGCTTGGTAGGGACATCAGACACAGATTTTGTCTTGTGGCCTGACTAATAATTGAAAAAAAAAGGAACTTTGTTTTCAAAGCTGATTTTCCATGTTTCCATGGTAACCAGAACATTCACTGACATCAAGGTTTCTATTTTGTTATCTTTTAAAGCTCATTTTTATTGTTAGTCTATTTTCCACATTTTGACTTAAAAGTAATGAGTGGTAAGATTTACTAAATTATATGATGGGTGTCTCAAGTGATCACCTTGGAAAGAACATTTATTTATTTCATGGTTGCTGTTTTGTCACATAACAAGGAGCAGGGCGGGGGAGAAGAAAGGAAGGTTTGATTTCTTAAAAAAAAAAAAAAAAAACAACAACAAAAACCACAGCTCTACAATAATTGCAAACTAGTTAGACCTCTCATACTGGCAGTCCCGTGTTTTCAGTGTCTCAGGGTTAAAGCATTTGATCATAAGGCCAAACACATTATCATGCTATTACTGGTAACAGGGTCATGGGGGAAAAATAACTTCCAACCTTCATTATGTGCTAAGAATCTTCCATTGTTGCCTTCCGTTGTTAGTATGAACACAAAATTGTCACCGCTTATGATTGTAGTGCAAATTTTATTTTTCTCTCTTTCTTAGTATGTTTTAAGGAGTTTAATTTTGAAAGTTTGGGTTACTAGAGAAATGCCTTTTTTATTCACATCTTTACCAACTGCTGAAATTTGAGAATAGTGTTGATGAATTTTTTCTTGAATATTCCAACATTTTTAGAAGATACATTGACATCAATCACATAAGGTGGATTGTGTGACAGAAAGCTGATTTCAGGACTAATTCAGAGACAATGGCAATAAATCTCTGAAGAGACAGGGGATTCCTTTGTTCCAAAATGACCACATCAGTTCCCATAAAACATAACTCCCATCTTTGATTTTTTCTGGTCTTTCTTTCTCTATATAACACCTTTTATAAGTGCTTTACTCAGGTGTGTTCTCTCTTATTCTGCTGGGATACAAGATGTTAAAAGGCATTTTGATACCCTGTGACATTGGGCATTCCAGTTGGATATTGCAACGGTAATTTTAATTAATTTTTGACTCTAACTTAGAGTTCCTTTATATATTCACTACTGGCTTATACAGCAATACAAAAAAAAAAAAAAAAAAAAAAAAAAAAAAAAAAAAAAAGAAAAAAATAAAAAAAATATTTGTTAGAAAATATAAATCCCCTTCATATACAGTGGATCCAGGGATAAGCTTTCATTGTTTTTGGTTTTGTTTGTTTGTTTGTTTGGTATTAGGTTGTTTTTGTCAAAATCCACTTTATTTCTCTTCCACAATGTCTTTAAATACAAGTCCTTTTCAGGGAAGCTAGTATGGGTGATTCCTACATGAAAGCTGTTTAGCCAATCAAGTCAGTCATGTTTCTCTTCTACACAGAATATGTGCTTCTGTTCCTGTTTACACTTAATGAACCAGTGTTTTCACCCATGGTTCCTTTTTGAGAAACAGTTGTGTGTTTTTTTTTTTTTTTTGTTTGTTTTTTTTTTTTTAAATGGCTGTCTCAGTGTTTACACTAAAAAAACTGAAAATAATATACATGATGTAACAATGACCATGTAAGAGTACAAAGCATTATTTTTATTATTATTATATTACCATTACTATTATTACTATAATTACAATTGCTGTTATTGTTGCTATTATTTTCTATTCAGGTCAGAGGTTACCATAAGATCATGTCTGTCATGATATTGTGATTGCTGAGGAGACTTTCAATCTAGAAACATGCAACTTAGTTGAAAGTTGGGCTGGCAGATTTTTATATTTGTCTTGTCAGGTCCTAGTCCAGGAAACTTGCTCCAGTCATAGAATACTCTGTTTCTTCACATGTGTATATGTACTTAGTGATGTCTTTGAGAACATATGTATAGATATGTTTATGTGGTAGTTGTAAAACTTTTTACTGTTGAATAAATGAAAACAATCTTGCTTCTCAAGTTCAGACATGAAACCCATTTAACAGTCAATGATAAAGAGAAATTGTCAAAAAATTGGGTGAGAATAAGGAAATTTAAAATGGCTACAGATGCGATATCATGTAGAAACAGGGACATTGCAGTTATACTTGTGTTTATTTTCCAGTTTCTCTGTCCAAACCCTTGAGGAGAATTTATAATTAAAATAAAAGAAAACCAGACAGATTGGCATCCTTTTCAGTATCAGTTTTCGGCTTCTTTTTGAACTAATCATTAGCTTAACTTTTCCTGTATTAAGCTGCACAGTGTTTCATAGTCTGAAAGTCATATGGTCTTTATCAGTTTTAAGCAGTACAAGGCTTCAAACCTTTCCTTTGAGGCAAATTGATGACAATATTAATTGAGTGATGTTCTCGGTGCAGTGTAATCATGCATTATCTGTTAGCTTCTGAAGTTTAATTGGATCAATCATATTTAAGCTTTTTCACTGGCTTTGCTCCTTCAACATCAGGTGTTTCCACAAATATATTCTCTTATTTTGCTATTCAAGACCTTTAAAATCTGTTTCTAACTTTTAGCATTAACTGCAGAGTGAGGATGATTGCTGATGTTCTGATAGCATAGAAGTCATAGAAGTCATAGAAGGGAGCAAATCATCATCTCTTAAATATACAGCTTAAATTAAAAAAAAATAAAATAACAAATTTATGAATGAAAGGAAAGAGGAAAAAGAGTAGAATAAGGAGAAATATAGAAGGTGAACAGCATGATGGCAGGGTAAATGATGAAATAGAAAGGGACAGGTAAACTGAACATATGAATGAATACAAATCTTGAGGTAAGGTCAGAAATAAAAACCAAAACAAATAAAGAATTCTAAACTTTTACCTTGAAATGTTGAACATTTTTTCACATCAGATTTTGCCTTCTATTTGGTATGTATATTTTGAAAGCATTACTACAGTTACATATGATATACCAACAGATAAAAATCTAAGGGATATTCATTGTAGGCAGCATTCCCTGTTGGATTCAAATGATGATTAATCAACCTTGTGGAAGTTATCATGGGAGCAGTGAATGGGGTAAACAAATAGTGAAGTGCCTATGAATATCTTTAATTATACTAAGTGAAAAATCAGATGATTAAGAAAGGTTTCACTCCTCATAAACTTTCATTAAGAGCTAGTGGCCTTAATGGTTATTGGATTGAAATGTAAAGAAATCATAGCAATCTCTGCTGACTATGGTAAAGAAGGTTAGGAAGGGTTAAATTTTGCTTTCTTAAAACATGAGTAATGTAACATAGGAGAGTTGAAGGAGGAATTATGTTTCAAGGTTCTTACTAAAGTCATAGAGGACAGTTCTGCATTCACAAACTACTGAATTAAATAGGACATAAACATGTCTGAGAATTCTAAGTTCAAGCAATATTCAGTTTCAAGAGGGTAAAGACAAATAGTTTTTTAATTTCAGTCAAATAATTGAACACAGCTGTTCAACTTATGTTAAAAAAAAAATCCAAAACCAAACCATCAACCAAACCCAGAAAACTGAACTGATCTAAACCAGATGAAGATAAATGAAAAAAACCATATCCAAAATTCCAAAACCAAACTAAGCAATTTTATATATATATACTTTATTTTTTTTTTAATGAAATGTTGTACATGGTAAAGATATCAGAAAAAAATATTGAATGTTAACAAAATGAATATACATCCCTAATGAATACTCAGGGGTTTTGTTTTAATTAACCTAATAAATGTGTATAATAAGTGAAACAAATTCAGCAACATTCTTTGTTTTTTAAATTATAAAGAAGAAAAAAATTGTGATAGAAAACCAAAGTGACTTCAGTCAGAAAAGATGTGAAGGTGGTTTTACTTATTGTTGCAGAAATGCTATTCCCCACTGTGAAGCAGTGGGTCAGCTAACAAGAGAATGGGTTAAGATACACAGCATGTAGTCTGCTTTTGTAACTTCATTCCAATAGATCATACATAATCGAGTAGGTTTTTGTAGGAATTCTTTATCAACTGGGTACTGTTGTTGTTCAACAAAGATGGGGCAGAATTAGAAGTTCAGTTGCTTTTATAGTCTATAGAGAAAACTTTCCTTCATCTGATGTTTTCTCTGGACTGCCTATTAAAGTCTGGAATAAAGTGAGCTCAGAAATTTTTCACGTAGAGAAGTTATTTTGCAGTGTGCCTTTTTCTGATTAAAGTGTTAGTGGCCTCATTCTTTCTTTTCTTTCATTCTTTTTCCTTCTTTCTTTTACACTCCTATTACTTTCCATTTTGTAAAACCTGCTTCTTGTTAAGAATCTTCAGTAGGTAGCACCTAAGTATGGGCAGTGAAAATGCACTAAATTTGTCTTTGTTATAATTAGATAGTGCTTGACAACAAAGAAAAGGGAGGGTTTTTTTTTTTTGTTGTTGTTTTGTATTTT
Source organism: Xenops minutus (assembly GCA_035221455.1). Taxonomy (NCBI): domain Eukaryota; kingdom Metazoa; phylum Chordata; class Aves; order Passeriformes; family Furnariidae; genus Xenops; species Xenops minutus. The sequence continues at coordinate 88,972,931 of JAWWEE010000105.1, read as the reverse complement.
GTTTGTTTGGTTTTTATTACTTTTCTTCCTTATCTTAACTTTCAGGAAGATTGTACCAGTAAGTCTGCCAACAAGTTGTTTAAGAGACAGGATTCCTTTGACTGTTTGTCATATAGTGTCGTACAGTGTTGACATGAATCAATATCTATAACAGGTTGTGATTTTTGATGACTTATGTTGTGTTACAAAGCTGAAAGTAACTGTATTTTATTGTACATTTACAATACACCAGCTTCCTTCATTTACTCTACCTTTTTATCTTTGGTTAAGTACAAGTAGATAGACAGAAATGTAGTTCAACAAGATTTTTTTCATCTTCCTCTACTAAGATTAACCTAACCCATAATATGTGCCTGTCTGTATTTTGCTAATTAAGGTATAAATTCACCTCAAAATAATTTGGATTTATGGAAATATGTACATAAACATATAATTATTATAAAATAATTATGTATAAAATGTGTTTGTTTAATCTGGTCAAAATTATCTGTAGTGTCAACTCATTTCAGCTGATAAGGCCTACATATATCTTCATCTAGTTTGGAACTATCAAATTTCTTCTTGCTGTCAATATTAGTTAAATTTCTCATTTATTAATTATTATATGATCCTAAAGAGAAATTGGGGGTAGTGGTGTTTGTTTGTTTTTAAGAGGATGAAATTTTTTAAGATTGCAATTTTGGCTCATACAGACATGCTTTGTTAGCAAACAAATGAATTCTAGTCTGTGTAGCAATAATGTGGTAACTGCACAGCTGGGAGCAAAACAGATTTCTCTATCTATGGCCCATTTGAATATGCAACATTCTGGAGTATCACTGTTGTCAAGTCCCATTGAAGTCAATGGTGCAAGTCCCTTTTTCAAGTCAAGGGAATTTTGCATCGTACAAATAATAAGTAATGGAACAACTGCCTAAGCTGCTCACTGAAAAACACACTGACCCTGCAATGCACAAGAGTAAAAAATGCATTATTTTTGCATAAGTGCCATACTTAGTCACACAATTCAATATTACACAGAAAATTTCATTACAGAAATATCAGAATATTGTTGATGCTTGCTCACTGACCTTCTTTTTGAAAAATGCTTGAGAATAATTGACCTGAGGTGGATATCAAATGGGTAAATTTTTGATAATTCTGAATATTAAAATTTAGAAAAGATATAAACAAGTAAAATAAATTTTATAATGAAAAATATCAAGTAAGCTTTTTAATAGAAAAACCTGTTGTTCTTCCTATAAGACTGTGATAGAGTTAACTGATCTTTCATGCAAAGTAAAGTTATCCAAGTAATTGATATTTATCCTTTACTTTCTCAGCCTAGTACAATTCTATTTACAGTTGCATTCAGTGATATTATTTTTATCTTAAAAGCATTGATTTCTCTTTTCTTCCATTTGGTCTATCTAGACTACCAACTGTGAAAAGCATATTGTTCGTGCCACCTGCAAATATTATCACTAAAACTCATGGCATAATCAGTTGATTTTATGATCCTTCACTGCAATTTAATTGCTTTATTTGACTAAATAAATCCTTTGCTGAAATTCAAAGCTTCAAGAGTCTTTCATTTTTCCAAGGACACTTATTTCCTAGATATCAGCCAAGACAAATTATAATGTTTTACCATCAGAGAGATGAATCTAACTGCCCAGATCACACAAATTGCATCAAGGCAGATATATTTGGATCCACAATACAAGTTACATTTCCCATGGCAAGCAGTGAAAAATAAGTGAATAAAAACATTTACCTGTGGTGTCTGAACAGCATCCAGAAAGAAAATCTGCAGGAAAAAAAGGATCAATATTACCTCAAACTAATCTATTATCTCTTCATTTCATGACCTTTTGGTAAACCACTGGGTATATGGTTTTCAGCTGATTGATTCTGAGGATGGGAGGGACCCCTAGAGAAGGTGTCTCTTTAGTTTCTATAGTTTTTGTGAATGTAGACTTGACTAACTAGTGAGACAATGCTGCATAAAATCTCTGTGTTTATAATCCTCATTATGATATTACAAAACAATTATCATCTCTTAATTTAGACTTTCAAATTCCAATGTGTTCACATGTGAGTGTCTGTTCCCTTTATGTAGATTTTGAATCCAGAAATGTTAATGCTCTCCTTTTCTTCTTTTACCTCTTGGTATTCAGGCACATTGAAAAAAGGACACTAATGGCCCTTCTTCCCCTTCCCTGTTTTTATCTTTTAAGGAGAAGGATCAAGAGTCTTGCATTTTCTTGAATCCTTTGATTTTTCACTTAATCCCTATACTACTTAGTATTACTGTATTAAATTGCACCTGCTGAAATGTTCATTGGAAGAAATCACTTTGCCTGTGTGCTCTGAAGTGTGGGAAATGACTGGTCCCTCTAAACTACCCAGATCAATGCTGAGTCTGTGGGTATGTTGCCGAAGAAGTCCCATCTTTCCCCTCTCATGAGCATCAGTCTTGAAGCTGGTAATGTCATGATTCTCAGGAAACAAGCATGATGGGACAAGTTTTCATTCTGCAGAAGCTAGAATAGGCAGTGTATTGCAGGGTCATGTAAGCCAGGTCCATAAAGAAAGAGGAAATTGAGGCCAGCATTGTCCTTGAGTCAACACAGGGAATAAATGGCAGTGTTCTGAAATAATAATTAAAAAAAAAATTAAAAAAAATCCTTATGGATTTCTAGCCACATTGAATAAAATAATATAAAGTTGATGCCACTTACATATTAGATTTGCTCTTGCCAGTTTTTGCTGTCTCCTAGTATGTTAGGTATGGAAGTACTTGGACAGAACCTGTGAGCTGAGGAAGACCCATATTCCCTCTTTAGCTGGTCCTCTTTCATGGCCACAACAAAACCAGCAATTTTTTGTTTCTAAAATTTTTTTTTAATGTAGAAATACATATTAACAGGCTAATTTTAAGCAAAAGACAAAGCAGAACCAGTTTTTCCAGTACTCCCTCTCAAAAAAAAAAAAAAAAAAAATCTCAAGTTATGAAACAGTCTCATAAGGGTGGAAGTTAAAGTTATGTTAAAAGTGGGTAATACTTTTCTAATATTATCTGTTCTGTACTAAGCCAATAGCTTTAACAAAGAAAGTACTAGAGCTCCTGGGACATCAAGTAATCTGTCTTGAGATAATTTCACAAAATTATGTTTTAAAATACATTTTTTTTTTTTAACAGAACAACAAGAAAAAAAAAATAAATGGCTCAGTTTTGTAAGAATATCCATTTTGAGATTGAAAATATTGTCTTTTAGATTCAATTTATTTTGGTCTGTGTCTGTTGCCTTTGGATTCTTGTTTTGTACTCTCTTGAGAAACACTAGGCTATTGACAGTTTTCCTAGGAAATCATTCTGTTTACAAGTCTTGTTGAAACTGCTCTGATTCTGTAAAATACATCAGCTTCAATAAAATTTCAATTTCCATCCCATCTTAAGTAGCTTAAGAGCTTTACTGACTATGTGGCAGCAGAAAAACCTATTTCTCAAAAAATCCTTGCCTTGTCCCACAGAACATTTATACTACTCTTTAATATAGAGAAAATCTGGCAACAAAAAAGAGTCTTTCCAAGGTTTCATATAAAATATTTCACCCTCTAAAATGTTTAGGGCAAGAGAAATTTTGGGACAGCGGAAGTTTCATTTGTTTATTGGTTTGTTTATTTGTTTCATAGTATCATAGAACAGCCCAGCTTTGAAGGAACATCAAAAGAACATCTTGTTCAATGTTTGTGGGAAGAGGAACCTAGATGAGATTATCTAATATCATGTCCAATCACATCTTCAAAACCTCCAGCAATGGGTACATCACCAAGTCCCTGAAGAAGTTGTTCCAGTGAATGATTGTTTTTACTGTAAAAACTTCTTTCTTCTGCTGGGATGAAACTTTTCCCAGTGCAAGTTGTACCCTTTGCCCCTTGACTTCTCCATGTGGCTCCCTGTGAAGACAGAATCTAACTGTATCTAACAATATCAACCAACCTAGGACCCTTGTGACAGGCTGCCAGTATGAGTAAAAAACATCGATCACCACCCTCTAAGTGCAGCTTGTTAACTGATTTCCTACCTATACAATCTGTAACTTGTTAGTTTTTTTGTTTTTAATTAAGTTAGCCTGTAAAGTAGCAAACAATTCCTTTTTGTTTAGGAATATTTCAAACAGAATCCTTGTCTGAGAGGTGTCTATGAACAAAGAAAAGTATATGATCACTTATTGGTAAGAATGGTCCTGGAAGGTTTACACAGCCCTAGAACTTAACTCATAACAGCTACTAGAAAGTTACTGTGTAGTAAATTCTTATAAATGAATTAGCAAAGGTAAATGTAGGTTTTCATGTTTCATTATTAAATAAAAATATTTTCATTATGTTAAAACTACTAATTTAACTTTATGTAAATTATATTTAAAATAAGCAAGCAATTTAGCATTCAATGGGTTCCAGAGTTTAGGCTTGTGCATGTACTGTGTAGCTTTTCCTTAAGAGCTGATGAGAGCATCCATGAAGTACTCTTGTTAGGCACTAAAACAAAACCTGAATGTTCTGAACTGTGCAAACAGAAGTTTTGCACCTATAGCTGTTAGAAAATCATTTATAGCATTACCAGTAAAAATAAATTTATAGAAGAGGAACTAGGAAAAAAATCCAAACCTCGATAAATAATATTTTGGCTGTCATTGAAAACAGAATTAGAGGGAATAAAATAACACATACATTTTCCTGAAAAAAAAAAACAAAACAGGATATTAAGGAAGAAAATATATTTTTTGTATTATTTTGATTGTTTCCTTTGTTTTATTTCTCCTTTCCATAGAAGATTATTTAATTTTGAATCAGTTTAACATGTCTTAACAAGCTGTCTCAGTTTAAAAGAAAACTAAGATGTCTATCTGCACTAAGAAAAGGGGCCTCTTCACAAAGACCACCACAACCTTTGAAATTAAGAGACATTAATCAGAAAAATGTATAGAGAAGGATAACAGTTCTTAACTACATATATATATATACACACATATATATATATATATAACCAAAACCAGAATAGAACAAACAGCAATACCATAACCAAAAACTTCAAATGAATCAAGTACTCTCTCTCTCTGCCCCTTTGGTGCAGTTCTATTCACGGACAGCGGGGCCAATTCTGCCCCTCGGGAGGCTGTGGTCACTGAAGTCACACCCAAGGTCTGGCAAGTCCAGTTTGAAAAACTCATGTGGGTAGGTGGCAGTCACAAGGGATGGGACAGGACCTTTCCTGTGGGCAGTGCAGATACTTTCCTTGTCCTTTCTTTGAAAAAAAGGTGCTGGGGTGGGTGGGTGGTGGTTTTAGCAACTCCACTGCAGATGGTGTTGGCCCTAGGAAGGCCAGAGCAAATCCAAGGCAATGGTGACCTCTTTCTTTCTCCAAAGGACAGCATCAGGCACGCGGAGTTGGTGGGGGGCCCAGCCAAGGGAGCTCCAAGTGCCTCCACCAGCCCAACAGAGCTGTCACCCACACCACAGATGAAGCAGAGAAGCGTGTCCAGCACCAAGGAGGAACCTCTCTCCCTCACCTGCCCCACCTCCCCCAGTCATTAAGTTGGAATACCACCCTTTTGTAAGCTGGTAATGGGGGTTGGGTGCTAGCTCTCAAACTACTGTGTTGGTAAGAAAGAAGTAAAGATTTTGAAACTATAACCCAAGCTTATTTTGATGAATGTGCTCAGAGGTTTTGAAATTCTCAAGTGTTTTCATATTTATACATTAATAAATTGTATTTAAAGCTTTCAGCTTTTATCATGATTGCAGTTCACTACACTAAGATCAAAATCTTGCTCACTCTGTTCCTCTTTGCACATATAAAATAAAGTTATTAGACTTGTCATGATTTAACCCCAGCTGATGACTAAGTCCCACTCAGCTGCTTGCTCAATACCCTCTGATGGGATGGGGAGAGAATAAGAAGGGTAAAGGTGAGAAAACTCATGGGTTGAGATAAAGGCAGCTTAATAGTAAAAGCAAAAGCAACACACACAAGCAGAGCAAAACAAGGAATTCATTCACTGTTTTCCACAGGCAGGCAAGATGTTCAGTTATCCCTAGGAAAGCGGGGCTCCATCACATGTAATGATGGCTTGGGAAGACAAATGCCATCACACAAAACGCCCCCTACTTTCTTCTTCTTCCTCCCACTTTATATTCTGAGCATGATGCCATATAGTATGGAATATCCCCTTGTTCACCTGTCTGTATACCCTTCAAACTCCTGTGCACCCCCAGCCTCCTCACAGGTAGAGTGGGGTGAGGAGCAGAAAAGGCCTTGATGCTGTGTAAAGGCTGCTCAGCAATAACTAAAACATCCCTGTGTTATTTACACTGTTTCCAGCACACATGGACCCATGTTAGCTACTATCAAGAAAATTGACTCTATTCCACCCGAAACCAAAACAGAGTTATTATGTTAGAATAATAAATTGATGGGGTTTTTTTCAGATTTGATGAGTAAAAACACCTGTGTGAAGATACAGTTATGTACATAATAACTTATGGATTGTTGTTTATATTCAAATGTTCTTAATAGAAAAGAAAAAAAAGCAAAAAAACCCAAACCAAACCAAACCAACCAACCAAAAAAAACAAAAAACAAAAAAACAAAAAACAAAAAACAAAACCCAAAAGTGTCTTTTGACACTGCTTCAAAACAGAAAGAAAACCTCAAGGGATTTCCTATTGTACATCCCAGTGCATGCCAAGTAATACCAGGCAGATGACATCTTTTGTCACTAAAATCAATTTCCCCTATAGATTATAAACTTGGAAAGCTATTGTTATGCCTACATTTTTAGCTATGTTTTGGGCCCTAAACTAGCAAGCTGCTTTTTGTATTATTATAAAAACTCTTAGTAATGGAGAGATTGTCTCAGTAACCTCTACAACTTTTTATAGACATGCTGGACTGTTTCTCTCACTTCAGAACCCTTAAGATCCTTGTGGGAAAAGCAGTAATTCCTTACAAAGGAAAATAATGTTAGAGAAGTATTTAATGTATTTTTATCTGTCTTTAGTGCATTATAGCAGCTGGAAACAAGGAGAAAAGTCGACATCTCAGCCAAACATCTCTCCATGGGACAACATCGAGTGATCCATGGTTCACTGGCAGTCCACAGACTCCAATTTGCCTTAGGAAATGAATGACTGGTCTCATTATCCTAGTAAATGCCTCAGGGCAATGAAGAGGCAAAGAATCATTCTCTTCAAGCAATGCATTTTGGGGAAACTATCTCTGACGAGTAACTTAGAGTCCTGAGAAAACCCTTTCCTCAAGAGACTACCTCATTACCTTTGTGACTGAACTGTCACTGAAATCTAGAGTTCAGCCTGAGCTGGAGAACTGATGAGGAGAAGAGAGGAGTCAGAACCCTGCCCCTTTGAAATTCATACCTTTATTATGAGTAAAATGGCCCACAAGGAGTGAATTTTTGGATATTATAAAATTATACTTGCAAAACTACAGAAAAAACACACATGTAATATGGGCTAGGTTGCAAAGTGTACAAAATTATTTGACAAAAATAATCTATCTGCTCCTGTGTGTAGGAGATTTGGCATTTTGCTTCCTGGGAGAAAAGTGTGTGAAACAGCAGGATTGATACAACTTTAATTTTACTAAAAATATGCTATCGATATCTATAAATGAAAGCTTTCAAATCTAAAGTCTGAGTTTGACAAATTATATGGGGGAAAAAAAAAAGAAAAAAGATATTTTTATTAGAACTTTCGTAAAAAATTCACCTGCCTTGGAGGGTGAAGACTTTGACTTAAATATGAATAGCTATTCACGTTCAGAATTAAAGATATCAGGATTCTCTTTGGTTGCATTTCTAAGATCTTGATTCCAGGACTCCCCTTATCAATTTCCCACTAAGAAAGAGTAAGACCATTATGGGAAATGCAAGCTTCTAACCACTCCTGTATACAAATAAACAAACAAACATATTCCAATACAGATGTGAGAGAAGAATTTTCTATGTAAGCCCAAGACTTATTTCTTTATATTTTTTTCTGAAACAGAGTCTCATGATTACTTTACAAAATTTCAAATCTCACCATGGAATTAAGCCTATTGATTTAAAGGAGGAGTATGTTGATGAGAATGGACATGTGAGTAACCTGTCAGCTGTCTGTAGTGATCCTTTTCCTGCAGATTTCTCACACAATTTCTGTAGCACTTTTGGACATAGCATGGTGTTTATTCATGATCTTGTAATCGGCAGTCAAGAGTCAAGGTTAGAGTTTTTTTTGTTTATTTAGGTTGGAGTTTTTTGCTGTTGTTGTTTTGGATATTTTTTTTTTTTTGGTCCTATTCTTTTTCTTGTATTTTCTCTTAGCTAAGTGTCCAGGCACGTAGAAAGGAAACATCAGCCACTCCTTGTAATACTGCTGCTCCTCTCCACATACCCCCAGCCCTGCTAAGATGCCTTTGGTAAATTGGCAACTAGGATTTCAAGCAAAATTGTTCTGACTATAATCCCTGCTGTCACTGTGAAATAACTTCCTAGGACCTATCTCTCAAGGGTATTTGTCACCCCGTACTGGAGAGCACTTGCCAATGTCATTGTTGAAGCAAACTGTAAGCCACTTCAATTTAAGAGTTTGATTCACAAACGTGAATAATTTCTGAAATCCCAGACTTGGTCCCAAACTACTAAATTATGCTTCTCTACTCCATTGGTAAAATCAGATAATTATAAAAGATGATTGAAAGACTGATGTGTCCAAACTCTGGATAACCAAACTCTCTCTTGGTAATTACTGAACTGAGGCATCACACATAAGTGTAATGAGTAATCACAGAGTAAAAGCACAACAGACACTAAAGATGATTCACTGTTGCTTTAAAACTTAGATACTAGATTGACTGAAGTATCTGAGCTTCATAAGTGAGTTTTTTTCCTGATATTTTTTTGTGAAGTTATTAAATTCTTTGAAATGTAATACCCGAACTAGTTTGTGGAATCTAGGCTGAGAATCTAAAATACTCATTTCACAGTAGCACCTACTGAGTCCTCTGAGGCCACAGAAATTTCAGCTATCTTTTGCCTGACTCAGATGTCCCTCCCTCTCAGGACACTGTCAACAGTATTTCCCTACATGGGAGCAAATCTAGTATTATGATTACAGGAACACCAGGGTATACCAGTCAATATTATGTGCTTCACTTTGGTAGGTGGATGTTTTAGGCACTAGATTTCTAAGCATCATAATATTTAATCTCTTTTTTTATATTTCAAAAAAATCAGAGCTAAAGTCACTTTGTTTAGATGGAGTAATACATGTGCAGTAACATCTTTAAAGTCTGAGACCATGCAGAAGAGAAATACTCTTATTTGGGCAGCAGAAGTGTCTCTCGTTAGTAGAAAGAAAAACTAAAAGGCTCTGGTGTTCAGTGGTACTACTCTGCTATCTATATGAGAGATCCTACTCAGTTCAAAATCTGTAACAATTCCAATCTATTAACAACCATCAGTGTAAGGACAGGAAATAACCTGAGAAATGTCAGAACTCATTCTTTACCTTTCATTTCAGAAAAGCATTTTATGACTTCATTTCCCTAGGAATCTGTGAGGATCATGAGTGTACGCATACATCTTTCTGAGCAAATAATGCCTTTCATAATTATCTAAAAGTTAAAGGAAAGGACACAAGCCTTTCATCTGTATTAGTAGGCCCACCCTAGTCTTAAAACATCTTATGGAATTTTTAATGTTCAGTTTATTAACAAACTTTGAGTTAAATCTTTTTAAATTCTATACAACTCTGTGTGAAGAAGAGGGGTTTAAAAAAAAAGCAGAAAAATAACTGTCTGACAGCAAGAAGACTTAAGAAGAAACTGTTAAGTGGTTCTTGTGTCCATAATTTCTATATGCTAATCAAGATAAGTTCACAGTCTGCCCCAGGCTATCTTGTTCAAAGAGCAAAGACCCAAATGGACATCATGTCCTTCAATTACAGGACTGCAACTACATTGATTGCTAAAGGTTATCTGAAGTTTAAGAATAATATAAAACATCTGAATTATTTAGAAAACTTAAGTAGTTATCTTTAATTTTGAACATTAAGGTTATTAGTAGAAAAGATTAGGGTGTATTTTACTTTGTTTTAAATGAATCGGATTTCCTCATCGAGAACACAAAAAATCAGAACCGTACCCTATTAAAATGCATGATACTTTTTTCAGCCTGCATTGATTGCTGCAGTCAAAGCATTTGTAGATACTGTCAACATCAGATTTGCAAATCTTAAACATCTATATTTTAGAAATTAATTCATATATTCATCTTCTGTGGAAACCTGGACCTGTTAAAAACTGTGGTGATCTTTTTAATTGGAAAATTGCAATGCCTAAAAAAAATAATTTTTAGGTGTTTCCTAGGACCACAAAAAAAGAAGATCAAACCCCGACTGATTCTGTGGCTATCATGCATCTAGATTCTTATTTAGTATAAAGAAAAAAAAAAAGCATTTGAATAGTATGGACTGGATAAATGTTTCAGAAATGCTATGTAAGTTTTCAAACAATTCACTAATCTAGTTTCATTTTCCAATTTGAATAGATAGCCAAAGAATCAATAAAATACAGAATGGAACCCTTCATCTTCCATAAATCTAAAAAGTGCCCTATATGTCTAGTTATTCCAAGAAAGTTTTCTTAGAAGAGTTTTTCACAGACTTGATTTCCTCACAGGGGACAACAGAAAAGTATTTAAAATCTATTCACAGAAAGACAAAACATCTCTTGCTTGATTCTACTGAAAACCAATGTATTTTTTGCCTGTAAGTTCTTAAAGTGAATGGCAGAACTGTTTGGGTTGAGAGTATGATCACAGTTCCATAATTTGCACAAATTTACAAGTATCAAATACTTAGCCAGTAGTTCTGGAGGTCACAATTAAGTCACTGTCCTCTGTTCAAAAAATGACAAGAAGCCAGTAATTAATTCAGAATTTCTTTGCCTCCCAACTCTTCAGTGATTTGCAGAGTGCATTTTTTTTATTTAAGCAACATGTTTTAATGTCAAAATAATTCCATTGTCACTCAGACAGGTATTATCTTATTTGTAAGTACATTAAGATAGAAATCAAAAGAGCTATTGTGTTCAGAAATTTTTTGACATATTCTTCTAGTCACTGTCTTTGAATTAACTGCTTCTTTGAAATACTACTACAATTACCATTCATGAAAATGTGAACAAAATATTGAAGCATTTTCTTATTGTTGTAGTTTACAATACTTCCACTCTGACAGAATTAGATGAGTGCAGGTTAATATATAGTGGTTTAACATTCCAGTTGTCTTGATTCACTTAGAATTGTAATGTCTTCTAGAGAAAATAAACATTTACAGAAACATTCTCAAACTACCGATAGAAACTGCAGATTGCATTTTTTACACGTTTGGAATAGAATAGAATAGAATAGAATAGAATAGAATAGAATAGAATAGAATAGAATAGAATAGAATAGAATAGAAAAATTCAATTGGGAGTGAAGCCTATTCCAGTGTTTGACTACCCTCTCGGTAAAGAAATGCTTCCTGATGTCCAGTCTGAACATCCTTTGATGTAGCTTGGAAGCATTCCCACATGTCCTATCACTGGATACCAGCTTCACTGAATTCTCCATTTCTCTTCCTCAGAAAGCTATAGAGAACAACGAGCTAAATTTAGTGTCCAATCAGACATGCAAGCAAGATACAGCATAGTAGGATCCAAGGGACTGGAAATAACTGTAGTAGTTCTGATATCTAACATAATATGTATCATTGGACATGCCAGAAATAAAAATGTCCCCTTCTTTTCCCTCAGACTTGCTGTAAAGGATGCGGATAGTGGAATCTATTTTCTCTGCTTGATACGATGCTCTTCCTGAAGATATATTACAATATTTGGAAAGGAAAATTATTTATATGAAAGGAACTATGTATCAGCAAAGTATTTCACTGTCAAAAGACAAAAGGTAAAAGGGGAAAGTGTAAATCATAATTTTCTCAGTCTTGTCTCCTGTTCATCTATCTAAGGCACACTGGAAATAATTAGACTGTTTTCATGAGTGAGTTGAGGAAGGTGGATCACAGAGAGTATGGGTTTAGAAATGTTATTAAGTTTGGATTCATGCTGGCTTTCTTGGTTATGATGTGCCTTTCCAAGGCTTTAGTTTCTAAGAAAATTGGAATTGCAGCCACAGCAATAGCAGGAACAGATTTCCAAGTGCAAAACAGAGCCTTGCTCTTCCCTGCTCACAGCTGTGTATTTGCTGGCTGTAGTACTGTATAGCTGTGAACAGAGATTCGGGGGGGGGTGAGAAAGAAAAAGTGCAGCATCAGTCCTTAAGTGACTGGTTAGGAAAGAAAAGGGCCTATAAAAAAAAATTGGAAGTCTATGGCTATTATTCTTTAAAAATGGCTAATATCCCTTAAAAAGGGAGTTGTCAGCACAAAGTCACTGCAGAAGACAAAAATGGGTCATAGAGCTTCAGACTTCAGAGCAAGTAAGGATTTATGGAGAAACTGACAGGTCTCCATTTCCCTGACAGGTTGCTGATGTTTCTCACATATGTAACTTTTTACAAGAGAATCTCTGATTCCTCAGGGAATGTGGAAGGCTGTGCCATGCACATAGGCTGACCACACACTGACCATTCACTTCCTGTGTCAACAAGGACAGGAGTCCCATTACAGGAGGCCCATAACAGACTGAAGCACTGTAAGATAGAGATCTATTTCCCAAGATGATGCCTCCTGCCCAATGATTCCAATGGGGATTATCTTAATCCCTGTTCCTGTCAGGGCTGCTATGGCTTCACAGACTGCTCTTATACTTCTGCTTTTCTTTCCTCCAAATAAGCCTGTCTCTGGTTGGTGACTTCTGAAGGAAACACAAATTGTCATTGAAACATTTAAATGGCAATAGAGAATACATTCAATAAAGTCTAAAACAGAAAAGAGAAGGGAAAAATAGAACTGAAAAGTCATGCAATACACTAATACATAACTGAACTAGAATGAGCAAGACAGATGCTTGCTGACATTCCTCTGTGGCTCAGCCTGACTATTTGCCTACTGTTCTGACATAGCAGACAGTCACAGTCAGGCGAGAGCTGGCTAGGTCGGAAGCAATTATGGCTATGAAGCCCTAAAACTGTATTACCTCAAGCTCATGTATCTTGCCTCTCTACAAGTCTGATTAACTTGGGCTCAGTATCTGATGCTCAACTTAGCTCAGACACTGAGACTTCAGGGCATGCACAGCAGCAACATTTCCAATGTTTAGTTGAGTTTTCATGTAGATGCTTCTGCATCCTGATCTGCTTACCATTTTTGGAAGGCTTTTCTTGAATTCTCTGTTGGACATATGCACCTAAATCCACCTAATTTGTGCTTTAATTGCTCAGTGCTGCTTGGCTCTCATCTATAGCAATTTGTTTACAGCCCTTAACTACACTGTATGTCATTTGGAAACTAAGAATATAGTTTTGGGGTTGTAAAGTAAGTATATAGCACACAATGCAGCCCATGAAGCACTCCTTGACCTTGCTTTAAACAAAGTACATCTGGAACTTGAATCACTAACTGGTTCAGTAGCAGCAGTTAGATAGCAGTTGGGATATCTATTTCCTTTTAAGTGTTTCCCACATAACATGATTAACAATGTTAACTTCATGCTGTGATTTTGGATCCAAGAGATAAGATGACTGTGGTTCATTCCACTGCTCTGACATCTTTAAACCATCAGAGCTGATACTCGAAAATTAAATTAATTTATTTGTGTTAGGCTGAATTATTTAGAGTAGGTGTGAGATTTTCTGAGTGGCATGTCCCACAGAAATTTATGACTGATATTTTTAAGCAATTCCAAAGGATTATAATAATTTCTCAAAGTAGAAACTTTAGGGTAATTTCAATATGTTGTAAAAAATTATTTAATAAAACAATGATCAGTAAATGGCAGTTGCTCAGTTCAGATAAGTGCAACTTCATACCTGATACAGGTTATTGATTTTCCTTGCAAGTACTAGAAGAGTCCACTCCCTCCATGTCACTTAATGACTTTGGTAATTTAAGATGCAGTTAAAATCTGAATTTGGGAACGGAAAGAACAAACTTTGCCAGTTAGTTGAAACAACTCACAGTTATATCTTTTCCCCACTCATGCACTGTTTTTTTAGAAAGTCTTATTATTCATTCCAAATTTAACTTTTATGTTTTTTTTTACTTCATTTTTTGTATCTTCTGTAATATTTATTCAATTTAATGTTTTTAAATAGTGTAATATTTGTAAGGTGAACTAAGATACATACATATTACAAAAACACATAATATACTTTTATCAGCTTTAATGTACCTCTCTGGTTTGGGGAGTTTTTGCAATCCTTATTTTCCTGAAGTTAGAAAATATAAATATTGCAGTATTGTAAAATCCAGTATTACAAAACCATGCTATTCTCATAGATTTTTTTTTAATCTTCAAAATTGATTTAATAAAGCTATTTTTCAAACCATGTGATAAAACATTTCCAATATTACCAAAGATAATAAAATTACTTTGCACAGTGTCGTTAAATTTTCATCTGTCATTGTGGACAAATGCAGTAAATACGTGTAGTTACTGCCATTTTGCGGAATTTCCTTTGTAGTCCTACTATTTATCTCTATTAAAAAAAATAAATAATTTAATGTTTAAAATGAGGCAGACATGTCTTTGCCAGCAGTGGCTACTCTGCTGTTCAGGTGTACATAGTTTAGGTTAAGTATAGCTCCCTGATAAGAAAGAAAACAAATTAAAAAAAAAAGAGGTCCTAACAGCTGAAAAACTTCTTGGGGATATTATTTATCCTATGTGACCTTAACAAAGTCACTCATGTATTTCATATCTATTTCCCTTCTGCAAAAATAGGATAATTGTGTATGTGGGCTTCAGCAGAACAAATACATATTCTGGTTGTTATTTTTATGAAGAAAGTAGAAAGGGCAAAAATCTACACAGGCATAGGCAATAAACAGATGCAGTATATCTAATAATTAACTTGAAAATTGCAATAAGTGAACCCACTGCTAGTATTAGTCTCAATAATATAATCTGACTGAAGTTTTTACATATAAATCACCATGAAATATAAAATAATGATATTGATGAACACCACCTTCTGCTTGACCTTCGCTATAGTTGGTGCATTAGAACAAGGGAAGAGAACTGTAAAAATTACTTAAGAAGCAGAGAGAGGAAAATGGGCATTTTGGTTGACAGTTGTAATGAACAGCTTCCACCTGGAAACACTGAGTACTGCAAAAGGGGAGCCTCATTAGCCAGAAGTTTCTGAGGCATAGTATATAAAAACCTGAGGTTGTGGAGCAGATTATCTTTACAACATTGAAAAGTTTGATGAGACTAACAAATAAGATCAAATAAGAGTATTTGATCTTCACATTATAGAAATGTAGCAGTAGACTTTGCAGATGTCTTGGATGGGAGGCATTACAATTCTTTGTTGAAGAGATGAGGAAGACCAGGAACAGAAAACAATTCAAAATAATTTAAAAATACCTTATAATGGCACTCGCATGTCAGATTTTTGAAAATCTATGAAGTTTAGTTCAAAAATACAACCAATTGCAATGATAAGGCTATGGAGCTAGCTTTTACACTGGTAATAATGGAAGGAAAAAAAAATTCATATGTGTCATGTATAATATATGATATGTATAACAAAGTGTACCTAAGAACTTTTTCTAAAGGACTTATTTTTAACATTAATATCATTAATGTCAGGCGGCCAATTTTGGCCAATCCAACCATACTATCATTATAAAAATTATGTCAAAATTACATAAGGTAAATGAGACTAGAGGTCAAAAAGAATTTAAATATGTGACAAAGTGAAGTAAGTAGACATTTTTGGCATAAAATTATACATTCTTTTGTCTCTCCTTTCAACTGAACAATCCAATAAGTATGTTAGACCTAGAGGTCATATCAATATCTTCTGAGGAAATGTACTACAATCTACAATCATTTTTGTGACTTTCAGTGATCAATTTATGAATTATTTATAAACTGTTTATCAAACTATATAAGAAATATGGACAAAGACTTCACATAATAAAATGAAAATTTTCAATGAAACTGTTACATTGGCTAGACAACAGAATGCCCGATCTGTAGAAATATCTGAGATTTCAAATTTTCGTACAAGCTTTGACATTGAATTCACTTTTAATTGATCCAAATATTTTTTGTAAGTGCAGTCATTTTAATTTAGGAATTTATAACATAAAATAAACTTCAAAATGAAATGCTGTTTTTTACATGTTACCAAGAGACATGTTTTACAACATAAAATATACCAATAAAATGATCACCTTCCATGAAAATATATGGTCTCATGGGTTATGTTCAATAGAAAATTTTTCAATTAAATTTTATGTCCTTTATAACAGCAGTGCAATAGAGAATGGATTATAGAACTAAATCCATATCTATTCACCTATTAGTTGCCTTTGGAGACTAAAATATCCAATTACTCAAATAAAAAGAAAGAGACAGCATTCCTGACAGCTTAAACTTTTCAAGGAAATACCAGAAAATGAACAATTAAATTGTACATCATAAATTTAAGCAATATCTGGTGTTCAGTAATCTGTACTTTCTATAAGTCAGGAAAATTCTTATATATATTCTGATGAGCCAATGAATATGAAGTCTTGTCAAACTACATAGAAAATAAGACAATGAAAAAATAACTTATGAAATACCTTCTCTCTCACAGTATCTCCAGATAATGTATATTTCATTTTCTTGTTACAAAGATATTTGTTTCAGTGTCTCTGCTGGAGTAGTTAACCATTTGAACATATAAACAGAACACCTAGCCAGTATACCATAGATATGAAGGAAGAAATGCATTTTCACATGAAAGAAAACAAAAATGAAATCTGCAGATTTATAATCATTCACTGATTAGAAAACACCACAATTATATTTAAGAATTTGAGAAAAGGTGTCCCAAAGACGAAGGAATAAAGTGAAGAAGATAAAATGGGTACAATTTCATTTGAAAATACTTGTTCTTGATTTTAGAAGGAAAAATACTATGATTAGCAGTGTTTTAAATTAAGATACTTGGAAAAAGTTTTACACATCTTCAAGAAAGGTACATTTTTTACTGTTTCTCAAAATTTCAGATATAAACTTTTACCTAGTGTTTTCAGCAATTGTTTATTAAGATAATTGATCAAAAATTCTTAACAAGAAACAGTAGAGAAAAATCTGAGTTTCTCCCTCAAGGTCCTAAGAACTCAGTTGTGAAAAAGAAAGAACCAAGAATTTCACAAGTAAAGCAGATTACCACACTCTGCTTCAGAATCACCATGAAACAGGACTTGATATTGTTGTTGGTACACACTTCAAATAATAAAGTTAGCACATGAACTATTCCTTACTCAAACTAAACCATAAATCCATCATGCTAGAGAACTGATAATGTCCTGTTCCAAATTTATTAAGCCACAGTAATGGAAAAATTGCAGGGTGAACCCTTACAATCTCTGCTCCTTGTGGTTCTACTCTTGCTATTAGGGGAATCCTTAAAGGAATTAAGGGGAGGAACATGTACTGTCTGGTAACCATCAGGAATTAAGACAGTTGTCTGGCTCATGACAGTAAAGTAGGACATGACATACTTGAACACAAGGATTCCCTAGGAGTGATTTTTTAAAAAAAATATTAATAAGGAACTTTGACTACATCTGGGATATTACAAAATGGATTTTTTTTTTCCTTTTGATTTGGTTTTTAGACTGTGGAAGATGCTCTTAGATCTATTTCTAATCCTAATTGGTATAGGTCTGTGTCCTGTATGGTACAGATCTGAAATTGAGAAGTAAGATAGTGGTCAACTTTAAAATTCAACAATTAACACATTGTAAGAAAACTTTCAAAGGTTCTAGTCTATGGGAAAATTGAAGTATTTTGGATTAATTTGATATCTGGATGGTGACTCATAAAAATCAAAATCTTGGCTATAGTCTAATCTTGAAAAGAGGTTTAGAACACTTTTAGTCGATCTCTACTTTTGTGAATAAATAGATAAATGGATCCAAAGGAAAATTCATCCCTCATAAAATGGAGCCCTAAACATTTGGGTGTGATAGAAGCAAATGGAAGAATCATATGAGATAATTTGCCTTAGCTGTTTATTTTCATCATGATTGATAGGCAAAAAATTGGAGATGACAGCAGAGTATTCACTAAATTGAGAGTAATCTTTGGGGAACTTCAAGTAAGCCTAGATTTAGGAATATAATTCTGTGATTTATAGCAAAATGGCTTTACTGCTATGGAGAGTGAGAAAATCCATTTTAATATGTTAAGCTGAAATTTAAATTAGAAAATTGAAACTGATACAGTGTTAGAATTCATGAACTTTTGGCAATGGTCTCAGCATAAATTTCAAGAACAATTAACCATCCATATTTTAGAATTAATTGATATATATGTTCAGCCATATATTGTTAAAATTTACGGGAAAAAGTTGATAAAGTTGTGTGTTTTGCTGTCAAACTCAAAAAAGAAAAAACAGCATGTAGTACACATGAAAACTGTTAAACCAGTAACAAACCAGTTTTTCTGACAATATTGGAGCCAGTTAGATATTTTCAACTAAATCCTGTCTTGTCAGAAAAAAAACCCCACATCTTTTAATGAATGAAAAACAAAGTTAAAGTGAAAAATGTTCATTTTAGTGGTTTTGGTTTTCCATTTAACTGCTATAATATTAGAAAGAGTAGCTTTCATAAGCTTGAAATTTTTAACTTCTCTATATCTCTCAGCTGCCTTTCATCCCCTTATCAAATATAGTATTAGTTATTTTTGTTTACTTTCATGGTCTCACTTGTTATCCATAATCTGTCAAAAAATGATGAAAGGTCAACTTCTCCATCTGTGTGGTTAAGATATCAGCATTTATCACTTACTGGTTAAATTTATAAACAAACTCTTCTGCAGCTTCTCCCACTCTCAGCTCCTATAACTATCCACAAAAATACGTCATTGTTGTCATAGAGAAAAACTTACTGTATAATTTACAGTTCAAATCAGATAAGGATCAGAGAAGTAATAAACAACATATTAACTGGCAATCAGATAACTATATATTCAGGATAAATATCAGCAATGCTACCAATAAAACACAACCCCAGACAGTAAGAAAATATTAATATACACCTAGAAATTTCCAAATATATTTCTGTAACTATCACCTTGTTAAGGCACCAGTGTGGAAACCTGGTCCCACATGATCCCATGTAAATCTGGAGCATGCTTCCCCCACTGCTGTGCTGGTGCCTGGCTCCGTGCAGGTTGCACCCATGCCCCATGGAGAGCTGCTGGATCTGTCCCAGGCAAGTCTGGGGACACTGTAGGGCAATGCTTGACAGTGCCCAGCCAGAGTCACTGCTCCTTCTCTTGTTCTAAGGAGTCTTCCCCACTGTTATTAAACAATTCCATGCATCTTTGACACTACTGAACATCAGGCTGACCAGTCTCCTTCTTTTCCTTATATCCCTCTAATGTTTATAAATGTACTTTTCTTCTCTTGTGCTGTATTTGGGGGATTCTGAACTACGAGGGATACCTCATCATTCTCATATATAACACCTAACTCAAAAACAGTGTCATTGCCTGTGGAAAAGTAACCACTACAATATATAATAAATATTCATTTTAACTTATTTTTTTCATATTATATGTCAGTGGATTGGTAATGACACTTCAATACACTTCTTTTATAGAAACTATACATATATATAGTTTAATTGATATTAATGCTGTAATGTTATATTTACAGTGAAACACTATAACAAAATGGTTTAAAAATTTAGTATTTGAACAGAATGCTTGATGGCTTGTTTTTTTTAGCTCAGTTAGTATTTTCTTTCAGGATATTCATGCAAGAGGGAACTTCAACATTTGTACTTCTTTTTCTAAACTGAAATGTAGACATATTTTGTAAAGATATCCCATGATTTCTTGTTAATTTTTTTACTGAACATTGTAATAAAATATCTTAAATATATTATCTCTTGTACTTTATCAATTTGTGGCAAAATAAATTACTTAAATCAGAGATGGAACAATGAACACATTATCAGGTATAATTGTTGTTCTTATGGCAACATTATTACGCACAATACCTAAAACACACATATATAAAATACATTTTAAGCCAATCATCATTAAATGTTTAATAATGTCATGAGTAACAACAAACTTCAAATGACGCAATATTACTTAATAGAATAAATAAAAAGGAGAACCCACCATTAACTAGAGTTAAAAATTAATGTGAAGGACAAGAATGATGGCTGAAATATGTAGAATATAGTTTTGTATAACTATGTTTGCGTCAGCAAGCACAACAAAAAACAATTTATATAGCAAAACAACAGGTATTGGGGAGCTGGTACCCATGTTGGAGACTTAGTTTAAACGCTCTCTGTTTTGATCCTGTGAAATGAATTGTTGTCAGCGGTTGGTGTCCGTTAGATACAATCCCTTGGAATGACTCTTCCATGTTATTTTCATCTAAAAGGAGCTCAGCTTTTGTACTCTGTAAGCAAACTGCAAGTACATCAGAGTGTAGGTGAGGGTAATGGGGAAATGGACTTCTTTCTGAACTATGACTCTCTTGAAGAGAGAACCGTTACAAATTTGTGGCTCAAAAAGAGCTTCTACTATTTAATTTTATTTTTTAATTAAAATAATGCTTTTGTTTGTAAAGGGGAATTAATTGGTTTTTTTTATAGATTTCTGCAGCTACAACTGTATTTTCTTAGCACAAATGCTAGATAGGTCATCACTACGTAGATATGGTACTGCTGCTAGCTGCATGTTTTCTAAATTCTAGTCTGCTTTTCTATCATCCATTAGAAGTTTGCCTACTGACAAGTGGGAACTTTCTAGAAGGGAAAGTCAAAGGATCACAAAAATTGATTACATGTGTTTAAATTAGAAGTGCACATGTAAAGTTTTCCTGCAAGGACATTGTAATTGATCTCTAATGGTTTGGAATTTGTTGCTAAACCCTATAGCAAAATAGACTATTAGAAACCTAGTGAATATAAAGAATAATAATTGCTTATCACTAAGTGGAATACATATATAGTTAAAGTATATTCAATGTTTGG
Organism: Xenops minutus; assembly: GCA_035221455.1. Lineage (NCBI taxonomy): Eukaryota > Metazoa > Chordata > Aves > Passeriformes > Furnariidae > Xenops > Xenops minutus. The sequence goes on along the minus strand of JAWWEE010000105.1, from coordinate 88,951,712 downwards.
AGAAGTAACATGATAGATCAAATAAAGAGTTTAGGAAGCTTTTTGGAAGGAAATGGTATAAGGTCTGTTGTAACAAAGTGCAAGAAAACGTCAATTTTATACTGCTTGTACAGGTAGCAGAAATTTTCAAAGCTCATGGTTGGAGGTGACCAGGACATTGTTTGAAAGGATAAAAATGTATAAATTGTTGAAAAAATCCCAAAGTAAATATTTTTAGCCAATATTATTAAGAAAAATTTAGCGATTGCTAATCGTAATGATTTATGCAAATGAGAGATATAAGAATGTTCAGAAAAATTAGTTTTCATGAACACATAGCTGTGGGAGAACGGTCTTGTGAAGAATGGAAAAAACAGCATGGAATAGTTTGTTGACACCTGGAGATGAAGATATCAAGTTATGAGCTACCCCAGCACGAAAGACATACAGATACCTGGACATTGTTTTAATGGCTCCCAATGTTATTACATGTTCTCTCAGTTTTCTTTGTTCATTGTTATTTACATACGCACATATGTATTATATTGTTCAGAATAGTTCCCCAGTTCTCCCTTGTGTTCACCCATTTTCTCATTGGTCGAGATCTGCTGCAGTGCAGTCTCAACCATATATGGTTATCTCCTCCCCAGTTTTCCCTATACAATTCTTGCCCTTCCTTCTTTTACTATGAATGTGAGAGGATTTGCATGCTCCTCCCAATCTCCACCCAAGTTCTGGAACCTTCCTAACGCCCTATATAAGCCTGAATCTTATTTGAATAAACTGACATTCTGCCCTTCTGCCTCTCACTTTCTCTGAGTATGCTGAGTCCCCCTTTTCCCTTCAAAGACGTGTAACATAGATGGCTAACAAAACTACCTTAGTGTCAAGTCCACAGCAACTAGTTCTACAGCAGCTTGGGAACATAATGCGCAAAATGTCCTACATAATCTGTTGCATAAACCAGCTCTGCACATTGAAGCTAAAATATATATATTTGGCAAAATAGTTCAAAAAATAATATATCTACGATATATCTATGTATCTAAAATATACTGATTAACAATATAATTTAAAAAAAAAGCTTTTCCCACAAATTTTATTTTAAAAATTATAAAATATATATGTATATAAAAAAAGTCGTTCTAATTCACAGCTCCTTAAACTCTAAAGCCCAGGCTAATTTTGCTGGTTTCACGAAAGTGCCTTTAAAAAGAAATCTGGATTAATTAAATAATTAAAATATTATAGAAATTAATCTGTAAAAATTCTAATAAAAGATTTAGGTCTTACTTGTTACATGCTGAAAACTGTCATTGCAGTGTCATAATGTTCTGAAAATCTTTCACTGTGTGCTTTCCTTTTCAGCTTGGATGTTTGCATTTACTGACTGGTGTTACACTTCTATTTCTGGTACAGAGAGACAGAAGTAATTGTAGGTTCTGAGTAACCTTCATTAAACTTGAAATAATCTCTAGTTAAGGTCAGAATGCAAACCAGTCCCTTGTCTTCTTCAGTACATACTAGGTATCTCTCTACATGTCTCTACAAGGTAGCTGGCTGTGCTGACCTCTTCTGTGGACCCAAGTCTCCTCACTGTTTATCTGACATGGGATCTGGATTTTCCTGTGTCTTGCCGTAGAATGTGTCAGAACACCAATAAAAGCAGTTATAGTCTATGTGCATTTAATCAAGCCTGCTGATACATGAACACACAAGATTCAGCATTAAAATAATTAAAACATTAAATTCTAAATGTTGTATGATTTTGAATACTTCTTTTCCCAAGTATGGGTACCTCTGTTGACTTTTGGCTGCCTCAGCTCACTAACATCTGAACCCAAAGAGAATCCCTGTTTGCAAGGGACTAAGGATTTCTGTCCAGCGGAATATAGAAACTAAATGCACAGTGAGTCAAAAGAAGAGAGAATTAAAGCTAAGGTATTCACCTTCAGTGTGTAGGTTTTAATTCCCGAGCTGCTGGCTGAAAATCCAGGCTTTCTTTTATGATTATTTTTTCAACTTTATCCTGACTGACTCTTTTCTCTCTTTTCTCTCTTTTCTCTCTTTTCTCTCTTTTCTCTCTTTTCTCTCTTTTCTCTCTTCTCTCTTCTCTCTCTTCTCTTTTCTCTTTTCTCTTTTCTCTTTTCTCTTTTCTCTTTTCTCTTTTCTCTTTTCTCTATTCTCTTTTCTCTTTTCTCTTTTCTC
>JAWWEE010000105.1:88938222-88949425 GCA_035221455.1 Xenops minutus | reverse complement strand
TTGGCTCTGCTCTATAGGATGGAGGGAAACTTCCAGAGACTTCCATCAGAAGCCGATCTTCCTCTTAGGAAAAAAAACCTAATCAGAGAAACCCATGACACTGTCTTATTTAAAATTGTTCTTATTTGACTGCTTATCTCGTATACGCACCATGTAATTTTCTTCTTATTGTGTTGGTTTTGTCTGGGATAGAGTTACTTTTCTTCACAGTAGCTACTATGGGGCTGCATTTTGGATTTGTCCTGAACAGTGTGGATAACAAAGATATGGTTTCATTATTGCTGAGCAGCACTTGCATAGCATCAAGGCCTTTTCTGCTCTTCATACTGCCATGCTGGAGCGGGGTCTGTGGGTGCATGAAAACTTGTGAAGAAACATAACTGGTGCAGCTCAGTATAGAAAGCAGAGAGGAAGAAGGAAGAGGGGGCATGTATGGAGTGATGGTATTTTTCTTCCCAAGTAACCATTACCTATGTTGGAGGCCTGCTTCCCTAGAGATGACTGAGCACCTGCCTGCTCACATGTCATGGTTTAATCCCAGCCAGCAACCAAGCCATTTGCAGCTGCTCTCTCACTCGCACCAGTAGGATCACGGAGAGAATCGGAAGGGTAAAAGTTGCAAAACTTATCAATTGGCATAAAAAGAGTTTAATAAGAAAAAACAAATGCTACACATGCAAATAAAACAAACCAAGGAATTAATTTGCTGCTTTCCAGGATTTTCAGCCATTTCCAGGAGAGCAGGGCCCCATTATACATGATGGTTACTTGGGAAGACAAATGGCGTCACTCCAAACATTCCCTCACTTCCTCCTTCTTTCTCTCACTTTATACACAGATCAGGATGACATAAGGCATGGAATGTCCCTTTGGTCAATTTGGGTCACCTGTCCTGACTGTGTCTTCTCCCAGCCTCCTATATACCCCCAACTTTCTCACCAGCATGGAAGTACAAAAAGCAGAAAAGATCTTTCATGTGTACTGGAATATGATATATATTAAATACCTAGGAGATTTTTTCTATAGTAACATTCATTGCCAAAAAAAAAAAAAAAAAAAAAAATTGTACAGGTCGCATAATTAATTAAATATAATTTCCATTCTATCTTGTTACTAAAAGGCTAAGTATATTCTAGGACTTTCACATTCCAGCATTCTGCATAACCCAGCAGCCTTATTTCCTTTTGGCACGATGGTGTCATTACCCGAAAACACAGCAGCTACAGTATTGTAGATAACATCTAGTGGCTATGGTTTTCCTTCCTTCAAACCAAGCTAGAGCATCGCTAGAATGTTGGCCAGTGTAGAATCACTCCATATCCATATCTAGATATACCAACTTTAACCTGGCATATTCTAATATAAACTCAAAATTAAACATTCAGCGTTCCATATTCTTTTCAGATTCTGTTACACAGTTGCATTCTTTTGACATTCTTCCTTTGCGCAAGGAAGAACAGTCTCAAATAATTACAGAATATATGCTTTCATTTGCTTTCTTGAAATTGCACATGACTTACTGAGTGATTTAGCAGTCCTTGAACCACAGCAAAGGTATATATCACAGTCATCCTTTTTGCAGAAGTTTGGTGCTTTCATCTGAGCAGCACAAAGAAATTGATTGTTCTGTATGATAAGTGTTAAATTTTATTGACTGTAAATGTTAGCATCATTGAAATGAAGAAATTTAATTCGAAGTTAACTATTATTATTATTTTGCTGTTTGTAGTATCCTTGCTGTGTTTTTACTATGATAGCAAAATTTGTACAATTTTCTCTTTTGGTATTGAGTTGTTTTTTTTCCACAAATTTAGGTGTTGCTGAAAGTTCTTTGCTTACTGTTTTTTTTATCTAAAACACCTATTAGATAACTCATTCTGTTACTTCTCTTGAAACATCCTCTGGTGCATGGCAGAGGTAGCACTGACATGAATGAATATCTAATCAGCTTCTCTATCCCCCCAGCAGAACAGAAATTAAAACAATCAGGGCCGGGGGTGGGGGGGTGGGGTGTGGGGCGGAGTGGGAAGAGGAAACAACAAAACAACAAACAAACCCCAAACCGCCACAGAAGAAAAAGGAGAATGAGATCCAGCAATCTGAACTGAACTCAGGGGTTCGCATCCTTTGTCAGTTCTGCTCTGTTTTGTGTGAATGCCTTCTACTATCGTCTTCAGATAATTCTGTAAAATAAGGGTAATTGTACAAAGCCTTTTACATATAAGGTGTTTCCTTCGTATTTTGAGACATTGTAGGACAGGGAATAAAGCATAGGTTCCAAATTTATAATAGACATATTTCTTCATGACAGGGTTCACAGTTTCAGTTCTGTAGAAAAGACTATAACCCATCAACTTCTATTCCCACAGTGATTTATATCTGTATTTATCTTTGTTCCTGGGGAGTGATTTTCTGAAATTGATACTAAGATTGGAACCTCAAATAATATTTTTCTCTTGGTGGTATCCTTTCTTCCTCCCTAAACTTTTTGGAGATTAAAACAATGTATACTGTACGTTCAGATAGCCCATAAAAGTAAGATTTTCTCATTTTCAAACAGAATGAAGTACTGCACATATGTTGTGTAAGCAAAATTTAAAAGGCTTATTGGACTTGGGAGATCAATATATGCTATTTCTCCGTAGCTTCTCTTCTCTGTAATAGAGGAATTTTGTCAAGAGTATCATACCATCCAGATTAACAATCAGTTGCACAGGAGTAACCAGCTTCAATGTCTTTCTTCATCTGAAAACTACAAATAAATAATTTCACAGGGGGAAAAAAAAAAATAAAGAGATAAGAATTAACTTTGAATAGCATAAAGTCTGTAAGGAAGGAAAAGGTAGAACTAGTACAAGCACTAATACACACACAATGAGCTCTGTAGAGCAGGATTAATTAGTGCAAATGTCACTATCAACAAGTAGAAGAGGCAGGGCAGGAAAAATTCAGTACTGTTGAGTGTCAAAGTTTTGAGTTATTTAAACATGTCAAGTGAAGTTATCAATGGCAATTGTCTTTTTTCCATTAAGTTTTCCATTGTTAAATTTTATCTAAACAATAATAGGGATATCAAAAATAACTTGCTTCATTTGTATATAAACTAATATTAGAAAGTAAACTACCTTGTTTTGAAGTTTCATTTGCTCATTCGCAGAATTTGGTTTCCCATGTAGAACATGACAGTAGCAAAGAAATGTAAGAAATAAAATTAGATTTTTTTCCTCAAGTTCCACCAACACTTTGTGCTTTAGAAAAGCTGTAGGATTTCCACAAGCTTTTTTTCCATTTATTCATTCCATAGTAAGAGGATAGCTGTAAAGCCCTCTAGAAAAGATGTCCCACTTCTGCAAAGCAGCAAATTGTATAAATTTTATATAATTTGTATGAAATTTATTCCAATGTTCTTTTCCAAAGTCATTTAAGGGTCATAAATTATGATTTAATCAATTATTCAACAATTCAGTGGAAAGACATCATATTTATTTTGGAGAACATACATTTACCTTTAATGGGATATGTGGTTTTCTGTATTTTGGCATGAAAAAAAGACATTAACACTGCAATGCATTTATTTTATAAGAACAAAGAATCTAGTTTTGATGCACAAGAAGGTACTGCAGTTGCCATGTTTTTAGCAAATTTCTCTCTCACAAACCAACTTTTTAGTGTAAAATTAGTTACTCGGTCTCTACTGAGTAGTTAAATTTAAAATGAAGCTCATGAAACATGTTTACAATTTGTTTTGCACAAGAAAGCAATGTTTGAGTACCACAAATACCTTGATATGCTCTAAGCAGTAAGAGAATGTTGATATTGAGTTTCCAAAGAATCATTGTCCGTTCCTCTATTACTGAGCATTGAAATGGTAGGATGACAAAAGTTTGGTATTTGAACTCTAGGCATTTGAGTTCTGGAATGAAAATACTTTCTTATCTTTACTGTGTTTCTGAGAAGATTGATATATCCCTAATTGTCCGTAAACAAAGCAAGACAGTTTCTAAAGAATAAAACTGCAATGAAGTTAAATTTAAATAGAGAAGAACTGTGTGAGACAAATAAAAGTGTTATTTCTTAGTGAACTGATATTCCCTTTACTGAGTACAGTTTTATTTTTTTTATTAATTTCTTCCTTTTAGGGTTTTTGTTTGTTTGTTTGGGGGTTTTTGATGAGCAGTGTGCAAATTCAAGAACATGAAATAAGATTATTTCTGACATCAATAATCAAAATTTCATAGATGAAAATGTTAAGGGAAGAATAGAAAAAAGGAATAATTAATATGGATGATATATTTTTGTTTGTTTGTTTAACAAAATCAAAAAAGTGAAAGATATATTGCTTCTTTTTCACAAAATGTGCTGCTTTTAATCACAGAAGCCCATACAGTTGCATATTTTGATACCACTGTGTATCTTGAGTAGATATCAAGAAGCATTTCTCTGCTACATGGAACCTTGCTATGTATTCCTTGTTTCAGCAAATGTTTCTTCATGTTCCAGGAGATTAAGACTTGTCACTAGAGTAGTCTTTGTTTCAAAGTACTGAAAAGGTTTTTAATAGACCTAGCAGCTCAGTTAGTTTCCAAAGACTCTTCAGTAAACCTAGCAGCTCCAACACAGTTAAAATAACAAAACTGTCAAGATGTACTGATTTCAATAAAAACTTTACATTTTCTTTTTCTCCATTACCTGTTTCTTACTTTCACTGATGATGTTATTTTAAATCTAAAATGATTGTTCTCTAGGGAGAAGATAGTGGCTTTATTTTAAGTTTCAGACACATCTTAGAGAATCTTGAGAACAAAAAGAAATTATTTAAATATATGTGCATAAGAACAGAAAAGATCAACCCTTGAAGTGTCAAATCTAATACAAAGCAAAGCTGAACTAACACTATAAGATATCCAAGGACTTACATGTTTATTAACAGGCATCCCTGCCTTCTATGATTTAGGAAAAAGTTTTTATTTGAATGAAGCTCAATTCAGTTATAAGAACTATTTGAGAAACTCCAAATCCGCCCTATATTGGCAGGTGTTAAATTCTACCTTTCCCACTATATCAAGGAACTAGGCTGCTGAACATAGGACTCAAAATAAAATCTACTTCATAATATCACGAAGTACTTCTATACTAGCAGTAAAACCACATGAAGCATAGGTTGACTCTTCAGTATTTTAGTGATAAGAAAATAAAAAAACAATTTCTCTAATATTTTTCAGATTTTTACTGTGAAAACTGAAAACTGGTATATGGCTAAGGCTATATAAGTATCACAAACACAAATCTGAATCAAACTGAGACAACAATCTATACATTTATGGGCTTACCAGCCTAAATCTGCAAACTTTTATATTCTGTAAACACTAAATCTTCATGTGAGCCAAGAATAGCTGGGTTGATAACGTCCAGCTGAAATAGAATGTGTTTTATGCTCCTGCTGAAATCCATGTCAACAACATTTGACAGAATTTAACTCAGTAAAATATTAGTCCTTTGTTTTATGTTTCTTTGGTAGTAAAAGTGCCTTGTAATAATAAGAAAAATAAATCCATTACATTTCAATAAAAAAAAATAATTTAAACACTGTTTTATATTAACAATCTTTATAAAATAATTTAAACTCATTTTATAAACAATTATGTTGGGGGGAAAAAAAAGGATTTTATTGACACAAATATGAGCATTTGAAAGAAATTTGAAGTCTCAAGAACAAAAGTCTTGGAATGTAACTCAAAGATACATTAAAGCTATATTCCCTTTTATACAACAACTAAAATAAAGCTAGTTCTTAGTACCTTCTCCAAAACTTAGTCAAACTAAACTCCATAATGAATGATTATAGGAGCAATGAAGGAAAAATAAAATATATGGCATGTCAATGTCATGACATGTCAAAAGTTTCAGATGTGCCATTTTTATCTCTGTTGTGCATAGATAGCTTTTCAGTGATGGCTTGATGTTTAATTCAGAATTGTTTCTAAATTAAAGTATTATGAAATAAATCAGTCAATAAGGATACGATCATTAGCTTGCTTTTCTGGACCTCTTGACTCCTTTGTCATTCATTTCTGCTTGCTTTTATCCAAGAACCTAGCAGTTATTTGACAGCAAAATTCACTAAGAAATCTGCTGATGATCTTATTTGACTTTCAGCTTCTTCTGTGAAAGTTGGAAAGAGTTATGACACATTTTATGTTTATATTTAGAATAATATTGCTGGGTTTTTTTTTGTTTGTTTTTTGTTTTTTTTTAAATGACAAAACAAACCTATAATGGCTCAACAATTTAATGTTTAATGAGTTGAAATTCTGGAATTCCGGAGAAGTATTGCTACATGCTTAATTTGATAAAATATTAGGCTAAACTACCCATGTCTGGCATGAGGGGAAAATTTTGAAATTGAAAGAGTATGATTGATATAATCTAGAATTGCAGAGGGGACTGACTTAGGATAAAGGAATTGCTAAAGGTGGATGCTCAAGGAGGTGGAGAAAAGTCTAGAGAAAAAGAAGAATGAGGAAAAGAGATCTGTAAGATAGTGCAAGAAAAGACGGGAAATAAGTTTGGAATGAGGAGGAAAGTGGCTGGAAAAGAAGTTAAGAAATGTCATTTGGAATATGAACAGGACTAGAAAACAACTGAAAGGATGAAAATGTCTCAGGAAGGATACCCAGAACATATAGGCTATTAGACTATTAGATGGGACTCCCCACGGCAGAAAGAGTTGAAGAAAAAATGGATAAGAATACGTAACTAAGACCTGAGAATTGTTAAAGACTGAAGACTATAAAGTTTACCCCAGGAGTAAGTTAGAGAATCACATTACCATGATCCTAAAGGCAAATGGAAGTCAAGAGTGGGACAGGATCCTCTTTGCACACCTTAAGCTCAAAACGAAACATTTCTGATTAGATTGTTACTTTTCTTCCTGAAAACATCTGTGAATTCAAAAGTGTTCTGCCTTTATCTAAAGCCATTCCACACATTCTCTTACTGGTATTGCTTACTGTCTTCAGTTCAGTTCAGTTGGTGTGGCAGATCCCAAGTTTTCAATCCTGTTGATGAAACCTACCTGGAACTAAGAAGACCTGGATCCAGAGCTCAGTTTTGTCTCAGTGACTCTTCATATATAGGGAGATAAACCTACTCTCAAATCTATTGTCATCCTTCGTGTAAATTAATTAGTCTCCAATAAAAATAAGTTAACAAAAAGATTGACTGATTGCTCCATCCACATGAACAGCTCTATAACTTGAAAAATCAGATACCTTAGATAGAATCAAGGCTTGAATCAAGATTTCACACATTCTCAAGTAGATAGGGAAATCAAAAAATCTTTTATTTCTTATATCTTATTTTGAATGAATAAGTCACAGAACCACTTCTTTACTTAGTATACATTTATATAAAATATAAAATGGTGAATGATCTAGGGATTTTAAAACAAACAAACAAACAAACGGTTCTGTTTGGAAGAAATCTGTATCAACAAGAGTGCTAAGGTAGTAATAGAGAAATTATTCTTCCATATAGCTGAAAAAAACTATTCTGAGATGCACTTTTTCCTAATTCCTACTGGAAAAGTAGTTTTTGTGAATCATATTTTGAAATACATATTTTTCCAAATAGTTCAGAGAGAACATGTATTTAACTTATCACAAACTCCAATATAAGGACCAGATTCTTAAGACTTTGAAGTAACATCAGCAGAGACAAGACCAATGTGAATTTGAGCTACTGTCAAATTTTCAACAGTTTCCTTTTTTAAGGGTGCTTGATTTGAGGAATTTGGTCCTAATTTGTCAGAAAAAAATGTACTCAATAATAACTTGCAAAAACCAAGCCTTTAGATTTGCATAAATATATCCTAACCACTCTCCCCCCCAGAGATCTTAGACTGTGGAAACTGAACACCCCTAAATATTCTTTTAATGTCAGGAAATTTTGCTGCTTCACTATAATTAAATGATGCATGTGTGAAAGGGTGATAAGATCTTTCATACTGAAGAAAATAAAAATGGCAATTTGGTCACTAAATCTGTCTCCTGTGGTTGTGAGCACATACACATTAAACATTGAACTAGTCATCCCCAGAATCCTACAAGTATATTGTAGTTCACAGGCCCGAGAAACAAAACAGCACAAAAGCTTTCTGAAGAGATCAAAAGCTCAAGCAGTGCTTTAAAACCCAGAAAAAGAGTGAAATAGGCCCATATGGTCCTCAGAAGCAAAACGTTCCTCACACTATAGATAAAGGCACAAAAACCCTAGTCATTTTTCAGGTGAAAGAAAATTCTTTCTTCTCCAGTCTCCTGTGATCATTTTAACCAAGTGCTGAGAGTAACATATTGTCTCTCTGACAGTCTTAATTTCTGAAAAATAGGACCTTTGTTTTCTGTCAGCAGGATGCAGCTCCAATAACTTTTGAGAATAAGATCAATTAATTCATAGAAAATAAATATGAATTGGAAAGTACTGCAAACTCGGAGGTGGAGGAGCGCTCTAAAAAATATATTTATGAAATACAGAGTAAATGTCTATAAATTAGGTTGAAAAATAAATTATGTTTATATAGTAAGACTTCATCCTACATTTTGAATAATGTCCCATCCCTGGAAATGTTGAAAGCCATGTTGGACGGGGCTTTGAGCAACCTGGTCTAGTGGAAGGTTCTCTGCCCATGGCAGAGGGGTTGGAACTAAATGATCCCTAAGGTCCCTTTCAACCAAAACCATTTCATGATTCTATGATTAATACACAAAACCAAAAAAGATAAATATGCAAGTGGTGTATTGATGGCTTTAAACTACAATACAATATTTTTAATGTTTATATGGCACTATATTTATATCCCTAGACAAATCTGACTTTTTCAGTCAAAAGTCAAGATATGTCAAGATAGATGGCACAATCTAATCTAAACTGTATTATTTTTTTACTTTATGTTTTCATGTACTGAAATTTAGAGATCATTACGCACTTTATATATAAATATATATATGTAAGAATATTCAGAATCATAATAGAATGGAGGGTTTTGTCATAGTCTTCAAAGAGATTCAAATGGAAGTTTCTACTGTTCATTTCTGAGGGTATAAGTGTTGAGGTATTTTCTATCCAGGTAAAGGATGTACTGACTTCTCCCCCCACCTCCCCCCCCCCCCCAATAACTGAATTCGTTAAAATGTTTTAACTTCATGAAAAAATGGATTTTCTTCCATTAGGTCCTTTCCTTGATCTAATGCAAATCTATATATCCTTGGATATGCCAATATATGGCTGGAAAGCAACCTTCCAGAAAAGGACCCAGGGCTCCTGGCAGACACTGACTTGAACATGAACCAACAATGTACCCTTGTGGCAAAGAAGACAAATGATATTCTGGGATGCATTAGGAGTATTGCCAGCAGGTTGAGGGAGGTGATGCTTCTGTTCAACACTAATGACACAACACCTGAAGGACTGTGTACATCTTTGGGCTCCCTAGTAGAAGAGAGACATTTGGCTCCCTAGTACAGGAGATGTTCTAAGAACGAACCATGAAAATAATTAAGGGTCTGGATCTCCTATGACAAAAGGCTGAGGCTGCTCAGCCTAGGCATGGGAAGCCTCAGAGGGTATCTCGTTAAAGTATATAATTAACTGAAATGAAGGTGCAAAGAAGATGTGACCAAGCTCTTTCCAGTGGTGCCCAGTGACAGGACCAGGGACTGTAGGTGACCCTGCTTGTGAAGGGAGGCCAAACCAAGTTACATGCAGAGGTCCCTTTTAACCATTCTGTGATTCTGAAATTCTGTGATATTAGATATACATTTTTCAGAATTCCCAAGAAGTTTGTAATTTTTCTGTTTACAAGTTTTATTAATGAATATAGTACAACTTGGTTTTGAAAACCAATTTGAAGAGCTTGGAAGTAAATTATTTATTTAATTGTCAAAAGAGTGAATTTAATCACTAACAACCAGTTGACTAGACACATTATAGAAAACATATATGGTACATCATCTGACTTAGGCATCCATAGTGGGTTAGTGTTCCCTAAGGGCCAAACTCACACTTTGCTGCTATCTTATTTTCCCTCCTCAATAGGAGAAAAAAAGGATAAGAAAATTCATGAGTCTAAGTAAAGATAGTAAGATCCCTTGCCGTTTACTGCTGTGGGCACGAGAGACTAAAATTGGGGAAAAAAAATCTAATTTATTGTCAATTGAAATAGATTCAGGTAGTGAGAAATAAAGACATAAAAACACCTTCTCTCCTGGCTCTCCAGAGTTCACCTTCACTCCTTAACTCCTGACTCATCTATCTCTGACTTACCATCATAGGCCGCAGGGTGCATGGTTAGTACACAGCTGTTTCTCTGTTGCTGCTTCTCTGGCACCTTTCGCCCTGCTCCAGTGTTGGCACCCTCCACTAGCTGCAGTGCCTTCAGGGGAAAAAAACAAACCTACTCCACTGTGGGTTCAGCATGGGTTGCAATTGTTTTTAAAAAATACAAACCTGCTCTGACATGGAGTCCACCATTCCCTTCAGTGTGGCTATCTGCTCTGACCCAGAGAGTGCCTCCTCCTCCTTGGTGTTCCCTCTGATATTTCTTACTGGTTTTTAGCCTTTCTGTGCTGTTCCTGTGTTTCATTAGTTTTAGCATTAAGAAATTTTACTTCAGGTTTTAGCATTAAGGTCTGCACTTAACAGTACTTTTCAAGACTGGGCTTATTTGCTGATGTTATAAAAATGTTTTCTTTCTTTGTATTTCACTTTGTCAAAGTAAACCCTGCAAAATAACATTATATAATCAATGGGAAAAAATTCTCATTGTAAACATCTGGACTTTTGTTGCAAACTATTTTTTTTAAGTGTGGAGTTACTTTATAAGAAGTTAAGAAGATATGGGTTAATCAGTAAGAGAAAAAAAAATATTCTCTAATAGTAACAGAACTTCATTTCAGCAACTTCAGATTCAAACTGTAAGTACATTCTGGCATTCACAGATTTGGGTAACATTTCTGGTGTAGTTAGAATGCTTTGTATGCTTTTTTTTTGTAATGTTCTGCCCTGACAGGGACTAAAAAAATAAAACCTTTCTGACTAAGTGCAACAACTGATGTGGGTTCACTCCCCCCTCCCATCCCCCCTCTGGCCACGCGGTTCCCAGAGAGTCCCAGGACAAAACCACCAGCCAGGCAGCAGAACAGGAAGC
>JAWWEE010000105.1:88914928-88938122 GCA_035221455.1 Xenops minutus | reverse complement strand
TTCCCAGTGTTATCTAAGAGACAATACAGTGACAAAGACAGGGCAAACTCCATTTTACAACACAATAAAAGCTGCTCTCAAGGCATTGTGGCTAGCTTTTCCATCTTCCTCAGAGACCCATCTCTTGCAGGCTTTATTCCATTTCTGATATTGTATACTCACTGCTGCAACTAAGATTTTACTTCCTATATATTGTTAAGTTGAACAAGAATCTGAGTTTTAAAGACTTTATTCCAGAGACCATCAGTAATTGTAGTGGCGCTCTCACAGTCAGATGAGGTAACACAGCAATTTTGAAGAAGCCTAAGGTATCATAAGGTGTGTTTCACATTCATTTTACCCTACCTGGAGGTTTAAACTACTACACTCACCTTCTGGTTTGTTCTTAGTTGCTGTTCAGTTGAATAACTATACAGTCTTTACAGGTATGTTTTTCTTATTAACAGAATTATGAAGCCATCAGATCAAGGATGCCTGGATAAAGCCACCAACTATGCCTAATCAAGCATAGGTAGATGCTTAGAAAAGTCATTGTCACATTTTGTGTGAAAAGCTAAACAGTGAGAAATTAAATTTCCTTTCTTCACTAGCTTGTTTCCAGACTAGCAATTTCTACAACAACAAAGAATGAAGAGGATTTGTAGCTGGCCCCAGAGAGCCAAATTAAACAATTCCTGTTGCAGCATGGTCCATTTTTCTCGTCTGGTTTGCTTATTTTGCTAAATATTATCCTTCAGTCAAAAAGAGACTTCAAGTCTAGGAAGACCTGGCAATTAGCGAGCCAAAATAAAGCAGATATTCCTTCTTGGTAAATAAAGAAGGAATTCAAGGTACTAAAGCAAACAAACTAAGGAAAATGTGTGCTCAGAATCTTAATTAATATTGTCTGCAGTCCTCACATATTCCTAGGGACAATAAAAGCTTTTCATAGAAGAGTAAATAACGAAAACATTGGTATCATATCAAGGGGAGATGGATAACAGAGGATTAGTTTGAAGACATTCCCTATATGAAAAAAATATCCTAAGCAGCTTGACAGAAGAGAAAGCTCAAAAGATGTATTTATTTGAAAAACATTCATGTCAAGAAGCTTTTGACAAGATGTATCAAAAGAACTAAGGAAAGAAAAGGTGCCAAAACAAAGAGAATTGTTGATTTAGTGTGGTACACACTTAATATACAGCATCTGATCTTGCCAACCAGCACAGTCATTTCATAAAAGAAAGCATCAAAAAGGTATTCTTTTTCTTGCTGTCACGAGTCTTCCTCCAGATCTTAATTAACAATAATGTTTTCAAGTTTTCAGTTTATTAACAAAGGATCTAAAAAGATCAAGGGAATGCACCAAGGTTTCAACTCTATTATATCAGTAACCTTGTAATTCCCATGACAGATGTGTTTGAATATTCTAATGGACTCCATCTGATCACAGACACATCAACAGTTCAAAGATAACGCTTTCATCATACATTGATTGTGGGCCTATTCTATCTCACCTTATTATGTATAATATTCAGAGCATTTAGAGATAAATCTGCAACATGAGTGTATTGAAGTACATGAACTTGCATAAAACTAAAACCTCTTGCTCTCCATTTATGGGTTGCTTTTGGTTGGGGTAGAGTTAATTTACTTCACAGTAGATTGTATGGGGCTGTCTTTTGGATTTGTGCTGGAAAATGTTCATAACACAGTGGTGCTTTAATTACAGCATCAAGGCCTTTTCTGCTCCTCACACAGCCCCACCAGTGAGAAGCATGGGGGTATTCAGAGAGTTGGGAGTGGACACAACTGGGACACTTGACACCAATTGACTAAAAGAACATTCCATACCATATGGCATCATGCTCAGAATATAAATCTAGGTGAAGAAGAAGGAAGGAAGGGGAAGGATTATCAGTGTGGTGGTGTTCATCTTCCCCATAACTGCTAATATGTGAAGGAGCCCTTTTTCCCTGGGGGTGTCTAGAAACCTGCCTCTTCATGGGAGGAAGTGAATGAATGCCTTGTTTTGCTTTACTTGCATGGGTGGCTTAACTCAACTCATGACTATTCCCACTTTTCTGATTCTCTCCCTCATCTCACTGTTGGAGGAAATGAGCAACCAGCTGCTGCCTGCATTAAATTACAAGTTTATTTTGTCATACCTTCCCCGTATAACTATGATTTTCATTGCTTTTTGCAAAACTACTGAAAGTATTTAATGTAATCCCTATGTAATAATAAAGCAGGTTATACACTTACATTTATTCCCTCAAACATCCACAGACCTTTTTTTCCATATGCAAATATCTGAATTTTTCCAGCCCCGCATCCCCCCAAAAAAGCAAAACTAGTTTGTTTTTTTTTCTGCTATGTTGTCATGGGGTTAATACTTGGAGCAGGTTTACTCACTCTTCCCTTTAAAATATGTGAAATATTAATGGAACAAATGAAATAGTGCATTTTTTTCCAAAACAAATCCTGTTTAACAATAATTAAATAATGATGTGATTACTCTCTAAATGAATATGAATTACTTCTTGGTAACTAGTTTTTCTGTAATGCCAAGTTTAATTACATGATTTATAGGACATATATAACAAAGGAAAAGCAGGGATGATGTTGCATTTGCATATGGCCTGCAAATATTATAAAATTACAATCTTAAATATGTGATATAAATATTTAAGAGAGGAAAAGAAAAAAAAAACTCAAAAATACTTTGAATTATTATTCCTGTTTTCACAGATAATATCTTTTTTTTTTTAAAGTTCTTGATATGCATGTAAAATGCTATGATAAGAAGTCTGAGTTCTATGTAACTGGAGAAACTCACAACAGGTCCTAAAGCAGACACATAAATGTCATTCTTGCATTGGCAAATATTCTTTTTTTCAGGTAAGAACAATATGCTTTGTTTGTTTAAGGGGAACCACCATGGACCTGCATAGCAATTTGCAAGCCCTGTTGTATAACAGTATACATCTTTACATGAGCAAAGAAATAAATTGAAGCATTGCTATTTTTTTTTCCCCCCATGCCAGGAATTAAGCCCTTTGGTTTAGCATTGCATCCTGAAAGACCCTGATTTCTCCTATGGTAACTCAGGTGCTTGGCAATTCAGTCCTTAGCAACAACATGGAGAGTGGGAGAATTATATATTTTTTTTAAAATATAAGAAAGCTTTTCCTCTTTAAGATTGATTTTTGGCTATCACATCATTGTACATAAAAATGCACAAAGCATTGACTTTTATTCATTAGCAACCAGGAATATTTTATCTACTGACCTAATTATATTCCCACTTAACATTGTCATCCTTAATTCTGTAAAATAATTCTTTCTGAGCTGTTTCTTCATGCATCATTTTAGTGGAAAAACAGTTTATAAGGATTCAGCTCTCCCTAAGTCTTCCCCTTCCCCTATCTATCTTATTAGTAATTGGATTTTTTATATGGGGGATAGTCTAAGTCTTAATCTTGTTAGTCTAAGATGATGATTTCATATTAATTATGATGTGTCCTATTTTGCTATGGACATTGCTTTTCTAAAGATCATGTAGTTGTCATTTTTTTTGTGGGCCAAACATAAAGAGCTATAACGAATTTTATTCAGCTGATATTTAGTCACTTTAGTGAGCAAGTGGCTACAGCCAGATTAAAGCAATGAAGTTTGGGCTCTGACACAATAGTGAGCATGACTTTCTACAGGATGTTTATGGCTGCTCTTTCCCTACTTGTTTTCTCATTTATTTAGAAGCCTTCTTAATAGTGTGAAATTAGCTCAGGAATTCATCTAACAACTTCTGAACTGCAGCAATTTGAATTCATCCTACCAGGTGTCCCAAAATTGTTGCCGCCTTTAGTACATTCACTTGTAAACTGCAATGGAATGGTGCCACTGCTACTTAAAGCTGGTATATTGCTGTCGCAGGAATGAAAGTTGTCAAGTGGTAGGACAGCTGAGTATTGAAACTATGACATTCATACATTTTCTGAGTGGCTGTGGTGACAAGCAGGGCATAGATCAGAATAGCTGTGGACAGCTGACAGAAGTTATTCTTCCTACAGTCTGCTCTACCTCAGATGCATGATCTATCCAAGCACTTTGACTTGCCTTGTTGTAACTATCCCAGGCTCTAGTTTTCCAACAATCAAAACATGAATAAGATGTTCAGTAATACTTCACAGCTTCTTTTTGCCATGATCATCTGTTTTACATTCTCCCATAGTACCTGATGTCAAGTATAGGTGGGGTGCAAGTCTGTATGATTTTTATATATGTTTGTATATATATGTGTATATATGTATATATATATCTCATATTAATACCATATTTGGGCTTAATTTCATTGCCACATGTAGAAATCTAGGAGTATATCTGATATTATGGAGCATCCAAAGTTTCTGAATGAGGTTGGCAGACGACCTGTAGGTGACCCTCTCAAGGTGTATCTGAGTGACAGCTGGAGCTCAACCAGGTACACTAGGACAATTCAAATGCAGTTGTCTGTATATGGGCAGCTAATTAAATTTTCATAATTCAACAAGGAATTCCACTGTAGGTTAAAACACCTACTTATAAATGCCTACATATGAGCTAGGTGCTAAAGTTCCCACTGCAATCAGTGTGGATCTAGGACTGGATTTCTCTGTTTAAATGTAGACAATGATCATCCCTTCAGTTGAGGCAGTACATACTTTCTGGCTTTTAAATTTACTACAGAAAGTTGTGAATCTCCTATAAGTCCTTTGAATTATCTGTCAGTCTGCAAAAATATTTTGAATAAAGGGCAGGTAAATTGGCACCAGGTTCCCGTATTTATAGGTAGGCAGTTGAATCCCACTCCTGGTCCAATCAAATCAGTGCAGCTCAAAGAGTGACTCAGCTCACTGCATAGATGACACCAACAGGTTAGTCAGCTGGTGGCTGCCTAAGATCTATCAAGTGTATTGATGGGGACAATTGTTGTTTAAAAACAAGTATGTGATGACATTTTAGAAGTTCTAGGGTTTCTGATGTATCAGCATCAGGCTGATAGATAAGATAAAAAAATCTATGGGAAATCCAGGCTGTTATGGAGTTAGAAATGAGACAGCATATATTGTACTTTAATGTTTATGTGTCACATATTCATTTTCAGGGAGGATTTCTTTCTGTGAAAGTTAGAGATGCAAAATTTCAGTTTATAATACAAATTTCCCTCAACTGTTCAACAATAGTACTGATTTCTAATAATAACCAGAAGTTAATATTTGTCTACATATAAATTACTTTATTCTTAGTAGAATCATAAAATCATTCAGGTTGAAAAAGACCTTTGAGTTCCTGGGGTCCAACCATAGACCTAACACTGTGAAGTCCATGACTAAAGCATGCCCCTAAGCAACACATCTACAAATAGTTGAAAAGTACTTTCATTAATCCTTCTCACAGTACATAGTAGTAGGTAATATAAAAAGCATGAAGTGATACAAACATGATGCAAATTGGTTATTCTCAAATATGCAAGCAAACTCTGCAGCTGAATCAAATTACAGCAGAATACCATTGTAGAGTAATATGGAAGTATTATTCTGAAAGCATAAAAAGCTAAAGTTATTTCTTGTGAAATAAAATATTCATAATTCTAATATTTCATCCACAAAGGGTGAAAAGGCAAGTGGAACAAAAGTGAGGTATATCTTCCCTATGTTTTCTACAAATATTAGCAGTACAGCAGTGGGAATTGCTGTATTACTGTCTATAACTATTAATATTTTTATCTATATGTGGACACAGAAGAAGATCACAGTAAAGGCAGCAAATGAAGTGCAAACAAGATGGCAAATCATAGAACTATTCTTTTTTTTTGTTTGTTTAGTTCTTACAGATTGGTTTTGAACAGATTTAATACCTATAATATAGCCACAAATAAAATTATGTATGCACTATATTGTATATGCTACAAGTTAGAGAGTACAGTGCAAAACTAGTATGGAGGTATTTATTTATTTAGATGTTCTACCTTCAGATAAAGAAAGATAGTTTTTCCCTCTTTTTATTGTATAATAGTAAAGGCAATAGATAAAGCTAAGTCAGTATTTATATAACATTGGTTCATGTTCCTAGATAGCTAGAGCAAGCTATAGCTTGTCTTCTACTTAATTTACTAATCAGTATTATCACTATCTGTATAAAAGTCTAATTCCATTTGGATTACTACTATTCCTAATTTAGTTTAAAAGTATTTTTACCATCCCAAAAATTGGTGTCATTTGAATTGCGTGCAAAGTATTTCTGTTCTGTGAACACCAAAAAGAATTCTGAATCTGACTTACTTCAGTTAGTTAAAGTAAAATGAAACTGTGATCACAGTTGCAATATTAAAATGTTTAAAACAAATTAGAAAAAAACCCCAGAACCTTAGGCCCTTCTTTAAATTTAATTAACATGGCACCTATTAAAGTCTTTAATTTCTTTCATGATTTTTTATTGGGATATTAAGGAAATTCTAAAGTGCATCTTAAAATGTGCCACGTAGCGTATAAATACCTATTCTCTTTGGAAATGATAAAAGCCATATGCCCAGGATGAACAAAGTAATAAAACATATCACACAACAAAGACTGAACACTATATATCTGTACTATCAATTGGAGAGACTGCAGTTTTAGCTTTAGAAGAAATGGAAAATTGTTGCAATCCTTCCAATAACTTCCCGTTCTCAGCTTGAGAATATCAGTGATTATGATTTTTTTTTTTCCATACCTAAAAACAACCAAATTCAGTCAGTTACTGGCAGGGATATAGAAAAAAATAAAAACATAGTAAACAGACAGTAAGAGAGAAACAAAGAAACTGGAAGATTTATACAGCCTAGAAAATTAAAGCTAGTTTCTTACAGTTTTGCCTGTGGTTGACTGACTTGAGTCATTGAGACAGCATAGGTTTCCCCAGAAAGCTTTCCAGCATTACCACTGGGACATTTACAAGAGTCTCTGATGAAATAGTTATTTCTCTGAATTTTTTGAGACCTGAGACTTCTTTTCTTTGTAACCATGTAATTGGTTAGACTACTGCCAAAAGCCTTGTGTTGAACTCATGAGGCCTCAGGGCAGAGGCTCCTCAGGCTTGTTCTGCCAGAGCTGTTCTTGACCTGCCTGCAGCTTGAGAATTTTCCAGAGCAAACCACAAAGGGATTGGATCAGTTTAGTTCTCTAGGTAGGCAGTGTTAAATAGGACTGACTATCCCTATACTTTTTTTTTTTCCAAGTAGTATTTTGAGGACGTTTGTTACATTACATACTCTATAGGGTTGTAATTTTACCTTGACTCTTATTTTCTTGAGTCTTGAACTCACCTATCAACCTATCAATCCTACCCACCTGTCTAGCAGGCTGAAGTAATCCCAGAGGAGGACTCCTGAGCTGATATTATAAATAAACACGGGGGTGTGTGGGGGGAAGTACTCGTGGAAAAAACAAATAAACAAATAATTGAAAATAAATAAACAACTCTCCAAACATGATAAACAATTGCATCCATGTTTTCAGAAGTCAGGAAATTCAAGAAAGGTAAAGAGAAATCTGAAAAATATTAACCTGAAAGATCTTATAAAGAAAGATCTTATAATGCAGTTGAATGGCATCTTGACTTATAAATGAAAAGAGAATAGCAATAGCTCATCAGAAGGGGTGAACTAAAAGTGAAAAATAATCAGAAACAGCTCAAGGTTTTCATAAGGAGTAATAATTATGGCTGGACACTAATGGAACAGAGTATATGGAAGCATAACTTGCTACATTTAATAAGGAAAGCATTAATACAGGTTAGGTAAGGAATAAACTGTGCCCCATCTTAATAACTTAATTTTCAGAAATGAAGCAAACAACTTTATATAAAGCATTCTGTTAGAGTATGCATGGAGTGATGAGAAAATATGTTGCACTTTGTTTAGGAAAGGGAAAACTGTGATCTCAGTAAACACGACCATGTTAATAAAATATTTACAATATATTAAGTTTTAAAACTATTTTGAAGTAAAACTAAATGTAGAGAAGTTTAATTGGTATGGGTCAAAAATGGACTATCATATTTAAATTAATTTTAATTATATTTTGATAAGCATTTCTGAGGGAAAAAAAAAGTTAGATGGCAGTCCATAGAATAGGACTGTATGCACAAACTAAGAACTTGGAAATATCCTGAAAGCATTTTGTAATATATCTGACTAGTCACGTCTATTTAGGCATAGATATAATAATATACCACTTGGTATATTTACTTCTCAATTTAATATATGCGGTAAAATAATCTACACCTAACCACTCATAGCCAAATTCATAATTTGTCTTTTTAAACTCAAAGTATGGTGCAGTCAATGCACTGTAAACTATCTGCAATAAAAAAAAGGATGAGCGTGCATAAAGACACAAATCAAAATAAGGTTATCCTCAGGATAGAAATAGCTCTACTCAGAATCTTTTCTCCTTACACTCTTTGAGATTTATTATAATCATCTTGTATGGCAGAACACAGACAAGTTTCTATGCTGTACTTAAAGCTGACTTTCTGTTTTCACCATAGCACTTTTCTTTTTTATTGATTTTATCCTCACTGTTATATTCATCTTTTTCTAAAATTAGGCCCATATATTTTCATTTTTATAGTCTTCATCCTACATCTCATCCTTCCCACACTTCCTTCTAAATCACTTTGCTAGTGCTTAGCAGTAAAATGGATGTTTATCATAAATTGGCATAGCATTTGCTCTTGTAGAAGTTGTACTTGGAGAGAAAGGAGGTGAAATAGCTTTCACCACAGCTATTACAGAGTTAAAAAGGTACACTAAAAAGTATTCAAAAGTGCAATATTTTCAGTTTCTCTTTCTTTTGAGCACAGGAATATAATTGAATCAAAGCCCTCATATGCTTAACACAATTCTGTTTACATGAAGATGTACCT
The DNA here is from genome assembly GCA_035221455.1 of Xenops minutus. NCBI lineage: Eukaryota > Metazoa > Chordata > Aves > Passeriformes > Furnariidae > Xenops > Xenops minutus. Next base: position 88,929,194 of record JAWWEE010000105.1, on the reverse strand, counting down.
ACTTCCTCTCTGGGGAAATATGTAAGAATCAATTAAAGACATATTTTGATTAATTCCACTAGGATGATTAAAAATGGCAATAAAAATGAATAGAAGCTTATGCACAATAAAATCATTATTCAATTGCTTCAAATCTGAGCTTTTTCTCAGTCCAGCCCTCATTCCAGGAGTGTTTGCCTAACCATGGGGCTAAGTGATATGCAAGATATGAATGTTTCCATTCCTGCTGTTCAAATGAAGGCCATATCTAACCAAGAATGCCCAAATACTGTAAGTAAAGGGAGTCCTGTAAATGGAAAACTGACTTCAACATATTAGACAGGTGGAAATACAGGAACAGGTAGATTTTGAGTGAAAGAACAGCCAAGAATCAAGGTAAAATAATAACCCAATATAGCAACAACTGCACCCAAAAGAAAACTTAAAAGATAAAGTCAAATAGCAGTCATTTAATACCACAGAGAAAGAGAACTAAAACCCCAGAGCACATCCCATCCTGGCTTTCTGGAGACTTCTCAAGATTTCACCTAAAGGATTATGCCTAAAACCAAAGTCTCAGGTTCCTGAAAGAGATTTTATGAGAAACCTAGTGGTATTCAAAGTTATAATGACCTTAGAACCACCAGGAGAGCAACGCAGGCCACTTGCAGCTCATGAGTGCTATATTGTTCCAATGCTTCTCCATTCAGGTTGTTAAATCCCTACTCTGGGTTGCCAGACAACTGAATTTCTGAGGTGCGTTGCAATCAGGACTGGCTCCTGACTGATTTATCTCCTATCTCTTCAGGATTTTTAGGTATCCTAATTAAAAACACTCTGAACATACCTTTGCTTTATGGTGTTTCAACACCAGCTAGCAACTAGCACACAGCTGCTCCATCACTCTTCTCACCTAGCAGGATAGGTGGAAGAGAACCGGAAGGGTAAAAGTGAGAAAACTCATAAATTGAAATAAGAAAAGTTTAGTAATAGAAATACATAAATAATAATAATAAATCTAATGAAAAGAAAAATTAGAGAGAGAGAAATAAATCACCAGAAAAACAAGCAATGCAAATTAAAACAGCTGGTCACCACCAACTTTCCATCCAGCTTTATATGCTGAACATTATGCCATATGGCATGGAATATCCCTTTGGGCAGCTCGGATTGGTTGTTTCAGCTCTGTGCCCTCCCAGTTCCTTGCACACTCCCAGCTTGCTCTCTAGTCGGATGGGGAGAGGAGCAGGAAAGGCTTAATGCTGTGTAAGCACTGCCCAAAAATAATGAAAATATTCCTATATTGCCAACACTGTTCTGAGCACAAATCCAAAACACAGTGCATACTGGTTACTGTGAAGAAAATTAACTCTATCCAGCCAAAACCAGCACAGTATAAAGGATTTACATGCAAGGTGACACAGCAAAAGACACACCAGGAAAATAAAACACTTTGAATTATGGGTGACATACTGCGTGATGGCAGGAAGGTTTACCCTTTTTTGCAAGTTTGGTTTTCTATATGGTTCATCTATTTAAATTAAAATTTATCTGGGTATTTTTAACTAAGGATCATGTTGCCAAATATGCTGTTATACTTAAGCTGGGGATTGTAGGTGTTTTTTTTTTTTTTTTACAACTTTTAATAGTATTACACTTAAAAAGCAATAACATATTGAAGTAATAATGTTTTGATGTAATGAATATCCTCAAGTGCCTCACTTCCAGCTAAATGTGTCAGACATCTGTTGCACATTTTTGCCCATGTTTTCCCTGCAGCACCTAATCTTTACAGACACTGAGTGTTTATGGCTAAACATCCTCTAACATGATGCTTAGGCAATTTGTTGCAATCTGTGAATATTTATTTATTTTAGACTAAGACTGTGACTGAGCAGTAAATCTCCACAATGGAATGAGACTCTCTGGAGACTGGGCAGGGAAATATGCCCATGAAGCTCAGGAAATATGCAGCATATGACTGACCAGAGCTGTTGTAATGAAAGCTGATTTTATCCCAACATAGAATGTATAGGAATGTGACTTTTGTTTTAGGTAAAAAGCTATGTCAGTTGAGTAGATCCTCTGGTGGTGTAAATGTTCCTGTTTGTTAAGAATGAGAATATTGTCCCTGAATTGGTTGACCAGCACTGTGGTTCAGTCTGAGCATAAAATCTGAAAAAAACTAACAAAACAGTTTTTAAGGCGACAAGGAGTTTGAGATGATGTCAACTCATGTTTTCCTTTGCAGCAAATATGGACATCCAGGGTAACAGGGATCACATGGGTTTTGTGATTGAGCTATGTATTGCCATCACTATGTTTTGTTGAGTGTATCTTATACTGTTGCTATGTTTTCAGTATATTTTGTCTCATTCTGAATAAATCAGAAATCCTGTGCAGCATCAACTATCTTCAAGAAGGTAAATTTGGCATTAAATATTGCATGGAATATCTAAAAGAGTCAGGTTAGAAACTGTTGGACTGTGACAAAGATCTAGAAAGTTTACTTCCTATTATCCAACTGAATGTTTCATATTACACAACATTAAAACTCTTATTATTTTATTCTTCTCTAATTTCAATGACCTTATTCCTCATTGCCATAACGTTTTTTTTTCTGAGTCACAGTATTTTGCAAACAGAAGTGAGTACTTCTGTTCTAGCTGTGTTTTGGCCTGAACTCTGTGCTCTATATGTGGGGTAAGATATTAGCAAATCCAGAGATTCACTCTCTTATGAGAGTTATCTATAACACTCAAACTGCCTGTAAGAGGTGATAGGTGTCAGTATAAAAAAGCTACAAGCTAGAATGCAAGACTAAAATTTCAGATGAGTCAAAAGACTTTTTCTAGAAATAGTAAATGATTTAGATGAAGAGTTTGGGTAAAATATGGTTTCTTACCTTAGTCTTCTGATTTTAGAAACTTTTACTTTAACTAGAATGTGGATGGTTTGTGGGGGTTTTTTTGTGCTTTGTTTTGGTTTTGGTTTGTTTTTTGTTTTTGTTTTTTTAATATCATCATGCTATTTAGGACTTCCTTCCAATGTTCCAGGAATGTTTTAATCTTTTCATAGTTCCCTTACACTGCCATTTCCTGTATTTTGTTTAGTTGTTCGTTTTTTGTTTGTTTGTTTGTTTGTTTGTTTGTTTTCCTCAACTATTATTCAGATCCTTCATGAATGGTTGAGGGTTTTCTTCTTCCTAAACTTATTACAACTTCCCTATCTGCCAGTTTAAGTAAGAAAATTTTATGTGCTGCTTCAAGGAAAAAATTCAACCTTTGGTGATTTGTTCTATTAATAATGGCATTATTAGAATAAGTGCTCTAGAATAATAATGCTAATTATTACCCTATTTTACCAACAGAAAACTTAAAAATGCATCTACCATGTTTTTTTATAATTCTTAAATATTAAAAGGACCATCAAATCTGCACATCTGTATTTTATAACATGCTAAAAGGAACTGATTTTGAAAGTCCTTAAAAAACTACTATTAAAGAGTCCTTCAAACCTTTTCCTCTTCAAAAGGAAGAAAAAAAAGCACTTCAAGTTATTAGTCAAGTTTGTTGTGCCATATTTTTAAAGTGTGTGTTATATTTAGAAATATGTACTTAGACTTGCAAAGATTTTAAATATATTTAATAAATCAGTCTAAGACAAGAACAGAAACCACTGTTGAAACTTTTCAGCTAGTAGATTTTTTCCTTCTGGCCTCTGGTGTGGAAAAAAAAAAAAGACAATTTAACAATTGAAGAAAACAGATATATTTTGCTGGCTTCTGACTTGAAACTTTGGCGATGAGCATTCCCTTATCAGGAATTTTAATTACTTAAAAAATAATCTATAACCTTAGGAGTTCCAATACTTCATCTGTTGGACAACAGCTGTTGTAAGGAGTACATTTATTGGTGAAAATTTTTTAAGCCTTCAATTTTATATTTAGACTTTATCCACATATCTGATGCTATTTTAAATTCCTTTTAAATATATAAGCAGAAATCTAAATTACCTGCAGACAAATATTGTGAGCAGCTAATATATATATATATATATATATATAGTTAAACTGTGAGTATTCAAACTCAGAGACATCTTAATTTCATGTGAAATGAAACTTTATAAAATCTATGCTGGCTTTGTGTGCCTTACTTAAGAGTACTTGGTTGACACTTGGGAATTTTTTCATTTTCATGTGATAAGTATTAAAAAAATAGGTCACCTGGAATACCTATTTCTGATGTTCACTAAAATAGCATGAAGGATGAAGGGAACACAGAACACCTATTTCACTGAAATGCTACATATTAAAATGTTCTAGTGATTTTATATATATTGTATATAAAAATAATATTTCTATCTAATATATATTAGATATTGATAATAGATATTGATATATACCAGGGTTGCGTGGAGGGGCAAAAATGGACCCAAAACTAAACCTACAGATGAGATCTTAATAACTCCATGTCCATATAACATATCTGGGGTTGAGGACAAAAATGGCTGTACTGAGAGCCAGAAGAATGATTTTACTCATGAGCTAGTTACTTAGGAAAAGAGAGGACTGGACTAGCCCTTGAGATTTTTTGTATGCACTTCTCATTTAAACCTCTGGATTTTAGGCAGGGCGGGGATCAAACTATTAAGTAAAAAAAAAATACTTTTTATTTTTGTGAATATTACTCTACTTTGGCCCTCAAAGAAGTAAATACTTCAAGTCCTGATTCGGGTATTGAGGTCTTCAAAAGACAGTATTGCAGTTTAATGCAGATCTTTTTTTCTTATCAAGTAATTATAGATTGTTCCTCACTGGTGAATTTTTTCAAGGCAGCTATTTCTTTCAGTGCACAGTAGCCTGATTCCACCCACTGAACTACTATTCCATATTGTGATTTTGGGATCAGTCAGTTCACTCATAACTTCAAGGCATCTAGTTTTGGTTATATCATCTGGAAGTGCCAAGAGATCTTAATAGTTATGTATTGAAAAACTGGGAACTAGCTACACAATAAAACATGATTAAATGAAAAAGTCTGTGCTATACACCCCAACAATCTCAGGGGAGGAGGGAAATAAATAATAATAATAATAATAATAATAATAAAACAAAACAAAATAAACAAAAAAACGAAAAACAAAAACAATTGAGATGAGAAATGTAGAAGTAATATTGGAAATTCAGTTGTGGTTGGCTAAGAAGTGCTTTCTCCACTACAATTTAATAAATTTTTAATTAATTAAATGTTCTTGCATACAGATATCAAATTACATATTAGAATTTAGGGATAACTCAGTTTAACCAAACTGTGTCAAAGGACTCCATTTCAAATAATAGCAGTAATTTTCAGGTCATTGATGAGCACTGCGCTTTCAGAACTACTGTACTTCTACAGTAATGTGCTATAGAAAAGGCTGAAGTAAACCAAAGAGAGATATAATTAGGTTTAGTGATTCCTTTCAGTGTATAGAAATGAACTTTTGATTATTCTGGACATTTTCAAGACTGCATACAATCCCCATGTCTCTATGTAAGGACCTGAACTAGCTGGATTCAGTAGCCTAGGCAGATAACCTGCATATTCTTCTGTAGCTATAGAAACCAAATTTACTCTCTTAACTACATTTGAAATTCCCTTTCCCTTTCTGGATGATCCAGAATAATTTATATTTCCTAGTGTATTTTGTTATTTTGCTGGGTCTGAAGTCCAATCATGTGGTGGTCTCTTGAGAAAGCTCAGACCCTCCTTAGATAGCTAGGATACAATAGAGGTTACTGTTCCAGTCCAGTGGGTCATTTGACTGCTGTTATATGAAAACACAGGGTTTTAACTCTGGAATGGGTTTGTGCTAGAAACTTAGCCTGTCTTTAGCTGACCAAGGTGACAAGAATTGATATTTTTCCATTTCCTGACAACTAAGTGTGCAGCAGTAGAGACAATTCCTAAAATTATAGTGGATTTGTTAGTTTTGTCAAGAGAATCTGGAACACCAGTCAAGAAGCCTGAGGCTTACAATTGTTTCATTTGGCTAGGTAGAATAAATAACTTAAGCCCTTCATTAGAGATTTAGGCAGAAACTAGATCTGTCAGAAGCTAGACAGAAGCTGCAAGCCTAGACCTGAAGTTGTGAACAAGTGTGGCGGTAACAAGTCCTGCTAGGGGCATAATGGCAGTAACTGCTCCCCATCTCCACCCCTCCACACACACAAGAGTACAGCAATACAGGTTGTAAATTAGAAATGCAACACTGTATCCATGTTACTGAATAGTTGAGAGCCCTGGGGTAAATTTCATTATTCTACCAAGGAAGGATTTCATAATTCAACCATGTTTCAAGCTAGTGTCACAAATGAATGATTTAGATTGCATGAAGAACCACTGTCAAAAGTATTAGCACAAGTTGTTTTAAGACAATACTGTAAAAAGTGCATTTTAAGAAGGTTTGCTGGCAAGGTTCACTCTACTGCTGCATGGCACAATCATTTGAACAATAATTCAAAGTTATCAAGGCAAAAGTGGAAGTTACCACAATACAAGGTTATCAGTGACACGTTTCTTACTAAAGGCCTGACATTGGTATCCCAGCTCAAGTGGAGATCACTGTCATGCAGCCACACTTCCTAGCAGCAATAGCTTGAAAAAGGCTCACTCAGGGTGTCATATTTATGAGATGAAATAATCCAGTCATAGTAAAATTACATATGATGGGAAAGATAAGCATGTGATCCCTTGTATCCACAACTTTCTTTGCTCCTGGATAAATGAGATTTAGAAAAGTCATGCACTATTCATATACTAATCACATGATCAGTTTTCAAGCTTGTACAAATATATGCTCACTCTATCACTGAGGTCATTCGTGTGTTTTCAGAGAACAGATTGAAACTAGGGGAGTTCTTGGTTCAGCCAAGGCTCAGGCTTTTACCTACTTTGGAACCTGTACCAAATTATTGCTTGGTTAAGGAGCTGAGTGCATCCGTCACAGATAACAATGCAATCAGCTGAACTATGCAACACATAGGAACTGATTCTACAAATTATAAAAGTTCAAAAATCATCTGTGTGTTGTATAGTTAATTGAATTACCACTTGACATTAAAATTAAAGGACATAGTTAATTTCTATGTGACCTATGACATTGGAAAAATTAGAAGTGCAACTACAAAAAGAAAAACATTCATATAGACTTGATTTAACTACATGTGTGTGGTTTGTCTGCAAAGGAACATTTAGGACATTGAAATATTTAGTCATGTTCCTTCAGATTAAAATGAAACTTTATTCCATACCCCTGTCAGGTACTCTGAGAAGCAGTCAAGAGGAATCTTAGGTCCTCTCATTTTCAGAGAGAAATGAGAAGAAGAGGCTCTCTCCTACCATATATTTTCAGATGTTCTATGTCATATTATCAATACATACCACTAAAACATTATCAATAAAACGAATAAAAATAATATTTGAAATGGCATTTTGAATTTTCAAAATGAAACTGCGACTGTTTAAAACTCTGAGGAAAAAACCCTCTAATTTCATTGAATCAACTTTGACTGGCAAAAAAGTTTGTTTGAAATTTATTGCAATAAAATCTGTTATATGCACACCTATCACCAAGTCATAATTCACATTCATGCCTGACAGATACACCTCCCAAGTTTTTCGACTTCAGGCTCCTCAGCTATGAAGTATGTTAGTATGCGTCTGCATTAGTAATTCAGTGTTCTTTTTCAGTGCAAGTCTATACCCAATCTATAACCACTGTCCTGAAGCACACACTTGGAAGCACTCCTAATGATACATACCAAATAGTTTTGCTCACAGTGGATGCAGTCATGAATCCAAACATCTAAGTACCACCTACAGTGGCCCTTCTATGTTTGCAGAAGGTCCTCCAGAAAGTCTTCTACCTCTACACCACTGGTACAGATGTAATTTAGACTGGCAGAGGTGGATTCAAAATTTGCCTAACTAGAAACTACTTTCTTGATCTTGTATAGTTGCTTCACTGCATCAATGTCTCAGTGCTATCTGCTGTACTTATGGGCACTTTTCTGTTTCTCCATAGTTACTGTTGGCTTTTGATGTTGCTCTAGTTTTACTGTCAGCCCAGATATGGCCAAAGATGGCCGTTGTACAGTAAGAGCACAATTGATTTTTTTCCCTCTTTCTCTGACAGTCCCTTGTGTATGGAAAATGTCTGACAACAAATGGTCTACATAAACCTCTTTTACTAAGACTACGTGGTATGTGGGTCTTGGAAATAGGGTGGCAATGTTCACCTACCTTTCTTTCCACTGAGTACAAATTAATTGTTACAACATTAGATAATTTTATGCAAATCCTCCAGGAAAAAATATGGCTTATGTCACCCTATAGGATGCACCTGTCTGCAGCAGACATTGTCAGGACACAACTGAGGCTGATGGCTCCATGAGATTTAGAGCTGGGAGTGGTGGGGACTCCCCAAGGGTTTGTCAGGGCAGGGTCTGGCAGCCAGGGTTCATTCCATCAATCCAACCAGGAGAAGGGCAGCCAGACAGCACTGGATCAGTCCCAGGCCCATCATGACATATATACCTGGGAACAGGGATGGGCCAAAGATGAATCAGGAAGTGAGCCCACAGGTGAGGTTGAGAATTATGCCCAGTGAATGGAACCAGGGTTAGACACAGACCCATAATGTCTAGACATGTCCATGGGGAACAGGATGGGCCAAGACCATGCAAGGATGTCAGCCCACAGGTCAGGGTCAAGGTCAGACAGAGCTCAGTGTCTTCTAAGCTGAATGATTTAAGATATTTTCAGCTGAAGCTGAAAGAGGCATCTGCTCTTTCACATACTAATTTTTGGATTTTCCATGAGATATGTTTGTCATGTAAAATATTCACAAGTCTCAACAGTCACCAAATGTGGAAACTTAGTTGGCTATCTGTAGGTATCCATATACCTCCTAAAATTTGTGCCTATGTCATTTATTTTTAACTTCAATTTGCTATGTAGTGTGCATCTCCTTGAAATAAGTCACACGTTCCAGACTGTCAATAAGAGGTCATGGTAACTGTCACTTGCTCTCCATATCCATAGGAATCTGTTGCTTCAATTAACTCTGTAGCCTGCAAACACCCAGTAAGCGGCAGAGCATGGTGTGCCTTTTTGTCAGCTGTTGGAAACACTAAGTATCTAGGCTTCTGTATTTTTCTTAGTAGAATGGGGATATTTTTTTATTCTTTAAACTGCATTAGTCCCGGGATATCTAGCCTTTTTATAAATCAGTGTTGTTACGATTACTCATAGCTGGCTTTGAAGACAAATTGAAACCAAGCAGATCAGTGATCCATGGTTTGCAAGTTATAGGCTGGTTCCAGATATCGGTCCTAAATGGCTGGCAGCAGCCTTCTGCAAAGTCTATCTGCTTAACTATGGGATTGGTTTGAGTGACAGCAACAACCAGGCTCAGCATTTGAAAAATTTTCATCCCCAAGCCATGAACATGTCTTTCTTCTTTTTTTTTTTTCTTTTTTTCCAGAGCCCTGACACTTACGTCCCTTTACTAAATATTTTCGTATCTGTCATAAGTGCTGTTTTTCCAAGCACTGTTTTTTGAGACACTGAACTCAGCTTAACACCTGGTTTGTGTTGATGCATTTTGTTGTTTCTTTTTTTTTTTTTTTTTTGCATTAGTTTCAGCTTGAATATGCATTCTGTAGAAATTGTCGTTTTCACGCTTTCCCAGGGTAGTCCGTTGCTTTGGGGTGCATTTTGTTTGTTTGTTTGTTTCGGGGGGGGGGGGGGGGTTGTGTGTTTAGGAGAAGAAAATTTTAGGCATCTCAAATTCATATATTAGAACATTTTCAGAATTTCAAATGTTATATATGGTTGTGAGCACTGCAACAGAAATATCTGTTCTTTCTTCTGGTGTTTTTGATGCCATATTTAAAATCATACCAAAAACCTCCCAAACTTTTATGTCTGTAGTATCTTTCTGCCATGAGTAATAGAATTTATCAAAATAATTTCATCAACAATTTCAGTGTTTGGGGGATGACTTTTTGGTAGGTGCCGCATGTAATGTAGGAGTTTCTCTATTTCAGTCACAAATCTCACAGCCTACAATAAACTACATAACATTAAACTTTTCTTCCCCTGACATATACTCTGAAAGTGGGATGCAGCACTTGAGCCTGATTGATAGTTCTTTGAATGCAAAGACCATCCAATTATGAAGTCTTTAGGAATCTAGAATATAAGCTGTTCCACATTTCTAACTCTAAGAAGCTGTCAACCCTCCCTGGAAACAGCTGGTTTTTAGTTTTGTTTTCCTTTTTGAACTTTCTTTTTCCCCTTTTCCTCTTCCTTTTTCCCCTCCATTTCTTGGTGTAAACAGTAATAAAGTTTTACCTTTTTGTCTCTAAATTACTTCTGTAAAACTCATTTTTTCCTGATAGTGCTTCAAAGCTTATGCAAGTCTTTTCATTTGTGTTTTTTAGGGTTTTGGGATTTTTTTTTTTTGAATGATAATGCAGCATATGTGTGACAACATTCTTTTTTTTCTGTTTATAGTTTTGTTTTTGTTTTTTTCTTAATGTACTGTCTTTCACTGGGTTTAACTATGTTGAGAGTTTCTACCTGATTTTAAATAATGTTTACTGAGTAATATAAAGGTTTTCTGGGCCCTAAATTTAAGAGTTTAGTTAATATTTTTTCTCATTTCACACATTACACAACAACTGCCTCTTTTGGGCCACATAGAAACTTACTGACTTGCTATTATCCACTACAAATCTTTCCTTTTTGTAGCCTACAGACTTACTTCCAGCTTCCACAGAGATTGCTGCAGATGAACCTTTAAATAGCCTGCCCTGAGCTTCCTAAATCAGTAAGTCAGTAAACTCTGATTCACTGTGTCTCATCAGCTCGCCTATTCAGACTGATCTTTCCACTTATGACCAGTTCCTAGTTTCCACACACTCTCATGAGGATTGCAGGCTGAGCCCTTGTGAGACAACATAGGTTGCCTAGTGCAAGGTTCTCACTGAGAGCAATTTCCCCATTGGGTAATAAGACGTAGTAAAGGGTGACAGGAGATAATTCTTCATAGGAAGCTCCATGGCCTGATTACCATCAACATCATTTAGACCTGAAATAAGAAGCTAGTGAAAATTATAACAATAAAAATGATACATCAGCCTTCTGTCATGAGCATTTGCTACTTCTGACCTGTTTTTGGTCTCTTGAACTACACAGTTTCTGAGCTAGATGGTAATTACAGAATCTCGCTGTTTAATACCACTTGTAAATGTCATTAATTCTTCAGCAGTTAGACACGTTAGGATAGAGACACAATTTTCTGAGCTATTGACCGCTACTGAACCACAAGTCAGTGTGAGAAAATAGTGATTGTAAAAGTGATGGCAATCCACCTTTTAGATGTTATAGTGACTTTTGATTATGGTTAAAGAAATGTAAGGTCAAATTTTGTTTTATGTAGCAGTATTTACACATGAGTTTGAGAAACTGTAATGTGCATGTGAAGTTAGCCTTAAACTAGTAGAAGAATTGTAAAGCACCTGTCAGAGCAGCAGCCTAGTACTCAGTATAGTTCAGAAGGATGCCTCAAGGGTTCACCAAAACCAAGTTCATTCAAATTTGATCTTCCTTGTGAATCTTCTCACACTTTTCACCTTTGGAATGGGGAACGAGCCACACAGTGTTTGGAAAGCTATAAAACTTCTACATGTTCTTTGAAATCTTGGAGGTAGATGTACACATACTGCTTTTCCATCTGCTAAATGTTTACCAGGAAAACATTAGCCCAATTTGGTCCATGAACATATATAGCTGCAGTCAGAGAGTGTATGGTTGAAGATCATGCTTTTAGAGACTGAGTCCTGTCTCCTCTTACTTTGTCTTGCTTTACCATTCTTTTGTTGTAGGTTTAGAAAACTATTTTGGTGATATAACAGATTGTTGCCATGACATTCTTATTAGTTGCACTGCAGAGGAATTACCAGAAAATAACATCCCATGCTAGACTTCTGACCCATATTATATTTTATATTGTATATTTGCCATATCTAATTTAGGTCTCTACTAGTGGCACAGCTGAGCCTCCACTCCCTATACATATTTGAGCATCAATGTATTTTATACCTTATGCTGCTACTGACTACAACTCACATCCCTTTTCCCTTCCAGCTGTATGTTCAGTGCTCAAAAAGCTTTTCACAATGCTTCCTTGAGCAGAGGAATAATAGGCCACATTTTTCAATCTTCTCAAATGTTTACTGCTTGTTGACAACTACCTGCAGTTTTTGCATGTTGTGGTTAATATCTTATTAAGAAAGCCTTTATCACATAGAAATGAAAAACAAAAATACCAAAACCAGAGCTCTGTAATGCAGAATTATTCAGGCATGGTGAGGAGGTGGTAATAAATATCTAACATTCCCTATAGTTATCTCCTCCACATTATTCGGTTGACATTTTTCCTCTATATTTTATGATCTTTATCCACATTAGGCAATGAAGAAGTGGCTGGGTGCTAGATAAATGTAATGTACAGCTAGGTTTCTGAAACCAAGAAAATCCAAGGAAAAGCAGAAAGCCCTACAAGAAACTGGCAGCTTTCTGAGCAAGGCTGACACAGCTTGGTTTTTGCCAGTTGGAGAGGTGAATTAGTCACCAACAACACTGAAAAGGCAGAGGTTCTGAATGTTTTCTTCATGGCCATCTTTACCACCAGTGTTGTGCCCCAGACCTTGGGAACAAAAATGCAGGTTGCTGCAAACACAGACTCACCATCTGTTGATGCGTGAACTCCTACAGGAGCTTGACCCCTGCAAATTGATAGGCCCTAACAATATGAACCCAAGAGAGCTGTTAAGAGAGTGTGATGGACTGAATGGTATTAATGTCATAAACATTCTCAGAATCATAGAAAGACATTTATTAAACTGCAAGGAAGCAACTGCCTGTCCATGACCACAGAAGCACTCCCCTCCCAATGGCTCCTGACTGGAATTTGGACTGTGACTGGGGACTTGATATAGGACTATTGTCTAATAATCTCAAAGCTGAGGAGGTATAAACAATGCTCAGGGAAGAATGTCTCTGTGTTAAGAATCCACTCTAGCTTGGTGGCAGTGGAGAAGGGTTTTGGGTGTGTGATGTTGAAATCTTTCCATTTCAAGCCAGAAGGGTAACTCTCTGCACTCCCCACTCTGAGAAGACCACATATACAGAGGACATTCATGTGAGAGGCAGTTGAGAAGGGCTCAAAAACCATCAAACACCCACAAAGTGTCCCCCTGACTCATTCCTGAGGCCTTTCACCACTAGAGGACTGCACATGATCCAAGTGAGGCAACAAATCCAGAGCCTGCCACAGGAGACCGGAAAGCTTCTCCCCACAGCATAAGTGCCTGGGCATCTCCTGAATGTATATTAATCAATTGGATTCTGTTTTACAGGACCCTCACAACCAAGAAGACCAGAAGAACTGGACTGATGCTGATACATTTTCATTTTTAACTCTATCACTTTCTTCCCCCAGCCTCCTTTTCCTATTTCATTCTATCTCTCTCTGCCTCACATTTACCACTAAATAAAACCCGTACTTTGTCATCTGGTCTTGTTTGTATCTTAATTCAGCTAGAGCCCTTTCAAATAATTTTAATAACCAGATCATTACAGAGAGCTGGCTGACATTGTTATGAGGCCATTCTCCATAATCTTTGAGAAGTCACTGCAAGAAGGCTAATGTCACCCTGATCTAAAAAGGGTTTAAAGGATGTTCCAGTAAATTATAGGTTCATCATTCATACTTGCCAGGGAAAGTTATGGAATGAATCTTTCTTGGGAGTAACACAAGTCAAAGAGAGTATGTGTTTGACAAAAGGCAGCATGGATTCACCAAGGGTAAAACTGTTCTTGACAAATCTGATGGTCTTCTATGAGAAGGTAACCTGCTCAGTTCATATGGCATGAGCACTGGTCATTGTCCAGCTGGATTTCTCCAAGGCTTCCAATATTGTCCCACAGTCTCCTCCTAGAGAAACTGATGGTTTCTGATCTATACAAGTGGTCCAAGAACTTGCTAAGAAACACAGACAAGACAGACATTGTGGGAGTACAGTCAGAGGTTTACAGGAATTGGAAAAAGAAGAATAAGAAGAAAAGCAAAAAGGAAGACAGCAACAATTAAATGCATCATCATTTGACAAGTTATTCCCAGTTTTATAAGCTAAAATAGAGTAGTTCATGTTAAATGTATTAGAATAGGATTA
>JAWWEE010000105.1:88834876-88909424 GCA_035221455.1 Xenops minutus | reverse complement strand
GTTGTTGTTCTTTTTTTTTTTTTTTAATTTTATTTTATTTTTCAGCAGCAAGGAATGTTCAGATATGTTCCCTCAATTATAACAGTCTTTTTAGAATTTTAGATATGTATATGTTAAAATTCCCTTCACTTGGCTTCTTCATAGGCAAAATATGTATTTTCTGAATAATTTGTAAAAAATGCCTCAGCTAATGAATGTTGAATATAGTCTTTTCTATTCTGCAACTCTCCTCTCACGCTCAGCTAACAAGGCTGACTATATCAATGAATAGGGTCGTCAACTACCAAATGTGTTTTTCTTTTTTTTTTCTTTCTCAGGACACTAAAGCCAATGTTTATGTCTTTGGCTTTGGTAGCTATAGAGTCTGCAGCATTAGGTATGTGTGAGGCTTGAGTAGAATGTTAATGATATTAAGTATTTTAGTGTAAAGTGCATCGCAAAAGCACAGCACAAGTTTCTGATAAACCATGCCTGGTTTTAATACACACCTATCAAAGCAGAATGTAAAAGACAAAGTCATAGTCCTCTTGTTTGTATTCATATACAAACCATGCACAGTGAATAAATGACTTTGAATTCTTTGATTTGTTGCAAAAAATGCAAATATATGCATAGACAGAAAGGTTAAATTGGGGGAGAGGGGAAGAAAAAGAAAATTCTGCAATCCTTGATTTCATGATATCATTTCAATCAAATCTGTTTAATCTTTTTGTCATGGATGGCAGCTTTCAAACACACTGATAAGTAGAGCACCTTGGTGAGTAGGTGACATTGTAGCTGAATTCACACTTACCCTTAATTATTCTTTCCTGTACACCTATGACTCTTTCTGGATCTAGAGACAGATTGTTCTTTCATTTTTCTAAATTCAATATTGTATTTTTCTCTCATCAGGGTAATGATTGCTTGACCATGCTGAAAATCATGTTATAAACAATGACAGGAGTAATAGCAAAGATCCATAGACAAGTCACAACAACACAGCACACTCTTGCAGCCTTCTGATCATGTTAGTGTCCAGAGTATCAATTAGAGGAAATAAATATATATTGGTCAAGGCAGAAATATATATACTTTGTAGAGTATCTTAACACAAGATTTTACACAACATGCAAAACATTTCAGTGTGAGAAAATATAATATACATTGGTTTATACATAAGATTTCAACAAATGTTCTTAGAAATTGCAAAGCAAAGATGAATTATTTCTGATGAAATTTAAAAGAACTATAAAACACATAAACCAAAACAAACAACCCTGATTACCTTGTGATCTGCAGCTATTTTAGGTAGTTGACAGAAATTTATGACATATTTCCATGGCAACAATGGACTATCTCAATAGCAGTATTGCTTGTGAAGAGAATAAATTCTTGTGATTCATTATAATGCTTATAATTATTACTCAAATTTCTGCAAGTCCTGTAGAAATTGAAAACTGATTTTTTTTTCTCCTATACTCCCCCTTTTTATTTGTTGCAATAAGGTTATTTTTTTTCTTGACACTTAAAAAGATTCTACCTGTGATAAGTTTCAACCGTGCTCAATTAGTCCACTAGATGGAGCATCTAGCATTTCGAGGAAAAAGGAAAAGAAAAACGATTGTGGAGGCAAATTTGCACAAGTATGTGTTAAAGCCACCGAAAGTCTAGGGGAAGGGAGGAAGCAAATTACAATCTATTTAAACATCTGTTCACAAGGCAGTCTTTTGATTCAGCCTCATTTACCAGAATAACTCTGAAAAATTACTTTAAAAAAAATAAAAAATCCCCAAACAAAAACAGAGACAGTAAGAGGAGCAGGGAAGAAAAACAGTAATGCTTTCCAGATTCTCCAGTAAAATTTCAGTGCTTTCCTTACTTCTGTGTGATCTCCTTTGTTTTGAGTTATATATGTAGCCTTCAGAAATCTTTGGAGGATTTTTTACATTAATGCTGCAAAAGAGTAATTCCTGCAGAAAAGAAAAAAGAAATTATAATGAAGCCTGTGTAGACTAGTGAATGAGAAAAGGGGGAAAAAATGAAAGATACACTTCAATGAAAGGGAAACAGCAGTGGATATTGTACTGCCATAGGATGGCTGTGAAAATCAGGCGGGAGCTCCAAAGTGTTCTTTCAGTTCAGCAAGCACTTAGAAAGTAAAGCTGAGCAGCTGTGAGTTCTGAGGTAGTAGGTCAGTGCTGATCTGCTCAATCCACAGGCTTGGGCAACCAATGATGTGCATCATTTGTGAGGTTCAAATCAATAGTACGCTAAATAAGAGTTCCCTTACTGTCTCTACCTTCTCCCCTTTACCCTGGAGACAAGGCATTTATTTTCAGCAGCTAAATAAGAATGGATTTCCTGAAAGCTGGCTTTTGGCCAGGTTAATCTACGCATATGCAAACTTATGCTTCACCAATTTACTAAACTCTATCATTTAAGCCTGTTCAAATCTGCAGCTGTTTAAATGAGGTTGGAAGCAATTTTACTACACAATGCTGATGTCAGTTAAACGCTGAGTATTAGCAAAATGGGAAGGCATAAACGGAGTGTGTCTGCTACAGTGATCTGTGTCCCCAAGTGTCTAATGGATCAGGGAGACAGATATGTCTAGCTCATCGTCCTGTAAAGTTAAATTCAGATTTATTACCTATTACACACATGCATGTATACCAGGGCAAGCATTTTAAGTAGAATATGAGAATTGTTTTGATTCTGGCAAACATCCAGGGTGAATCTGAATGGAGACTTTCAGGAAAAGCAGGATGCAAAACTGCCAATGTGAAAATGCCTACAAATGATAGTTTATGTGTGTGTGGGGAAGTACTCAGAAATCTAGAAAAAACAATCAGGCAATATGGGTAAAGAATGTATTTCCCAGGGATCCCATGAAAAGAAAATGCCATGCTGAAAAAAGCTGTGGATAAGATCTACATCAGTTCTGGATACTAATTATCAGCTTCACAAGCTGATGAAAATGGAAATTTCTTTTAGATGAAACAAAATGCTCAGAAATTATTGTAAACTACTCTGCATTATGCAGATAAACAATTATTCCTGGTTTCTAAGAAGACAGCAAAAGCCTGTTGATCTGCAAATGGGCTTGTCTCACTCTGAACCATATAAGAAAATCTTCTTTTCCTGGGTTGGTTGTATCTGTGGCAGATTTTGATTTCCACTTCACATGTTTTAAATATGAGTAGACAGATACAAAGCTACAGGATTTTTTCTTGGGGAAAAAAACAACAAAAAACCCAAACAAACAAAGAAACAAAGAAAAAACCACAAGGAAGTATCTGCATTTAACTGTAATTTTGAGAAAATAGCAGACAAAAAGAGAACTGAAAATATATAAATAAATATTGTCCAAAGTCTGTTTACTGCATACTAGAAAATTTATGACAAAAAGTTGAAATTTGTATTAGAGTATTAAAACTGATTGTGTAATAACATTGTGTAGGTTCTTACAGCTGTCCCTGACATATGGATAATGATTTTAATTTTTGAAGGTTTAGCTGCTACCTCTTATGGTCTTATAATCTCTTATGTTTAAGATAAAAAGATGAAAAGTTAGAGGATTTACAATGGAATGTAGTGACAGGACAAGAAGGGAATGGCTTCCAAAACAAAGAAAGTAAGTTTAGATTAGATATCAGGAAGAAATTATTTACTGTGAGTGTGATGAAGCACCGGAACAATTTGCACAGAGGAGTTGTGGATGCCCCATCCCTGGAAGTATTTGAGGCCAGGGTGGATGGACCTCTGAGTAACCTGGTCTAGTGAATGGTGTCTCTGGCCATGGCAGGGTGGTTAAAACTAGATGATCCTTAAATCCCTTCCAATCCAAACAGTTCTATTCTATGATTCTATTCTTTGTCAACAGTCTTGCTGAACCAGTATTTCTCAAGACTTGCTTTACAATATGACACTCCTATCTATGCAATTGTCAAAATTTTTAAGCATGGTTGATCTGAGGTGTAGTGTTCTTGATATCCTTCTGTTCTCTAGCCTTCTTTGGGATGAATTAAAGAATGGAATAAAAATTTCTACTTTTGATTTTCTTTGATTCATATTTTGATTTCTTTTTTCCCCAGAAATTTGTATTGTTCATACTGTGTTCAGTTTTGGTAAAATATGGCAGGGATATTTTCATTATCTTTAGTTGCAGCTGGAATGAAGCCCCTTGATTCTTATTAATTTGCTGTACTAATTCAAAGACAGATTAGTTTAAAATGCTGCTTAGATGAGAATAAAATTAGTTACTTTATAGAAACATGAATCTGCCTTAACTGAGAAGAATGTAATAATTTCTGGACTTTTAAAACATGTGTTGTAGATTTCCTTGGTCATAATTGCTTCTTGGGAGCTATTATGCTCTCATGTAAATACATATTTAGAGGCATTTCAAAAATGAGATTATTGGCCTAGTAGACCATGACTGTGCCAAAGGATTTACAGTACATACTACAACAAAGCTGACAAAAGTAATGTATAAAGTATTATAAGCCACTCTGAATGTCTTAGCTGCTTAACTTCTTCCATACATCAATAGACAGAGAAAGCACTGTGACTTCAAACAAAACCATGTTTATATTAATCATATAAAGAGTTTTGTAAACTTTAAGCTCTGTCTTTGCCACATATTCATATGGACAGTAGCTAATTCTGAAAGCTACTTCACATCAGAAAAGGTACACTGAGTGGAAGTAATATAGCAGAACGAATTTCAACAGCTTTCTCATCTTTTGAGTAGTTACTCTACAAGACTGTATTTGGAAATGTGGGAATAAAAACTAGCAAATGGACAGAGTCTCAATAGGACAAGTTTATCAGAAGACCACTGAATTCACAGATAAGGCACTGTACCGGGTTTCTGGGTAAACAATAAATCGTCATAATTTTTGTATCTCAGAACCATAATATCATTCAAATGTCATAGCATAACATAACAAGTGATTTTACACTTGATTTTATTTTTCAATAGAATTGTTAGTTAGACATTGTAAAATAGTATACTATATTGATCCTGACACAGCTTACCAAATTAGATTATGGGATTTGACTCAGCTGCTTAATGTCCTTTTTTGTTCATGAACATTTGCTTGATTCAAATGTGTTTCATATGAGCATTCAAGTGAGGTGTCCTCTTTTGATGACTAGAATATATAGTTGAACCACAAAGCAAAACTATTTTTGAAAGGAAATAAAGGTAATTTAGTAGACAATTCATTCACCAAGCATATGAATGAGTATTATGCAACTTGTACAAAAATTCAGAAACTGACCTAATAAATTCTAAATAGAAAAATCTATTTGATTAAAGGAAGTTTAGTTTATGGAAAAAAAAAAAAAAACATTGATAAATAAAACGAAGGCTCATAATCTGACTTTGTTTGGCAATCCATTTATAATGGATGATCTGTAATTTGTCTCAGCCATTGTTTTTAGGAAATTGCTTGTTTAATCCTAATACATTGTTTTAACTATCCTAGTCAAATATGTTTAAATCCATAAAAAAAAAAAAAAAAAAAAAAAAAAAAAAAAAAAAAAGAGAGAGAGGCCATAATGTGGTGGACAAGCAACTTTTTGAGTACTATCTCATAAAACAGGTGGTTCAGGCTTGCTGAAAGCTATCTGCACACTATGTGCTACATATTCAAATGATCTCCTATATTACAAGTAGTATAGAACTTCATAATATGCTAAAAAGTACAAGGCAGACTAGCAGATGTAGTGAGTGACCCTTCACTAAAATTGATTAACTGGTTTGGCTGCCTTTCTTTAACTATCACTGATTCCTAAGAAGATGGCATTAGGCAAAACTAAATTTCTCATATTCTTTATTTTTTGGGAACTAGAAACAATGATTATATAGGCTAGCCAGAAATTTTTATGACTTTTACTGTAAACTGAATTCTTGTAAAATCCGGAAAGAATTTAAGTTAAATTTTTCTAGTAAAAAAAACTACTCTTTTTTTTTTTTTTTTTGATGTTGTTTAATTTCTGTCACCAAAACAAGTAAAGAAGGTACCTTCTCTAAACATCTCTTACAGACTGTACAAAACAAAAGTAAGTACAATTAATTAATGCTTCTGATATATATGTGGAGGGACTGCCAGATGGGGATGGGGGAAGCAAAGTGCCCCTCTCTATAAGACAAGATCAGGTTCATGAACACTTGAGGAAACTGAATGTACATAAGTCTATGGCACCCAATGAGATTCAGCCCAGAGTCCTGAGGAAATTGACTGATGCAGTTGCCAAGCCACTCTCCATGATATTTGAAAAGTCATGGCAGTCAGGTGAAGTCCCAGGTAATATTCCTCTATGCATTGCCCTAAATAATATACACCAACAAAGGATGAGTAATCAGCCCAGGAGCCACTTTAGTACTTCTACAACTGTGGGATTATGAGGTTTGGGCTGCAGAAGAGATATGATCCTTCTCCATAGATTTTTCATCTCAGCAACAAAACTACCTTTGTAATATTTCAGAAGGTCTCTTTTTCTACCGTGTCTGAGAATTATTCCTCTATATAGTCTCTTTTAAACCCAGATAAATTAAATTTGCAGGACTGAAGTGTGTCCTATCTTCATGTATTCTTAGACTTAAAGTATTGTTCTATTGCTGCCAATTTCTCCTTTAATATCTTTGAATACTTTAACTACTTAGATTCTTCTTCTCTTTGCAAGTTTGTGAAAAACAGCTTTAAAAATTACCTTCATACCAATATAAATTCAGCTGTCCTGCTATGGACAAGGAATTACACAACAAGGTCTTTTGAGGATTCATTTATATTTCATGATTAGATGATTTTCTTCAAAAATTGGATCATATTCTATCTGTATTTGAATTATTTAAAAAAAATATATTCCAAAAGTTACAGTAATTCAAAGTGAGTTTACACTGCATTAATGTACAATTTTTCCAAGGAGTTTTTATTGCAAGTCTTGAAATGCAATATTTTGAAATTTCTCCCCAAATGACACTTTTACGTGATTTTCAGTTTCAAAATTAATATTAGAAATGGCATTTAGTTTCAAAATTAGTTTAAAGGAGTATTTTAACTTTTTTTTTGTTAAAACTTTGAGTTAAAACCCATTTTTCCTTCAATTCTCCTAATTAAGAAATCACAATGTTTCTCAAAATCATATGGAAAAGGTGAATTTCAATAGAAAAAAGACCGGTTTTCCTTCCCCCTTCTCCCCCAGGAAATCTGGTTTATGAAAGAAAGATAATGGATATACTCATTAATGACTGTACAGTTCTTACTAATTCTTCCTTTAACATTTCATCCTTTTGCCCTTGAAATGCAAGATCACAGCATAGCATATAGTAAGACCATTGTTTCCATCAGGTATATATGCCAGAAACGTAGAAAGTAATTAATGGGGAAAATGGCTCATTTGAGTTAAAAAAAAGGCTTTGGTAATACTAGCACATTTTATAGATGGAAAAATTCCCATTTATTTAGAGGAAAATTAGGCTTTAGCCTGAAAACTATGAAGCACCCTTTCAAAAAGTGCTAGAGAGGGAAAACTTAAAAAAAAAAACAACAAAAAAAAAACCCCAAACCAACAAACCCACAGCCAGTCAAAAAATAAAACGACTCAAACCTGAGCCCAAGGACATAATGAGAAAGCCATGAGAAAAAAAAAAAAAAAAAAGAAGTAATTTTGTGAGTGCCCAGCTAATGAATCCTGGTTTCCATGGATTTGATCCTTATGCCTGTGCCTAAGAGGAGTCCAGTCTAAAGCTTTCCCTTTATCTGAAGTGTTCATAATTCTCTTCTGTGTGGATTATATGACATGGAATAAAGGTTGTGTTTGTACTGCAGCTTTTCTCTCAAGAACAGATCAGCTGGGAGTATATTCTTTATTTGGCTGTCATCTTTCACAAAAAGTACGGAAACTTAATAACCTTTTGAAGATCAGGAGTTTGCCACATTTGACTGAGAATGTGATTGAAATTGTCTAGTTGTACAGCCGTTGTTTGAGGTGCAAACAGTCAGACAACTAGGCAAACACACACCAGACTGTGATTGTATAGCACCCATAGGAAAACAGGATATAAAGAACTAAATAGGAGGGCTGGTGAGATAAGGAAAGAGTGAACTCTGACAAACCACAGCCAAGAATAGCTTGAATAGCTTCTTCAGTACTAGAAACAGCCAAGTCCAGGGGACCAATTCTAACCAGTTTGTGAGGGTTGAATCTATGAGCTTAAGTACGCACTGTGTAAGTCCTACCTTCACACAAAACTTCTGTCAAGGACAAGAGACATACTACTTTACTTTGCAATATAAAACAGAAAAATGTCTGCTTCCGTCAAGACAGTATTTCTTACATCCAAAGAGCAAGTGACAGCAGCATGAGAGAATTTCTATTAAGTGATCTTTACTAAGTAATCACTGGTTAGCACAACAACTCATGCTGCAAGTGTTTCCATCAGTAGAGTAAGTGACCAAGTTTGTTATGAAACTAGGATAAATCTGTTTATTTTTTTGATCAGGGTCACTTTGACTTTTTACAAATAAAACTTTTATTTAATTTAGTTCCTATGAGGGTTTTTTTGCTGTTGTTGCTGATGGACTAGAACAAGAAGAATTTTCACACTTAATTGAAAAGCCAAGCAACCACTCAACAGGGGCAATGGAAGAGTTCAGTTAAGAGTATTGTCACACTACTTCTTTCTTCATGCATATCAACTATTAAAACAAGAGCCATCATGATGCTATGAAGGTTGAGTAAATAATCACCTGAATGTAGCCTGACAATATAGTAGCTAAACTAAGGTGTTTCAAAACATTTCCATAGCTGGCAATTTTCCTATTTGTTTTGCTATATTGCTCATTCATATAGTGAAAATTTCATAAAAAATCAGTTATAATCTTCTTGGGAGAAGAGAGATAGGTTAAAAGTATCAGACTTTTTTTTTTTTTTTTTCCTCCCAAGTTCACCTGCAATCAGTTCAATTTAGGTTAGCACTCTTGCTTCAGTTTGCATCATAATACAATATTTCATTTTTGTAGCATTGAGAACACACCAATCTTCCTCTTCTATTTATCTGTTAAACATCTGTGAAGCTATGAAAAATCATGTAAATTGTTTGCCCATGCTTCTGTTGTGTAATAAGGCAGGCACTTCCAGAAGGCAAATTACCCCTAAGGTTTTTATCTAAAATGGGCTGTCCTCTGGGCATGAATGTCTCTCTGAACTGATACTGAAGAAGCCTGGGTGAGTAGCTTAGTTCACATGATTTTAAGGCAGCTAAAACTGCATGCTTGAATCTCATCTCTAGAGTTTATACTTGGCATGTACATAAAGGAAAAGATGGATTCGAGGAGAAAATGTCTAGACTCTACAACATCCACATATAATTAGATTAATGAGAATCTCCAGAGACTCCATCACAGGAGGAAATTATTTGTCTAATCCAAATCTCACAGACAGCCACTGTAAAATTCTCAGTGCCTTCAACAGAATTTATATTTTATCACAGTTTACAATTTTTTTTTCTTTTGCTCATTTATATGAAAATGTTTACACCAAAATCTAAAGTAAACAAATAATAAAGGCATTACAGGTAGGATTTATCTTACCTAAGTTTAGACATCAAACAATTAGTTATCTAAGGCTAAAATAATAATTCTAGGCACTTTTTGCAACTTAGTGAAAATAAATAGACTCTTGAAAAGGACAATCTATCTCACTAAGTTTAGACAGTCCTCTTGAGCCAAGAAGAATCTCTCCCGGAAGTGTCTATCTTTCTTCACTGAATAAAATGGGAACAGGTGGTGATTAGTTCAGAATTTGACAATTTGTTGTTAAGAATCTAATCCAGGCAAATTGAATCCTAGCATAGACTGGATAATTTTCTAAGTTTTTCCCTTAGCAGTTTTATCACTGGTCATTCACTAAAATACTTAAATCTAGAGCAGATTTTGTCAACTAAAGGATCATAAGCTTCATGGGGAAAGCAAAAAATAGACTTTGTAGTCTGTAAAAAAGGAGTACATGAATGTTTCCCCTTACCCCGCCCCCAGCTTCCAAGGAATTGAGATTTTTCATGTATAGGACAGTTTCCCACAAAGCATAGTCCTTTCCTTGAGGTCTGCATAGCACAGGTAAACTCACCTGTATTCTATTGAACAGAATTGTAGGCTATATTTAATGAAAAGCTTTAATAATTCGCAAAAGTGTAACACACAAACTTGCAAAAATACAAAGTATTTATGTGAATCCAACCCTTAGGTTTGCACAATTGTTTTATTTGCTTGACACAAAAAATATTCATAATAATTTACAAAATTCAGAGTTGTGAGGTTGCACGTCAGTCAGTCTTTTTAAGGTCTTAGGTGCTTTGAAGAGCTAATTTCTTCAGTGAACATCTCTACCATATTAATTGAAGACAGCTGTTTCCATGCCTCCCATTTATTTTAATTCAGTTTTCACTCCTCCTCATTCTCTTCCAGTGCAGCACAATCAAATTCAATTTTATGATAAATTGCATTCATTTTCATTCTTCTCAAACAGAAGTTATCCTTTGAAAGTCTGTGTAAAGTTCTAAACTCCATCAGAAATCCCGATCCTTTTCCACCAAGTGCTACCTACATCTGACTTTTTAAAAAAAATCTTTTCTCCAATTTTTTACCTCTTTTAATATTGTTCTTTCACTTATTTTCACTAGTTAGCCCATGAAATCTTTTCTGCTTAGTATTTACCCACTTCTTTCTCACTGATGTTTTAAGATACAAGAACAAATTGAGTCTCATAGACAGTAAGGCTACATAGATAGCCAAACATCTTTTTGGGAGCTGCATCAACATTCCTTTTTCACTTTGTTTATGTAGGAAATGGCAGACTGTTTCATTAAGCATGTAGCACTTAAGCCTATATATGCATATGACTCTAAATCAGTGGAATTGCAAAATGCATAAAGCAAAATCTTTAATTAATTTTATTAATTTGAAGAATAAACAGAATTATATGGTTTGGTGAGGTTTTATTTGTTTTGTTTGTTTTTGGTTACTTCCAGAAAGCTTCACAAGTAATTGAAAGATGGTTAACTAGAAATGTAGAAAGTCAGATAACTTCAGGCATTCACATTTCGGTTCACTATTCTGTAAAACTGCAGAACGCAAAACAAATGCCACTTATGCATGCTTTTTCTCCCCACATTCATTCCCAACCCAAGTGTATTTGTTCCTGCTGCTGCTGCTGCATCCTTTCCCTTAATAATTGGTGCGCCCCTAAATGACGTTACAACACAGATGTCAGCACCTGTCCACTGTTGTTCCCATTAGAAAACGCTATGCAGCAAATGATTCAAATAGCCCAACATATATATATTGGAAACAGGTATAGAAAAGCTTCCATAATGCTGAACTTTTGCCTTTATGCCACATGATATGAATTACAGGTTGGTATAACAGTGATTATGAAAAAAAGAATTTAAATTTTTAGTGTTGACTTACCACTAGACTTGGTTTGTTTGTTCTCTTGTTCCTTTATCAAAACTATACTGGCAGCATCGCATGTCACAGGCTATTACACAACCGACCTAGCTTTCTTATCAGTTCTATATTTCTTAAGAAATAGAAGGTACACTTAGTATCTTTACTTTGAGTATTCTATGCTGTTCCTTCATTTAAAAGATGGATATACTATTTCATTTTAATTGACTTTAAACCAATGCAGAAATTTTGATTAATGGAATAATTCAGGATTGAAGTAACCTCAGCCCATCTTGAATTCATCCTCTTGCTCAAAGTTGTCAGTTATGGGCCAGACCAGGCTGCTTAGGGCTTTTACCTCCTGGGTCTTCAACAACATGAAGGACAGAAACTGCATAACCTTTCTGGGTAACTGAAACCACTGGTAGACTGTCTGCATGGTTGTGAGAGACTGAAACGGTTAATGGCTTAAACATTAAGATCTGGGAAGAAGCACATTCCCCACCTGAATATGCCTCTTGGGTTTCAGGGAATTGGACTGTGAGCTAAGCCTCCTGATGGGAACTTGAGATAAGATAAAGGTGGTGTTATTCTCTAGTCATCTCAAGTTCAAGGAGAAGTAAACAAGGCTAGGAGGAAGTCACAGCCTACAGACTCATGCCCACACTCTCCCCCTCCAGTTAGAGACTGGACTGTCAATGCTGTAACTCAATTAGCAGAGTGGTCACCCAGGTGCTGAGGTCCTGCATACCACACCTCAGGCTACAAGCTGGGTATTACCTTAAACAAGACAAGGAAAGAGGCAAATTCTAAGAGGCAGGGTAGTGTTTCTTTTCCTTACACAAGTGATTCAGCTGTGATAACTCACCTCTGGAGAAGCATCCAGACATTCACAAGTAGTCTGTAACCAAATTGTTCTAAAATAAACCCTACATATATATATATATATATATATATATATATATATATGTATATATTTACAAACACCAATCATTCAGTGTTGTTTCACTTTAATCCACCCCAAGAGCTCTATTAACACCAATCTGTGTCACTTTTACCTTCTGGGATGGGTCGTAACAATGGTAAAAGGGTCTTCCCTATATCCAGTCTGAAACTCTTTTTATTTTTTTCAATACTCATTGTCAATTGGCAACCCACCATACAGAGCTGCATAAAGATTGGATCCATTTTAAAATAACTCTCCTATAGGTGCTTGTGAATTCATATTTTATCCCCCTTTAAACAGTATCTTTTCCAGGCTGAACAAGCTCAGCTCTCTTAGTCTTTCTTCACAGAGCATAGTACTTGGGTTAAGAGCAGGGGTAGCTAAAACAGCATTCTAGAGGAGATCTAACACGTGCTGAGCATGCTGCTGTCTGCTGTACTGCCAGTGCCACTGCTGGCTCATGCTCAGCTTGCTGCCCATCAGCTCCCCCAAGTCCTTTCCTGCATAGCTGTTCCCCAGTCCGGTGGTTCCCAGCCTACATTGTTGCCAGGGATGCTTCCTTCCCAGCTTCATGATTTGGCAGTTAAAGGTGAGTTTTCAGGAATAATGGGATTTCACTGGAGTACACAGAAAATTAAGTAAACCGTTATGGTGCTACCTATGTTTTACTGATTTAGAGTACATTCTATCGTAGAAACATGTCACAGAAATCTTAGTTAAGATTGTACCATGACTTTCTGCATACTATAGTGCCTACATAGCAAAGATATTTTAAAGATTCTACAGATAACAGATACAGATACAGATTTTTCATCCTCAGATTCTACAATGACCCAAAAGTTAAAGAGTATATTAGAAAAAGAATATATAAGCCTCTTTTAAAGTCTTAGAGACAAAAATGCATCTTCAAGATGTGTTTGAATGAGGAGAGAGAAGTAAATTTATCACGTATGACAAATAAATATATGGAATGAGGGAGAAAAAAAGGCAAATCTACTGGGTGATACAGATGAATGCCCTCTTACACATGAACAGATGAACAGTATTTTTTCTTGAATAGATAAATATTTTAATCCACTTTTTTCACTGTTATTAATACTTTTTCTTTTTGTTAGGAAAAAAAATGTTGTTGAAAAATATCCAAATAAATTATTTTTTGTTTGTTTTTCTTTTTTGTTTTGGTTTGGTTTTTGTTTGTTTGTTTTGGTTGGTTGGTTGTTTTTTTTTTTTTATTAAAAAAAACAAACAACCCTGACTAATGTCTCCATTAGCCATTTACTGTAGCCATTTACCTTCAAAGTTACAGATTATAAGGGTAGTCCTGGTGCCTTCTTGGCTTTCCTTTAACATTTTTTGCTTTAGCCCTGAGTAGAGGAAGATCTTTATCAGTGTACTGGTTTGCATCTTCTTATGATCAAATGCATAACACCTAAGTAGTGATAACTGTAATTCTTCAGTCACTTCAGTCTCAGACACTTTCATTACAATTTCATCTGAGAATATTCTTCCCTCGAGCTCTGAAACTGCTCTGCAGCATGAACCAGTGCACAGTAAATAGGGTTGATGGAGATATTCACATCAAAAGTAGGCTGCTCATAGTATTTTAACTTTAAATCCTTCTCCAACTAAGGAAAGTGGGAAGAAAAATAGTTTCAGTATGAAATCATTTTTACTACATGGGTGTTCCCCTCAACAGATAGTTGTGGGTTTTCCTTCTCTAATGAGCTCAGGAATTTCTGAAACTGAGAATATATCCTTGAGTCTGCTATGTCAGTAACACATTTGTCCTGTAACTTAGCTAAAGACAGCATCTCTCTAAGTGTGAGAAACCTTTTACTTACTTCCTAAGACATATAATTTTTCTTTACTTACCAAAGACTCACAGAATCAGAGAATATGCTGAATTGAAAGGGACCCATAAGAAACACCAAAGTCCAATCCTTAACCTTGCACAATAGTTCCAAGAGTCACACCATGTGCTCAAGAGTATCATTCAAATACTTCTTAAACTCTCCTAGGCTTGGCGCTGTGACCACTTCCTTGGAGACCCTGTTCCAGTTCCACCCTCTGAGTGAAAAACTATTTTTTAATACACGACCTAAACCTCCTCTGACACAACTTCAGGCCATTTCCTTGGGTTCTGTCACTGGTCACCACAGAGAAGACATCAGGGTTTGCTCCTCCTCTTCCCCTCACAAGGGAGCTGTAGACTGCAATGAGGTCTCCCCTCAGTCTCCTTTTCTCCAGGCTGAACAGACCAAGTAACCTCAGCTACTCATCAGACAGTTTCCCCTTCAGGCCCTTCACCATCTCTGTTGCCTTTGGACACTCTCTAACGGCCTAATATCTCTTCTATGTTGTGGTGCCCAAAACTGTACACAAGGTGAGGCCACTCCAGTGCAGAGAAGAGTGGGACAATCCCTTCCCTCAACTGTCTGGCAATCCTTTGCCTGATGCCCCCCAGGACAAGGTTGGCCCTCCTGGCTGCTAGGGCACTGCTGACTCATTTTCAGCTTGCCATCCACCAGGACCCCTAGGTCCCTCTTTTTGGCACTGCTTTCCCAGTGACTCATTGCCCAGTCAATAAGAACATCCAGGGTTGACCTATCCTATGTGTGGAATACAGCGCTTTCCCTTGTTGAACTTCATATCATTGGTGATTGCCCAGTCCTCTGATTTTCTGAGGTCTCTCTGCAGGGCCTCCCTGCCTTTGAGGGACTCAACAGCTCCTCCTAGTTTTGTGTCATCTGCAAACTTGCTTAACATCCCTTCCAGTCCTGCATTCAAGGAATTTAAGATGTTGAAGAGTACAAGGTCCAAGACGGAGTCCTGTGGAACCCCACTGGTGACAGGTCTCCAGTCTGATGTCACCCCATTCACTGTTACCCTCTGAGCTTGACTGTGAGACAATTGTTCATTCATGTGTTCATCCATACCTTGAGTGCACCTATGATTGTCCATTATGGAGGATGGGTGCACTTCTGGGGTTAATCTCCCAGCAGTCCTCTTAGGCTGTGCTGTGGTTCACAGAGCTGCTCTTGTTGAATGTGTTAACTGGTTTCTTTTTTGAATGGGACTAGACTGGAAGATGCCTTGAACAATGCCTAACATGTTCCAACTGCTTACGGTCATTTGGACCACAGGAGAAGACTACAGCTAAAATGAAATAAAAATGTTCACAAATATAGTATGGATGTTTTCTTCTCTTAAATAACTATTTTACACTATGGATATTTTGTCACACTATTAGTTAATATAGACAGAATTATGTCTCATTAAAGTGTGATAGTGTTTAGTGCCAATGGTCAAAACTCACAGATGGTGATATGATTATCACTACTGTTAAACTAAATCAATCATTTGATTTAGTAAGGCAAAGCTAGAGATTTTAATGACATCCATTTTTACTGTATCTGAATACCTCCCATATAAAGTAAACTTCAAAAAGTGAATTCTCTATTGATTTCAAGGAGTTTCCAGACCTTATCAGTTATAGAAATTCCTCTCTACGATTTGTTTTTTTTTTATGCATGTATACTTTATAGATATGTATCTCTCTATACAGAGATAAATGCACTTAATTATAAATAAATGACCACTCAATGAATTTTTTTTTCCCTTTGCCTGTAGATTGAAAGGGGAAGGAGAACTTTTTTGTTTGGTTGCTTTATTTCTATTTCTTGGTGGTTTTCCTTAAAATAAACATTAATAATCTGCGCTATTTTTCACTCTGTTCCATAGTTGACAAAATGAGTAAGGAATGTGAGAATTTTATTATTTTCTAGTTCTGACCACAAAATGATTTTTCAGTTTCAGAAAAGGCAAAGCCTGCAGTTTCAGAATATTTTATTATTTTTCTGATGTACAATCAAAATGACACTTTTGGAGAATATATTTATGAGAAGGCTATGATATATACTCTCTAAACCTACCCAATGCCCAGACAATAACCCACTGGCTAGATCATTTAACTCGGAGTGGGAGTAACCAATCTGCTTGTTTATGACAGATTAGGCTCCCACAGATTCCATCCCACATACCAGGCAAGCTTCTTGCTCATCAAATTATAACATCAGCCTCTTTTAAAATGTCAAGTTCTTCTTTACATATCTTCCCTTCTATATAAACATCTAAATGGAAGATAAATTCTACAGTATGGTGATTATGGCTGCTTTTTAAGAAGAGGAACCATATTCCAATACTTGTTCTACTTGAGTCAAAGCAGGGATTAGATTTTAGCCTTTGTATGCCCCTTGAGTATTTTATGACTTTTTACCCCTCAAAATGTAACTGCTTTTATTTTATTTTTATTGTCTCTTTTTTGAATGTTGATTATTGTAAAGCCGCCTCTCCCATCTGCTGGGTCACTGTAATACTTGACTCATCTCATTGCCTCTCAAATGGAATTCATGGCCATTAGTCCTGTTTCAGCAATGCTAAGATTATGCATGTGAATACACCAGTGCCATTCTCTCCCCAGAAAATAATGTAAATCTGAGCTAATAAAGGATATTGGAATCTTTATGAAGACAAGTGATTATCCTAAATTTCATTAACTGGTAAGTATACCACAATAAATTTTTTAGTTCTGGAATGTATATTAATGAATGGAAATGTGATTAAAATATGGGCTTTATACTAAATATCGCTATGTATTTTAGCAAAAGGTCATTCTATCGCAAAATATGGATAGACAGGAACATAGAAAAGTTCATTAAAAGAGACTGAGCAAAAGGTCTTCAAAAGCAAAACATCTGTGTTTGAAAATAAAACCTTGTGAGTCAATAAAAGTCTATTTCTACACAATATTTTATTAACATTAATCAGAAAACAGAAGAGAAAGTCAAGGAAATATCCTACAAATACATAAATAAACACTGTTAAAAATGTCAGTGCCTAGTACATAACAGGATGGTTAAATGCACTGATGATATAGAGAGCATATGGAAGGAAGACAAATTGCTCAGTCCTATAATTGTCATTTCTAGTTTCCACACAGTGGTAATTGGCAGGAGAAAATTAAAAATTAGTATGGAGTTACAATTAAGGCAAATAAAAACTAATAAGAATAATGAAGCTATATACAGTTCCTTCCAAAATACTCAGTGTGTGCCTTTTTTATTGCTTGAAATGACCTTAAGACAGCTAGATGAAGTGTGCTTCAAATAGAGTTATAGAATGACAAATATGGTGATAAATTGACACCAGTTTGAGTTCAAAAAAGCATAATAGAAGCTGGTTTCTGAAATCAGTTAAATGGTAAGGGAAAAGAAGATGAAAAAAAGTAACTGGTATGTTGCTCAGATACTTTTTTCTTCCAATAAACGCAAAGGTCTGTTTTCAATCTATTTTCACATTGACTTTATGTAAGTCTCAAAAACAACAGACCAGCTGTGCTTTCCTTCTTAGAGATAAGGTGTCTACAGAACTCAAATTGGACTGAAGGTCTAAGGCTCCAAAGCAACGTGAGATGTCTTGGTCAATGTAGAAAGCTATTTTCAGGCAAGATTGGGGTGCTGGACACATTATGAAATTACATCCCAGGATGTCTGTGATAAAAGTTCATATTTATAAGTATCTCTTAATCATGCAATTTAGTTCCCTGTTATAACAGGGACTGCAAATACAGCAATTATTTTCTCTTTAAAAAAAACTGACAAAACTCATTGGTGTGAGGTCTGAGTTCTTCAAGACACAAGGACTTGGAGTAATTTCTTTAATATTTGATTTATGTAGGGAACAACTGACTATCTTTCTACTTCAAAATATTTAATTTACTCTTAAGATATTTTCCACTGACATGTTTTTAAAACAGAAAATGGCTTTTTATGAACAAAAGGTCCATGGGAAATTTTCAGAGATAAAAAAATTGTCATATCATTATCATCCCTTTTATGCCCAGCTAGGAAAAACACACTGACATCTTCTTGGCTGCCCTCCTGTAATGGTCTTGTCACTTTCATTCTCTGCTTGGAGACAAAAAACAAAATGAACATAAGCCTCCAAGGCAGGAGGCCACACAACGACAACCCGCTTTTGAGCAAAGGAAGTTGGAGGGAAGCCCTGTGCTGGCAGTCAGGCTGCTGGCTTGGCACAGAGGCAGGGAGCCTGTATGCTGGTCCTGCCACTGACCTCCTTGGAGGTCCTGCTCTGTTGCACTCTCCCTCTGTCAGACTAAAGAGGCACTCACTGGAGACTTCCAGAATGGATCTTGTCAACACTGTAATTCATTTCAGTTTGACCAGGAGTAAAACTCTAGAAATCCCAGCTAGGAGAGTGTATTTATTTTCCATGGTTTTTTTTTTTTTTTTGTTTTGCTTGTTTGTGGTAGTTTGGGGTTTTTCTGTTTGTTTTCTTGTTACACAGAATCATGGAATATGCTGAGTTGAAAGGGACCCATAAGGATCTTCAAGTCCAACCCTTAGCCCTGCACAGGATCATCCCCATGTGCCTGAGAGTATTGTTCAGTTCTTGAACTCTGTCAGGCTTGGTCCTGTGACCACTTCCCTGGGGAGCCTGTTCCAGTGTTCAACCACCCTCTGCATGAGGAACCTTTTTCTAATATCCAATATTATTGTCCCCTGAGACAACTTCAGGCCCTTCTCTGTTTGACTTTAATCTTTAATATGGATTAAGTATATAGGTCTTTGTCTTTTTTTCTTTTCTTGTTGTTCTCTTCCTAATATATAGGAGTCCTTAAAACGTTCAAATTTGTCTGCTCTGTCTAATTTTGTTTTGTTTTGTTTTGGAAAATTTCTTATTTGTGTGGATCATGTGTGTATACATAACATGCACATATTAAGATATATGCATGTATAAAATATATATATAAATATATATAATAATTTATAAAAAATAAACTTATGCATTATATCCATACATAACATCATGCAGTATCTACATAGACCTTGTGCTGCAATGTTGATTCTGTTACAGTTAGTAGAACTTTAGCTATTGTTTTAATTGAGGGCAAAATTGAACATTTTTTTATTAGATCTGAAGAAATAAAACTTCAGTTTAATAAGTAAGACTGAAATTTAGGAAGAGGTGATTTGTTTATATTGCTTAGAAGCAGAACCTCACACATTACTTGACACAATTCAAATTATAAGACTATGATGAGAAAATTTCCTTCTGAAAAGAATTGGCCAACTCCAAATATTCTGGGTCTTCTTTTACTGCTTAGGGAAGGGAACTTTAGCAGAGGTTCAGGTCAGACATCAGGAAGAATTTATTCACAGGAATGGATGTTAAGCACTGGAATGGAGTGCTCAGGGAGGTGGTGGAGTCACTGTCCCTAGGGGTGTTCAAAAAAAGACTTGACGTGGCACTCAGTGTCTGTAAGACACTGGTTGAGTACAAGTATTATTTTATTATTGTGTTGGAACCAACTCAAGTGTGTGTGTGAAGGTGGACTTCCATAGGACACTTTGGTTGTAGTTCTTTAAAAGGTTTTTCTCTTAGTCTTCTCTCTGCTTACTCTCCTCTTAGATTTGTTTACTCCTGTTTCTTCTCTTAATTTCTTTCTTTCTTTACTATTTTCTTTTCTTAATATTTTGGGTAACTTAAAACCAGTGGGTTAGATTCTGCTAGGTTGTGTGGATTGACATGTGCTGGGTCATTGCTTTGTGGAGTACTCTGCCTTGGTTGTATTTTACCCTTTTAAACTTTAGCCCAAATTCCTTATTTTCTCCCTAAATTAAAAGCATCTTCTGGGAAAATGTGTCAGTGTTTTCTCATTATGCAATCTCAAGGCATATAAGAACTAAAGGCTCTAAAATTTTGGTGGATGACATTTTGGAGTTCTTAAATGCATTTTTAAGAGTAAAATGCCGGGGTGAACATGTAGCTTAGACCTGGGATCTTGCAATGTCATAGTCTATTTGACAAGTTAGTGATTGGTGAAAGGTTGGACTCAACAGTCTTGGAGGTCTTTTCCCATCTAAATGATTCTGTGATTCTCTGATTAAGAATTACTTTCATTATTACTATTAGTAACATAACACTAAAACCAAAAAAGCAGAAGGCACATTTCAGAATGCAAAGTTAAATGCTTAAGCATTACTGACATGAAACATTTATTTAGAATGTGAGAAAGTGGATGAGTTTCAGATAAAAGTTTTTGCTGAGTGCAGCATAATTACCTCCAAACTCCCAGTGATAAAATTCAGATTGACTGGAGAGGAAAGTTAGATTCAAACTGTGTCATTTTGAAGGCATGTTCATATTTAGCTGTTTACTGTACTGAATATTTATGCTCTGTGGAGAAATAAGATAGCTGTCATCATTATTTTTAGTTCAATTTTTTATATTGTTCACTTGGGTTTTTCATGTGGGCAGTTCATTTTGATTAGGACTAATTTTATTCACATATATTTCGCGAGCAATTTTAGTTTATTTTTGTCGTGATAAGCTAGAAGTGTTTCCGTATTTTACATGAAGTGTTAACATCTGAGAACACTGTCCTTTTGTTATCCATAGCTTGGCAGTGGTTAAGAAATATCTATCATCATCAAAGTAATAAAAATATATTTGTTCTTACAAAATTCTGTCATTTTGGAAGTAATGGGACTGCTATTTCTGCAATTAAGCAAAAGCTATATTTGTGCAACTAAATATTCAGTATTTAATCTATTCAGAGAAGAAGCAAGATTAGATAAGTTATAAAGAATTATAAATAAACTTTACAGTGTAAGGAATAGCTTTTTCATACAGCAAAGTCATGGAAAAAAATGTGTATTTTTCTGCCCACCCTTGTTATATTGTTTGTTGTTTAGCATATCAAGAGACTAAGGTGGGAAAAGGGAAACTAAGTGCGTATTACACGTAGAACACAGATTCAGCTCTTTGTCTCCAAATCATCTCTCCTCTGCAATGTGCAGATGAAGTTCTGTGCTTCTTGAGGATATTACATAATTTAGCAGGATCATTATTGAAAATATTATATTTTTTAAAAATAGTTAAGTGCTTGCTTGACGTAAATAGCTAGAAATGTTAGGCCACAAGCTGAACTTTATTTGAACTATATGGCTATATTTAAAACAAAGATGGATCATAGTTAAACCTGAAGCTAACAATCTAATAATAGTCAGAATAGACAAAACTGTAGCTTAAATACAGCTTAAAAATTAATAGCTAGAGTGAACACATTGTGGTGTATGAACTATAACAACCATATTATGACATGGACCACAGAATTAATGGAAATGCCCACTGAAATCAACCTAAGGGGCTGTGAAGATGATCATATGGCAGTGACTTGGTAACAAAGTAGGAAACCAATGAAAAGCAAGAAGACCCCAGACCCCAATTGCTATTTGTCCTGTCACATGAGGGATGGGGACTTAAAATTTTAAGAGTATAGTTTCTTTGTTTGGGGTCCCTCTTTTTAGGCATCTAGCTCAAACTATCAGATATCATAATTAATATCCACCAATAAATGTATCTGGTGGAGGTGAAATCCTAGTATCAAAAATTTCTATAATATGAGCAACTATGGACATGTCGGGCACACTATGACAAGTTGGATTAGTATTTTATCATATTCCACTTACATAGGCAGTGAGGCCCAAGAAGGTCCATTGCTAGAAGAATACATGTTTTGCCACCTGCAGGCATTCTATAACAGCAACACTAGTATTTGGGAAGAACAGTATTTCTCCAGCAATCTGATTAGACTACACTGAGGTATCAAGTAATTAAAATCAGAGGATGACTCAGATCCTACATTTCAACACTGGCTGTAGGCCATTAAAACCATCAGAATACAGTGGGCTTCAGGCTAGTTTCCAGCCTTCCCTGGATTTTCATAAGTCACTGGGTGTGGTGTTACTTTTACTGAGTTGAATGTGAAGCACACTGTAAAATCTTACTTTTTAATATACATTACACTTTTACTGGAATGTGGAAGGAACTTCTGGATGGGGTCTTGTTCAATCACCCTGTTTAAGTAGGGTCGTTTAGAGTAAGTTTAAACAGGACCGTGTTCAGGTAGCTCTTGAATATCTCTGTTGATACTCCACAACCTCCCTGGCGAAACTGTGCCAGTTCTTGGCTACCATCATAGTGAAAAAGTGTTTTCTGATGGTCAGATTTAATCTCCTATGTTTTACTTTGGGTGTATTGCCTCTGGTCTCGTCACTGGGCACCACTGTCTTTTTTACACCATCCTCCAAGTATTTGTACACATTGATGAGAGTTGCCTTTGACCCTTCTTTTCTCTAGGATGAACAGTCCCAACTGTCTCAGCCTTTATTCATAGAAAAGATGATCCAGACCCTTAACAATCTTCGTGTTCCTTTACTTGATGGTCTCCTGTGTCTTTCTTTTACTGAGGATCCAAGGACACAGCATTTCAAGTTTGGCCTAACCAGTGCAAGGTAAAGAGGAAGGGTCAGGCCCTTGACCTGCTGACAATCAACGGCCTTTGACAGAAACGCACATCAGTGACTCGTGTTCAGCTTTGTGTCCACCACCAACCTCAGTTTTTATCAACCTTTTCAGTTGTGCAGCATCAGGGTTGTTCCCCAGGTGCAGAACTTTTCAATTCCTTTTTTTTGAAATTCATGATGTTCCCGTCAACCCAATTCACTAGTCTCTATTTCTTTTTACGGTGTATATATATTATGTATTGGCACAAAAAAAAGAAAAAAAAAAAAATTGATCAGGTCTTCTTACTCCAAGTTATTCAAAATGTGGTTCCTGTTTCATATGGTACACAGAAAAAAATGAAGTGAAAGTATGTCTAAAACATATTTTTGAATATTCAAAGTAAAAAAATAAAATTTAGCATTTGTTATTGTTTCAAGATACTCACAGTGAATATCTTGACAGTGATATATTTAATCAAACAGATTTTAAGAAAATTAACATAGCTACAGTGTAGGGGTCTTAAAATGGATCGTACAGAAAAAGTTCCTCTGTTCTAACTTCTCTGATCCTTACTGCCACAGAAGAACTTTCAGGGTCTGGGACTAGGACTAGGGTTTGGGAAAGCTACCCCAATGAAAAGTAAACAAAAATACATGACAAAAAAAAATAAAAAATTGTACCATTGAATACAATCGCCTTCTTTGTTGGAGAAGCAGATCGTAAATTACTTATGATAATATTTCTGAAGATATCAATAAATGCAAGATAACATACTATATGCAAGTGATGAAGTCATAATCATATGCAGCCTCTTTCAAGACCATGCAATTAAATTATTACTAAGGATGATGTTGTGTAGTCCAGGTGTTGTCCTATAATTGTGCTTAAAGGCTAGTAAAAGAGAGAAAAAACTCTTTAAAATTTAATTTTCAAAGACATAACAGGTCAAACATTCTTTACCACTTTACAGGCTAAATAGAAATTCTAAGAAATTATAATCTATAAATCTGATCAGGTATCTTAAAAACATGTCTTTTAAACTTTTTTTTTTAATATAAATTACGTATCATATACTTGAGCAGTTTCATTTTCAAATAAGCATTTTTCTTTAATAATGTTATTGCATTTCTAATTTTTTTTAGTAAATATTTTTTTTAGTAAAATATTAGGGCTTATCTTAAAAAAAAGGTGGCTCATAGCATTGCAGTTCAGGTACTAAAATGTGGTTACCTCTAAAAGACACACTTACTGTAATGATGGTTGGTAATTTTTTAATATACCCATTCTTCTGTGACCAACTTTTAGAGCTGAAATAATTTATTCAGTTTTAAAAGATTCATTTATGTTCAAAACACACAGCTTAAAGACAGTTAGCTTGGAAGCAGTGACATAGTTTGTAATTTTTCAGATCTTCCTTCTGAAAACAGGTACCTCTTGATTTTAAACTTCAGCATAGGTTTTCAGTAAATATCCACTTACTATTTATTATGATAAAAACACTCAGAATACAAAATATTATAGACAGAATTTCAGATGTGTACACAACATGCATTCATCCAATAAACTTAAAACTGTGTTGAAAACCCTTTGAACTCACTTCAATCTTTATTCATTAACAGTTGAATCCATCAGAAATCAGAACTTCTATGCCTTACACATAAAAAGTGAATTACAAAACCCTTAACCTTAATACTTGGCAGAACCAAGTTGTAATTTTTATTTTTTTAAGATATGTATATAGACAAATGGAAGGCAAGAAAGAAAAAAAAAAAAAAAGAGAAAGGAAACCTATAAAGAACTCATGGAATAAGAGCACTTGAAGGAATAGGAATAATTGTTTCATTTAGTTGTGTCAAGGTCTAGATATGGGAGTTTAAAATAATTACTAAAATTATGGTGGAAACAGAACGAGGGCAAGGCAGTTACTGTGTCAAGCTGAAGCTGGGAGCCATGGAATATCGAGGCTTGAGGTGAACAAAAGGATTTAGTTGAGACATGGCTTAAAGATGTCCAAATGGCCAAAAA
Source organism: Xenops minutus (assembly GCA_035221455.1). Taxonomy (NCBI): domain Eukaryota; kingdom Metazoa; phylum Chordata; class Aves; order Passeriformes; family Furnariidae; genus Xenops; species Xenops minutus. The sequence continues at coordinate 88,884,644 of JAWWEE010000105.1, read as the reverse complement.
AACCACAACATATATCCATGTGTGTGATCAATGTGCCCTGGGTTGCAGTCATTCAAACAAGCTTCACCAATAAATTCTTGGTCTGTATAAGGTTCATGCAGCATTCACATCAGAAGATGACTAAGACAAATGCCTCAAAATCTAGTACTATCTTCTTTCCCCAGTTTTCTATTGAAATGGGAAATGTTAAATCAGGAGAAAAAAAAATGATAAATTAATTATGAAAGTGGAAATCAGACTTAAGAAAATATGTTTCAGCATAAAATCAATGCCAATGAAACTAACCCTTGACTTAAGATGTTTGATCCCTTTCCTGTTCCACAAATTGGAGAGCTTTTCCTTCTCTCAGACACTAAGATGAATACCTTTGAAGTTTTGAAATTTCTTCATATTTTCAACTTTTTTTTTTTTTTATTTTTGCTTTCTCTGGATTTCAGTTTAACAGAAGAAAAGAAATATTATGTTTCATAAGCAGTGTACAAAATGATAGTTGCATTTATGTAGTCTTCCAATTAGATGCTTTATATGCATAATCATTTTACAACATCTGTAAAGATAAATGACATGTTTAGAAATCAAGCTGCAGATGTGTTTATGTGAATGTCACATCATTCATTTTTCTTGGAAGACTATCAGTCACTGAGGTAAAGTGAAGCTGAAAAATTCTACAGTGCACTAGGTACACTTCCATGAGAACTTACAGAAAATGTCATTATGTCTTATCTAGGATAGTTAGAAAATGAATCAATAATGAAAAAGTCAGCATTCTGTTCTTTGCACAGAGCATATGACTCAACACAAGCAAAATTCAACTGTCAGAAAATGATATAAAAGTAACCTTCTCTTTACTGGTAAGGAAAATAAATATATTTCCTCAATGAATGGAAAATTTGTTATCTTGTTTTATCCTTAAGAATATATTTTCAATTCTTCATAAATTAACTATTTCTAACACAGAGGTTGTATTCTTATAAATTTCAGCTGCACAGGATGGTTGAGCAAACACATTTCTGTTCAGATCCAAAAATTAAGATGGGCATTAGTGAATAAAACAGTTTTGACTTGCAATCCATTTGCTCCTAGATTATTTATGTTATCACAAAGTAACTAGACTGTGGTTGGCCCACAACAAATGCAGAATACTATATACTCAGTTTAATTGCCTTTCCTTCAGAAACCAGAAATACAAGTCTTTCATTTCACAGGACAACGTTTGGGGGAAAAAAGCCATAAGAAGACTCTGGAGTTAAGAGCATCAAATATAATCTTGCCTAAAAAAATACCAACAATATTTTTAGGAAATAAACATATAAAAGACTCAGAGACTAATGGAAAAGTTTTCCTTGCTTGAAATGAATACCGAACCCTAATTTAAAAAAAACAACAACAACAAAAAAGAAACTTGTTTTTTTTCAGACGTGGAAATTTACATGAGAATCATCACAGACCTCTGTGTGTCATTTCTAAGCAGAGGAAAAGACATAGACTTACTGACAGTCCTGGGTAGAATGTTTATTTCCAGCAGATCTTTTCCCCTCAGTTTATCTGTAAAGTGTAACAGACTTTAAATATTTTAGACTGACTTATCATTAGCCACAGAAGATTTACATAAATCAACATTGTTGGAAAGACTATGCAACAGAACAGATATGTATATGCAGAGCTGCAATCTTCCGTTCAACCTGGATAAATAAGTGATTGTTTTTCCTGCATAGCAATTTTGCTTCTTGAATGGTGACACTCTTGTTTATATATAATTTTACATAACAGCTGTTACACATTCCTGACTGCCAAAATGCACACTAACACACACTTGATGTCAAGATGATCACCATTTAAGTTAGGAAACACCAACAGATGAACAGAAAGCATATCTATTATGTTATTTTAACTTTATAAATTGCAACTTTTTACAGCCCTATACAGCGTAATATAAAAATCTGATACAATTGTACATATCATTATAAGATTTTCACACTTCTAATTCAAGCCCTTTAAAATATATAAAAATATTTCTTTATGTCTTTAAAATGCCCCAAAATAGCATTTTGTAAGTAAGCTTTTGGGTTTTTTTCCCCTGAGAAAATTAAATTGCACAGAATAATCAGAAAGTGCAGTAAGAAACATAGCATATATTATAAAATACTGAAAACAATTTAAAAGATTAAAATTCCCTGAAAATTTGGTTTTGTACTTTGGAAATATGTCAACATGAAAAATTACATTGCTGTCTTATGTTTCCATTGCCTGGGTTATGCTCTTTTTGTCTATGAGAGCGGGATAAAATTGAAAAAAAAAATAGATTTTCATAGGTTTTGATTTTGTTTTGTATTTTGGTACATAAAAGATATATTTTTACCTTCCCAGAGTATATTTTATTTTATGAATCCATCTGAGATACATGCATAAAGTAATCAAAGCTGTTAAGTACAGATATTAAAAGTGGCTTGAGTTTTTCAAGCTGGTGAACTGATGTCAGGCTTGCACAAAAGTCTCATTCTACAGGCCTGTGTGTGGGAAGTTAACTTGCAGCAATGCATCTGAGATCAAGCTTAATGGGTAAAGCCGTCAGTTGTTTACAGGTGGTGTCACAAGTGGAATGTTCATTGATTAATTTGTCTTATTTCCTTCTTTTTATGCACTCTACATTTGCAGTCAGTACTGAGTATGAATAATTTTGTCATGAAGATAGCACAGTACAATGTGTAACAATCAAGATCTTTAGAGTAACAATATTAATTATAATGATAATATACAAAATTTTAATACAAAAATGTTTCTGAAGACAAGGAGAAACATTCTATAAATTCATGGTGTATAAGATCTATTATTATGTCCTTCAAGGAAAGAGAACATGGATTATTTTAAAAGTTAGATGTCTTTTTACCCCTGATTAAATATATTGTTCTAGAACAAATGAAATCTACTCAAATAATACTGGTACATATTTTTTAACGCTTCTGATTTTATTCAAAAGGATTCCTTTTATGTTATTTTTATCAAATGCAGGATTGAGATAGCAGTTATCATGACTGAGGTCTGTTTATTTTTTGAGGGGTTGGCAGGATTTTTTTCATCCTGAAACCCTACAGGACTGTATGATTTGAATGCCATGAATAGATGCCAAAGTCTACTGTTAGAATATTAGTATTTAATAAGCTATAGTAAGATGGTTACTGCACTACTGCTACCGCCACCAGTTCTAACAGTGCTAATACCAACACTACCATACTGCATGGCACAACAAAGATGATTTATGCTTTTAGCAAGGGAAATCCTGTTGGCATCCCAAGGGAAGAATGCAGCAATGGTTAAAAGAGTATGAAAATAAGGCCACATAGACTCCAGATGGGAAAAAAAAAAAAAAAAGGAGAAGGAAATCATTAATATGGGCAGTCAACTCCTCCCTTGGGATGAAGTCTGGGGCTGCTGAGGGCTCTACCTACCCTTCCCTCATCACACTCCTGGACTGGAGCCTGCCAGGGACAGTTCAAGTCTCAGGGACCAAGGCAGGCTGAGGACCATGTTGGGGAAAGGGTCAGGAACCAGCTATAGGTCGTGGTGTATAAAAATGTGAACTGTATAGTTCTTGAAGGTTTTATGTTTTAGTGTGTAACTTGGACTACTTAACTATTAAAATGTTAATTGGACTAGCCATAATTCCTTAGCTCCCTGTGTTTGTCACATTCACTTTTTGCAGATTACAAGATTTTAAGTGTTAAAATGGTGTTCCCAGAGCTGAAGAAAAAGCAGGGGAGGCAAAAATCACTTAGATACCAAGTGTTAAAGCAAGCTGAAACCTGCTTAGGCCACAGCACCTCCAGAGAACCTGCATGACCAATGCAGAGCTTTCTTCCTTCTACTAACAATGACAAAAATCAGAACTCTTGAACTAAAGAAAAAACAAAAGATAGTTCCTACATCAAAGAGTTTATTGTCTAAGAAAAGAAGAAATGACATAGATAAACAGAAGGTAAGCAGTCAAACTGTCCCATTGAACAGGGTAATAAGAGGTCAAAGTGAACCATTTGTCTAACTGTTGTCTATTTGGTTTTTGGTTGGGTTTGGTGTGTCTTATTCGCTGTGTGAAGTGGGATATGGTCCACAACATTTATTTTGAAATGAGATATGACAAAGAACTTTGAGTGAATCCTTATTCAGCTTCAGGTGCTCCAGGGGAGAAAACACCATCATACTTTCTTGAAAATTTAACAGGTAGATGAGGGAGGCTGGCATCACTAAAAGACTGGGCGCAAGAGGTGACATCTTAAAGGTCAATGCATTGCATTTAAAGAGTGTAGGTTTATGAGGGGAAGATAAATGTCGAAGGACCTTGAGAGAAAAGAGAAGTTATTTGTTGAATGTGACAGAAAATGGTGAAAGAAAACAGGAAGGAAACATTATCAAAACAGAGGTTACTGCTTACAGCAGAAGTCTGATTAAATAACAACAGGCTCAACTTGCATTTTTCAAGAGATGGAATAAAGTATGCAACAAAATCTGAGGCTTAACAATGCCCATCCATAATGGAGTTTTATCAAAAATCATGTACTGTAGAGCCTGCTTTTCTTCCAAATAACAGAGCTAGTCATATAAACCTAAATAACCTGGAAAAGAAAATTGACGCAAAGGTCCAAATGGAATAATTAGTTAGGAGTCTTGCTGACAGTACTTACATTTCCTCATAGTGAGTAGAATAGGAGAGAACCATTCTAAAGTACAGCCTTGCTTGTCATGTCAGAACAGATGTGATGTCAAAACATCTACTCAGAGATGTTACAAAAGCAGGACAGAGTCCAGTTTGGAAGAACCAAGTTTTCAAAAGCAGTTCTGAAATAGAGACATAACACAGATATAAATGTGTGTGTTTGATGTTGATGTTAGTTGCAGTAACCTACTAAGAAGGGAAAAAATGAAATGGTTGGCACTTTGAGAGTTTGCTTGTTTGCTTGGTTTTGGAGAGCAGTTCTTGTTCGGTTTTTGACAGGGGTAATGGAAAAAGCAATGAGTAAAGAGAACCAGGAGAAACAAATGCTTACATGAAGGCTTTGCAAGATTTTTCATCCCTTATATGTCTATTAGAATAGCAGTCTGAAAAATGAGATGCATGAGTTACGTTTCTGAGAGAATTGGAATTATTTGCAGCTCCAGACTGTGGAAGAGAGCTCTTACCCTATGCATGTTGATGCCCTCATCTGTACAATGCTTAAGGAAGGAGTACATTTCTGTTTTTTGTTAAAGCTAGGTCACAGTATCATGAACTGCAAATTCCTTTTCTTAGTTCATCCTTTGTTATGCTGAACTGATATACTCTGAGGACTAAACTTTGTATGTCCAGTCAAAAGATTAAAAATGCACATTAAATTCAAAATGTACATACATATAAAGTATTTTTTTTTCTTTTACTAAGCTATATTTTGGTACTATAGAGCATATGTATGACATCTTATTTTTCCATGTGGAAAGACAGAAATATTTTTTCTCACCTTTAACTTCTAACAAAAGGAAATATGTCCATTTTGCATTAATAAGGAAAAGTGAAATAAATGTCTGAATTAGCCACTTTAGCTATTTGAATATACAGAATATAGAGAATAACTAATTGATACAGTATTACAATAGCATTTTCACTTGTTTACTATATTATTTCACCCCACATCATTACCTGAAAATTAATAATGTCAGGAATAGTTAGTATTTTTGTCTATAATTTTCCTTTGTCTAGTACATTATGATGATTTCTCAGCAGTACCTCATTCTTTCAATTCTGTATGCAGTATGAAACTAATTGTCAGTAGGGAGTAGGTATTTATAAGAACGTTAAAATGTAAGGTTGGCTGGATTCTTCATTGCAAACTACTTTCCTGACCAGTGATCCTGATCTTATTAATACAATTGTTAAAAAACAGATTTTGCCAAACTGTTTTTTTGAAAAGGATGCCAGCTGGTAGATAGTTTAAGAATTCCTCCTTTTGCTGTTTTTCTTAATAAATGTAAAACAAAATACATTAAACCAACTAATTGAAATCAGATTATTTTTTTCACTGATATCACTGTAATTTGGATTAACCTACATTCTCATTAATGCAGTTTACCAAATACTTTCACCTCTTAAATTGTCCTTCAGACCTTTTCTCAAAGATCCTGTTCCAATTTAGAAAAAAAAGAAAAAGGAGATAATCAAGACTCATTCTAGAACACACAGCCCAATTGTTATCGAATGGTTTTATTAGACAGAATGTTCTTTTCTACCATTACTTCACTGTAGTATAGAGGAGCTGATGCCATCATGTAAGTATTTAAAGGTGAAATTTCGAGAATTTTTCCCTAATGAAGTGTTACAATTCAATTACAAAATCATCAGATACATTGGCTACACACCAGTGGCTACACTGCCATGATGCCTAAAAATTTGGAGTGTATTTTATAGATTTTTAGAGTTTTAGAAGTAAAGATTTTCTTGCTCATATATTAAATGGTGTTAGAAGTTACTAAAGTGATTTTCTCACATATTCTCAGGCTTTCTGAAGGTCACGATGTTTTTCAGAGACACCTGCAAGATAACTTGAAGACAAAACAGTAGAAGAGCCCAGAAACACTTGGAGGTGGTCCAGGGGACATAGCCTAGGACTCTGATGGGTAGACCACTGAGAGACTTGGAAATTATGATTGCTTATAGATATCTAATACGTTAATTGTGAGGAAGAGTATAAAAACTGTAACTTTATTGGGGGCAGGGTTCTATGGGGATTTTTGGACACAGATCCTTGTTGAAACAACGTGTGTTTTGTAGGCCCAACAGAGGCCCAAAGCCTCTGAACTCCCAATAAAGGTATTTTCTATCTTTCTCCATTAATGTTTTCTCTGAATGCCTATCTTCCAGGATTTTAGGTATCAGCAAGATACAATATTTTTATGCAAATGCCTTATTTATTTATTTTCTCATTAAATAAATTGATTTATGTTTTTTTTTTGGGGCTTTGCTTTTGTGTTTTTAAATCACCAGGGGATTTACTGGTACTGTCTAGGAAAAAAAAAAAAATCACTGATCTAATTTTATTTTATTTCTAATCCCTCTAGTGATCAGTAAGTTCCCTTAACCACCAAATATAATTACCTGCATCTGAAAACATTCATCAGTATAGAAAATGTAGTTTTGTGCCAAATAACTGCTTATGACTTCAAAAGTAACCCTTAAATTTGTATATATAACTTCACAGATCCTTCAGTATCATTTGAAAAGATCAAATAAATTCTCACTGACTATTAAGTCTGGGCAGTAAACCTACTGATTCCTACATTTATTCCCACATAAAGAACCATGTGTCTAACAGATCAATTTGATTGCAGAGTCCTTCTTCCTTCTTGCAGTTTTGAACTCTGATGTCCTTACAACATAGCTGTCTATTTTTAATTTGAAAGGAAAAAGTTATTTGGAGTTTGTAAGATGTCTTCCACCCTCAGAAAATAAAGATTCTGAAAGAGTGTGGTGGTTGACCATCAAGCCACTTTAGCACTCCTCCATCATCAGGACGGAGGAGAAAATACAATGAAAAGCCAATGGATCAAGTTAAGAACAGGGAGATCACTTACTAATTACTATCACAGACAAAACAGACTTAAACAAATTAATCTCATTTGTTGCCAAAATAAGTGTCCCAAGCCTGTCAGTGTATAAGAGACACTGAGACAATGTCCGTAATAATATCCTTTAACTTTTGATAATCCAGGAATTGGTCAAGCAACTGGACTAGATGATCACTGTAGGTCCCTTTCAACTGAAATCATTCTACTCTATTCTATTTTGTTTGTTTGTTTGTTTGTTTGTTTTCTATTATATAGAGTAGGATAATGAGAAATAAGAACAAATCTGAAAACATCTTTCTCCTCCGCACACACTTCTTCTCAGGCTCATCTTCCCTCCTGTCTCTTCTACCTCCTAGCTGCTCAAGCAGTGTCCAGGCTACTGTTTTTAACATAATTCTTTTGCCATCAGGAAATAGCTTAAAATGTACAGTTAAATATATATATTCTATTTTATTGATTTAGTTTTGCTATCTCTAACACTGCATTACTTAACACCCACAGAAGCGTTTTCAAGTACCAGTGTAGGCACAAGAGTTATGAAGATAGTTGTAACTCCTTTTGTATCTGTTATGGCATCTGTGGATTTATAGAACATCTAGAAAAATACATTAACTCTGTTGCTATGTAGAAAGATATGTAAGTTACAGTGATATTTCTTTAAAAACAAAACCTAATTTATTAGGAAAAAAGTGTCATTTTTTCAGCATCTTTTTTCAGTCTAAAGTGCTTTTCTCCACCACTTACTTCAGCAGACATGTGACATAAAATGTGCAGAGAAGGAAGACTAAGTCATGGAAAACCTTGACCTATAGTCTTGGATGAATTTTATTATACCTAATCTTTTAAGTGCTCCTCATCCAGAGACGGTATTCTTTCTTAAGTGACAGTTGGTGCAAAGTTCAAAGTTCATATAGCTCTCTATAAATTTTCATTAGTGTTGTTGTATTTGAACTTTAAAATAACTTTATGATTATTTTGTAAAAAAAAAAAAAAAAAAAAATCAAAAAATCACTCCTATTACTATCATGTTACATTTGTGCTCTCTACTGAGACAAAAAAACAAACAAAAAAACAAACAAAAAAAATCTGCAAAAGTTATGTTTAATTTTATTTTCTCCTAGAGAAAATGGTTTAGCACTTGTTTTCTCCCTTTATTTTTACTGTTGAGGAAACTCCTTATCAGGCTTCTTGGGTTTTGTTTTGTTGTTTGTTTTTTGGTGCACTGTAGAGTACATAAAATGAAAATTGTAGTGATGAAGTAAATAAATATATTTTTTTCTAATAAAATATACATAAATACTTTAAAAATGAGGTAGCTAAAAAGCTAGCAGCTTTAAATCAAAGTCTAAAAATATAGTACAGCAGTGGAACCTGAAATTATGTGTTGACAAATTAGAACATCCTATTTCTTTACATTTTTAATTTTTCAATCTTTCAGGGTTTCTCAGGGTGTTTGTTAATGCTGACATAATTAAAATTTTAAGTGTTTATACTATAAACATTTTGATTTAAGATAGTCAGTGATGTGATTCTTGGAGTGGTCCTCTGTAAGACAAGAATCTGGACTTTGATGATACTTGTGAGTCTTTCCAACTCAGGATACTCTATGATATAAAAAAAAAAAAAAAAAAAATTAAAACAATTTTGGTCGGATATCTCCTTTCTTGCTGTTTCAGTTAAAAAAAAAAAAAAAAAAAAAAAAAAGAATCACCTCAACCCAAAAGCTCAAATCAAACCTCTTCTTACTTATTATAAAAAACTACAGTTGAGGTTTTAAGGTAATGTTAACCAGAAATTTTTCACATCTTTATCTCTCATCAGGTATTCACTGACTCAAAACTTGTGTTTTAAGTGGAGCTGAATAGTTCTCTACACCCTGCTAATTATATAGAATTCTCCATTGACTAATGAGAGCTTAGATAACTAGTTTTTTGTGTAGACACATTATTATGCAAAATGGATCTTATGCATGAGACTTTACTTAATAAATGCATTTGTGAAGGCATGAGTTCCTTATGTGCTAGCAGGGTAAAAGAAAGAAAAAAAAAGTAAAAATTAAAAGCTTTGAGGACTTTTCATAGCTGAATGTAGTATATTCAAACAATATTTCACACTAGTTGTGCCTGTACCCATTTATTAGTTTTTCTAGTCTTGATCTGATGACTACATTAAGTTCTACTGCTTTATTTCTCTCCCTTACATCCGTGGTTAGACAAACTTCTCAATTACATCTTTTTCAGGTCTTCTACAATAATTTTTCATCTAAGTTTTTATTTTCATCTTATAATTGGGGAAAAAAATGGTTATCTATCTTATAGTATACACTAAAACTCTGGTAGCTCTACATGTCTAGGTTTAGCTCTTTTTTTAATCTTCAGCATTTGATTTCAACTTTACCCGTGGACAGGGAGCAGAATCTTTGAGTTGATGGCAATCTTGTTCTCCTTGACCATACACAACACTGTTAACCAAAAAAAAAAAAGAGAAAGAAAAAGAAAAAAACAGGAATCTGACTCTACTGTGTCTCTGACTACACAATAAATAAACTGGTTTTAGTGGAATTCAGCTGATTAATTAATCCTTTCATGTTTGTAGGAGTTTCTGTGTTCTCAAGTGTTCTCAGTTCCAATGCTGATGTTTCTGGTTAAATTTTCTAAATAATTGCTTCATTTTTACTTAAACCTCAAAATTTATTTCTGCCATTTTCTTCTTTACATTCTTATTCTGTTTGTGTATTCAGAGACATGCTCCCTGTTTTGATGTTTGGGGTTCAAGGTCCCCTCTTAACTGAGTCACTTATTTTAGATAGATAACATATCCCCTCTTGTATGCTTATGTCAGTGTTTTGGTGAGATGTTTAAAGAAGGGCTTTATACACTAAAACACATGAAGTTGGGAAAGAGTCTAATTCCTTAAGTAAGAGGGAGACATCATCCAGGAACAGGAAAGTCTTGCTGAGCTGGGAGACTAATGGAGAGTCTCAGTTAGGAAGTTGATGAGTTCTTTGCAACAGAGATACAATTAATGCATAAACCCTTTACTTGCTCCCAAGAAAATATTTTTAGTACTAGACCAGTCTCTCTTTCTTTAATTAGCTTCTCAGCAATTCCCTTTCATTCAGAGAAATATATCAGATATTTTCTATGTCACCTCTGAGTTTTGACCTATATACATTTTAAGGGAAGCTCTTAAAACTGAGACTAGGACATCTACTAATGTTGCAGTTGGAATGGTGCCCAGGACACTTCATGAGTAGCAATTCTGGGTGCTCAAATAGCAGTAGGTTTTCCTTCTGCAAAATGCCTTCTACCTGATACTCTGTTCATTACACATTATTGCATTATCTGAGGCCGTTGAATTATATTTGATCAAATCCTTTTGTAGACTCTGGATTTCACGATGTGGTTAAAAAACATCCTATGTTGAACAGCCCTCCCAAATATATTTTGCTTATTGGTCTTGGAACATTGTGATTCCAGTGTTTTTGTTTGTTTTTTTTTGTTTGGTTGGGGGTTTTTTAGGTTTTATTTGTTTGTTTATCTTTCAATTCCCACAGGTGTTAACATTGAAGGCAGTAATAGATGGGATGTCTCTTGTTTCAATTTATGGTGTGGCAAGAGGGGAACTCCCTTAGTAAATATTTTCATATATAACCAGCTGTTAAGCAATTTTACTTCAAATAAATCCCTACATTTTCTTCAACAATCTAGCAGCAGCCAATAATAAAGTACTTTTTCTACAGTTTGCAACACTTCATAAAATTGTTCTATAGATTCTTCATTATAGCCACCTTCTATAAAAGGCTGGAAGTCTCTTCCATGGTGTTTTTGCTAAGACAAACTTGTCATAACTTGCATTGGGAAAAACATTTCAAATGGTACCGATGTCAAATGGTAAATACCTGTCTAGATGCCATTCTAGAGAAGGATTAGGGCTTTTGGCTATTTTAAAAGCTGACCAGAGATTCGTCTGCTTTGCATGGGCTCATTCATCCTCTATAAATGCTTACACCTGTTTTTTTCTTAACTTGTCCTCAATTAGTATCTAAGGACAAAACAAGAGGTAAGTGTATAGTGTGAGATAGGGAGCTGTTCTCTGCTCTCCTGTTGTAGATTCAATCTGGCATTCATACTTATGCTGAGAGAAAGAAAACTAAATAAATTCCTTATTCAGAGTCTTGGAGCTGAATAACTCAGAGTATTCGTCTGTCAGTACTTCTGATTCTGGCTTGCAAAGCCTTTACCATTTGGCATTGGAAACTATGCCTACTTCATTTAAAATGCTAATATGCTGAGCTTACTGTTGCAAATGCTGTTTCAATTTCAGAGGCAATGGGGAAAGACAAAATGTAGAAAATACTGTCGGTAACTTTAACTTTGATGTGTTGAGATCTGATAATTGATTTTCTCATTTCTTTTCCACCACTGTTAAAGACAATTTGGCAATACATCAGATTTAATGTTACCGACAGTATTTTCTACATTCTCTACTTCTATCTTTTACTGACAGTCTGTTGTGGGGTTTTGGATTGTTTTTTTATTTACTTTATGAAACACTTTTTTCATCCAGAGATTTATAGAACTAATAATGATGGTAGTGTTTGTGATTAAAATTTAGATATCCATACAGACAATTCTTTGAGGAATGCCATAATCAAATGCAATTTTTCTTGAAACAACTATATAGTTTAGATGCAGTCTCAGGCTAATTCAGATTCTTTTCAACTCATTTCCTTTTTATTTAATATTATTAATTCTTTCTATGTGGTGAGAACTAGCCATATCTTAAAAGTAATTTGATTATTTTATGCTTAGAACAGTCCTATTGCTTATTAGTACTTTTAAACTCTTTCCTGAATACAGCATAGAGAGATTAAATCATTTCATCATTAATATTTAAGGCAGACTAAATGGAAAGAGATTCTTATAAAGTCCAGACATCTTTGTCACTGATATAATAGTACAAAGAGACAATTTTCTTCATAAGGACAGGAAGATAGTTCTGTCTGTTCCATGTTGGATCATTTATCTCTGTTACATTGATGAATTCATTTTAGTGACAATACTTGGTCTGAATAATGAAAAGCTGGATAGGATAGCCTGACGGTCAAGATGAAACACCCGAATTTTCTCCCAATTACAGGAAAGCTTATTTTTAAGATTCACTATTCAGGTAATCTATCTCATTTTGTTCTCTGTTTTTTTTTTTTTTTCTTTTTTTCTTTTTCTCCGTACATTCTGTCTCTCTCACCATTTTGTTAAACAGCAACTCTTCTCACCCTCATAAATTATTATTTTTACCTGTGTCATCAGAAGTTCTTGAGAAATTGGTATTTTTCTATAGCTTCAGTACACAATCTTTCGTCAGTGATACGAAATTTATCAGTACAGAGCAGAATTTGGTGACTTTTTTTTTCCCCTGAAGAAGTTAACACTTCAGCAGAAGCACTAACCATTTGATTTAATGGGATGATAAATAGATTTATATAGTCAACGAGTGTTTAATTCTAGAAGACACAATTGGGTTACCTAATTTAACTTGCTGATTAACGTGGAGTGTAGAATTGGACACTTTTAGTCCTGTATTAAACATACTGATTTATGTATAACTGAAGCCTTTCCAAAGAAGAACATATATTCATAAATTAAAGCTGTCAAGAGATATATAATTGGCTACAATTTGAGGAAATGTTAAATTAGCAACTCAATTAAAACTTTGCTTCTAAGTGAATTTGCTTGATTTTTACTTTGTTATGTTTTTCTGTCATGGACTACAGACCCTTTCAGTACTCATATTTGTCCCACTGTGAAGGTATTTAGTACTACTGAAGGTATTTTTTAATATATGAAATTGTATGAATTGTTAAAACTGAAGATATAGAATAAAGTAGACTAGATTATAACACTAGGATAAAACCCTAAAAATTTCCACACCTCTCTATTTCCACTTATTTTCATAGTAAAAAGGAAAAAAAAGTTTTCATATTTCATAGTTTTTCAATTCCATCATGTGATTACTGATATAAATGCCTAACTTTATAAACCTTGTAATATTTTTTCTGAGTAGATTTGCACACTCTTAGCATTCTCAGTGATGATAGTAAGAGATTGCCTTGTCTGATATGGCAGTTCCCCTCTTCCCCTGAACTAAATTTTCATAATTTTAATTAAAATAATTCATCATCAAAAAGAAAAATCTCTAAATGTATAAAAAATGGACAGTCATAACTGAAGAGTTGCAAATGAAAGAGAAAGATACTTACAGACAGAGTAAGAAAAAAGATGGAAAAAAGGGTGATTTACTGATGTTTATATTCTTTGTGCAGTGTTGAAACAATAGTGCAGCTAGTAGGATTGAAATGCCCAAATGTAAAGATTTCACAAATCTTAGAACAAGTTGCAGTCAGCAACAACTGCCTAACTAAATGAAATCATGTGTAGAAAATCAGTAACAACACTGATTTTGGAAATAACAAAAAATACATTCAGTCAATTCAACCACCCTAAACTGAACATACTTTGCATAGAATGACCACCATGCTTTCAGTTGTAAATTGAAGCAATTCCTCAAAATAAAATTATAAACCTCAGTTTACTGCAACTCGTTGATTTTGTCTTGTTTCTGTAATAAAAAAATGTAATTAGTTCATAAAGAATGTGACTTATTAATAGACTTATATCCTTAAAAAAAGACAGACCGAACGATCTTCTGTTAAAACCTGTATTTAGCAAACTACAGCTAAAATATCTAGGCTATCACAGAGTACTCATGGGGTCAACAGGACAATTCAGGTTCTCAGAGAGACATGTGCTCTGCCAAATGTGATCCTAAAACTTGGACGTTTTACCTTGTAGACAAGTGAACAACTTATTCTGCAGCAAGTCAATGTATATTGATTTTGATAAGGTTTGTGCATGGCATAGTCCATGCATACAGTAGCACTGTACCCTGATCCCTAATTTGGTCACACCTTCATGCTCATTTGTATGAAAAGCCTACTGTACTGTTTGTCACAAACTAATTTTCCTGTTCATGTAGCCTACAGCAAGTAGTCACTTCATTCCTTTCTCAGAGAGACTGAATTGAGTACAGAAGAATTACAGATGATTTAGCTTTTTAAACTGCAAAATACTTCTCTCTCCACCACTAAAAAGGAAATGATACCTATAAAACCCTTTTTTTTCTCCTGTCCTTTTTTTCCCCTGGATAAGGACTTTGATCCATTTACCTGACTAGAAAGAGAATAAAGAGCTGTATTTGGATAACATGCATTTTACATGCAGGTCATGCTAGTGACGTACATGCACAGAGGCTATAAATAATTTCGTAGCACTAATAAACCATATGTTATATATAGCATAAGAATAAATCATTAAAAATAAACCCCCAAAAAACAAACAAACAAAACAAAACAGTTCCTCTGTCCAAAAATAAATCATCTGTTTGCAAGAATTATGTTCTAAATCCTAATAGAAAAAAGAAAAAAAAAAGGGTTTTGTTGGTATTGTTTTGGAGATTTTTTTCTGGATGCTTTTTATTGTTTTCCAGTTGAACCATCATTCAACAGCTCTGACATCACTGACAGGCATTTTGCTTGTCAATCTCAGCAAATTAAACATGTTGTCTCTGTCTGCCAGTGTATATTTACAAAAGGTCAGTACAGAAAATTATATGAATTCCTTCGATGTCCCTTTTAGGATTGTCATAATAATAATAAAAAAATGCTAACTCACTAATACCTCCTGCTCAATAATAATATTTTAAAATAATTTCATTAAATCCTTCATCAAACTTCTGCTTCATTTCTTACTGCATAATTTTGACAGAACTGTTTGGGAAATCAATGCCTCAGAGCTGTGTTTGGATTTACTGCTGAATCCAATTACAGTGTATTATCATAAAAAGCATCAAAGTGAAAGTTATTGATGGTGCTTGTTTAGTGAACGTGCAACTGTTACCTCTAAATATAAATATTTTAGTTGTGTGATTTCTCACCATAACAAAAGAGCATAGAGAAATAAACTCTGTAATCTGGCCACAATAAACAATTTACTTTCAGATATAAAGAAAGACCTTAGAAAGAAGAACTGTACTATATGTAGGTCTACTCTTACCTGGCTACATTCCCAGGCAGAAGTACAAGCCTTAAAAAATGTTGTTATCATTGTTTTTTATCTTATTACTGTTATTGATGTTACCTAAATAAGGGACATTCAGTATATGCTACTATTTACACCACTGAAAAATTCATATTTTTTTTATTGGTTCAAGAACACTTGAAGCAATGTAATTTGCTTGTCTAACATCCCAGATGAGACTGATATGTTTCTGACTCTGACAGCCATCAACCTAATTGCTATTCCACATTAAAAACTGACAAATAAGAATCAATAATTTTATACATTAAGAAATTTGGCTGGTGAATATCTTTTAATGTACTTCTGAGATGACTCAGCTCCCTGTGATACACTGTCTGACCCTGTGGATCTCTGCAAAAAGGACAAAAAATCGTCCCCTCATAAGGTTACAAAATGAGAAACCTTACAGAGTTTCCATGTTATTCTTAAACGGAATGAAGAATCTTACACAAATGGATATTAGAATTGCCTGAGTCTTTAGAAAAGAATATATAGGAAACAGAAAAAAAATAACAAAATTTGAATGCAAAATTTAACTTAAACAGTAACATTTCATCTCTTTTAGCATCAGTATGAGGTACCTGTTTGTATGAGTACAGTACTGAGTGGTTTGGGTTTTTTTCAATTTCTCATAGGAAGAATAAGTAGGTTTTGTGGGTTGGTGGTTGTTGTTTTTTTTTTTCCAAGGTTCTGTAAAGAACACCGCTTTATGTGATGTATGTGATACTATCTTTTCAAAGGAAAATTTAAAAAATATAAATTTATTTTAAAAAATCTCATAAGGAATAAATTCTGATATTTTATATTGTTCATACTTCTTTGTAAATCAAATTGGTTTGATATATTATCAAATTACTAGAGTTTAAGAAAGCCTTTGATGTCTAAATTGTTTTTTTTAATTCTGCTCAAACTTTGATTTCAAAGTTACAGTTTTTACTGTATTAATTTTTCACTTGTTGCATTTTTTTATTTTATTTTTTTTTAGTTTGACTTAGCTGTTCCATTTCTCAACCACTGAATTTACTTTGTGTCACTCTTCAAGAACCCCTATACTTTTAGGTACTTTAGATGGAGGTGGGAAATAAATTTCTGCTCCAAAATTATTTTAAATTGGCTGAAAAATCTAGAAGTATATGTATATACACATCTAACCTGATAAATGGAAGTCAGAATAGGTCATTTTAACAAACAAATAGTAAATCAGGATGTGATTACATGCTCTTAAATACAGACAGGAAATTGAATTAAATTGTTTCTATCCCTGAAAGTACAATCCTCTTCTTTAAGAGTCACTTTTTAACTATGAAACTGAAGTGCTCTTCAGAGTATTATGGTTGTACAACAATGTCATCCAATGTTTAGGATTATAAATCTGCTGAATAGTACAGTACATATATCAGAATATTTTTTCCAGTATAAACCTTCCAGTTTAAAGGTCCAAATTTACGTTAAACTAATAATTTTCCAGGGTTAACACATCTTAAAATGTTTAATGAATAATTAATACTAGCAGTAATTGTCCATTTGTTAGTTACCAAGAATTCCTGAATTCAAACAAGGCTTGCCTATGGCTATTAAAATACAAAACTAAACCTCCACTTATGTGCAAGAGTTTTAACTTGCTACATGTTGTTTCTCCTAGGGGAAGATATTGATAAAGGAAAATAAGCCAAATATTGGAAGTCAGGAATGGAATGGCACTTCTGAATTATTATGTAACTGCTAATGGCATGCAGTTACTCCTTTAGCAAAATCAGCATTCAGAGAATTTGAGAATCTGACTTAAATGGCAGTAACTTGAAAAATTTCTTAATGCCTTGAACCCAAATGAACTCCTCAAATGTGCTTTCTTCTCTCTGCAGGAGTCTACATCCTCATCCATAAAAAAATAAACAAAAATTATTATTCAGGCATCTGTAGAGATTTAGCAATGTAAACCAATGTCTAACAGGCAGTATTTATTCATTAAAACTGCACTACAAAACAATTGCACAAGCCAAATATTACTTCCTGTGCCCTGTCACATAACAATAAAAAGTCAATGCACGTATCACAGATAAAAAAACATTTATTGTCTCCTTTGTTCCACAAAACATAAGCAGAAATCTCAGTGCTCATGCCAGTAAATACTAATACTTAGTGGTAGATCAGAGGTTATAATCCACCCAAATTCCATTAAAAAGTACCAAAATGAAATAGGTCCAAAGTTACACAAGTGTAGCAGACTAAATTTTGAATAATGGACACTAAAACCACTTACCACTTCTGCTTTTACTTTCACACCTATGAAAACAGAGAAAGCTACTTCAGTTTTAATGAGCTAAGGTCCATGATCATTCTCCCTCTCTTTTTTGCCTCTCCAAAGTTCATCTAATTATAAATTATTCTAGTAATTAAAACAAATAATTTGTATACAGTTGTAAACAATGATAAATTCTATTAAAAGTATTATAATACGGAAGAAAAGAAAGAAAGAAGTTTCCAAGAACAAAATTTTAAAAGAATTATTAATTCTAAGGAGAAATGGTATATAATAGAGAAAGGGCTGGATAAAAATTTTTTTTAAAAAAAAATCCTATTTTGTCTAATATGACAAAGTCAATGTCAGAAGGACAGTGTCAGAAAGTTATTCACGTCTCATTAGAAAGCATTCAAGTGTTTGCAGAAATATTTCCCCTCTTGATTTACTGCGCAGACCCCAAGTTTGGTATGTAGCTATAGAAGACCTCTTTGGAAATGTATTCTTAAACATATATATATATTTTAATGCACAGCTATTCTGAATTGTAAAGTGTCTGTCCTTAAACAAGAACAAGATATAAGTGGTAATTTGTAGTAAAATTTTGTCCCACACTGCATGGTTAGAATGTGACTCAGTCTTAAAACTTTTTGGTTCTATGTCTATCCTGCCACTAATGATATTTAAGAAGGCTCTGTATTTTTTTAATATCTGGATATTAACTATAAAATAAATGTTTATAGATATTTTAACTAACACACAACCTCAGTGATCTCTTAATCATTTTACATGATGTAAAAAATTAAATGCAAAGCATTTATTGCATTCTGTAGTCATGGTAAGGTGTAGGATGCCAAAAAGGGTACAGAAACAGGAATCGCCCATGTCAGGATAGATACACAACTTTGGTTCCATCTGTTTTTAGCTCATAGAAATAAGATGCAAAGCCGAAAATTCCTTGCATTGTGAGAAACCTGTGCATGAGGAATTTGCGTCTTTAGCATTTTAGGCAAAGAACACCGGAATTTTTCACAACACATCAGTCAACGGGTAGCAATTCAGGTGCCCAAAAAACTATGGTTGTGACGGATTTCACAAGTGACTAATTGATCATTTGGATAAATTTAGCAGTGCCTTAGTAATGCCCAAAATATATGTGAGCTTTAAAACCAATTTTGTCTAACTTACAATGATGAAGACAGACAACTCCGTAATGGCTTGTACACTAACATTGTTCCAGATATTGTGATAACAAAGTCTCAGGGAGGACATACTGAGCTTAAAACACAGATGAATCTGTTAGTGTTACTCCAGTCACAAATATATTTACTACTCACCTTTGCTGAAGCAGTTTCAGAATAGAAAATGCCAATCATATACTTCACAGAGCAGAAACGAGCAGATATCATATGGCCCTGAATCAAATCTTCCCACACCACCACATTTTCCTGAAAAATGATAAGAGAATATCTTAGAACTATCTGTGGACAAGGACACGAGCTTCAAAAACATTTTTGTGTGACTTAATATTTGCTTTCTTTAGTAGCTTAATAAAACTATGACTGGCAGTGATATTTTGCAAATGAAATACTGCAGAAGTGTTTTAAACAACTTCCCCATCCCTGGAAGTGTTAAAAGATGTGTTGGATGTGCCTTTGAGCAATCTGGTGTAGTGTACCTGCCTATGGCAGTGGAGTTGGAACTCAATGATCTTTAAGGCTTCTTCCAACTCAAACTTATGCTGTTCTATAACTCTATTTTCCCTGAATTTGAGCTGAATAAAAAGAAAGTAATGGGAAAATCTAAACATTCTCTGAAGCTTTATTTTTCTTTAGTCTGATGAACCACCTACCGTTGAACCACTGTAATTTGGTTTGAATCATACACAGGAACTTATGCACTGTAAAATCGAAGAATAAAAAAATATTCTGAAAACAATGGCTAATGAAAAGTACTCCGGTAATACACACACACACACACACATACACACACACACACACACACACACACTAATAGTACCTAAATGGTTAACTGTTTATATCATTCTCAGTTCTAAAAACCTGATTTATTTTAATTTAATCCCACATTTTGTGCATAATACTGTATTTTTCTTAATTATTTTTTTAATTATTAAAAAGTTTGATTTTTTCTTTAAAAGGGAAAGATGTAAATGTTAAGAAATCCTTAATTGTGAAAAATATATTCAAGTCTCACTTGAACACATAATCAGACAGACATAGTTAACAATATATTTAAATAAATAAAATGGCAGTTTTATAAAGTATGCCAATAAAATACACCAGTAAAATATTAATTTATTTATCTAGGAATCTTGCATCTACTCTTTGCCTGTATAGACTCATGTGGTCCTTGGTTGCTCTTCCAATTTGAACCTGGGTTTACTTGCATATTATTAGGAAATCTATGTATGTATGAATAAATAAAAAGTTTTATGCTGCAATATTTATGATACAGCAAAAATTTCCTCAGTATCTAAGCCATCATTTCAATTCTTTTAGGTGCTGCTATCTTGCTATATTTTTGAGAAGCTTTAGAAAAGGAATACAAATTGCTCAGGGTATGCAAAGCTAGGTCAAAGACTAAAGCTCTGAGCCAACAAAGTATCATTATCAGTTTTTAACCCTAGGTCTGTTTATGTCTGAGTTGGTCTGTGTTTAAACTGAAGAATTATAAGCGTGTAGCAAACTATTGCCGTTATTGTCAGTACTGTATTGTAGAAAGAGTTGCCAAATATTTTAGTACACTGTTGCACAGTAATTGGTATTCAGCTGCCATTCTTCACCTAATGCTGCTGCATAAACTCTTGATGTAGTTAAAGACGTAGTTTGGTGATGGAGACAGCTATACAGGGAATGAGTAGTGTGGAATGAAACTGAAAAGGAAGGAAGCTCATGCCAGCAGTAAAATTTTCAACTACCCTTTGTTTGTAAAATCTAAATTCTCAATGCCATTCTGAAGGCCACAGGAAGCTAATTTTCAGAGGTCTCCTGACATTATTTAAAGCTCCAAAGATGCAACGGTTTTACAAAACTCGCCTAATCTTTCAACAGTTTTTTTTGAAGCGATATATTATCATGGTTTAGGAATGGTTTTCCCTGGTTTAGAGTTCCCACTGAAACAGTCCAAACCATATGCCACTTGTTCACTCTTCACGACTTCTTCCCCTACCCTTATGGCAGGCTGTAGAGGAGAATTGGAGGCTCTAAATATAAAGATCATGGGTTGAGATAATAACAATTTACTGGAAAAAGCAATGAGATAAGAAACAAAGCAGTAACCGCAAATTTACTAATAATAGTGTACAGTGAAGGAATGATTTGCACACCAGTGATTAACCCCCGACAATATCTGACTGTTCCCTCTGCCGCACTATAAGACATGGAAGACACCCCTTCCCCCCACTCTGGAAAGTGATGTAAGGTTGTACAGAATAACCTCCAGGTCCTAGCCATGCTCCCTCCCAGCTACTGCAAAAATTAACCCTGTTCTGGCCAAAACCAGGACATATATGAATACTGGAAAGAATTAGCTAACAAATGTCCAGGAGGAAGAGAGAAATAGAGGAATGGGAAATATTGCTTATGAATGGGAAGTCAAATTAAAGTCACTGAAATGGCAGCTTAAGCTAGTATTTTCCAGTTGTTAAATAAAAAAAAGAAATAAATAAATAAATAAACCAAACCCACACAAACAAACAAAAAAAACCCTTTATACAAATTTGCCAAGTCTAGCATGTTCCTCATTCTGAAGAAGCAGAAAGTTTTGAAATCCCATCATCATGACTGTTAGTCAAGTCGTAGATTCTGAACAGGGCATACATAGGTTTGCTGGGATGAAACTGACTATGGGAACTGCTTTCTTAAATATGTTTACACTGTATTTTCCTATTCCCTTGACTAAATGAATGAAAAAGCCTTACAGGAGAGTAAATATACACAAGTTAACTGTGAAACAGGTAGAAATGACTGAGGAGCAATAACAGACATACATGTTCAACCTTTTATGAGGTGCAATATAAGTGTGTTTTTCTATTTAAATGTCAATTTTTTAAATGTTACCTTTTGCTCTTCACAACTATGTCAGGTAGATCAAAAGATGATAATCCTGTGATAAAAATCCATATTTATTTATTAATTTACATTGCACTAACTCAAACAGTTTTAAAATAGCTTCGATTTCTTGCATGTTTTTTCCTTCATATGTTCATTGTTGTAAAGCCTGTTTTTTTAAAATACAGTGATGGGTAGAGAAATATCTGGAGTCAGAAAACAGAAAGAATATGTGTGGATAGACCTTCATGAATGCAAAATTTGTGCCTGTCATGGTGTAACCGCAGCAGTCCTACAACCACTTGCTCAGTCCCCCACCAGAGCGATGACAGAGGGAATCAGAAGGGTAAAAGTGAGAGAAGTGGTGGTTTGAGACAAAGACAGATTAACAGTAAAAAAAAACCACACGTGCGAGCAAAACAAAACAAGGAATTAATTCACTTATTCCAACCAGCAGGCAGGTGTCCAGTCATCTCCAGAAAAGCAGGGCTCCAATGTGTGTAACAGAGACCTGGAAAGACAAACACCCTCATTCCATGTACACTCCCTTTCTTCTTCTTCCCCCAGCTTTATATACTGAGCATAATACCATATAGTGTGGAAAAGGGAGTGAAAAGTGTGCTAGTTTTGGCTGGAGTACAGTTAATTTTCTTCACAGTAGCTGCTACGGGCTTTGTTTTAGATTTCTGCTGAAAATAGTGTTGATAATATAGTGATGTTTTTGTTATTGCTGAGCAGTGTTTCTGCAAGGTTTTTTTTTTTTTGTTCGTTTTGTTTTGTTTTTTGTTTGTTTTTTTGTTTGTTTTTTTTGTTTTGTTTTGGTTTTTTTTGCTTCTACTACTGCTTCCTGAGGAAGGATGCTGATGGTGCTTAAGGAGTTGGGAGGGAACACAGCTGGGATAGCTCACCCCAACTGGGCAAGGGTATATCCCATACTGTATGGGGTTATGCTCACTACATAAAGCTGGGGAAAGAAAAAGGAAGGGAGAGACACTCAAAATGAGGGCATTTGTCTCCAAAAAAGCTATTATATGTGATGGAGCCCTGCTTTCCTAGTTGGCTGAACAGCTGCCTGTCCATGGGAAGCGGTGAGTGAATTCCTTGTTCTGCTTCGCTTGTGTGCAGTTTTTGCTTTACCTATTAAACTGCCTTTTTCTCAACCCACCAGTTTTCCCATTTTTAATCTTCCAATTGTACTGGTGGGGGACTGAGTGAGCAGCTACATGGTGCTTAGTTGCCAGCTGAGATTCAACCACGACAGTGTCTAAATAAAAAGCTAGTTTAAGATTTTTATAGATTTGTTGTATTTTTTCCTTTATATTGTTATTTTACCTTTTTTTTTTTTTTTTTTAATGTGTCCTGACTGCATAGATGTCCTTTGTGAATGTGTAAAGGCACACACAACCACACAGTAACAGATGCCCTATGTGCTAAATCACCACTGATTTGACAAGACCTGAACAAGTCAAAGTAAGAGAACTTGCAAGCAGAATGAAGAACATTAATTGAAATAAATTTTTTTATTAGTCCAAATTTGTATATCCACTAACTCAAATATTTTTGGCCACAATGACCATGAGATTTAAGACCAGTAAAATACAGAAGAGTTGGAAGTTAAGAAGGGCAGCAAAGATGAACATGAGGGCATCACCAGAGCCTGGCCATCCATATTTTTGTTCTTCTGTTTATTTTAGCTATTTCTTGGAATGTTACCTGGTTCCCCATAACATTATTCTCATTAATAATAATTAAAGTAAAAAGATAAACTCTCTCTAAGAAAAGGTTAATACAATATGTTTTTTCCTAGGGCTGCAGTTCAATTAATTATATTCTAATATAATCTTAATCTTGCAATAAATTTTTTATCTGAGATAGTTATGTAAAATCAGGTTCTCTACATAATAAGTGCCATAAATTTTAAATCTTTAAAACTCTATTAATACACTTGAAATACGGGATATTTATTTTATTTTGTTCAGTATTTTGTATAACACAAGTAAAAATTTCCTAGAGAAAATAGATAATTTTTAAGCGAATATCATCAAACTAATCACTTGTCTTTCATGTATTTTTACTACCTTGACTTTCTGAGTTATGTTGTTTGGACAATTTTTACTGTGACCCAAAGGGCTTTAGAAGTAGGACATATGTAATTTTAAAGACCGAACCAATTAGTTATTGACTAACATGCACCACAGATTATGAGGATTAACAGTTTAAGCATTAATACGCTCACCACCAATGGTACGACACCTAATAAGTCTCTGTTGTCCAGTCACTCAGGAAGCAGATTAAGGATGGTTATATATAGGTTATACCTGTACTGGTTTGTTTGGCTGGGTCAGGGACCATCACAAGGTACTGGAAGACAACAAACTACTATTAAATTGCTGCCATACTTAGCACAGTTTATTCAGGGCCAAATAACACTCTCCAGATAGTGCCTGGGGATGGTTTGAGGGGTAATATTGCATGTTACTGTTAATACCACATAGTTTTGACATGACTTCCCAGTAATGGGGTGTGAAAGAGTTTAATAATACAACCTGCAACACCAGAAAGCAAATACAGGCTTGTATAATTTATTAATGCAGATTTAACCTCTAATACTACCAATCTGACATCAGCAACTATGTGAAAGAGAAAAGCAGCATACAAACTAAAATCAGAATTAATATATTATCCATTATGTCAGCTATGGTAAATATGTTTATATTATTATGAGACCCTCTGGGGAGATTTGAGTAGTGAGAATACTTGATTGTCTGAAATAACTAATCTCACTGCAATTCAATACCAGAATCCTCAAAGTCTGAGAAAAAAAATGGTTTGCCAAATGAGGACAAATTTATTTTAAACCATATTTAAAACAAATATGCACGAACATGCATTCATGCACACATGAAACTGAATATGTTCCAGTGAAGGTTGCTAACACGTTCCTCCCAAAATATCTTCAAAGAATTAACATAATGAATGTGTAAATTAAAGCAGAAACATGTTACATTTTTACTACCCTACAAGCTGAAAGCAGCTTGGCTGATTTGCTTTGAACTTTTGAAACATTCCTCTTTTGTAGTTTCAAACTAGGCAAAAGAATTTGCAGGCCAGGCAGTATAGCTTTAAACAGTGACAGAGGTGCTGAAAAGTAGGCCAACAAGTGGAATATTGGTTGAATCTTTAACTAGTTCCATTTTTTTAAGTTCTGCAGATTCATTACAGAGTCTGTAGAAACAAGGCATATTGAAGTTTCTTATGTAGGTTTGCTTAGCATTGACACAAAGTGAAATTGAAACATTCCTCTTGATTTGCAATGTCTTATACTATTATACACATAGACATGTCCCTCACTCATCCCAGCATACTCTGCATTGTTAACATTGCAAGAGTTTGAAAAAAAAAAAAAAGGAAAAGTAAAAAACAAGAGAAAAAATGGAAAAGGAAAAAGAAAAAAAAAAAAAGAAAAGAAGAAACTTATTTTGTAACTATTACATGTTTATTCAAAGAGGAACCAGGTAATGTATATCACAATACATTTTACAGAAAAGGGAACAGATGTAATTTAAAACCAAAGAGTAGCAATTCCAAATGCCACAGCTTGTTGAACACCTGTTTTTTTCTGACACAGTGGAATCTAATTGGAGGGCAGTGGTATAGTGGGGGAGATCATGATATTAAAACCACAAACTGTGTTTTATAAAAATTTTGTTTGTAATGGTAGAATTGGCACATCATCCTATTATGAGACAAAAAAACAAAAAAGTTGAAGTTGCACAGCTCCATGAAGGCTGGTTTTTACTATTGTTCTTGATCTTATTGTCGCTATTGACATTGTTTTAGTAATTCCATATTTTGATTCCAGGCAGTTTTTCCGCTGGTTTCTTTATTGTGCTTTTCTACATAGCAACCAATGATCTTGTTTCCTTATCTAGCCCTACAGGAGAGCTATGTTCTCTCACTTCATCTGCCATCAGCTTCTCAGGTAATAAATGAGAGAGATGACAAACACCCTGCTTGCCTCCCTCAGGTGCTCAGACTCACCTTCCTGGAAGCATTTCCCTTCTTTTTTTCTCTCTCTTGCACCAATGAATAGCCAAAAGCAGACCATAAGACCATAACTGTTAGCCATCTGCTTCCTCTGCAATCTAGAAAAATCATGAATAATAAAAAAATAAAAAAAAAAATAGAAATAACTCTCTCTAACAGTGTCTTGATTTGTTAAAAGCATTAACTCTATGAACAAAGGGAAGCAGGGCAGAAATAGAGAACAAGAGATAGTTATTATTTATCATTGCAATTTTCAATCATAAAAGATTCAGAAAATAGAAAGAAAAAATAAGTGATCTAAGCCAATTCTTTATGAGTTTTGCAAATGGCTGCTCTCTGTCAGCTACTCTGATCAATGATATTATTGACATAATTTTACACACAAATATGTGTGCATTTGTTAAAGGTACAAAAGGTACTTATGAAGGGTACTAGCAGTGGATTTTTTTTTATTTTCATGAACCCTTCACATCCAGAAAGTTTTACAATACTGTGAACATTAGAATGTGAACATTTTGCTTACATGATGTCAATGAAATATACATTGTTGTTTAACCTTTCTGAGGGATAATGCATACTTGCTTGGTACTTTAACAGCATCTGAACCACCTGTTTAGCTGTATCAGTAGATAAAATTACCCAATTCCAAATTATTAACAATTATCTGTCTGGGGGAAAAAAAAAAAATCAACCAACCAACCAACCAACCAAAAAACCCAAAACAAACCAAAACAAACCAAACCAACAAACAAAAAAAAAACAGCTAAAACAACAGTCTAAACAAGATTAAATTTCTAGGGCAAATTTAAAACTATGGTAGTATTTATTAATAGGCAATTAAAATGGAAATGTCAAGTATATTTTCTATAAAAAACTGCAGTAGCTGTAGACATTTTTCTAATTTTAAAATTTTTCTGAAAGGAAGAAAGCGAACAAACGTGGAAGTTACAGCTGAGAAATAGACTTAGAAGGAGAATTAATTTCACCTTCAATATCCTGCTATATACTCTTTTCTTCTGTGCACAGAGAAACAAAAACAAATGCTCCAAGGAAGAATAGAAGGGGTTTTGGTTTTCAATAGAAAAAATTTTCATTCTAAAACTGAGGACAGTCACAAAAGTATATGTAAACATGTATTTACAAAGGTTTGAACTGGTTTGTCAGTGTCTTGGAGTGTTATAAAAGTATTTCAGAAGACAACTTACTTTGTTTGGTCTTCCACTAGTCCTCCTACAACAAAACTAACGTCATCCTTACCATTAACGGGAAGTAGTTGGAAGCTGGGGTAGAAAAACCCAGAGGATGGTGGAATTTTTTGAATAGGGGTTGTGATGTTGGTGCTTGTTAGCTGACAAAAGAAGTTTTCCTTTCATGAAAAAAAAAAAAAAAAGGTATAAAAAAATCATTTCCTCTTTACAGTATTTTAAAGGAAGATCATTTCTTTTATCATTTATAGCTAACTGCACTGTATAGTTTAAGCCTTCAGTGATCTTGTTTCCTTCATGCTAGTAGAATATTGATTCTGCAAACTATAACACTTCAGTCTTGCTGATGGCCCAGCAGGACACCACTGTTCAGAAGACAAGGCAACATTAATAGTAAAGTATTCAGGAGAGAGGATGCTTTTGACTGAAGTCATGTTTAATGGTGCTATTAGTATACAAAAAAGGGATTTCAGATGTAGCATACAGAAGTATTATACACAAAATCAAGGGAGAAAGTGTTAAATTAAAAAAAAAAATTACTCCTGAGAATAATTTCTGTCAAAGAATAGGAGGGTGAATTTTCAGCCACATAAATGCTGGCTCCAAACACAGGGCTAAATCTAAAAAGATTTTTACATCCACTCAATCTTGGCTTAAGCATCAAGATTGACTACAGAAAATTAAAAAGTGCAGCAATACAACTTCATGAAAATTCAGGAGCTTTCATCTCTCAGGAAGTCTTCACTAACCACACAATGATGATATACAAAAACACATGGCAAAGCTGAAGCAGTGAAAACAGACATAAAATGAAAGCTACTGAGTTTCAAAGACTGAAGGTCATGGCGCAGCTCAGTGGGGATTTGTTACTTGTACATGGTAGATAACAGAAGTCAGTTCCTTTCTACATCAGTTTGTTAGCCGGAAGAAGTCGCTGTATAGCTGCCCCTCAAAAATTTCCATTGCAGAAGGAAAGTGCTCAATTTTTAAGTTATTAAAGGTGAGGCTCTGTTGGGGGATAGGAGGAAAAAAAGACTCAGTTCTGCTTTCATAAAGACAGACAATCTCTTTTACTTCTTTCTGAAACTATGAAGGATGTTGGGATAAATATGTATGTGAATATTGTAGAGAAAATACTCAACAACTAAATCCTGTAAAACCATGCACTTATCAGTGTGTTTTGATACCAGTAAGTTACTAGGAACAGGGAAGCTTGTTTGAATTATAAAATAATAAAAAAGTATGGATTGGAAGAGAACTCTGAAGATAATCTAATTTCAAGTCTTCTGTCATGGACAGAGATCGCTACGATCAAAGGCCCATCCAACCTGACCTCTTGAACACTTCCAGGGATGGGGCATCCTCAGCTTCTCTGGGCAACCTGTTCCAGTGTCTCATCATCGTCATCATAAATCCTCATCCTTATATCTAATCTAAATCTAATTTTTTTCAGTTTAAAACCATTACCTCTTTTCTTATCACTACAGGCATTAGCAAAACCTCTACCTTTCCTATAAGTCCACTTTAAGTATTGATATACCACAATAAGGACTCCAATGAACATTAGAAAAGTGGAATAGAACCCTGAGTTTCAACATTTTTGGCTGAACAACATTTCACCATCTTGATATGGCTTTTTCCTTAGCAATGGCAATTTTTTTTCATTTAAAATCTTGAGCTAATGTTAAACAACTCCATAAGTCATAATTTCTCCAGTATTCAATTAAAAGTGCTGTAAGCCTAACTACAGAGTTTCAAAAAAAAAAAAAAAAAGGAATTCATAAGCATGACCATCTCAAATTATCAAAATAGGGAAAAGAATTAAATAAGAGAGGATAAAATGTGGTCTCAAGCAAAAAACAGTGTTTTTGGTACTGACTATAATATTTTCACACACTTTTAAAATATAAACCTAATGAAAAATTTAGACTTCAAAAAAACCCCCAATTTTTCATGCTTTGATTTCAAGTCAAATGTTTTGGAAAGCTTAATGAGAATTTCACCTCTTTAATGTTAAACTGGGGATGAGAGGGAGAGTGAATTAAAAAGGTAAAGGCTTGCTAGGCCAACTGACGTTCTCTTGTCCAAAAGTTTTAAATCTCTGTATAAAATACTTTTTGTTTTGTTTTGTTTTGTTTATATAATTTCAGCAAAGACAACACTGGAAGACCTCCAGAAATTGCATCATAGGTTACATTTCCATGACAACAACTGACAGCTTTGACAGTTAAATGACACATGAGATAGCCAGGAAGAAAATTGAAATCCCCAACTACAAAAATTATTTTTCTTCAGTTTGAGGCTATGAGATCTTAGAATGTCCAGATGTAAGTTTCCTCTTATCAAATATGTTACCATGATTGACAGTAAAGGAAATATATGTATAAAATCTTTGAACAAAAATTGAAACAGAAAATACAATTTCATTCACATTAAAAACATGTATAAACATATATTTGTTTATGTATGCATACATGTATATATGTGTAAAAGAAAATATCTTTCAGAAATGTCTTTGATAATATTCCTCATCACTAGATATTGAAATTTGGTAGATTTCCATTAAGATCCATTTTTCAATCAATTTTCCACTGAACTTTGAGAATATACCAACTCCCACTGTTTATAATCTATCCATATTGTATGTAACCAACTCATTTGAAATATACATATATATATATATATATTCAAAATAAAATAATTAAAAAAAAACATAACCCCTAGATGTTTGGATTTTTTTTAAGTACATACATTTTTCAAAAGATTGACTCACTTTGCATGTTTGTTTTTAAAAAAGAAATACCTAAAAGACAATTAAAGGCACACATGCTATTAACAACTTGTAAAATTAGTTCTTTAAGAATTGTTCTTATGAATGTTTAGAAAGAAAAAAAAATCACAGATTGCTGTGATATCTTTTACAGATTTTTATGGTTAAAAATTAGGTCAGTAGTCAATCTGTTAGCAATTTTACATCATGTTTTGAAATACTAAACATTCTTCAGAATAATTTCTTTCTATTACATTTTAAAAAAAGTATTTGCAAAACATTTTTTATATTCCTTAAAAAAAAACAAACCAAACCAAACCAAAAACAAAAACACACAGGAAGCATTTGGTCTTGAGGCTTGATATGGTTAAGATAAAGGTTACAGAGGTCTTTATTCTACTACTTTAGGACTTTTGAGTATCTATGGCATGGTAGCTATAAATATGAAATCAATGGGATTTCAAACATCAGCAAAGACATTTTCTTGAATCTACAAGTCTATATACTGTATGAAATTTGTAGCTGGTAAGTGATTCTGTATTAAAAATCCCACTGGAGATATTATCTGAAAATTCCAATGCTATTCTCTGAAAAACTGTTGTCTAAAAATACAACCTTTGTGATAGATCAGCATAAAATTTCAGTGTGTCTTTCTTGAAAAGTTCTCCTTATGTATCCTTTAGTAAGAAATATCAGCTTTTTAGCCTTGAATCATTGGCAGTTAGGAGAAATCATCCATAAAACTTTTGAGTTTTATTGTGTTTGAGCTATTGGGTTGAGCTATTGGGTTTTCAGGTAACAGAGCATTTTCTCCATAGCTTTGCTTCCATGTAATTTTTTTTGTCCATGGTCTATTGATGGCCACATGGCATTTGTGTGAAATTTCATAGGATATGGCATATGGGAGTTACCATAAAACAACTTGATGGAAGATATTTTAACAATGAGCAAATGAATTCTCTTCCAAATCATCAGTTACTTCCTGCAAAATAACAAACAGACAGCAGAGACAAATGGTGTCCCTCAGGGGTTAGTATTGAGACCAGTGTTATTTAATAGCTTTGTTAATGACATAGATGAAGTGGTCAAGTGTACCCTCAGCAAATTTGCAGATGACACCAAGATGAAGGGTGCAGTTGACACACCTGAATGATGGGATGACATCCAGAGGGATCTGGTCAAGCTTGAGAAGTGGGCCTGTGGGAATCTCATAATGTTTAAGCAGACCAAGTGCACCTGGGTAGGGGGAATCTGTGGTATTGATGCAGGCTGGAGGATGAACAGGTTGAGAGCAGCACTGCTGTAAAGGTCTTGGGAGTACTGGTGGATGAGACGCTGGCAAATGAGAAGCAGCATGGCCAGCAGGTCAAGGGAGGGGATTCTGCCCATGTACTCCAGTCTGGTGAGTCCCCACCTGGAGTAGTGCATACAGCTCTGGAGTCCTCAGCAGGTGGATTTGTATGAGCAAGTCCAAAAGACAGCCCCCAGGATGACTAGAAGGGTGGAGCACCTCACCTGTGAAGAAGGGCTAAGAGAGGAAGGATTGTTAAGCCTGAGAAAGAGAAGCTCTGGGGTGACTGAATTGTGGCCTTCCAGTACCTGAAGGGAGCCTACAAAAAAGATGAAGAGGGACTTTTTATAAGAGAATGTAGTGACAGGACAAAGAGGAATGGCTTAAAACTGAAAGAGAGTAAATTTAGATTAGATATTAGGAAGAAATTCTTTGCTGTGAGGAGGATGAGGCACTGGAACAGGTTTCCCAGAGATGATGTGGATGCCTCATTCCCAGAAGTTTTCAAGGACAGGCTGGATGGGGGTCTGAGAAACCTGATCTAGTAGAAGGTGTCTCTGCCTGCAGCAGAGGAGTTGGAACTAGATGATCCCAGATTTTATGATTCTATGATTTTATGATTAGTTTCTATGGCAACTTCTTTAAAAGAAAAGTCTTTCTTTCTAGTCAATATTCCCCAAACAAAATAAAGATGATATATTACTTTTAACAAAATGAAGTGGTTCTTTTGGAGAATGCCAAGAGGTTTTTAATAATAACACTAATGGAGGGAGTTGATTCAATTTCTTTCTTATTAAATTAGTCTACTAGTCTCAGACTGAAAGCTTATAAGTACAATTTTCTGAAGCTGTAAGAATTCTCTGTATACATTGGCAGAACTACAAAATGGATATATTGCTATTCATGTTTTTGCAACTAATCCACCCTGTCTCACCAGTTCTTTCCATGTTCCTTCACAGACATAGAAACATTCTTTAGGATTCATATGGATTCCTACAACAATCTAGAAGGATTCCTCCCTTTTATTCAGAAGTAACCTTACAAGCAGGGTACTTGCTGTGTCCTGAAAACACATTTTACATGGCCTGAAATTCTGTGTCTGGCTACATTTTCCTATTGATACAATTTCTTTTCTAATGATACTTTTTCACAGTATCACAGATTATTCTGAGTTGGAAGGGACCCACAAGAATCATCGAGTCCAGCTCCTGGCCCTGAGTAGAACCATCCCCAAGAGTCACACCCTGTGCCTGAGAGAATCATCCAAATGCTTCTTGAACTCTGTCAGGTTTGGTGCTGTGAGCACTTCCCTAGGGACTCTGTTCCAGTGCCCAGCCACCTTCTTGGTGAAAAACCTTTTTCTAACATCCAACTAAACCTTCCCCTGACACAACTTCAGGTCATTCCCCTTGTTTCTGTTACTGGTCACCACAGAGAAGACATCAGTGTCTACCCCTTCTCTTGATTTGGTCCCAGTGGAACCAAAATAAATTTAAATATTTCTTTTGTATCACACATAAAAACTGAACAAGTGAACTGAAGTCAAAGTATTAATTTGTAAGAAACTACTCACTAGTATAAAATATTCTCATTTCTGGGAAAGTATCTGTTCGAGTACTTGGCCAAGACTAGACTAAGAACGGTATTTAAATTGTATTGTGTGGATTAAACAGTGATAGAGACAGAGAAGGCAACCAGGAGCCAGTGGGTTATATTTAAAAGGCTAAGTATTTTCCACATAAAAATTACTGAATCCATGTCTTTAAGGAAGTTTTTGCTGCAAGGTCATCTATGTTCTTCGGGCCTTTGTATAGCTACTTCAGGGAAAGTCATAAGGACCCCTTTTACATGGGTCTAATTTCCTTGGAGCTAAGAAAACTAACACTGTAAGATACAAAGATTCCTTCAGCTCTCCATTCTGCATATTGTTTTCAGAGTGATCTGTTAAGGAATACTTCGCTTCCCCCAAATACTCTTGCTATTGAATAGTTAAGAATTTATTTTTCAAGGCTGAAACAATTTATTTATTTTATGGAAAGAAGAATCAGAGTGAATGAATAGTGGACATGTGATTGTGGCAGGAAAAGATCACCTTTCTAGGCTAGTTCATAATGTAAAGAACAAGAGAAGATGAGCCAGTAAAATGGGAATATAGCTCTTTGGCAATGCACACAACATCCAGTTTTGTTTTATTTTTTCTTTTAGAACCAAAGGCATTATGAAATACACTGTTTATGTTAGATGGAACTTGTTGAGTTTTGTAACTATATTTTCCTTCATGGAAATTTATTCTTAAGTTTCAACCCTTAATTTGCATATCAAGGCCTGAATGTCATTGAAGCATAGCCAATGCAGAAATTGCTTTAGTTGTTTCTCATTGTGTTGAGTCTTTCCCTCTCTCATTGAGTCCTTATGGACTCTTTGCCTGGTATTCCTAATTATAAATAGGTATTCAGTTCCTGCAATTGTTTCTGGTTTTTTGTTTTCTTTATCTTAATGTTTTACTGTCTCAAATTGTATTGCTGTTGTTGTTGTTGTTGTTTTTTGTTTGTTTGTTTTTTCTTCAGCATAGCTCTGTCTTTCTAAATAATTTCAAGAAGGATTTTTCAGTAATTTTAAATTACTAGTAGAATTTTTTTTTTAATGGATTTTCAAGGGGGGAGTATTTTTTCAAGTTTAAAATAAGATTTATGTTAAAAATATTTTCACTGTTAACTCTCATAATACAAGGTAACTTTTTTTCCCCTCAGATTTTATT
Organism: Xenops minutus; assembly: GCA_035221455.1. Taxonomy (NCBI): domain Eukaryota; kingdom Metazoa; phylum Chordata; class Aves; order Passeriformes; family Furnariidae; genus Xenops; species Xenops minutus. The sequence goes on along the minus strand of JAWWEE010000105.1, from coordinate 88,850,539 downwards.
TTTCTTTTAAATTGTATTGCTTTTACTTTTCTTCTCTGTTTGAGACCTCTAAAGGTCTTTTGTAGTCATTTCAGTTAGACCTACTTTGATTTGTACTAGAATATGTCATTGCATTACTAGAATCCAAGAATTTCTGTCATGAATCTTTCTCTAGTCCAATACCTGAACATGTAATATGGAAACATAGTGATGAAAAATTAGTAAAAGGCTGAAGTATTTGCTGGCTTCTTTGCCTCAGTCCTTAATAGAAAGACCAGTTGTTGTCAGGAACCCATCCCACTGAGCTGGGAGACAGGTAGCAGAATGAAACCCCCATAATCCAAGGGGAAATAGTCAGTGACCTGCTGCACCACTTAGACACACATATCCCTGGGGCCAGATGGGATCCACCCCATGGTACTAATCAAAGTACAAGGGCATCATTCATCAAGCAGTTTGGGCTAAGCAGAGAGGTTCCAATTTACTGCAGGTGAGCAAATGTGATGCTTTTCTACAGGATAAGACAGAAGGAGGATCCAAGCAACTACAGACCTGTCAGCCTGACCTTGGCCCTGGAAGGTTATAGAGCAGATCACCCTGAGTGCCATCACAGACCATGTGCAGGACAACTGAGGGATGAGGCCCAAACAGCATGGGTTTATGAAAGGTAGGTCCTACTTGGCTTATCTGATCTCCATCTATGACAAGGTTATGCATGTAGTGAATGATTGAAAGGTTATGGATGCTGTCTGCTTACAATTTAGTAAAGCCTTTGGCACAGTTTCTCATAGCATTCTCCTGGGAAACTGGCTTCTCACAACTCAGATGGGTGCACTGTTCACTGCGGAAAGCAAATGACTGAATGGCAGGTCTCAAAAAACACTGGTGAATGGTGTTACATGCAGACAGTCACTAGTAGTGTTTCCAAGGGCTCAGTATTGGGGACAGTTCTCTTTAAAGTCTTTATTGATGAACTGGATGAGGGGATCCAGTGCATCCTCAGTCAGTTTGCACCAAGTTGTGCAGGAGTGATGATCTGCTGAAGAGTGGATCACTGGGCCAAGGACAACAGTATGAGATTCAACACTGTCAACTGCTAGGTCGGGCACTTGGATCACGACAACCCCATGCAACACTACAGGGTGAGGGAAGAGTGACTGGAAATTTGCCTGGTGGAAAGGACCTGGGGGTGGTGGTGAACAGCAGGCTGAACATGAGCCAGCATGTTGCCCAAGTGGGCAAGCAGCCCAAGGGCATCCTGATTGTAGCAAAAATAGTGTGGCCAACAGGATTAGGTAAAGGATTGTTGCACTGTACTCAGCACTGATGAAGCTGCTCCTTGAGCCCTGTGTTCTGTTCTGGGCCCTTCACTACAGGCAGGACATTGAGGGGCTGGAGTGTGTCCAGAGAAAGGCAGCAGAGCTGGTGAAGGGGCTGGAGCATAAGTTATTAGAGGTGCAGCTTACAGATCTGGGGTTCTTTAGCCTGGAGAAAAGGAGAAGACCTTTTCACTCTCTACGGCTAACCTATAAAGTGATTACAGAGACATGGGGGTCAGTCTTTTCTCTCAAGTAACAAACAACAGGACAAGAGGAAATGGCCTCAGGTTATAACATGGTTTTGGATATTAGGAAAAAATCTTCACTGAAAGAGTTGTCACACATTGGAACAGCCTGCTCAAGGAAGTGGTTGAGTCATTCTCCCTGGAGGTATTTAACAAAACATGTAGACATGGCACTTATGGACATGGTTCAGTGGTGGACTTGGCAGTGCAGCATTAATGGTTGGAATCAACGATCTCAAAGAAGTTTTCCAACATAAAAGATTCTATGATTTTGAACATTTGTTAGTATGATAGGTATAAATATTATTAGCCTAGAGTAAGTAATGGGAAAATGATAAAATCTTCTTCTAGACTAATGTTATATGTTATAAAAAAATAACTAGTATGAACAGGAGAAATCTATTGATTTCTGAGTAAAGATCAAAAGAGCTAGGTTTAACAGATAATGACAAAGTAGGTCATGATATTCTACAAATATTTGAAGGCAGTAATGAGGTATAGGGAGTGATTATCACAGAACACTTGCCAATAGAGAGATAGACATGCCTATGGAGACCTTTAAAGGTAGATTTTGCACAGAATGAGAAAATATGCAGTAGGCAAAAATCTGACAGGCCAGTCTCTAAATCATTTCCATCTCTTTTTTCATAATTCCTTCTAATTTTTATTTGATTAATAGAGTAAGGACTGGAATATCTTTCTAAAGTCAATGGCTGGGATCACTACATGCCAATATTTGAAAATGCTTGGGGAGATGTTAGCAGGTTCTGATATTATGTCTGATGGCATTCTGATGAATCTCTGTTAATTGAATCTTCATTGTCTATTCCTGATTCACTCTGTATCCCCAAAGAATTCTGTAAGCTGTCAGCCAGATATGTGTATAATTTACTTGGGATTTGAAAGATAACCAAGGTCTGAAGCAGTACAAATTCAAAAGGTATACTCATGTGAATCAGTAATTGTTCAATTCTCATCTGGGTAATAAAACAATGTAACTAGAAAGATCAACACAACATGTGTATAAAATCTGGTTCTTTGGCAAATTTGGAGTGAAAAGCACCAGGAATTAATTGTCTGTGATGCAGTAATCTCTTATTTATTTTATTTTGATTGTTTATTGACATATCTGTACTCTCCTGGTTACAATAACAAAAGGGTCCATCGCAGCAATAAGAAGAGCTGTATATAGAGAAAAAACACTGTCTTAAAGCTGTATATAGAGAAAAAACACTGTCTTAGATTCAAATTACAATTCAGGAAAGAAATAAAAAATTGAAAGAAGCTTAGTAGATTTTCTTCAATATCAAAAAAGCATGATATACATGAAGCAGAACTATTGTCTTAACCAGAGTAAAGGGGTTTGTCCCATTGTGACAATTTTTAATTCAGTTTTCAGTTTCCTCTGTATTAAAAAAAAAAAAATACTGTTAATCAGATCCTCAGGAATGCTATAGCAATGTATTCTGACACATTTCCATCCTGTCTCTACTCTATGACTTCTAAAACTCTTACTCTTACTATCTAGTCTATACTATCATATTAGTTTAAATTTTTGTATTCACTTGAGTTGTTTGTTTGTTTGGGGTTTTTTTTGTTGTTGTTTGTTTGTTTGTTTTAAAAAGCTCATAACATTTTTAATATATTCTATTTACATTTCTCCTGAAAATAAAACTGCACAGTTTATGTTCTGCTCTTTTTCAGTTCTCCTGATTTTTTGATTTTGTTGTTTGTTTTCACCATATTCTTTTTTTCTATGTGTTCATCAAAGAGGCCAGAGAATAAAATATGTCTTACTTAAACTGCAGTTTCAAGAATTATCCTTACTTCCTGAAGAGGCTCACTTTATTGTCTGGCAACTTCCAAAAATGCTTTCCTTTGTTGGCCAATTCTAAACTACTACAGTTTCAATACATTTAAATGATTGTGTTAAAGGTGATCCAAGAGGTTATGAAATCCCCATGCTTAGAAATAGTAGAAACTTGGCTAAATAAGCCCCTGAGCAACCTGATCTAACATTGAAGTCAGCATTCTTTGGGCAGGAAGTTGGTCTAGGTGAACTCTGGAGCTCCCTTCCATCATTTTGTATGATTCTGTGAGAAAAGCTGTCAGGAGGTTATAGATTGTTGCTTTCACATTGAAACTCAAGTAGGTGTTTTGAGGGCCCAGACAGTGGTAGAGTTCACAGGGCTGGGTTCTGAAGGCTAAGAACAACTAGACACAGGTATGGTGTGTGGAGAAAATGGTGGCTCATCAACATGAAAAGTGTTATTCTGAGGTGTCTTTCTATAGTAGGTGATGAATGTCTGGGTCATTATATATAGACACAAGGTAGAGGACCGGTGCTCCAATAGAAAACATTAGTTATCACCAATGTTGTGTGACAGCTCAGCCAGAAGCTTCAGCACACCTTGCAACTGTGGCCAGTGCTTATCAACTTGGATACAAATTTAGCCAGCTGTTAAAAATCTGCATCTGTTGTGGTAAACCTGCTAAACTGAAACTGGAAGTGTTCCATGCACCATTTAGAAAGTTTTTTGTGTGTAGTTGCACTTCTAGGACACATCAATGTTTCAGTTTTGGGCTTGGGCATTTAGGAATGTCCAAGTTTATTTATTGTTCTTGTAAGAGTTTAAAACACTCAGATCTTCCATTTTCTCAGAGCATTTTATCTCAGAACTTTGAATTTCTAGTGATTTGGACATCCACATTCAGATTTCTTGATTTTATTTTATTTATTTTTTTTTTAAATAATTGCAGGTTAGATCCAAACAGTACACCATGGCATACCTCATTTTGCCAATTTGTTTTGTTACTAATGCATGTGGAACCAATACTTTTATTGAAATAATCACAAGACAAATTGTTTCTGTCACATGAAACAAACTCTTAAACTTCACTGTCACACAATTGCACGCAGAATCATGCAGAAAGGCACTAACTAAAGAAATCACAAAAAGCAGTTCAGGATGGTGTTAGGTTAACTAGACTTATTCTTTCAGGATGGTGTTATGTTAACTAGACTTATTCTTTAACTGTAGGCTTGGATATTTGCCCAAACAGAAAACCAAACTCATGTAACTGTGTTGTGTGTTGTTCTGTGCGAGCCGGTTCCACTATTGCTCATTTGTATTCCTGGTGGCCTATGGTATGTTACTGAGGTAGTCATAGGAGATAATATTAAATCACCTATTTTGTAGGGAAAAATACCTGCAGTGTTAAAGGTCTAACTGACATAAAATAGTGCCTAGGTGCTTTTCCTACTATATTAATCAATTACTAATGAAAGAATAAGCTCTCCCTTCCTCTGATCAGAAATTCACGCTGGAAATGATAAATAATTCTAACTAAAGATCTTCCAGACAAGTAACTCCCTGAAAAAGCTTCTTCCCCTCACCCTAAAACCTCCACTCTTTATTACAATAGAATTTTCTGAAGGAAAAAAGTCAGCTATTGCAGTACATGTCATGGGAGTTCTTGTGAGAAGAAAGTAATTTAGAAAGTTTCTGGTGAAATCTTCCCTGAAGATTTATTTCATTGAGCATGTTTGATTTGCAGAATTCATTCTCACATATTGTTAAGGAAACCATGGAGAAAGAATGTAGGGTTTGGGGAAAAGAGCAGGAATGTATAATGAGGCTATCTCCTAGCTGCCAGGCAGAAAGAGATACTAAACTATATAAATATGAAGAATTTAGTAAACATTTCTCACTATTAATGATTTATTTTGCATTTAAACTTGTTTACAAAATCTAATAAACTTTCAAGTTTATCTCTGTTCTCCATCCCTATGTAAATCCTACAAATCTATAAAACATATGCAAATTGTGTTAGATATATTATGAAGAAAAGAAGTAGTGAACGCTTTTGATGAAGTCTTTTGTGAGAGCACATGGTCTGTCCCTAGATGTTCCTTTCAATCAAAACAGAAGGCAAACAAAATATTTTTGTGTCCTGATTCTTTTTCCTTTCCTGTCCTTCAAGAATTCACAAATATATCTTATTAGTTTTTGCCTTGGTCTCCAGCTATGATCTTAAAACAGTTTTTACATGAAGGTAAACTTTACACTCAAAACAGAAACATAGCAATTTTGAAAAAAAATCTGTATAAACATGTTTTATATACAGTTTTTACGAAAAATTTAGGGCTAAATCTGCCTTTCATTATATTATGTTGGGATAATATCAGTGAAGTGGATAGGAATTAGATCAGGTTGCCTACCACTCATTGCAGGCAGTGAGTTGTTTAGACAGTTTAGTAGATATTTAATGAACTTCAAGACCTTGAAGTTCTAGGTACTATATTACTATTCCCTTTATAGTTACAATATTTTATATTACAATACTCTTAGATCTGATATGAATCATGGAATCTGAATATTTGGAACTGTCCAATTAGCTCTGATGTACAACTGCCAGATCTTGTTTCTTCTTAAGATCTACATTATTTTATTTTCATATACTTAATTCATTTCAGCTATGAATCCATCTTGGGCTAAATTTCTCATCTGCTGTTCTGAACACAGACTTCAGTGACCATTCTGTAACCTTTTTGACATTCAGTCCTATTAATTTGTAACCTTAGTTTCTCTTGTCTAAGTCTTATCCTTCATTGTATAATGAACTCACATATAAACTCTGCATAGAGTTACAAAGACAATTTATTTGCTAAGACTGGTGTCATTAAAGATATTAAATGTATTTTATTCTGGGAAGCAGTCAGCATCTATTCACACACAGAGAGGTGCAGTATGTCATATGAAGAGCTTTTAATGAAAATTCCAAACAAAACCCTTCACAGAAGTGTATGCTAATCTTTGGCTTGTATCCCAGCAAACCAAAAGTCGGAGTCCTGATAGGAGAAATACAGAGCTGGATGCAACAAATAGTTTTATATTTGTGTTCCCATTGTGAGCAATTAACTGTTTATCTTAACACATTCATTGAAAGGAGATTGATCGTTTGCTTGCCAGTGTGTCCTGCCCCCCAAAAAAATCTATTTCATTTTTTTAGGCCAAAGCTACTCAACAGTTACTGATGAGAACTGTCAAATAAAAAACATTTTTTTTAAAACAACAACTAATATTTGAGGGAAGTATCAACACTTAAATGTGTCAATAACAATTTCTTGCCAGAGTTATTCAAGAACCCTTGAAATGTCTAATTCAAATGGGGTTCTTTTTGGTCACAAAGCATGACTTACAGTTCAGCCTAACTTTGGAAGTTAATGTCTCTCCACTTAGTTAACATAATTTTGGTGAGCAGATTTTCATAGATAGCCTTGTCTGTGCCTGGTGTTTTGTATTTTCTGGCAAAAATGCATTCTATTTTATAATCTTTTTCATTAAATATGCATGTATATATATCTATACACAAGCACACACACTTATGAATTGGAATCCTAAGCTTGATACATCCTCCTCTTTCAGTTGACCACTTAATGGTTGGCAAGGGTGGCTATCAAAGCCAGAAATTTTAAAATTTTTTGTTAGGTCGAGGATGTACTTTGTTGATGCTCTTCTGCTAGGCTGAAGAATGAGATTTTATGTCCATGAATTTTATTGTTTCAGAGCCTGATCTGGGCCTATGTTGAAGAGAGACTTTGGTCTTCAACGTTAGAGGAACAATGTGCTCATTTCTCCAAATACTGATATAATTTCTTTTTTAATGTTACTTCTCTAACTATATAATTCAAAGAAGGTAACTGATGACATTATAGTCTCCAGAGACAGGAATTTCATAAGAAGTTTGGTCTTCTTCCTTACTTCATCTCTCCTGTATGTTAAGAAAACAGTGATAGAATTTGGAGAATTTGCAAAAGGGGGAATTTTCATAAGGGTGAGGATCGACTTCTTATGATCTCTAACCAGTGAATGAATATATATAATATGTCTACTGCTTTACTTGTATTTTTGGGAAAGTCATGAATCATGAACTATTATTCTGCTATCTTTCATAACTGTGTTGAAGCTGTTCCTTCCTTACAGGAATTTCAGTCAGGATGGTGCAGGTTCTGCTGATACCAGTAATCATTTAATTTGATTCTACTGTACTACTGCTGCATCTTTGGATTTTGGACAAGCTATTCTAGATTCCTTTTTCTTATATACAAAAATAAGCAAAATCTTGGTTTATTATGAATTTGTAGTACATCATTGTCTCTTTTCCCACCCAGAACATTCAGACTAACATTTATTCATTAATTCCGGGATTAATTCCTTTATTAATTCATTCACCTATATTTTATTGATTGGGTTTTTTTAATACTTAAAATAAAGGACATTATAAACATTTTGGAAATGTTAGCATTTTAAATATAAGTATACTGTTGAAAGTTTTGCAAGTGACAGAAGCAGAGGTCTAAAACCAGAAGACTGAAATACAACTGGAGTGAAAGAATCTCAAAATTACTGTTCATCTGTGGGATTTCTGTATTAATGAAGATATATTGATGTATGATATATTAAAATGATGATTACATAGCCTCTCTGCTTTATTGTGATTGTTATCTAAATTTTGCACTAGGAAAACTGGTGGTGATTTTGTGTACAATGGTGGACAACATGCTGTCCATGAACCTGCAATATGCCCTAATGGCCAAGAAGGCCAATGGTATCCTGGGGTGCATCAGGAAAGGCCTTGACAGCAGGCTGAGGTAGGTGATTCTGTGCCTCTGTGCAGCCCTAGTGAGGCCACATCTGGAGTGCTGTGTCAAGTTCTGGGCTCTTCAGTACAAGAGAAACATGGAACTTCTTGATTAGGTCCAGTGGAGGGCAGCAAAGATGATTAAGGGACTGGAGCATTTCTTACAAGGAAAGGCTGAGGGAGCTGAGCCTGTTCAGTCTCAAAAAGAGATGAATGAGAGAGGGCCTCATCAATGCCTATGAGTGACTAACAGCAGTGTCAGGAGGATGGATCCAGGCTCTTCTTTGTGGTGCCAAGAAACAGGTCAAGAGGCAATAGGCAGAAACTGATGCACAGGAAATTCACCTAAATATGAGGAAAAACTTCCCTACAGCACAGGTGACTGCATACTAGAACAGATTATCCAGAGAAGCTGCAGAGTCTCCCTCACTGGAGATATTTGAGAACCATCTGAACACAACCCTGTACAATGTTCTCTAGGATGACCCTAATTAAGCAGAGAGTTTGAACCAGATGACCCACTGTAGTCCCTTCCAACTTTACCAACTCTGTAATTATGAGAGCTGGACACCTAGTTCTACATCAAGCAATCAGAATTAACTTTTATTCTTTTAAAGTGTCAGGGAATATGCCTGTATTCACTCTTTGCTGAAGTCACTGAAAACATTTTTGTTGAGATAATGACTCAGCAGATTAGGCTTTGCTTCCTTTTTAACTAGAAACATTTCTCTCTATCTTGATTTGCCATAGAGCTATTCTTTAAACTAGAAATAAATAGCCATGTGACTGAACTGTAATACATCCAGAAAAAAAAGCGTAATACATATGTCATCTTGTTATTTTACCAAACAAATAAGTTTAACACAAATCTCAGGGGTGTTACTGAAAAAGTTAATAAGTTTAAAGAAATGGATTTTAAACAGTTTAATTAAGTTCTGTTTCTTTAGTTTTTTCATATATTTCTGCTTTTAAAGCTCTCCTACTGTAAGGCAAGACAAACTTTAATATATATGCAAGTGTGTTTAAGTGAGTGTGGGTGTACAAGTATGCATAATATCCATTGATTTAACAATAAGTGCCAACTGCAGATGCCTTTCAGCTCTTTGTACTATATTTTACCTTTCCATTTTCATTTAAGGTTTTAGAAATATGGTTTCCTTCTCTTACTTTTTACTTTAGGCTATTGTTTATCCCAATGGAAAAATTCCTTATAAGCAGGATTTGTATCTTTTACATAAGTACTGACAACTTGCCTATAGCTATATTGCCTATAGAAGCAATTACAAAATGACTGGATTGCACATAAGCAATCCAGAATCAACTTTTACTGCAAATATCTTTTAAATAGAAATACATTACCATTAAAACAATGTTGGTTTTGGCTGCAAAGTTAAAGGCAGTACATCCACAAATCTAAAAAGCTTTCAGCCCTGAGGGAAGAGAATATTCCATTTCATGAAATAAGTGAGGGACAGTTTAAAAAAAGCAGCTCAAAAAATTCACTGATTTTCTGTTTTCCCATATTTAACAACCTCCTTCTTCTGAAGAGAAACAATGCTTTCCATCTAATTTCTTCTATTTTGAGCAAACATTTACTTAACCCATTGTAGTTTTTACCTCTAAAACTTTTTGATAGTGTGCTAGTTTTCTTCAAAATTATTTAGAACCAAAGTTTATTTCTACTGCACCTTTTTATACTCTCTTTGTGCCAAAGTTTCCACTTATGCTTCTGTAAGATGAAAACCAATAAGATGACAGAGGCTTACTTTCATCACACTACAAGCACAGCAGCGATAAATGTTATGGAGAAGTTGCTTCAAAGTACAAGCCTTTTTTAGAAGACACTGCAAAGCCAAATCTCTCATTTTTCAAAGAATTTCTCTGACTTCGAAAGTTTTTTATTTAGGTTGGTAAAAGGTTACAAATAAAGAAATTAAGTTTTTTAAATTATTAAATTTTGTTACAAATGTATAATTATTTATTATTTTTTGTCAGTTTAATTATTATTTTGAGAAAGATTTGTTGTCTTGAAATTTGTTGTCAATAAATGCATTTTAATGATGTATACTCAATTTAAGTTTACTTATTTTTTTTTTTTTTAGGATAAATAAATTACCCTTATAATTATAGATACATACAGTATTTTTAATCTCTATTTTATTTTAAATCAACCTTGTATGATTCCACCAAAATAGACAAACTTGTTTATATAATACCTGAATTATTTCAATTCACTGTTGTGCAGAAAGTGCTGAAATATGCATAAAATTTTTGTAAAAGCAGGACCTTTGAACTGGCAAACAGATACCTCTTCCATTTAAGTAATTTCTACTTTCTCTGTTAGGTAGCTTGATTTATTATATGAATACCTGTATATTTTCAAGTATGTGCATCTGTTTGTGGTTAGATGAACAAGCAAGGAGAGAAGAGAATTTATAAATTATTTTAGTGAGGAAATCCCAACATAAAGGCATTAGATTCAACTGTCTGTTTGATCTATACTCATGTGGCTATGAAATATTAATTTATTATTAATAAAGCCAGCAAATGCTTGATAGTTGAGATTTCACTTTTCAACACTACTTTAGATAAATCCCCCAAGTCAAGTATAAACCCATAATTAAAATATTTCTGATAATAACAACTCATGCAGATTAGATTAGATCTTGTCAGTCAGAAGAGTCACATGCCTGCATTTTAAAGAACATTCCCATGACTCCAAGAATTCAGCTTTCCAAAATGAAGTGAGAAACAGAATCCTTTAAAAGAAAGATGAAGTCCTAAAGGGCTTCCTGCCTTTTCAATTATTTGTAACTTTTTAAACATTTATACCCTTCAGTTCAGATCTGTGTCTCTAATTTATAATTAATATGTATAACAGATCTAAAAAAAACTAAAACAAACAAAGCAGATCCCCCTGTGCTTTTTTTTTTTTTTTCTGTATTTCACTTAGTCCACTGTCAATGACTCATTTTAGAGAGAAAAGTCAGTTTTCTTCCATTCCTCTCTGTTGGTGCCACTTCCAACTCTATTCTGAATTATTTAAATGTAGAGAGCTTCATTTGTGGTTATTAGATAATATTTGAAACTCCCTGAAAACACTGTTCACATGATATTTAAAACCTTCAGTACTCTCTATTGAATTAAACTCTTTGTTTTATTACATAAAGTATAAGTTAAAGATCAAACTGGAGATCAAACTGTCACTTTAAACAATCCTGGATTTGACCATACTTGTTTATGATATCAACTAAAGGTTAAAGAAAAGAAAAAGTTCCAATCTAAATAGTAGGAACTACAAACTTTAAAACAATTGTGTATGCAAGAATCTTCTACTACTCATAGAAGTTAAAATTCTGTCCTTTTCATAGTTAATTGACATTTTTATACAGCATTAAGTGCAGCAGAATATAATTTTTTTGCTGATTTCACTATAAACTTTCAGGTAATAAAAACATAAGTGATTGATATCAAAACTCTGAGCACCACAACATTTCAGCATTTGGAAGTTATTTCCCTGTGTTGGATACATTTTTAGTATTATCCCTGCTAGGGTATCCATGTCTGAAAATTAGTGTGGGATTGGAAAAAAAAAACAAAAAAACAAAAAAAAAAACACTGCACCATCAAAACAAAGTGTCCATTAGTAAATATAGCACCTGGAGCCATGTTTTAGTTACTTTTAATTAACTAATTAGAATTGTAAGTGTAGAGCACCCTTCCAGAAGATTTTACTACAAGGAAATTAGGGTTCTTTGCTTAAGAAACCTTTCTTGCCTGGAAAGACTAACCTTTCCCAGAGACAGTTTTAGATGTTTTCTCCTCCTGAATTCCAGAGAAGCTCTCACTGGTATCAGAAAAGATGAATTCTTATGGACACATTTGAAAGCCAGAGGTGGTGGAGATGAGAACAGGAGGCGTGTCTTTTTCTTGGCCCAATGCAATTTTGTGCTGGAGTGTTCCTGACTTTTGAAAATAAATTCTCCTAAATCCTTCCATTGCCTGGTATTTTGGGGGTACCTCTGTACATTTGAATCTTACAGAACTCATGAGTTTAAGTAACTAATTGCATTTTACTTAGAAATTTTGAGAGGCTCACAACACAGAGCTGGTTCCCAGAATACATCTTGCTTACACCCCCAAACACTGTCTTAAAAAAAAATTCCTTTTCCCCATACAACACCATTTCCAAAGACACAGAATTTCTAGAAATTATATGTATCTGCCATTTACAGTGTGTTGGGAGATAGAATGCTGTCACACTCAGATGATAGATAAGGGCTTGTATCTATTCAGACACTAGAGAAAATTAAACTTTGGTCTCAACTATCTTTAATTTAGCTAAATTAATCATATCCTGACTTTGTTACAACTAGTAAGATTATTTAAAGAGGACATGATATGTACCTTATGTGTCATGGCAAAGTTTATATATAAAAAAGACTCAAGTCTTTCCAACATGCCAAGATGCAAAGTTTTTAAAAAGAAAATTACATCTATTTCTATCAGGAGCTTTTAGGAACAGGTGACAACTAAACTGTGGTCACAAGGATCTACAGTTTGAATTTAGTTTTCAAAGCTGAGCCATTCTTTTGTGGTTAAAGCTCTGGTTGCATTGGTTAATTAACTGTCCCATGTTTAAATGAAATATCCAAAATACAAGCTTTATAAGAACTATACTTATTTTAATATTCGAGTTGTAATCCAAAATGAAGATTTAAACATTTTTTTAAAGTCCATCAGACCATGTAGTCATGCCTAACTTTAGAAGTATTTCCCTATGTTTCATCTTCTTAAAAAAAGGGCTATATCAAATTTCTCACAGTAGAAAGAATGTCACCTATTTTCCAGAAAAACAAGAAGGTACCTCAAGCCTAATCTAAAATTATTTTTTTCAGCTACACTACTCTACAAATAACCATTCAGTTATGTTTTAGTGACTACAAAAATCAGTATTCAAAGAGACTTGATGCATACTTTTTTTTTTTCCCTGATAAACTACATGGGCAAATTAAACAAACAAACAAACAAACAAAAAAACAAAAAACCAAACAAACTTGCATTTTCAGTTTGTTTAGTTGTTACTTATTCATCTAAGTACCTTTCTGTGTGGGTAAATGTTATTCAATTGAAAATATCAGGCAAATGTTAACTAAGTTTCTTTTAAATAAAAACAAAACAAAACAAAACAAAAAACTATTATGAATCTAAGGTAACAATGAGCAATGAGTTTTAAAAAGGAGTTTAAAAGGAGTTTAAAAAGGAGTTTAAAAGGAGTTTTAAACTACAATGTTTGATCGTAGCATTTAAGTAAACATTTATTTTTTTTTTTTTAACAAAAGCATTCTAGAGGAAGATTTTCATTCAAAAAACACCAACCATATGAATGAATTATCATGCTTATAAACTGAATTACAGAATTGCAATTCACTGTGCAATAATCTATCAATATATGCATTAAATTGCAAAATTCCCATCTCTGAAAATTATTGTAGATTTATTTTCTGAAAACAAAGACAGTGGAAGAAAAGTAAATTACACTGAATAAAAAATTAAAGCCAAAGTAATCCCTAGCTCAGGTTCACTGCCTGTGGAGGGAGTGAGCAGTGTTACTAACTGTGTCAGAGAATAAGTCTTGTCTCAGTAATAATGGACTGCAAATATTTTCCATTCAATGCTATGATGCATATAAGTGATTAATCTTGTTTGTCTTGTGACCTTAAATGCTCATAAAGGAAACCTTTTTCTTTTGCTCTTCATGCTGAATATTGCTGATACTGCAGAAATTTTTCTACAGGAAAGATGACCACAATATTCTAGTATATTAGAAGCTTCTTACCATCATCTTGAACAACAGGAAAACGGAAAATAAAGATTGAAAGGGATGCATTACTTTTTGGTCAATGTCCCGGTGATTTTCAATGGATTTTGGCTTTTAAGTTTTTAAAGGACATCAGTATTGTATAAAGATATCAATTTTCATTGACTACAATTGAACTAGTTTGGGACTAGAGGTAGTATAGCTCTATTAAGCTTAAGTTAATTAATGAATGAAGCTAAGAAATAAGTTTTCTACTTTGAGTGAAGTGTGACAATGACTCTCTCTCACACATGACTGAGAGAGCAGAGCAACTAAAAGTAGTTAACATGGTGCCTGCAATCTTACCAGGTAAATTTAGTTTATCTTTTGCAGCTCCATGAACATTTTAAAACTAGCTAGCTTTGTGAATACTCAGATTCTATCAATTGTGGTGGCATCAAGCTCATAAAATGTACTCTGAGGAAACCTCAAAGGCAAGAAAACTATGATGTTAGCATGAAATCCACATCTCTTAGATGCAGATTTTGTACTGACCATTGATTTACCTCCATATTCGGCAGGCACTGGGAGGGTAAGCAGGTCACTGGGTAAGCGGTAGCGATAGGATGCTTAGTATTTTTCACGTGTTGCACAGTTAATGATAATTTCTTAGGTAATCATGACAGTTCCTTTGGCTCTGGCAAATATCTCTGTAGAAGACTAAAATAGGCAACAGTGGAATTCCCTTTCCATCGTGAAAACATAACAAATCTCTGGTAAGAAATCCCCCAACTAATTTATTCAGCTGAGTAAGGGTGAACTCTAACCTCATATATATTCCAAAATGCTACATGCATTGCTCATCAGATTATCAATATTTATGAATTTTCTGAGTTTTATTTTTTGAAAATATACAAAAAAACTTGAATATATTTGGGCATGATACGCAAAATGGTTCAGCGTATATTTACATCTTTGATATATGAAATCATAGAGAATGTACAGCTTTAGTGAATATTTCCAAATACACATAATCCTGAGCAACACTCCTTTCTCTGCTTCATGTTATTGTTAAATATTTAAAAAAAAAAATATTTTTTTGCTTGCTCACTTCAATAAGATAATATAGAATTTTACAAGAAAACTTCCTTGATTAAATCTTCATCTCTTTTTAATTTGCAATAAATTAAATCAATTTTACACAAGATGAGGTTGTTTTGCCCATGATGGTTACCAGTCTTTACTCTGACTCATGAGTTTTTTTCTTTGTGCTTTCTGTCCTGTTTAGGCAACCAGTTGGGGTCTACTAGCCAGCAGTAGCCTTCACATGGTCCTGTTAATCTTGGTGTTCAGAACTGTAGACTTTGAATTACATAACAATTCAAAAATCAAAACAGTAAATTTTAAAACAAAATTATACCATACACAGAGAATATTAAAGAGTCACTAAGAGATTTCATTTAAATATGTTAGAAAGAATTTTGGATGAAATAGTAAAAATGTCAGTTGACATTACTGTGTCTACCAAGTCTTCCCTACTGTATACCGATTTTAAAAGTTTATATATTGGAGTCATTAGACATGTTCTTAACTATTGTACTGTTGCCGTAAGGTTTTCATGAATTTGTAGATTTTTATACTTCTAGGCAGTTTCTTGCATTCAGAGCAGCTAACA
>JAWWEE010000105.1:88802468-88834776 GCA_035221455.1 Xenops minutus | reverse complement strand
GTAAAGAACTCTTCTCTACTTTACCCACATAAAGTTGTCTTGGAAAGTTTTTTTCCCCCTCTCCTTAAGGCAACAGTACCTGTACTATACAGTAAAATATAACCATACCATATTTTATTTGGCAAGAGAGATTATTTTTATGTATAACAGATTAGTAATTATAATATTGTTTCTGTAAAAACAGCAGTGATATATGAAACTTTTGCACAAACCTACAAAGATGTCTTTCAAATTCACCATAAAAAGATTGAATTATATTCCATGTAATTATTATAGAAATAATCCAGGTGAATTAGCACTATAAAAGAGTAGTATTTGAAGGAAAGATGGTTGATCTTGATTTCAAGACTTATTGTCTGTATGAATTTAAAAAAAAAATGTCTTGCAGTGCAAGTAACTGAGCTAAACTGTCTGGACAAAAGTATCGGTCTCAGTTTACTGGCTTCTTATACTTTGATACATAATTGTTTACATGGCAACTAATATGACTGCCTTCTATAATTTTGTCTTCCCAAGGGGACAAAAGTCATACCATTTACCTCATGATGGAAGCAATGAATGCTATCATGCACAAGATTTCCAATTTTATTTGACAAAGTTTATGTATATTTGTGCTGATGGTTTGCTTCTGAGGTTTGGTAAGAAGGTCATTATAACTAAACTGTCTAAAAGCAACTTAATGATCTTTAAAGTAAGTAGTTATCTAGATATTATACCATCTGAAATAAATGTCAACATTCCTATAATGCATTTTGCCATGACTACGCTATCACAACATATTTCACTCTGCTGAGCCCCTGAACTCCTCTGCCATCAATGCAAGAAAGCAGTCCTGACCTCATGGTGTGCAGCCAAACTCAGAAACTCAGGGCCCTGGTTGCTACTTATGGATCTGGAGCTGAGCCTTGGCTGATCACTTTCTTCACAGTATTCCATCACTAAAAAAACACGCCTTCTGTTTTTCTTTATATCCCAATGTTCCCTTTACCTTTGATAAAATATCCAACTTTTCAGTTTGGAAAAACAGTGTGCAATTATTTTCTTCTGTCCGTAATTCAGATGATTTAAACGATTGGTATCAGTATTTAAATATGCATATTCCTTGCTGAGAGTGCCTGAAAGAAATGAGGCTCATGGCTTGTGACATAGTGCTGAGGAGCAGAGGTAGCAAGAGACCAGAATATAAGCAATGATTTAATGACAGTCAATGACAGAGCAATGAGGATGGTAAATACAAAACTTTGAGTTACTCTCTAGTGAAATCCCAATATTTATTCAGGTACTGATTTTAACATTTGAATTACTTATAAGTATTCTTTATATGTTTCATTGAGGTGATGGAGTTTGGCCAAAGGAAAAGCAACAGAGTCGGTGAA
The DNA here is from genome assembly GCA_035221455.1 of Xenops minutus. Taxonomy (NCBI): domain Eukaryota; kingdom Metazoa; phylum Chordata; class Aves; order Passeriformes; family Furnariidae; genus Xenops; species Xenops minutus. The sequence goes on along the minus strand of JAWWEE010000105.1, from coordinate 88,833,400 downwards.
AGGTCTAGAGCACAAGTCTTATGAGAAGTGGTTGATGGAACTGCGGTTGTTTAGCCTAGAGAAAAGGAGGATTAGAGAAGACTATCACTCTCTACAGCTAACCTGAAAGGAGGCTGTAGACAGGCAGGAGCAAGTTTTTTCTCCCCATTAACAAGAAACAGGATGGAAGGAAATGCCTCAAGTTATACGAGGGTTTAGATTGGATATTAGGAAAAATTTCTTCGCTGAAAGGGTTGACAGACAAATGTTGGAACAGACTGCCCAGGGAAGCAGTTGAGTCACCCTCGCTGGAGGCATTTGAAAGATGTGACACTTAAGGACATGGTTTATTGGTGGACTTGGCAATGTTGGGTTAATAGTTGGATTCAATGATCATAGAGGTCTTTTCCAACATAAATGATTCTGTGAATCTATGGCTTAAGAATTTTTAAAAAACTAGTCCATCCTGCCTTATAAAGCAAGATGAGGAAACAGTATGTTATTTCTCTTTTCTCTTTTTTGAAAAGAAAGCATTTTATATGTTTAGGGTTTTTTTCCAAGTCAGTGATAGCATTCTCTTTTCTTCCATATTCCAAAGTACAAATAATTAATTCTGAAAGGCAAACAAATTAATGACATTAGAAGGTACTGTAAGCAATGATCTAAAATTCGGAGCTGCTGTTCTTCAATGTGCCACATACTATTTGAAAAATTATATAATATTAATTTAATTAATTTTCTATGTTGCCTGTATGAAAAGCTGACAGTTATTTTATAAAACTTGCAAGAGTATATCTCACTCCTGTGATGTTTCTAATTCAATACCATCATACTACAATTGTACACCGAGTAATTATATGCATCACTAATCCCTGTCTTGCTCTTAATAAGCCTGTTCATATGAATAATGTTTACACATTTTGCTTCTAAATAGGAAACCAGACAATAAAAAACCCACAGTGCAATAAAAATTTAATAATATGAGAAAACAAAATAAACCCCACTATAAAGAGCAGAGAACCCACAAACAAAACCTGGATTTGAATTCATATTCATATTCTTAAATAGCTGTTTTCTATTCTTAACTATTTTGCCTTTTGTGTTCTCTATATGTACAAAATTTGTTAGTCACCTTTTATTAAAACTTGACCCTGAAATTGTTTTAAATATGAATAAAGATTTTGAGAAATCAGATTACCAACAAAATTAAAGCATGGACTTTTATGTGAAGTATTAGTAATGTTGTGTTGGTTTGTGGTTTTTTTTTACAGAGAAGATTTTGTTAAGATTTACTTGCAATAACCTTAGAACTCACCTGATAGAATAAACGTTTGTAAAATTCTTTAAGAATAACCCCATCTATGCTGTACTAACAAGCACTTTATTTGTCACCAAAATTATAGTTTTAGCAAAGTAAATAATAAATAATAAGTAAATAATAGGCATTTTTCTGTATAAGAGTTACAAATTAGAGCTGTGTCATAGGTCATATCTTTGTTTAAAGATTTAGTAATTGTGTTTGGCATAACCCATTTTTTAAGATAAATAAAAATATTGTTTTTCAGTACTAAAAATCACATTAAACTCTTTCCATGTTATGTAACTGAAAAAAGATTTGAATGAAAATAATCTCAAACTTAAAATACCCCCCAAAACCCACAAACCCCTCTCCAATATAACCCTCATAAATTATGAAAAAGGTATTTTTTGTAGAAATAACCAAATTTATATTATTAGTTAAAAAAAAAATAAATAAACCAACACACAAAACTAGAAAGATTAACTAAGCTCCTCGAGAAAGCTATGTTCAATCAGATTATACATTTGCCTGCTGTCAATATATTATTTCACCTTAGTGCATCCAAACCTTTTAGCTGGATATCTCTATAGCTAAAGAAATATTTTTATTTGAGGAAAATTGACAAAAATAAATAAAATTATACTGGCAGGGGGAGAGGGGGCAAAGAAAAATAGCCCAATTTTATAATAGCTATCTAAATCTCCTGTAGGATTTGAGAATCTGAAGACGCAAGTTCATCCTTCATGGCTATGGACCTTGCACTGTTTGAAAACCTCTGCCTCCTAACTCTTAAATCCCTATTAACTCATTCCAACCAAGTGAGGAAGTAGCAATTATTGACTAATCATACCAACTAATACTGTGGCTTCAGTTATCTGTAGTATATAAGTGCAGAATCAAATTCATAATTTCAAAGGTGAAGTATAATATTGGTATGATTTAATATATTCATAATTTGATCTTTGTTTGTAAGGTTCACAGTAATCAATCAAGAAGATGTCTGCTTGTAGATGGACCACTGAAAGAGTTCAAAAACACCACCCTAACCTCAAATCGAGATCCCATGCAGTCTGTCTGCAACAGTCCACCTGGGCTTTGCCAAGTATCATCTTGTTCCTGTTGGCCCATTCCTTCATTCTCTCAGTGTCATTCTGGGTGGCAGCCCTCCCCTTGCATATATTGATTGATACCTGACCCAGTTTGATGTCATTTGCAAACATTATGAGCAAGCACTCCATCACTTTCTCCTGGTTTCTGACAAATATGTTAAACAGGATGGTTTTCAGAACATATAGTCTTCTTATATAAAATAGCTGGCCACTTTTTTGAATCACAATTTTAGTATAAAAATAACAGACAGTGCCTCTGGCACTTCTTTCTCTCTGGCATTACTGGGTGGCTCTTCCCTCATAGAAATAAATTTGTAAAAAAATGTTCATATTCATGAAATAAACATTGTACACAGAGGGAGAAAGAAACCTGTAGAATCTGCTTGGGGAGTTTTTTAAAGATATTGATTGAATTAATTATCCTTGATTTTGTATGTTATTTTACATAATTTTTTTTTGTTAAAAATTATTATAAACAATCACTTTTTCACCTCAGAAAATTTATTCTGAACTCTAGAACACTAGAGCTACGAGGGAAAAACCTCTACAGTGCTGCAAAAAAAGCACTGAGCCTGAGAAAGACATGCCTTACGTTCCCTTTAAGACTTTTATCTTCTCTGGCCTCCCCCTCCAGGTCCTCTCACAAGGCCTGTAGCCTCTGTGAGTTTATCTCTCTTCATATCAGAGAGACTGCAACTCCCCTCTGGAATGCAAGAGGAGAAACATTCAAATTATCTATGAGCAAGGTGTTTCTTCTTAAGCAGCAAAGCATTCCTAAACAAAACAAGCTCTATCTCCTCCCCATAAATCTTTCAGAAAGGATATTTACCCTTACACTTACTATTTGCATCATAAAAAGTTTTAGTTGCTAAAACAAAAACACAGTTTCATAATACTTTTCTTATATTCAGTGTTGCCCTTCATCTACTATGCAGATTATAAGACAACTTAATGGGTGTACTGGCAGTAACTGAAGGAATTCCTCTCCTTCTTTAATGTTCTAACTGTTCAAACCATGCCCATTCATATCTTTACAGTAATTGTGTAATGTACAAGCATTGCATGTGCATTTTTTTTCTAACAAGTGTTACTCTCAGAGATTTAAAGGAAGAAGTTTAATTTTTTTTTGAGACTGTGGCAATTCAGCAATTGGCTTGCATTACAGTGCTTCATATATTTGGCAATGAAAGTTCTTGGTTTGTGCCAAATGGATCAGTTTGTTGGACTAATCATAGGATCATAGAATAGTACAGAATACACATATCTTATCCATATCAATTGTAATGCCACAGCCAGAATGCTTCATAGATACATGCAATGTCTAATTTGAAGGGAAAAATAAAATCTTTTATTAGAGCAACTGATGTTTTGGGGAAAAACTTTGAGCCCAGAATCTCTCCTCAGGTTTGAAAGTAATATTTTCTTAAAAAATGTAGGTAGGTGTCTCATTTGGAAATATGGATTTGTGTATTAAATTCCCATTCAAATAATATATTTAAACTAACTAACTACTAAACATGAAAATGTTGGGAAAATTTCAGTATTAAAGTGGTGGTCACATTTCATTTCAACCACTTATTTTTTCATCTTTTTATAGCCATATATTGTTCAAAGAAGGGAGAAAAATAAAAAGTCCTATAAAGCTGTGTGGTAAATCTATACTCTTTGCAGGTAATGAATCCTAGTTATAACTACTGTGTTGAAATAGGAGGGGCTTAGACTTGAGTTGCTTTGTGTCTTCTTATATCCTTAATTTAAACTTATTCCTTTTTCAGTTGCCATACTCTTGAACTGTTCAGCAATGAGGGGTGGATCACAGGTCCATTTTTGAGCATACAGAGAGTGCTAAGTCGCAGGAAAATCTCCAGATTGCAAAACATCTAATCCTGTAATTAAATATTTATATTTCAAGAAGAAAACAAATGCGAACTAAAATTTCAGCCATTCTTTTTTTCTGTTGCTTACTGACTTGTGAATGTTTAACTCAGCCAGAATCAAATTTACTTACTCATTTTTGATTTCTCTTACTCTTAGCAGTTCCATTTTCTTATTTTTCCCATTATACAAGGTCACTTCCTATTTTCTTGTACTTGTACTTGATCTTGTTAAACTTCATTAGATTCCCATGGACCCACTTCTTGAACTTTTCCGGGTCCCTCTGGATTGCTTTCTATTCTTCAGGTGTGAATGCATCATTGGTGTCATTTTGGATATAGTATGCTTTAGTGTTTTCTGTTACACTTTTACGAAATGTTATGCTGGAATGCATATGAATGCTATTGACTTACAGCTCATTGGGTAGATTTTTATTTTTTTTAATCATAGGTGACTGCAAGTAAGGCCATTTACATGTTGTGTGACCTTTAAGTACACGTGATATAAACCCTTTATATACATTTACTACAGATACTGCATTTAAAAGAAACGTAGGATAAAATTTTACAAATTTCTGTTAAGATAAAGCAAATTTTAAAAGAGAATAGTCTATAGATCCACTAAGCTTAAATATCACAGAAATCTCATTGAAGAGATACAGCTTCCCTAGCACTCAGAAACTGGTGAATGCATAGAAAGAGATGCACTGCCCTGTGAAAGCATGGTGTGCTATTAAGTATCCAGTGAAGGTAAAGCTCTCAGTTGAGAGATGTTCCCACTACAACTTTGGAATTTTTACATGATCCTTATAAATTTGGACTACGCATACAGGCTGAAGTTTGTCAACTATATGAAGTCAGCTGGCAAAAATAGTTACTGTAATGAGATTCAGAAAGAATATATCAGAACGGTGGCAATAATAGTTTGTGTGGTATGTATCACCAAATCAACATCAGGGTGTTCTCTTAAACTTGGATTCTTGGATCACAATAAACACAAATATCTTTCTCTAACTGTTTACTGGTTTTAAAATATTTGTGTTTTATGCAAGTACATTTCAATCTTTTATTTGCACTTCTCATGCACAGATACAAGCTGTCAGAAAGAGAAGTTGAAATACTTTGTACAGATATGTGTATAAACTTTCACAGTTATGTAACATTCATCATTATGACTTTAATGTTCACAGGTCAGAGAACTCTGTGACTAAATAATTAAGTCACTAATATCTTTTGATTTCAGAGGTACAAAATCTAAGGATACTTTCAAGATGTGAATATTTCTCAAATAAATTAAAAGAAAATTATAAGGGGGGAAAAAAAAGTTTTCTGTTAGAAGAACCATAGGAAGGACTGCTATGACATTACCAGATCCTGTGTGGAAATGTGGCCCTTCAGTGTTAAAAGGAAGGTAAACCTTTAACTATCCCTGTCTGTTAGGCACTATTCATCAGTAAGGGAAGATGAAATAAATCTTCTATTATGTCCTTATATTGTTGCTAAAATGAAAATGCAAAAGGAAAATTACTTCACTAAAGGGCATTCTATTTGTAATAAGTGCAAAATGCTTCAGGTGTTTTGGAAGTCTATAGCAGTGAAGCCAACTGCACTCCTTTAGTGACATGATTACTGTATCTTTTCTACTGCACAGCTGAAGTGTTCTGAGACTCTTATGCGAAGGATCTTGAAGTTGGTTAAGTAAAGCTGCTCCAAATTCTTTCTTGGATGCTGACTGCACAGTCTATTACTCATTCCCTGTTTATCTTTCTTTGGTGATCTAATTGTAAGAAATTGGATTACTCTGCTCATTTGGTGCAGAAGGTGCATATCTGAGCCCATGTTTCAAGATACTGACATTTTTCTTTTATTTACCACAAAAGACACCTATTTTGAGGAGCCACCCTCTTAAGTGAAAAAATACCTCATTAACATTATGCTCTGAAAGAAATTTTGTAGAAAGGGGTAGTAGCTGAAAAATTTATAGAATTAGAAATAAGTTTTCAGAAACAGCCTTTGTTTAGGTCTTAAACAGAAACATCAATCTCACATTCTAGCAACACGTCAAGAACAATTTTTCTGTGTTTAGCTTGATTGTGCTCATCAGTTAGACAATTTGAGTAAAGAGTTAGGTAGCTGCTGCAGACCAGGGGCCACTTTAGAAAGGAAAAAATAATAATGCTATTAGTTTCTGTACGACAAGACAGATCATCTGTCCTGAGGAAGACACGAGTAAGGGTGAAAGTCTAAACTTGTGAAACAAGCTTTTCTATAGACTTGATTTTTTTTTTTTTTCACCTCTAAAAGTCAACTCAGAATTTCAATTATCAGGAACATTAGAATGTACTCCATTGAACTTCATTCAAGATCAGAACTGAGAAGTGAAACCTTATAGCTTTTTGTCAAAGGCATTCTCCCATTAGTAACCAGGCATAGATACACCTAATTACTTTTTTTTTTTTTTCCCCCCAGTTCATCTGGATATGTAATGGTTACATAGTTTAACCTTCAACAAAATTATTCAATGCACTATGTTGCATTTTCTTTCTTCATTTATACTGATCCTGAAAATGATGTTAGCAAGATCAGGTATTGTTTGGTTGTTAAAGGAGAAAGCGTGGTTCCAAGACAGGAATTCCTTTTATGAATATTATCTATGATTTCTTTGTGAGGAAATAAATTTCAGCATGCAGTGTACAACTTAGGTCTAGCAAAAATGTAGTCTTCTTTTGCATTTCTATCAGTTTACAGGAGGAATATATATATTTTTTTTAACTTCTTACTTCACAGAGAAACCTCTTATGAGCAAAACTACTTTTTTTTTTCATTAATTTTGCTTTTCCTCTTTACTAAATGTATTTTAGCAAGTTTAAATGAAAGCCTGTGTTCCTGAAAAACAATAAATAAAGAAGTTACACTGATGTTTTAGTTTAGATCAAGACCATAATTTTGAAGTGAATCTCCCAGTTATTGTTACTTATCACATATTCACTTACACTCGTATTACAGAGTGGCCTCAAAGTGTCAGCTGTTTTCATTCTGGATGAAGATGAGGCTACACACAGAAAAGAAATACTTCTAGTATTCTCTAACAGCTAAATTGCTTCAATTCAGGGTTCTCATCCAGTGCTGGCAAGAGTGAAACCTCATATAATGTGGACACCGGATCTTCAGTATTTACTGTTTCTGTCTCAAGTCTATCATCCAGTGACATGCACTACTCACACCTATAGGCACGCTAAATACTCCAGGCAGAAAACTGGTAGGAAAGAAAAGAATTTCCACTCCATGTGTAACTAGTTCAGATGGAAAATAACTTCAAAATCCTTTCCATAATTTGTACTAAGGCCTAACACTACAATGCAAGCAAAAGAGAAGGAATCTTTATTTGGTGTTTTTTAAGGGTCTTGGACCACTGCATTACATTATCTGACCTTGAATGTATTTGAAATGATGCTTTTCAAAGATATGTTTGTTTATGCTGTCCTGAGGAAGAGGCAGGCTTTTCTTTTAACCTGCATATTTATCAGGAAAACAATGTTCTAGTTCTTTGTTCAGCATATTTAAAATGCCTTCCAGATTAAGCATATGAGATTTTTTGCCTCTTGCATGGTGGAATCATGTGGTTCAACACTGGAAAATTATTTCCTAGGTGTTGCTATTATTTTCTGGTTTGGGGTTTTTTTTGCTTGTTTGGTGGTGGCGGGGGGGCGGGGGGGGCGTGGGTTTTTTTGTTTGCTTTCTTTGTTTGCTTTTTTTGGTGTGTCTTTGTTTGGTTGGGGTTATTTTGGTTTTGTTTTTATTTTGGGTTGCTTTTTTTTTTTTTTTTTTTTAACCATACAGGTTAGTAATGCATTTAATGCCTTTCATGGATTGAATTTTTTGAACTAAAAAATAGTAAACAGAGTTCAAGATCAATTTGAAATGTAACCCCCCCAAAAAAAACAAACAAAAAACCCAAAACAAAACAACCAAACAACAACAACAACAACAAAAAAACAAACAAAAAACCCACCACCACCAAACAATGTCTCCCAAAAGTACATCATGAAGGGCAAAGAAAAACAAAGAAAACCTATATGTATTCTATTCATATCTAGGCTTTAACTGTTCAAATTTTATTAAGTTCCAGTTATCCTAGTTATTGATATTTCCTGGAGAAAAACAAAAGAGAAACATATAATACTTCTGTAATATGCTTTCTGCGTTTGTCTGCTTGAGATTCATATCCATCTCTTGTTATCACCCTTAGCAATATCTTTTCCTTTTGAAGAAACATGTAGTGATTTTCACATTATTTTCTTGTAGGCTTGACCAGAGATGGGACTTTCAAATAAAGAGATTCTCTTCTCTGATAAGTCTCTTTCTCCTTAAACATTATTGTCTTCTTTTTGTTTGCTTTCTGTTTTATCTAATCACATTCTTTTACTTATGTGTATGAAGCCAGTCCACACAATAATAATCAGGTAAACTGTAGGTAATGTGTGAATTGAAACAGAATGCTTCTTCCCCTTGTTTTTGTGTACTCTTATTCCTTACATTGTGGTTGAAAAGCAATTTCAATAATTGGAAAAGTGTTATACTATTAGATCATAGGACAGGCACATGTAGAAGTCCTTAAACTCTTGCCATGAAAGATATATAGCACATATAAATATTCCAACCTGCAAGATTTCAACTTCAGGAATAGTTGAAATCAGCAGGTAAAGGATGCCCAGCGTAACACGTTGCAGACTAAGCAGTGATATCACCCCGTTTGTGGCCCTTGGAAACAGTGTTTTAGCAACAGAGTGGCAATACCTGTTCAACTAAAATATTTTCTTTATTATTGTCCCCTGTTTTCTCTGACTCCATATATTCTTCCCCTTCTAGAACAGCCATACTAAGTGTTCTGCTTCAGTAAGGCACTTCAGCAGTCACCTATGTACAAATACTTGAGTTGCTCCACTGAAGACTACTGGAATATTTAAAATTAGACAAATGCTAAAGGAATCAGCATCACCTCAGTGACTGCATATGCATTTTTTCTTTTTTTTTTTTTTAATATCAACATTGTTATTGATATCAATAGCAATGATAGGAATCTGTCTCGGCAGCCACCTGGTCTGTCTATGCCTGAAATCTTCTGATTATTGTACACATTTTATATAGACAGACAAGGACAGTTACATATTTTGGACATGATAACAAAATTCTGAGTAGGAAACATTGATTTCAGTTATTGTACCCTTGATTTCTATTTAAAAAAAAAAATATTTAAATCAATACAAATGTTGATTGTAAAGGTAAGTTAGGATAAAATAAACTATAGCATGTATAAAGTGAAATATTATTGCCAAATATCGAAGGGTCTAAACTCTACAGATTTTAAAGAGATTTCAAAGACTGAGTTGAAGCAGAAAAGGATCATAGGGGAGCACCTGAACTAGCAGAGAAAATGCTTACAATTAAGCAATTTTAGAAGAAAGCATCTGAAAAACTCAACTCCTATAAAATTATATACTTCATGTTGCTACCTTGCTGAGATGAGGAATGTTTGGATAGCATATGGAGGTAGGAGGTATGGAACAATTTACAAACACATGCTGCCTTCGAATTATAACACTCTCTTTCTAAGCAATTATTTGCACATTGTCTCTGTCAGTATCGATTGCACTAAATACATTATTAAAAGACTGTATTTTTTGTGAACGAAAAGACCATGACTCAGTAGATAAGATTTTGATCTCTAAAAACAGATGTTCATTGTGTGAGCATTTGGAAATGAATATTAATTTTTTGGACTTTGGTTCAAATTTAACTATAGTGTAAAATCCCTACACAGTTAAAATGATTGGGTAACGGTTTTTTGCAATGACTATAAGGTAATAACACAAATAAAAATTACAGAAATACATGGCATACAGATTAACTGTATATTTCTGAGATATTAAGAAACATAAAATAGTAGTTACATAACTAGTGATCTCCAAAATCCACTTCTAAGCATACATTTTTGTTTTCTGTGCAATTATTTATGCCTAGTTTAACATCTGACATGAGTCCTCAGCCTTCTTCTCTATTACCCTACTAAATTTAAGTAAATTTAACCTAAGTTGAGTCCAATAAATTTAAGATTTCTCTTTAGGAAATTAGAAAGCATTTATTCAAAATGTCCATCAGGATTGTAGCAATTTGTTTTATTTTACGCTTAAAAAAAGAAGAATAACATTCTTCAGTTGTCTACATCTAACCATTGTCTCTTGTCTACAATATGAAACAAAGTCAGTTTTGAAGATCATTATTCTGGTTGTAGGGATCAATTGTCTTCATAGCTTGTAAAGCTCCTGAATCAATGAAAATTTAGTACCTGCCTTGTGCATTGCATCACAAAAAATATGTGTGCACACATTGTTTCCTATAAATAATATTTCTCAAATGTTGAGAAAAGTAATTCATACCTTTAGAAACGTTATTTTTTTAAAAGAGCAGTGATCTGAAGTCAGAACTTACTCATTTAAGAAAATATTCCTTTTTTTTTTTTTTATTAAGCTTAGTGATACTAAAAGTACATGCTAGCAAAAATTGATACTTGTGGGCACTTATACTCTGTAGTGCATTTGGTTTTCTGAATGCTAGATACATATTCTGTCCCTGTGCATTAATCCAAGTCCATGTTGGTACCTGAGTGGAACATACCCACCTTTGTGCTTGTTGCCTCTAAAGAAGTTTTCTGGTTACATGAGGAAAGTTCCATGGATAATTCAACAGGTTTTAGACTGTAAAGCAGCTATACCCTAAAATGTAGGCACTGCCATGAAATCCAGAGATTCTTGAAATTCATACATATACAGCTTAACTTATGTGAAAGACATATTTAATATTAAAATGGAACATGGACTTTTGTCTTCAAAAGACTGCACTTTGGGAGAGGCAGAGAATATAAATACACTTCAACCACTGTCTCTATTGGGCTTTCCACTCATTAAATGAAGTTAGTTCCAAGTTATTTTTCTACCTACTTCAGAGAGAGTAATTCTTTGAAATTGTCCTCTACTTTTGAACAATTGCAATGAAAGAATACCTTAACAATAGAGTTGATTGGACAAACTCCAAGGAATATCAGAAATAGACAAATATTTGGAAGTGAAATCTTTACCAGAAACATGCAGATAGATATTTTTAAGAACAAAACGCTGTACGGTGCGATAGAGCTCATCTGTTTACTAGTTTTAAAATGTGTACTTTTATATTAAGTAGTAGTTGAAATGCAAATTATTTGTTCAACTTCTTAGTAATTTATTAATTGAATGAGCAATTGGTTTAAGCTACATTTTACATGAAATTTTCACTTTTATTCTGTGCTAGCATTAAAAAAGGATAAAACAGCTTCTGATCCATTGTTACAAAAAAACATCATGCTTACATGAAGGGATGAAGACAAAAGGATGCACTGTGCTAACAGTTACAAAAGACTATTTGGAAGATGGAAAAATTATATTTTGCTATAGTTGTCTCAATTTATATTATTTTTTGTTAACTCTCAGTAGTGTGCAAGTATTAGCAAGTTAGGATTTAATGATAAATACATATTTACAGCTGAACACTTGTTAAACACCATTTTCTAGTAATTTCCAAACACATATTTAATATTTATTGTTCATCAATATTTGCCAAGTAATTCAATTTTCTTAATTAATATGGCTCATATTAAACAACAGGAACTAACATATGTATGATTGAATAAAACAAATCTGTTTTAGAATTGTTCCCTAATGTTAATTAACAAGCAATTTATTAAATTCCTTCTTCACACATGCTTTCTTTTGATGAAGAAAGTGAATTGCAGTGAACAGCAAGGGAAGTTATCTGATTCTGAGATGATTAACAATTTAACCTCATAAAGATTGGCTGGACTTGTTTATAAAACAGGCAGTGGTCAAAGCAACCAACCTCTAACCCTTATCTCTTCTTCATTAGAAATACCAGATCTCTCACAAGACCTGGGCATCTGACTCTGACAGAAACAAATACTGTAGGTGCAGGTACTTGATCAAAGCTCAAATCCCACCTAAAGAAATGTCAGCTTCTTCTGAACTGATTAACACTGATTTGTGGCATCTCCTCAAGAGAGCTTATTGTTCTTGACTAAAACTCTGGAAAACACAACACAATTTTTTAAGTTTGGGTATATATTAATATCTATTCTCTTGGAATAATATTTTGTAACACTTCCAAATGTCACCAAAATGTTGTTAAAATTTCCATTCTGTGGGCACAAAGCCTGGTCTTCCTAATATTTGTTTATAAATGCTGTAAGTTTTCATCAGTTTCTGTGAAGAAGACACATTTTCTCTCTATTATGATTACTAATATTAAGATATTAACTCTTCACAGTTGTTTCTTCATTGCTATTGTCAGGATCTTCAAATGCCTCTGTATCAACCAAACACAGATGAATAAAACCCCACATTATTTTTTTAACAACTCACTAACATGACTATCCTACTTGTCTGACCTATCACCAGGAATGACTATCATAGTGTTTATGACATAAAAACTAAATGCTTAAATGTCTTATTTTAATAGAATGTAGGGCTAATTCTGTCCACACTAGATGTAATTCAGAATCACTTTGACAATTTGTTGCATATGTGATCCAAAGGCTAAAAAGCAATAAATCTACATTATTACATCTGAATTAATAAGGTATGCATTAATGACTCTGTTAGTTATATTTAGTTGTGATGACTTTTCCAGTACGATAGAAGTCAAAAGAATGTGTGTGATAAAAATATTAAACAAAAAGATCATGTGATATACAAAGTCTGTTTTCTCTGATATGCTTGAATCTGATCGTAGCCACTAACACTAGAGGAAGGTTATAAGCACATTACAAGTGCAGTAGAGTGTTTTCAGGGCTTTTTGCATTTGCTTTTTCAGTTTATAGCAATTTGTGTTATTGAGATTTTTTTTTTTTTGAGTCACAAATTTTAATTTTAATGTTTAACACCTGTCAATAAACTTGTGTTTTCTAAAAAATGCCTAGTAAACTTTTGAACACAAGACTGCTTCTGGCCTCCATAACATCCTGCAACAATGTACCTAGACAATATTTGCACTGTCTTGGATTTTACATGTCTGTAGAATAATGATATTATATTTGCATGAAATAGAAAGTAAAAGAGTTTGACTATTTACTAGTCTCTCCTGCTTTTCATACTTATGTTAATATTTGTATCAGATAAGGTCCTAGAACTACAAATACTTCAACTTTGAGATTTGATATTCACATACAAGATCAAATGTTTGATATCTTGACCACATGCCACTTTAACAGTCATGACTGGAGATGGGATATTTTAAAATAAACTGAAAATATTTTCTGGTGCTGTCAATCATTAATTATTTACCTACTTCTGATTATAATCTTTGGAAATTGTGAGAAATTGGCACTTGTGATGTCTTTTCTGCGAACAAGAATAGTTAATGTGTCTCCTTTTGTGGAAAGGATCCAGAATGGAACAAATAATTTAGCCACACTTTTGCCATATAACTTTGAGGACAATTAGTGGACATATTGATCTGAAATGTATGAATTCTGGATATATATGTTTTCTTCTTTTTGTGTCCTATACAGAGGAGAGGCTTATTTTGACTTACAGGTGTGTGCATACAGTGCCACTTGCAGCATTAGGTTTTGTGATTAAAGACTCATCTCCACACACACTGCTACGAGTCTCCTCTCTGAACTGCCAGGACTGTCCCAAGGGCCCCTCAGCTCCAGGGGCCAGGGGCCACTCTGCACCAGAATTTAGCTCCCTATGGCATCTCACAATGCAAGGAAAAACACTGTCCACTAGTATATAATTTATCATGGGAAGAGTATTCTGGAATTTGAGACAGGAATACATACTGTCTGTCCTTTATATACATTTATATGTGGAGATCTATCAACCAGACCACTAGGTGGAACCATGGGTCAGAGGGTCCCTGCTTGTGTCTGGGTAGCAACACCTGGAGAGAAACTGGAATGCATGCATACTGTGTGGCTATATATGGCAAAGTTTGTAGACACTATCAAGGTGTCAAGTAATATAAGAGTCTTGGGAGCCAGGTATCAAAGTCATATGTAAATTCTTGGCTACTGGAGAGATGAGCAGGTCCAAGCCACCTCCTAAGAAGACTAGCAGGTCTAACAGTCTGCTGGAAGACTCATTTGCATGTGTCCATCTGGGCATTAGGCAACTGAAGTCCAAAGACTGCAGAGGTTAGCTATTGGATAGACAAAGTGTGTAAGACCAGCTGCACATATATGTATTTTCCATTAATGGGCATTCATCCTGAGCAGCCAGAAACGGTGAACAAGGTCATGCCTTCCTGATGTTTGTGTTTGTCTAAATGCTGTATGTTCCGTCTGTGTTTATCTGTGTGGCCAGAAGGGTATATGAATATATGTATTGTGTCTATGTGTGTGCATTTGAGTCTGCGAGGGTTGCATGCTCAGCTTCTCTACTCATTAATAACAGCACCTCTGGACACTGGTCTGCTGCAGGTTTGTGTGCATTGAGCTACTGCATTCTGCAGCCCCTAGTAGTAGGCATGACAGCAAAAAAATAATAGTAAATTTAATTAACTATGTGCAACAATTAAATGTTAAATAGGTGTATATAAAATGGTCATAGATTTTGACTAAAATTTGTTTTCCAAGACTCTATAGTGTGTTTCTACGGCTGTGCATCAGTGAGTGTTACATATTGTCCCTACTCTTATCCACCTGTACCCTTCTGCAGGGTAATTTGTGCTATTGCAGAATGAAATTATGCAACTTGAAGCACACTATTAACACTGTACAAGGTTTTCCAGACGTACAGGTATCAAAATGATTTTACATAGTCTGTGGACATTACAAGTCAAATGTTATTAATTGCCTGTAAAGAATATAGAGATGAAGAGACTGATCAGGTTCTCTGGAAATATTTGTTCTTCCTTGTGAGAATGTAAGACCATCCTGTCTAACACAGATGCATTTATAACTGACTAAATCTATAGTTTCAGAAAGCAAATGTCTGATTAATTCATGTTCCTAACACAGATGGAAGATGTACACTTATTAGATGGAACCAAGATGCTTGCCTGGTAACAGCAAGATTCTGTATTTGGCACATAGCAATGTTTTTTTTGTTTGTTTGTTTGTTCGAGCTATTTATATTCATATATTACATAAGGTAAAATGATTGTGAGCATAAGATGAAGTAGGAACTTGCAGAGAACAAGGAAGAGAAACCAAATACCAGAGTGCCCCACAACGTGAAATGGAAAACATCATGTTAGCAGCAGAGAAACAGTAGCCAAAGAAGAGATATTTGAATAGATGTAACAAATGTCAGCAGGAGATGGCGAGTGTGTTGTTGTTTCTCTTTTAGATCAGAAAAAAAACCATGCCAAATACTGCCCAGATGCTATGATTAGGAATGATGAGGATGAAAAGAAAACTCATATTAAACGCTGACATTAAGAACTAAAAAAAAAAAAAAAAAAAAAAAAAAAAAAAAAAAAAAAAAAAAAAAAAAAAGAGTGGGCTTTGACTTCCAAAATAGTTATGGAGAAAACAGTGCTGTCTAACAAGGTCATTCAACCCACTTAAGATCTCAGCTGTCCTTCAGAGATGTCTATCAATGTGCATTAAAAATATAAGCATTCTAATGTGATTATGTTCTGATCTGGAAGCCTCATTTTGTTGCCATATTTAGATGAAATGCATCCTGAACTCTTCACTCAATTCTTCTCTAGAGGGAGCTGATGACAAAGCTCTTACCGTCTTTTCTGATGACAGAGCTATTATTGTTTTCATCCTAGGATCTTCAGATATATCCTACTCATTTTCTGCAGTCTGCACTTGTAGTGCTGTAATTGAGATGTCATCTTTGAAATATATGAAATCTCACTTGTTCTGTGGAACATGGTGTATGCACACTGTCTTGTCCTTTACTACTTTACGATTTTAGTTGAAAATGCTAAATGGAGTAAGGTGTTTTGAATTACTTGGTAATTTTGCCCTTACTAATCGCAAAGAACAAAACAAGATTAAGTATTGTATAAAATCCCCTCACTTTTAGACAATAAAGCACTAAACATGACCTATCATAATAAAGTGGAACAAATCATGGTTTGAGAAAAGATGAAACAAATTTAAACTAACTTATTCTTAAAAGAAATCAGTACAGAAAAAAATAATTATATTGTTACATTCTTTTAAGTGTTGGACTCACTGGATATATTGCTGATATGAAAAGAACTATTTATGAATATTGCCTGAGAACAGATTTTCAAAGTCTCACATGCCAATTAACACAGTACATGTGAACAGAAGCATAATAAATTTGAGATGATAATATGCCCACATGCAGAAAATGTCAACAAGAACATAATTGGCGGCTATAGCATATGGTATATAGAGCTCAAAAACTTGTTTATACCATCTTGAATCTCCTACTAATAAGATTTCTCTTCATTAACAAAATAGGAATAGAGATGAAGTGCCATTCAGAAGTGTCATTTCCTTTTTGAGATTCAGGCATGAAAATTGATTGATGTGTTTTCTAATGTCAACTTTGATATTATATAATCCATTAAGGGGGTGTGTAGCATGAATACTATTGAGTTGGTTTCATATTTACTGAAGTTGCATAAAACTGCTTGCAAGCTAACATATATGTTGACCAAGGTATTTCTGTGTGCTTGTGTATGTGAGTTCATATTTCTGAACTTTTAGTATCTGAAACCACAATAATCAGTATTTTCAAAAACAAGTATGCAGATCTGATTTCATAACATGGGAACTGTGCTCTAATCATAGTTTGTTCCCCTGAAGAAATAGCTAGATACTTAAAGAATTCAGCCTACAGATGATTAAAATCCTTTTTTTTTTCCTGAAACAGGATAGTTGACGGCCTCAGTAGGTTTTGGTGAGACGGCTCTCTGGTGAGACTTCGTTTGTTAAATAATCTAAGTTAACTGGGCCAGGAAAAAGATCATACAAAGAGTTAAGCTACACAAAGAACATGGCAGGCACTACTGAAGCATCTAATTATTTCATCTTTTGTTTTCAATGCCACAGGAAATACAATCCCTATGCCAGACAGAGGTCTCCAGTAAGTTAACTTTTGCTTTTCTTCTGTGTTCCAGTATATCACAGCATATCATCTTCATGCTTATCATACATGAAAAGAAAGGAAATAAAAACAAAACCAAAAACAAAACAAAGCAAAACACTTTGTACTTAAGGATTTATTACTCGAGTTTGAATGTGTCAGTAGCAATAAAATGTTTACACATAAACAACAAGTTTTGGATGATAATATAAATTATTAACATCTGTTAGAGTTGCTCTCCAAGGGTTTTGAACTTTTTGGTTTCCCATGGTTCTCTCAAAGTATTATAATTGTGGTTTGGTTTTGGGTTTTTTGTTTTTTGTTTTGTTTTGTTTTGTTTTTTTCTCATTTGTTTATCCAAAAATACATTTTGCAGATTTCAAAATTATACTAAAAATTATTATTTCTCTTAACTGTCGTCAGTTTTTTCTATGTGTTTTTTTGTTTTGTTTTGTTTTGTTTGTTTGGGTTTTTTTTTAAATTTTCAAGCACTGCCAGTATGATTTCTGTAGTACTTCTGGAGGCTTAACCAGGTCACTTTTTTACTGTTCTTGCTTGATAGTATAATTTTCTTATCCTTGAAGTGCTTATGTAATAGTTGGGCTCAGGTCTCTGTTCCTATTTACTGTCCTCCCTTGAAAATAATTTTTTATGCATATTGTATGAACAGAACCTGACAGAATTTCTGAGTGAGTAAGCTCTCTTAGACTCTTCTGAGGACTTCATTGTCCTTCAGGAAGGTGAACTCTTCCTGTTGTGCTCAACAGTATGCAATAGATCAGATTATTGTTACATAAATGTTAACACCAAAAATATATGTACTTCTTATACAGTCATGTCAATAATATAGTCATATGCTTACAAGCAGTAAGTCCCAACTTTTCCAAACAGGAAGAAATTTTTATATAAAATAATGAGAAAAATTATGTGAACATAAAGCCTTATAGCAGCCTGTCATGTGCGATACTCACATGGAAGATATGAGTTCAAATGCCCCTAAAGTGAAATGAGTCTGTGTCCTGAACTTTAATATCAGGTGAATTTTTAAAGCACTGACCAAATAAAAAAGATGTTTTGGAAAAAAGTCTGAACTTTTTCCAAAAGATCTTCTTCTCCCATTTTGCAATAAACAAATAGTTTTAAAAGACAATTATAATTGCGTAAAAATTATGGTCCCTTGGCTTGAGGAAGGTCCTTTCTTGAATCCAAACAGGAAAGCATCTTAATCCTTGAAAAGAGGAGGTGTAAAATCATCCATGCCTCATCATATGTAAGGATTAGCATAAAGAGCTTTCTGTCAGTCCTTGTGAAGGCTATTCTAAAATTCTTGATTCTCTCCAGATTGCTAATTTAGGGCTAATCTGCTACAGTTGTACTTTATCTCTGCAATGACAGCTCTATAATGACACACTGAAGGTGTTTCTGACCAAATCAGGACAAATTAACATGTTCTGGCTATTCTTAAATTTTTTGGTTCTTGTTGATCATTGGCAAACCTATCCTCAAAAATTCATATTGTAACATTAAAAAATCACACCATTTAATTTCTAAAAGGATTGCAAAGACATTATAGTCTTGATTCTACGTTAAGATGTTACCTTTAAATGGATTAAAGGCATATGCTTGTTGTACTGTTTGTTGGGGTTTTTTTAATTAAAATATTTCACATTTTTACTATTCACATTTACTATTTGATAGGGAGGGTTTTTTTAATTGGTTGGGGTTTTTTGTTTGTTTGTTGGGGGTGTTTTGCTTTGTTTTTTTTGTTGGTTTGGTTTGGGTTTGGTTTTGTTTGTTTTTTGCTATGGTTGCCTGTAAGATCTTTCTTCTTAGGGAGGTAGTTTACTTATATAAATGCCATATAGTTCTCTAGAGAATTGTACTTGATGGCAAGGCAGTTGTTTGCACTGTAAATATTTTGCTTTAGCTAAATTACTGCTTCATTTTGCTTGAAAAATTTTAACAAAACACAGGAAGAAAATACATGATGCCATAACAGACATGAAGGAAAAGTATGGTTTTGGGGGATGTTAATAGGTTTTCTTCTCTCTTAGACACTTGTAAGTTTCTGTGTTTAAGAATACAACTGAACTTCATATTAAAATAAAGAATAAAATAGCACTGGTACCGGAGAGCAACTGTCATGGCTGACATCTTCTGTCTTATCTCATCATGTTACGCTGGCAAGATCCGGTTCCTGTTGCTCCCAGAGGCTCATGCCTAGCCTTTAGTGAAGAGTGAAAGACTTAAAGATTGAAAGAGACCTTGCTTATTGTTCTGTGCTATGAAGACTCATGAGCTTCCATGATATGGTAGAATTAGAAAACACCTATTA
The DNA here is from genome assembly GCA_035221455.1 of Xenops minutus. Taxonomy (NCBI): domain Eukaryota; kingdom Metazoa; phylum Chordata; class Aves; order Passeriformes; family Furnariidae; genus Xenops; species Xenops minutus. Next base: position 88,813,673 of record JAWWEE010000105.1, on the reverse strand, counting down.
ACCAAGTTCTGAAAAGTCCAACATTAAATATACTTCAGTACTATATTGTATACTTGAGTCCTTATCTAGATCTGATTTAAAAGATGAAATATGCAGCAAGTATCTCTGGTTCAGAAAAATGTGTCATTTGCAGACAAAAAAAAAAAAAAAAAAAGAGAGAGATAAAAACTTTAATTCTAGCTATATAAACATATTATAATTACATGGCCAATATATTTCAACTTTAAATGTGAGAAGGTAATCTTTCACTTTTGAGAAGTGAAAGTCATTTCAGTGCATTTTCATCAATATGTTCTGAACATGACTTCATTGGCAAACAGAATTATCTGACTGATCAGCTGAACTAGATATTTGAATGTTTTATTGAATGTTAGAACATCTGCTTTTTGACAGTAAATTTCCTACTGAAGGGTTAAAGAAAGAAGTGAAATTCCCCTGTCCTGTAAATTACATTTGATAATGTTCTTTTTTTAATATAGTGATCAATAATACTCAACTATTTTTCTTAACCCTTCTGGTTTTTTGTTTGCTTGTTTTGTTTTGTTTTGTTTTGTTTTCCTTGGGCTTAGCTGCTTAATGAAGACATAAAGTGAGATTTTTACTTTTGGGTCCATTAAAGAAAACTCAAATTTACTATTTTTCAAGATATTTTTACAGTTTGCTATTAAGAAAAAAAGTAAAGAAAAAGTTGGAGCATAGATTCATTATCACAGCAATCACTTTCTGCTGTCACAGCTAATATATAGACCAGTGTTCAAGGAAAGGAAAAGCAATGCAATGCATGTTACCAAAACCCATCCACCACTTGATGGACATAGTTATGATGATATAGAGGTACAATTTAACCAGTATCAATGGACCAGTTCTTTCTATCCCCTAAGGAATAATCTTAGTGCATATCCTATTCAATTATTTGTCTCTTGTCCATTGCTTTGAGAAAAATTAATTGGCCATTGCTATCTGCAATCTCTCAAAGAAAAATAATCCAAACAAGATGCAAAAATATGAAGATAGTCTAAATCTAAGCAACACAACAAAAGGTATTTCTGTGCAGTATGGACTAGAGAAATTTATCATTAGGGGTATAAATAAGGTGAAGGATGATCTTATTTTAATACTAGGCCAAATTATTGAATAATTTTATTCTCAAGAAAAAAAGCAAACAACAAAAACCCAAACAACTTGGACACAAGCCTGTTGATACACTTTACATATATATGCAATCTATCTAAGTCATTGGAGTGACACTTACAGGATAATTTGTTCTGATAGCAATTGGCTTAAATGATATTACGCAGCTACAGAATTTGCAAACATATATGCATAAGCACTGCATTTGAAAAAATAGTTCCATCAGTTAAATTGATATCCACAAGAAAATAGAGTAAAAGAAAACCCGGTTGCAACTTCTGAGCAATTAGTAGATTAATGACATTCTTTTCACAGTGCTGTTGTTTTAGAACAGCCTTAGGAAGAATAAAGTCTAAAGGGAAAATAAAAACTCCAGGTATGTTATGGAGATCACAATAAAAGTCAAATGACTAAGCAAATGTGCATAAAATGGACCAAAACCCCACTCCCAAAGCAAAAGTATTAATGATGGTTCCTCTAACTTATCAAAAGAGCAACCCACTGTGAATACCTTCCCCACTAGTTCTAAATATTCATACAACCAGAATCTTCAGACAACTGGATAAGACTTCAAAAATTAATGCAAAATGTGGTTGTGAGATATTAGCGGTTAAAATGGGGTCAAGGGGGAAAAGTAAAATCATGAAGATAATGCACAGCACTGTACCGAGATGATTACAGCCAATACAATCTTCCCAAAAATCAGAAGTAGTGAGTTTACAGAGAAGTACAAAATTATACATACTTTGATATGTCACCAAGACTCTAAAAAATATTAGCTTTGTAAAATGAAATCCAGATATCTTTCTGATTCAGATGGCCCCAGGAAGACATTCTTTCAAGTCACTACTATAGATATTGATCACGCATGCCCAGTCACACAGACACAATTTCTCTTTTTGTATTTTGTTTTGAACTTTCAAAAAGTGCATTCTATGCCTCTCATTAGAATTATATATTTTTTTAAATATATATTTAAGGTTGGTTTTGTTCACTTTTAGCAAATTAAACTAAGGCAAGCATATATTCTTGCTAGATAAGCAAATATAGATATTTGAAAGAAATATTACCTTTATAATGTCCCTTCGCAGAGTCTATATTAGTAATTAAAACATATACCAGAAGAATTATGTAGGAAAAAAGTTTTGATCACCTGATCAATGTTACTTACAATTATTAACAAAATAATATTTGATAGCAATGACAGCCATCTTATTAACACAGAATGACCACAACATTTTTTTCTGTTGATTTTTAAGTGCAAATTTTCATTGTGTGAAATAAAGAGGACATCTAGATCTCTGATCTCTTAGACTGGATATGAAATTTTACTGTATTTTAATAATGCAGGTAAGTGGAAGTTACGAAGATATGGGGAGGGAAATATTATATTGTCTATTTGTGTCATTCTTATATGCTTCACATATATTTATTTCTGAGCATGAGCAGAAGTAGAATACCAGGTTAAAGTGACCTTTAATCTTATCCCTTGATGATGTTCTTATGTGCCTATATTAATTCCATAATAAGTTTTACTGCACAATAAAAATAATTTAAGCTCAAATTTGTGGTTACCTTTGAGCTCATGTCATATGAATGTCTATAAATCTTCATATAAATAAAACATTTTCATCATTAAAAAAAAAAAAAAAGAGTATGTTTTGTTTCTCTACTGTTTTTCATAGATTCATGGCTATCAACTAACTTTCTTTTCATTCTGTTATTTGCATGCATGCCTGTGCATATGCGCTTGTGTATATGTTTACCTTAAAAAAAAACCCCAAACCATACGGCTTCTATTTCTTAATTTAAAGCACTGAAAATTTTCTGACATCTTTGCAAGATAGAAATTTGACTTTTATATATGAACTTCATGAATCTATATAATGTTCAAAAAATTTATCAAAACTTACAGAAAAAAAAAATAATCCGAGTTCTTTCATTCTTTCATCACTAAGGTTTAGTTCACTTAGTATGAGTTAAAAGATTTACTTCTGTGCAATATTTTCATCTAAAACAGCATATGTACCAGCTCTATAAAATAAATAAATGTAAGCATAAACATGCTAATAGTTAAGATAAAGATTTGTTAACATTTGTATCAATTTGTCAATATCAAATACAAAAGTTTATAATAAGTGTTGGAAAAAAATTATGTGATCTAAAGTCTTGAATAACATGGAGTAGAGTCACTTACAAAATTTGTCCTCTTTTTTTTTTTTTTTTTTTTTTGAATCAATAAATTCACACAAAATACTTAGTTACTTGGTTCATTGCTGAGGACTGCTGAGGACTGTCACGATAAAGTTAAGAGAGTTTTGATGGTGACTTGGATGAGAAATTATTCCATACAAAAACCTACTGATTAACATACTCATTTTGTATTTCACCAAGGCAAATTACATTTTAAATCTTTTACATTTTTTACTGCTTTCAGACCCGTGCTCTGATGTTAAATTTTGAACAGTTGCCACCAGGATGGTAAAATATTAACATGGCTGGGATGTTTGACATATGAAAGGATCAGCACTTATTAGTGAAGAACACCATTCTCTCTCTTGATGGATTATATGTTCTTTCATTAAATGTAAAGAAAGGATGACAGGGACAAGCTGTATTCTAGATATTTCTGTTAAATGTTGTTGGCATTTGAGGTGGGGTTTTTATATTTTTCTAAAAGAAAAGGTGTCTTTTATGAGTGATTCTGTTGGAAAACATATGAAAAAAAGGATCTCTACTCCCACATCTTAGCAGATGTAACTCCATCAGTTCTCTTCTAGACTTGCCAGACAGAAGTGCTAATAAGAAAATACTAAATAACTTAAACTTTTTAAACTGCTGTTTAGGAAAAAGAAGGTTGTAAATATCCGCACTGATCATACCAATAAACCTGAAATGAACATTTTATAATTTTAAGATTTTAAGAACTAAAAACAATCAAGTAACTTAATGTCAGGAATCTAAAGTGGAATTACAACTCTATATTGGATAAAAAACTTATAATCATGACTACATAAAATTGATGACCTTATTACCTTATTTATTACCCTTTCTGTCCCCTATTGTCCTTGTTTGTCCTGGGAAAAAGTTAGGAGTGCAATTTTGGAGAAAGATGCCTTGCTTAACTATATTTCTTTCTAGATGAAGTATCTCAGCCAACTTCATTAAGATAAAACTTGCACATTCTGAATTGCAAAATTGTACATAACTAAAAATATCTAATTCTTTATGCAGTTTTGGCAGTTATTCCAGACTCTGGTACAAAGTAGGCCATCTAAATTTTTTTTAGTGTAATGGATATTCTGTTGTACAATAACATCATTTACCTCTCCATTTACTCTAATTGAGGGCAGTTTAATTTGAATTAAATTTAGATTTATGGCTGAAGCACCACTATAACAGAAAAGTCAAGGTGAACATGATCTTTTTTGTTTACTTGATTAAAGTGCATTCTCATGCACTTCCAGCTAGAGAACAAGAATACTATATATAGCTCCTACCAAAGACAATATTAATAAAGCAGAGGCTATTGAAATGAATTTCCATTGAAGAAAGAGCTAAAGTAATAATTTTCCACAGTGAGGTATTTCTCTGACAGAAGACACTGCTGCTCAAATGGTTAAAGATGATGATTGTAAAGAATAAATAATAATGATTGGTCTATACATCAGCAGATAGAAATAAAGAATTGAGACTACTGCTTATATAAATCCATCTGCATTTAAGTGTAACTTCAATATCCATATCAGTAAATAACCTGTATTAATTAGACAAATGTTATTCTGATTGACAATTTTCTACCTCTGAAGTCATTTCTTTCTTTTTGTTCTCTCTTGTTGCTATCAGACTGTACAGCATATCTACATTTTCCACCTTCTTCGCTTTTAAGAAAAACTGAGAATAAATGGGCCACTGCAGATTCCCTGTGAAGAAGCCTCAGGTTCCCTCCAATTCAGCATGAGGAGATGACACATTAGAGTACCAAGCTACGGTCTGGAGCAAAGTTTGGTGACTGTGCCACAGAAAGCAATAGGACATATTAGAATTCCGTCCAGTTTTAAAGGTCTTAAATTGACTTGTTCAGGAAGGTTTATGTCTCTGTCCCTTCTGCCTGATTTCTCTTGTTCTAAAATTTTCCTAAGTTTCTCCAGGCCTTAATTCTCCAGTATCATTTGACACACATGCTTTGCAATTCTGCCTTTTTCTGTCCTCATTATCAATACTTTTGTCATATTTCTCAGCATTTATTCCTGTTTGATCCTTCACTGATGTTGTTACAAACTCACCCTGCTTTTTCCTTATACCCTATTTTCAGTTTCCTTTTGGCTCTGTGATATCACTTTTCACTACCTTTTCTGACATTTTCACTTATAAGCTCTTTCATCTCTCTCCTCCTTTGAAAACTTTCATTACAACAGGTATGTGAAGCAGTTACCTTGAGTGCTTCCTATGCATTTCCTATTGAAACAAAACATTAGGTACAATGAGTATTTATTAAAGAATTTTTTTTCCATCCTTATTTACCAGTAGAGTGCAGCTTGTGATAGTCTTCTATTTTTCTTCTCTTTCCACATTTAAAATAAAGTTCTAAAATGCTAGCTTTTAAAAATCAGTTTTGAAAAGTATCTCCACTAGGAGAAACTCCCCTAGTAACACGAAGAAGTGATTTGTCAAATACCCTTTAGCAAAATAATCTTACTGCAGATATATGCTTACAGGAGGTCTCCTCATGGTACGGTGGAGAGACTGATGAGCTGTGAGAGCCTCAGTACAACAGACCACAGTTGAAGGTCATGCCACTGGAAAAAATATTGCTTGTGTAACAAAACCAAAAATTTTGTGGACTAAACAGCTAAGTCAAAAGGGATTTTTTTCTCATATTCACTTTATAAGTGCATTTATCTCACTAATTCACACACAAGAGAGATATATTTGAGTATATATACCAATGAAGTTGTACATGGAAAACAAATGAGTTTAAGCTTTTCTTTTGGCTTTAGGGGGATTTAATGCAATCTTCATGAGGGATTGATATGAGGATTAGGCTTCTAAAATAAGATAACTTTTTGCCTTGTAACATGGTAGGTGGTATACAGCACAATAAATTATGCTAATTAGGAACAAAAGAATCCTAAACTTTTTAACTCCCTTTAGGCATTCCTGCTTTCAACCTCAAAGTTCCCCACTTACAGAAAAATATGTTATGTTGAAACATCACAGTTATGATTACAATAGTCCTTCTCTTGCTCTTAAAGTCAAAAATTGTGCCAAATAAGCACTTCTTTATCGGATCACTGGAAGGTGACTATAATGTAACACTCCAGCCTTGGAGCTGCGGGTTTACTAAGACTATTACTTTAATATTTATATATAGAGAGGGGAGTTTTTAATACCTTATGAAAACACCCAGAAAGCAAGCCAGGGGCTTGTTTCTAAGGAGTATCTTTATTGATTTAGGGAAGAAAATAAGGGAACTTGGCAACAGTTCAAAGAGGCACTACACAAGCTAAACAAAATGTTCTACCGCAATACCAACTCAGCACATATTAATCAACACTCAAAGCAGTATTCAACCAATTCACCATGCTGAAGTCAAATCCAATCCCTCCAGCTCCAAGCATCAAGAAAAAGAGTAAAGAAAAGGAAACAGAGAAAGCAAGAAAAGAGAGAAGAAAGAGGGAGAGACAGATCATAGAGCTACCACCACATCTTTGTGGAAGACCAGCTCTCACACATCCAGATATCACGGCTGTGACATGGTGCCCCAAAACATCTGATTTTATCTGTTCTGGTCTCTATGGCCAAACCCCCAAGCAGGGCCTCTGACCCCCTGACCACTCTGGGGTTCCAGGCCAGGATAATGGGCAGTCTTCCCACTGTCCCTCCCAATACGAGTCAGATCAAGGGCTCTGGGAGCCCTATGGTTCTGACACCATAGTAACTGATGCAGTGTGTAACCCATGTGTAAAGTCCTTTTATTTATTTATTATTTATTTATTTATTACATGTTGATTTACTTTTTATGACAGGATGCATGCACATTCTCTGATAAGTGATCATGTTCAGCATAATCAAAGAATCAGCTTCAGGAAAGCCTAATCTAGATATTTTTTTTTTTCTTTTTTTCTCAAAGCACTTTAAATTCTAACAAAACCAGATTATTTTTGAATGAAAGTACGGGACTCCTTTATGGCTACCTCTTTGATATGGCACTCCAGAATGCCAACACATCTTCTGTTTACTCTTTTCAGTTTGCTAATCACAATAGATATGACTAACAGCAGCCTGGACACTTGAAAGTTTTATCCACTGGAAAGGCTAATATCAGGATGCTATACCAGCATTTTAAACTGAAATATATTAAAAAAAAAAAAAAAAAAAAAAGGAAAGAAACTCACAAAACCCACAAACAAATCAATAAACAAAGAACCCTGTAATTTACAAAAACTGACAAAAATCTCAGAAAACCATCCTATTTGTCCTCATTAAAGCATGCTCCACCATACTATGTGCCTCTGCCTCTACAGAGAAATAAGTTATAGACATTGCTCCAAGCTCAGACTCTTGGTTAGATGTCAATCTAATGCTAACTTCTTTCCTTTGTCCCCTTTGAATGAGCTTTCTCTCCATCTGTAACTATTATTTAAATTGATGATGTAAAGATTAAAAATATCTTGTAGTCTAGCATCACTGAAGTGACTATTTATTTGTCCTGTGCAGGACAATTACACTTCTTATAAAAATACTAATATTATTTTTAGAAGCAGTTGCTACTTTGGGAATATTCTTGAAACAACGTGGTAAAAACAAGCTGTTAGGAGGATTTAAAGGAACATATGATTGTGGCTTTGTGGATCCCTCTTGGAACAGGGTACCAGGGAGCTAATGAGATCATTCACACTGAGACTATAAAAACTGCAGCATAAGAAAAGTGCAGCTCTAATGCAAAGCCTTTTATAACTCGGAAATCATAGCAACTATACAAAAGCCTTCAGAATTCGTAAAGAGACGGTAAATACGCTAAATACTAGTGTTATCTTTAAACTTGTATTTTTGAATCTTTGTAAATTCTCTACTGTTCATATTAATACTTTTCTTCACTCCTTGCTGTTGGCTGCATTCTAAGCTTTAATTTGTCTTCCACCTTTCTACTCTCTCCTACTTGTCAGATTCTACTTTCATTTTTCACTCTCTGCTAATCCTCTGGCATCTTTTTGTCTCTTTTTTCTCTTGGTTTTATTTTTCACTCCCCAAAAAGTCTCCCAGATCACTTTAGAGATGTAGATTGGACATCGGAAGTCATTCTTAGAGAAAGAATAAGAAATTCCATCTCTGTAGCAATGCTTATTTGCTATCCTGAGATGCTTGAATATGTATTTGTAGGTAGGGAAAAATGAAAACTTTAGGAAGTTATATCTTTACAGTGTTGACAATTAGACACAGCTGCTTGTCTGACGACAGGGTTGGTGTTGTGCTAGCCATCAGGCACATGGTGTGACTCTTGGGAATGGTCCTGTGCAGGACTAAAAGTTGGATACAGTGATCCTCATGGGTTCTTTCAGGCAGAATATTCTGTGAGTCTGAAATTTCAGAAAGGTCAAAATTAAAAATAAATAAATAAATAAATAAATTTTAAAATAAATTAGTGCACTGAGTTTGGGATTTGAGGTGCATTTATATTCTCAGCTCTTCCTTGTTTAGGCAACACTGTGTGCTATGAATCCCGTAATGAGATGCTTCAATTCCTGCAGTTACTACAGGGAATATAGGTGTCTGACTCAGTTTCACAGATTCCGTTGCAGAGCCTGAAGGAATGGAATGTAGGGCAGTCAGATTCCTTATCTGTTGGACATCTTTCTGAATAGAAGTACTCTGAGTTGTATAGGTGGTTTTATCAGGCCAGGATCAAATCTTATTGTCAAATAATACAATATATTGTGTATTACTCTATTTCTGTATCATATGGTCAACCCACAGATAAAGCGGACCCATATATATTAACACAATTCTTTCCAAAACCAAAGATCTCAGATGTAAGTTGTTATTCTTTTGTAATGGGAGTAATTAAGCATCACTGATATGGTTGTCTCATGGTTCTAAACTTTCAAAACATATTGAAAATCATCCTCTGTACTATAGAATGATTTTTTTTTTTTCCGCATTCCCTTTTCTAATTGCCAAATTCACTTCTATAAGAATAGGATCTTTGTTTCTAACAATCCACCTGCTAGACAAAAGATGTTATTTTACTGTAGAAAACAATTAGGCTAGTCTGATGTGATTTGCCTTTGGTAAATTCATGTTAGCTTTTTTCAAGTACCTTCTTCATTTGATTTGTATGTTGCCTCAAGAGTTCAAACTGGGAAAGCTTTACATCTTAGGCATGTATGTGACTAGGAAGAGATCTGAGGTGTTTTCAATGCTGTTCAGCTTAAACACATATAATTTTGCCTAAAATTTAGAGTCATCTCTATGCTATTTCAAATTGTGTGTTTCATATCTAATCCTCTTGTCTGTGGTCTGTTCAGTCATTTCTAGTTGGTGGAGTAGCCCTTTTTGTAATCAAGTACTGTCCCTGTAAATCTATAGGCTGCATTTCCTCATTTTCCCCTCAACAGTACATTTGGATGTGCAGGCACAGTTGTACTTTGCTCCAATACACTGTCTGCTCTGAACAATCAAGCTACAACCAATCTCTATCAGTCTCAGTAATATGCACCACAAAACACAGGAGCTGTAGGAATGACAAATTCAACAGGCTTTTGAAAAAAACTGTTCCTAATTACCATAGGCATTTTTATTATTTGTTTCTATTATTGGCAAACCTTATAATCTTAAGTGTATATTCAAGATCCCATGTGATAGAGCAATACTTTTTTTAAATTTTTTCTAAGATACAGTTGTAGGAAGAGTACGGTCTCACAAAAAGCCTCTGAAGGAGCTGTGAAGTTGTCCTTTTTTTCAGGAGGCCTTTACAGGAGTCACTTGTGAATCACTCCTCAGCAAGTTAAACTAAAAGAAATATGGAAAGGAATACACAAGAATCTGCCCATATTTTTTTTTTTTTCACACTAACTTGATTATAATAAATAATATTGCTTCTGAAGTTAATATAAAAAATTACACACAGTGTATTTTAAAATGCTCTGTAGTAGGCAATTTTACCTCATGAAATGAGATAAAATTATTTAACTGTCTGGGAAAATAAAGACAAAATGTCCCTAATCTTCCATCAGTCATGCTTTTATTTAACATAAATTATGTTGGTTTTTGTGCAACAGTTTGCTTCATCCTCATTTGAGTGAATGACTGTATTGGAACATTGATTGATAAACTGGTCACCTAAGCTTGTTTATATTCTTGTTCAACTCTGGTACTAGGAGAGAAGTTCCAAATGTCAATCAAAAATTTCTCTTAAATATGAGAGAAGATATGGGTATTTATTATAAAAAAGATTTTTGTATGAAGTATTAGAGAATTTCATATTGTATTCACAAACTGCTGAAACCGTAAGTATTGAGATAATTGGACAGATCAGCTCTAGGGTCTCATGGCTGATGCCTTGAGTTCTTTCACTATATTGCTTCCATTTAAAAGAAGGATTTGATTAAAACATCAAGAAACATTATGAGTATTGTTTCATAGACTTATGTAAGTAGTTCCCATGGGAAAGGTGAGCAGAAAATGAGTTATGACTGTATATGCAGTAGCTGGATTTCTATAATAATCTTAATCTATAGTTTAAATAAGACAGTTTGAGGAAATCAAGCTTGCCACACTATCCCTTGTCCTCAAGCAAAAATATTTCTAGGTTGTTTCTGAATATACCAAAACAACACATGTATTCAGAGATGTTTTTAAACTAAGTAATTTAATTCATATTTCCTGTGTAGTTGTTTTGATTGCTTGGAAACTTTAGTTTTATATATGACTGATATTAACAATGAATAGAAAATGTACACATTTGAGGTAGCAAATCAGAAAAAAAATACTTGAAATGGTGTTACAATCTGCTTAAATATTGCAGAAAGAACTTCAGATTCGAATATTTTCCCCAACAAAATTAAAACTCAA
>JAWWEE010000105.1:88759768-88786931 GCA_035221455.1 Xenops minutus | reverse complement strand
GGAAGGAAGGAAGGAAGGAAGGAAGGAAGGAAAAAGGTGATTCAAATGCAGGTGTAATGTTAAGATCCTGGTCAAATACAAAAGCCAGAAATGTCTGTACAGGTTATGATCTGGACTGCCTTTTATATTGCTGAGGTGACATGAATTGATTGTGATTGAAGGTCTGTGTCTACATAAAATAGCATATTTACAAAATATTACCATATGTATTTGCAGGTATTTTAAGCACTGGAATGTTGAGATTATGATTTTCTTGACTCTGAATCTGTCAAAAATCACAATAAAGCCTGTAGAAAGTAACACTAAGAATGCTAGTGGACACTGAATAGGCAAGATGTCCTACAAAATATTCACCCTTCTGTCAGGGAAATAGGTAGCAATGCAATCGGGAAAAAATCTAGAGAAAAAACAGTAAAGGCTTCTTGGTAGATTTCTGAACTTTAATTCCATTTCTGGAGATAATTTGCAGCCCAAATAATTAAAGTGAAACATACAAAATCTCAATTTATGAGTCACATCAATCTATCAAGACAGCTACAGTCTCAAACCAGTTTTGCAGATTTTGGACCTGTAAAATTTGGTCATCAATAAACATTTTCACATTCAGTTGGTTAAAGATTCTTCAGCTGTAAAAAGTGATGACTGTTTTAAAGATGAAGCAAAGATCAGGCTCATCTTAGAAACTGGCAGCCTGCTGGAGTCTTTGCCCTGGGCTAGGGTAGACAAAGGAGTAGAAATGAGAAATAAATGAGTGCTTAAAATCTAACCTACATAAAAGAAAGAGACTAACCTTTAGAAAGATCTCATTCTCATTGCCTTCACATCAAACAACCTGGAGATGCCTCCTACATGCCCCTGCCAACTTTTTGATTTTATATTCAATTAACTGGAAGTGTTTGCTTTATTTCAAATTAAAAAAAAAAAAAAAAAAAAAAACCAAAAAACAAAAACAAAACAAAACAAAAAAAACCCCTCCCCCTGAAAAAAAAGCAAAAACAAAACAAGCAACCTATTACTATTACCAAAAAAGTTGAAACTTCCAATACGAAAACAAAAGTACAAAACCACCATATTAACATATATGCTGCAATTTGTGATTTCATATGTTGTGTAAAAATGAGTAACTGAACAATTGTCTATTAGTTGTATTGTGTGTTGAGACTGTTCTTGTTATGTTGTTGTAGAGTTATGGTTCTTGGGTTTTTTTTATTTGCTAGTACAGGTATATTTGTTATTTGAACGCAAGTTCAAGTCAATAACACGTATTCATATTAAATCTCACAATAATGCAGAAGAGGTTTGTAATTGTTGTGACATACGTTTTCATAAATCAAAAAAAATATGATTCATTTAACTATTAAAATATATTACTCATCTCTTTAGATTTAGTTGTGAAAAACAATTACTAAAACCATATTTTTCACAATATCTAAGTATTTTTTGCATAATTATATCTCCTATTGACTAAAGTTTGAAGATTCTTGTTTTGAAATTACTACTATTAACAGATATGCACTGTGATGGTTCACTGAAAAAAAAAAAAAAAAAAGAGCAAAAGTGAAAGAAGATAATTCCTCAGCCTGAAGTAGTAGAGTTTCATTCTAAAAATTAGTAGAAACATTCTTGGAAAGCCTAGTTTAAAACTAAATAGACAGAAGGTGAGACACAGAATCTTTTCCTGTTTATGCAGTTACAATATTATTTTCTCCCTCTCAGTGTAAAACACGAATTACTCTAGAAACTACCTTTTCTAATCACAGAAGCCTTGAGTTGTTAAGGTTTTGGATTAGTGACCAGCTGAATATCACCAGAAAACTGACAGGAGTTTTATTTCAAAATATGTGCATAATGTTTTAGGTTGAAGATTAGAGACCTCTAGTAAAATGTTCTGAATGAATATAGATTCTGGATGAAAGAATTTATGCTTAAAATCATATCTGTTTATATTTAATGACCTGTTCAGTTCTACAGAGTATCCTGTAGCTACAACATGGAGAGCTCTAAATTACATATAGATTGGTTTATGAAAAAAGCAAATGTACGCATAAATATGTAGAATTTGGATGACAATGTTTAAACAAATCCATGGCATACATCTTTGAAATTTATTTCCCTGTGGCTTTCTCTTACAGTAGCAGAAGACAGAATAATCTCAACATAGAGATGATTAAAAATAAACTATTGTATTTCTTCAGAAAGTTCAGAGTGCATTTTCCTGGTGTTCAAGAACATGTGAAGATTTGGGTGAGTTTTCCTCCTATTCAAATCAGTTCATTTACCCATTATAAAAATACAAGTCTCAAATAATTAAAAGTATTTTCTTCAGCAACTAGAAATGCAAGAACTTTTTTAGTCAGCCACATAAAAGTATAGAATTAATTTCATTGCATTGATATGTTTCTGTTCTGCTCAATTTTCAGATTTTATTCCTGCCCTCTTTGATAATCTCTATTATCTTGTGTATTTTCTGAGAATTCCCTCACTTGCAGCTCAGTTTTCACGGAAACATTGCATACAATGTTCTTTTTCTAAATGGATTCACAATTAAAACACAACTTTAATTTTATGTCTGACTTTAGTGTGATGAATCTATTTTTGTTGTGTTTACCTTGTCATTTTTTTCTGAAGACTGATTCCTTTAATTCTAAGTGGAAAAAACGTTCACTGTGATATATCTGGGCACATTGTTATGTACGAGTCTAAAATGTATTCTTTGTCCCTTTCTGTTCTAACAAAAAAAACCCAAAACAACAACAACAACAACAACAACACCTTCATAACCCTAATGGATTTAGAAGGAATGGAAGGCTAATACCAATAGTGAAATCTGTTCCTTAAATTGTATGTACAGTCTCCTATATATATTCATTCTCCTTTGCCATCCTCACCGGAGGAAAGGTGCTACAGATGTTGTAGGTGAATAAAGGAAAAACTTATTCCTTTATGAAACCAAGTTTCCTCTAGAACGATCTGAAAAATGTCCGTCACTGAACTGCACAAAAGTAGCAGACATTTCCAATACATTTTTATAATGTAGATATCATTTATAATTTAAAACGGTTTCTCATATTGAGGGGCAGGAATTCAAGGAATCACAGATTCATTTTCCAAAATAATTTGTCTCAGATTCCTGCTTTCTCAGCACAGGTCTTAAGCTCCTCTAAAGTGCAGTCCTCTCCCCAGTGACAGCCAGTCATGTCCTCTTCTGACTAGGGACAACTTTGCAAGGTGAAGCCCTGTTCAGTCTGCAGCTTTGTGGCAATTCAGAATATGGAAAATTTAGCTCCTTGGCAATGTTTTGTGTCATTTTCTTTTCTGTTTCAATTATTTATTTGTGCTACTTTAGAAGAGAACTTGAAAGAGAAAGTTCTCTATCCTGCTTTGTCATTGATGATGGAGGAGGCAGAAAAAAGATACCTGCTTTCAAAAAAACAATGGATGTTTTGAAGCACTGGAACAGAAGTAGCAGAAAGAAAAGATGCTACCTGTTACAAGGCCCAGGGTGTGCTTCAGCTTTTCAGTTCTCAGTGTGCATAAATCAGTGTGCAATTTGATGTTTTTGTTCTGCAAAGGGTTATGGAGCCCTTTCTGTCAAGCATTTTGTTCTTGGATATTCATATCAGTTCTGATATTAATTTTATGTTCAGCAGAAAATGAAGTGCAAAACAGCCGTTCACGTGAAATCAATATATTTTGCATGGGAGATTCAGGCTGTTTTAGGAAAAAAAAAGAATCAAATAGCTGCACTATTAAAGAAACACATCGCAACTTTCAGATGCATGAATTATTGAAGAAATTTAGACTACACTATAATGTTTGGGAAGTGAAGGAAGAGTGAGCAAAAAGCTGTAAGGATTTAAATATATGTAATTAAAGAGTTAGTGAAAAACAGCACATAAGCCAAGAATAACTTATTTAAAAATATAAAGGTTCATGAGTTAAGGACTGTGAGAGATCACTTGACTTGCCAAATACCATCATGGGCAAAACAAACTCAGATTGTGGAAATTAACTGAATTTATCACTAATCAAAATCAGGATAATGAAAGGTAAAACAAATCTTAAAAACACCTTCCCCTCACTTCTCCCTCCCTCCTGGGCTCTGCCTCTCCCCACCCTGGCAGCGCAGGCAGGAGGGGAATGGGAGTTATGGAAAATTCTTCACAGGTTGTTTCTGATGCTGCTTCCTTCTTCCTTCATTCTAGGTCTCATAGTGTAGCAAATATGTAATTTTTAACAAATTGTCTGTTATCAAGGTTGATTTCAGATTGTATCATCTGTTTTTTAACAATACTAAAATAGCTAGAGACATTCAATGCTAATGTTTTATACTTTTTTTTTTTTTTTTCCCCTCTAGTACACAACTGAAAAAACAATGTTTAGGTTAAATTAAATGACCACTCAAAAATGACCACTCAAATATCAATACATACAAATACTTTCTATCTTGTCACAAAGGTCATTCCACAAAAGTGAAACACTGCAACTTAAAGAATTATACATCCATCATTGCATAAGATAATGCTTTTCTACTTAATGACACCAAGCAAGTTGTCTTTTTGTAGGAAATTTATAGCAATGCATGTACACATTTCAACATTTCTCTATATTCTGTGGTGGGGGCGGGGGGGGGGGGATGAGAAAAGTAAGCCTAGGAGGATTGTGCTGATGTTATTTTTTCTGTTGTAAATTCAAAAAGATTTTTTCTTCTCTCCTTCTTGAACACTGTTGTGCATTTATAGATTTAGTTCCCATTATTTACATCTACTGACAGAAAGTCCACTGTATTTTTATTTTTTGCCCTTTATAATAACATTGGAAAGAAACAAACTGAAAGAATGGGAAAGGAGAGAAAAGAAATGTCTGTTAAAACATTTGAATGTAATCTCTTATGAAGGTGGAAAAGATCCAGTGTTCACTAGTTCAAACACAATATTCATCCCTTGTGCCATCAGAGTTAAAAGGCATTCAGCTTTCAGAGTGAAAGAAAGATTTCTTTAGCAAGATTGTTTGGGGTTTTTTTATTTATTTTCATAAATGTCATTGCACTGAAGTCACTTGTTCTGATTTATACATCAGATGGAGCACCTTTACAGAAGTAATGTGATTCAAGAGGTCTGTGACCAGCAGCCTTCTTGACTGCATATGGAATATATCTATCTCTTTGTATCTCCTAAGCAATCCCCCTTGTCTCCATCTTTCCAATAGCATTAGAATTTAACCTTGTTATTGATTGTAATTACTGCTAGTGATGAAGTTACAGGTTTGTTGAGGGTTCCACTGACTGGTCAAGTATTCATTTGAAAGGGGTCAGGAATTCTCATTAGTATGTCAACTATTTGTGGTTTTCTGTAAGACTGTGGTCAATTGATTGAAAGAAGATCAATAAAGGTCTGTGGAATTGAAAAGAGTTTGCAAGGAAGTAAACAAATTGTGTAGGACTGCTATCCCTGAGTGATAGCATAAGCCTCTTTCTAGGCACAACTCATCAAGACAAAGGAATTTCTATAATATAGATAGTAAATGAATACAGCAAAAGTAACCTGTTATTGTACAGTGCAATCAACAGACACATCTATTTTAAATTTGGTCTTTTTCTCTGCTTTTTTTATTCACTCAATGCTCTGCACAAATCTTAAAAAAATAAATAAATAAAAAAATAGGATGAAGATCTTTGTTAGAATTCTTCCCTGTTACACTGCAGAAGAGCATTGTTTACTATTTTACTTATTTGAAATATTTTTCCTGGAAGTACTATAAAAGATTTCATTAAACCCAGAATTTCTTATTGCTGCGAACAACTTTAATGCCATTTTTGATTCAAAATCTAGAAAGAACAGACAAAGGCATGGAGAAGAGGGGCAAAGTCATGAGAAGGTATGGAGGTCTGGGTTTGCTCCCTGCCAAACCCAGCTGCTGGCCACACAGACTCCCCCCTCCCAAGAGAGAAGAAAAAAAGTACCAAAAGACAATTGTAGTAAAAGTATACATATATATATATTCACATATATTGCAATTATACACAAACACTATGAATATACAGAATAAGAACACCAAACAACTCCAAAAGGGAAAGGGGGAAAATGGGAAAGGGAAAAGGGACAAAAATGGGTAAAAAGAACACTAGATGGATACACACACTCATAAACTCAGGGAAAAGCTCAATAAGTAACTAGCACAATAAAATCTCACCAAACTTCCCTCAAGAGAAGCAGTAGAAATCTCTACCTCCGTGCGGCTTTCAGACAACAGCCCTCAGATACTACTCAGCTCATATAGATAAGAGCCAAGCCAATACAGAGACGCAATGTCCTCCAAACACCAGAAAGGAAGAGAGAGAGAATTCTTCCTCCTTGGTCTTATATACAGCTTATTACATGAAGGAATGGTGTGGAATACTTCCCTAGTTATGACCCTGTTACCAGGGAGGTCCTAGACTAAACCCAAGAAAACTAAACCACCACAGAAGGGAATCTGATCCTCCTCAGTTAATTTAAAGAAACTGAAAAAGAAACCAACATTTGTCTATTAATGCTTTTTGCCTTGAGCCTCACTGGGAAAAAACAAACAAACAAACAAAATGAGCAAACAAACAAACAAACAAACAGGCCTACCTGAATCCAGAATCCTACCTAGATCCACTTATCTAGAAGAGGAAGGAGAATCTTTGCAGGCAGATTGGCTGATTTAGTGATCCACCCTTTAAGGAACTTGAGGAGTGGGGTCCGAAGCTGTAACGCTTGTGCACTGAGAAGCAACAGGGTGGATGTTACCTACCAAAATAATGAGGACTATCCCACAACACTCCAAAAGGTTCCACCAAAAGGATGAGGCAGTCAACAATGTAGATGAAGTGTCTCTTTACCAGTGCACACGCATGGGTAGCAAACATGGTGCAGCTGGAAAGATATGATGATTCACTGAAACAATGGGATGAATCATTTGAGTGGAGCACTGCAATCAGTGCCTATAAAGTGTTTAGGGGGGCAGGAAATGGAGGAGAGGAAAGTTTTTTCCTCTGTGTTAAAAAAAAAAAAAATGCTCTCTCTGAACAGATCTGTCTTCGAAAAACAATGATGAACAGAATGAGAACCTATGGGCAAAAAAACAGAGGCCAAGACAACAAAAGAAACCTCGTGGTTGATGTTTACTAAAGGACAACTGATCAAAGGAAGGTTGTTGATAAGGTGTTCTTACTTCAACTGGGAAAGCATAACTTGCATGCTCTGACCCTTCTGGGAAACAGCAACCCCCCGACATCTTAAAAAAAACAGCACAGCGAGCTGTAAGCAGTCCAGGAGACCCTTAGAGTGCATTGATGATAATGTCTTAATTCATGTGATATAAACTGACCAAAAATAAATGTTGTTAGACCTGTGCTTGCTGACTCAGAAGAACTAATTGCAGAGGTTAAGACTGGTGGCAGCCTGACCTGCAATGATCATGCCCTGACCATGAAAACAGTCAAAGGGATGGAACACCTCTCCTACGAAAAGCCTAGAAAGTTGATGTTTTTCATCGGGGACAAGAGAAGGGTCTGGGGATACCTTATTGCAGCCTTTCAGTATATAAAGGGACCCTTAGAAAAAGGATCGATAGAGAGACTTTCTACCAAGGCCTGTAGTGACAGGAGAATAGCATTCAACTGAAAGAGGGTAGATTTAGCTTGGACATAAGGACGAAGTGTTTCACAGCGTGTAGCGGAGGCGGGCTTGTGGAGCAGAGAGATGACTCAATGTGAGTTAACAGAAAAGCTCAGTTTATTCCAAAGCATTTACACAATTATACTTTTCCTAAGAGTACGTGCACTAACATAGCATACAAGCAATCATCTATTGGCCACAGTTACAAGGTACTGTCTCTGTCTCTGCACAAACTCTTGCAGGTGTCTTATCTTCTGTTTCTTCTGGTCTCTCTCAGTCTCTTGCAAGTAGTTTATCTTCACAGCTACACAGTAGCGATGGCCAAGGTCAAACTCCTTTTGCTCTCTTAAGAAATTCACAGGGCCTGGAAATTACATTTTCCTACAACAGTGAGGGTGGTGAGTCGCAGGAACACATTTCTCTGGGGTTGAACACTTCCAGGAATGGGACATCCACAACTTCTCTGGGCAGCCTGTTCCACTTGTATGTGTTACATAAAAAACAGCACTCATAACACAAGGGAAATGATGCTAGACTTCTCCCTCCAACTGTCTGAGCTATACATTTGCTGGAATTGTTGTTTCCTTCCTCTGGCCTAATTAATTTTGATTTTATCTTGCTTTGTCATGTCCCACTTAAAACGTATTGAGTGCAGATTGTGTGATTGATATCTCTGATATCATTATATTGTATAGCTTGGTGGTTAGGACACCTTCCTAGGAAAGAAACACTTTACAAAAAGATTATTTGCACAATTATGGCTAAATATTCAAAAGATTTTTGTCTTCTGGGAACATTCTGAAGAAACAAAAATCACCCCTTAAAGTGCTCCAAGGAATAATAAAAAGTAATTGCTAACAGTTACAAGGTAAATTTATGTGGGTTTTTAAAACAAACAAAACCCCCCAAAAACAAAATAAACAAACAAAGTATTTTGCAGAATCTCTTTTTCATCATCACTCTGAAAATATAACTTGTGCTGAAAATCCCTTCTCTATTTCATTTTTCTGTCATAACATGTAATATTGTATAAAATTGTGAAGATGTATTATCTGCATTTCTGTATTGTACATTTTCCAAAATGCAAAGTATGTCATTGTATTGTATAGCTGAATTGAAGAATTCAGATTAGAATCAGATAAAATGCACTTACTTGAACAAGCCAGTAATTACACTGAATCATGTAATGTGTCTCTAGAGCTGCTTATTCTAGTTTGCTTAAAGAGCAGCTGACTCTGAAAGCATACTGTTTACAAGCCATTCTGTTTCTATATTATATATTTTTCAATATTTATCTTCCATTGTTTTTTACTACTAGGAACATTTGCATAAAAACGTGATGTTTATTTTTCAGAAGTCCATCTGCTACTGCTGCTTATTCTCAGCCTGAAGCCATAATCCAGTGTTTAAGACTTCATCCTCACATTTAGAGGAATTAAATGAATTATCATTATAAACAAAATGTAAAAACACCTTCAGATTATTTCTTCAGATTTGGTTTGAAATGAAAAACCAATGAACTTTCAGCCACAAAACCTTTTTTTTCTTAGAAGTGCACATAATAATGCACTGTTATGAAACCACTAAGAAGAATCACCAACTCCTTTAAAAGGCATGGAAGGTACTCCAGGGAGTGAGGGAGCTAGATTACACAAAGTGAGTTTTGCTATGGTAACACCACCTACACCTCTTAAATTCTCTAATGTCTTCAAAAACTATGATGATTTTACTTAATTACATGAGTTTCTTACTCAGAGAAGTTCTCACTTATCAAGTAGGATAGATACCAGGAGAGGTATTGTCATGGCTTTGAGGGAACCAGAAAATTTGGACTCCAGACAAGGTCTTCTCAAAATAAATCATACTCCTTCAGTTGGCTTTGACAGAGCATAGATTCATATTTTGATTCAGAGTGTTTCTGCTTTTTGACTAATGAACTAGAATTTTCATTCCAAATTCTGATAGAAATATTTGAATAAATATACTATTTTTTATATATATTTAAAATTTTAAAAAACCCACAACCAAACAAAAAAACTGTATGTAGTTATCTAAACTCTTTTTCTGCTAGATGCAGAGGACTGGTAACTGTTGAGGACAATTTCCCAGTACCACAGCCTGTCTTTTTTTGCCAACTACCACAGAAAAATAGATGAATAGCTTAGGGAACTTAACTTCTAGTTAACTGATGTCTGGTGAGGAAAGTCACATCTCAAGCAGCAAATATAAAATGCAGCCTGGGAAATAGAACTGTTTTTCACTATTTCCATGATGCCAGTGAAACAGCTGTGTGTACATATATTGTGGGCCAAGGGATTACAGCTGTATATACAGAAGTCTAGAGAGCATACAAGTTTGTGAGTAAATACATAAATAATTTTAGGCAGAAGGTTAACACATTGGTGATTTCTTTGTTATGGCTGCTTTCCATGTATTTATATTGATAAGGAACTGAACATTCAGAACCCTGAAATATTTAATCTGAAAATATTTAAATTTTAAGATGACAGGATTCCTCAAGCAAAGGAATTTGATTGCTTCCTGTCCATGTTCTTTAGTTTTCATTCTCTAGTGAGATTAAATTTTCAGATGGATTAAGAGAATGAAACATGGCCATGGTCGTAATTAATGCAGTTACCTACTTGTCCACATTCATTGCAGCAAGTTCAGTCCAGCTAGCAAACGTACAGGGAAAAACAACCCAGGAGAAAGATAGTATGAGGTTTTAAATCTACAAACCATACTAATTATTCAGGAAACATTTCCAAAACTGAATTCTGTGACTTAGAACAAATTGTAATTCTACTGAGATTTTCCATCAATCATGGTTCACTTTATCAAACTAAAATTTAAGTCTACATTCAGGTAACATATGTGTATGTGTTCTTAACACATACACATATACACATGTACAGTTTGTTGAGCAGCCTGAATACGGATTATAAAGATCAACAAAGTTCCTTTCATCCGTGTTCATTTCAGCCTTTATCTTTTGTGTTTTCTGCTGTGTTCACTTTCTCCTTCCCTTTTCCTCCTTTCTTCATCTCTCCTAACTTGGTCTGCCTTATTTCTCAGCAGCATAATATTAGTTGCTATTTCGGGATTCATTTCCAAGCGATTTTGCTGTTAGCATTTCAGAGGGCAACATGAAAGAAACTACTAAAGTGCATGAAAACCTGAGGGGAACCATGGTGTCTTGTAGAGAAGTTAGAAGCATTTTCTATTATTGAGTGACTACATGAAAGGTTTGACATGTATTTATTTGCAACAAATAACAGCTAATAGCCTTTGGAACACAGCAAAATCCTTTCTGAATCAAACTTAAGTTAAACCATTTACAACAATGTACATGGTATAGTCTGTCAATGTCCTGTAACTTCATTTAAGAAAGAAGCAGTTCTAGGCTTAAAGATAAGAATTTCTACACCAGTTCTTCATGTAAGTATTAGAGATCAATTTCTACCAGTCTTCCAACTAAAATATATATTCATGTATACACATGAAAACAAAGAAAGAGCAGTTGTCTCAATTTTTAGTTTGTTACTGTCTGTGTGTGCTTCTGTCCTCTCAAAAAACTTGCTTAGCACATTGCTTTTTGTTCAGATTTTATTTTTCTTCAGGCACATGACCCAAAAGACTTTCTCTTTCACTTCAGATTTAGAACTGACAACTCCATCAAACAGACTTTCTAAGAGAGATTAATGACTTCCATGAATTCACAGTGGGCACCCGAACTGCTTTAGTAGTTCTCTTTATCTATAGTAATTGATATTTTCTTGCACATGTTAAATATTAGTTTTTGCCACTGTGTTATCTGTTTTTGAGCATTCTGAGTTTTGATCATGTATTAAAGATAACATTTTTTGTGTCATATAAGGTCTTAGTCAATTAATTGCCTTCTAGATCAAGTACCTTCTGGGCCAGTATTGAACACACTCTTAATATAGAGAGACAATAGTTTTCTTCTTACATGTAACATACAAATATGTTCAATTATTAACTCTGGGTTTGGCTCATAAGGTTTAAATTTTCAGTTCATTTACAGCATTTTTGCAGAATCACTTTACACAAAGTGTTTGTAGGCAGTCTCAAATGTTTCAATGAAGTTATCAAGGATGCTATTGATTTTCAGGAAATTTTTTTCCTTCCTGAATATCAAACAAAAGATTTAAAAAAATAAAATAATAAATAAGTATAATTTGCTTTCGGATTTCTTTTTATATAATACAACAGTGTGACTTTTATATAATTCTATACTTATATATGTTGATATAATCAGATTTTCAAAATAAATACTATGGAATAATGTATGATTTAATAGAAACTATATTTAATAGTTTTTATTAAATGTTTTTATTTTTTTAATTAATTTTGTAATGAAAAGCATGTTCCATGAGCCTTTTTTTAACAATTCTCTATATATAATTTTACTCCAAACTCTTTCATGACACATTTTTCCTCATATTATTTCTGTGCTCCTGCTTCTCTATTCTCCTAATACTCATACAATCCGTTTAAGCTTCTGTAGCACTGCGCCAAAGTCATCTCACCCCAAACA
Organism: Xenops minutus; assembly: GCA_035221455.1. Taxonomy (NCBI): domain Eukaryota; kingdom Metazoa; phylum Chordata; class Aves; order Passeriformes; family Furnariidae; genus Xenops; species Xenops minutus. The sequence continues at coordinate 88,774,730 of JAWWEE010000105.1, read as the reverse complement.
TCAGAGTTCACATTTCTTTCCTAAACCCCTTTTTTTCTCATACTCTTCAAATATATTGGAGACAGAACAAAAAGATGTTTGCCCGATCAAAATGAAAGTGTAATTTAAATTTAAGCAAGATTTAACTGATCTCTGGCACACTTCAAAGGTGTTTGCTGGATAATAATACTTGCTGGTAATGTGGAGAGGAAGGTGCTAATTTAGCACACTATCTGGCAGTGCCCCTTTATTTAAAATGTTAGAAAGCGTATGGTAGCTTAATCACATGACCTATCTATCTTTACTTTATTTTACCTAAACGCATGTGAATGTAATCTTCTATTAAATAGATTTTGATTAGCTGTGCAAAGAATAGAGTCCTTGGAAAGTAAGAAAGCGTGATCATTTTTCTCTAAAAGAATTGAATATTGACATACTATGTAACACCTAATTTATAAAATTTAATTTCAGAATAGAGGATATGGAGAAAATTACTTGCTTTTTAACATACTCCTTCTTTGTTTATTCAGGTTTAGAATTTAAAAGCAACATATTTGAAACAGATCTTGAATACAAATTGACTTATTAATGAAGTGCTGCAGGAGTAGGAAACCTTGTTTGCTCGAATTAAAATTCTCTGAATTTTAATCTGTTATTATACATTTTCTATAGCTGTTTGTCAAAGGCTTTTTAAATAAGGCTTAAACCCAGGATTGTGATACTATCAGTCACACTGAATAGCACCTTGTGGCGTGGTTGACCTCACTTAAATGTATCTAAATAAATTAACTGTATAGAAAGACAACAGAACCTAGTCCTGTACAAGCTGTTAGTTGTTAGTTTTCATATTTATCTTTTCCCTTCAATCATTAATCCTGGTGATGGCCAGTTCCTTTAAAAAAAAAGAAGAAAAAAAAAAAAAGAACAAATGCAGAAAACTGCAATTCTCTCCTCTCCTTTTGTTTCCACTCTGCTTCTCTTTGCTTTGCTTGCTCTTCCTCAGAATGTTTGTTATAGCCTTAAAATGCCTATGAATATTTTGGTGGGCCAGTGAACATGAGGAAGCAACTATCCTTAGCCTTCAAAGCCAATCATGAAAATTCACCACAAATGGGTCTTCTTCCAGTCTCCACTTTGCTATTATTCTCCATGTCTCCGTTGATTCCTAGTGCTCTGCTCTGTTTGATATTCTGAATTCCAAAAGTGAAGCTTCCTCACTTCTATTGCCCTCAGATCCAATCCTTCAAAGTGAATTCTGAGCAGACTTTGATGCTTGTAGGTGCAAAATCCAAACTAATATTAAAACAAGGAACTCTACTATGCATTTGCCTGCAGCACAATTTACTGTAATGCAAATGCTACTTGTTCTATAGCAATACGACCTTTTGCCTTTAGCTCTACTACTTGTTATAAGTTTCTATCAATGTAAGTAAAGAGTACAATCTATTTGCTTTCATATATCCTTGTACAGATTTCAGTTTTAGCTTCCTCAGAATTTTTCATTTCAATGTGTTGTTTTTTGTTTTTTGTTTTTTTTTTTTTTTTTAGCGAAGGAGCAAGATTGTTTATGCAGCCACAATTTTACTTCCAAGAGATATATGATTAAGATTTAGATTTACATTAGATATATTTTCCATATCACTTTGATTGGTCCTAGGCAAACTTCCACATTCACATAAAACCTATATGAAGTAAATCTTTGAAACTGACCTAAACATATATTGCATTAGATTTCTGATTATTTTTTATTTTAGGAAGGCTGTGCTTCCTGAACGAGATGGCAGATTTTCATTTATGAGAATTTCTGGATTCTAGGTTACTGTTTTCTACACATATTTTTACTTGAACAACATTTTGGTAACATCAGGATCAAATGGCTAGTCCTTCCCAAAATACAAAGATATTTTATTATGCCAGCTGGGAAAATCTTTTTCCAAACATTTGTCATCTTGCATCTGGGCTATTGTAAACATCTCTTGGCCAGCCTTCCTACCTCATTTAGTTCCCATTTATATTCCATTTAAACCATACCCACATGTTAGAAATTTTCCATAGTGAAATGATCACTGTGTTTTAACTCTTGAAGCAAATTACACCCCCAGTTTGGATTCTACTGTGTCAGATCCCTTGCTGCGGTTAATTAATGATAATCCCTATGTCTTTAAGTTTAAAAAAGCCCTCAGAATTTTCATGTGTGACTGACCAGGCAACACACACATATGTGTATACACATATATATATCTATCTATACATATATATAGATACATATATATTCTGAATCTTACGGGGTTTTATAGCTTTGTCAATCAAACCTGTAACTAAATAAAATATCAGATGCTGAGCTTGTCTATTTATTTCCAATAAATTTTGAATTATAACTTTGACAATGGACTCAGAAAATTATACTTTTGCATCTTGCTAACTCTTCAAGGGAGACTTGCAAAGTATAGTCATTATTTGCACTTGGAATAAAGTAATTTTCTCTTTTTAAAATGAGGTGGTATTTCTGAATATTACAGAAAAAAAGAACAGTGAACAGCTGTCCTTGAATCCACAGTATTATGTATCATGGCAGGGAAAAGGATGAAGATAAAAACAATGTTTAAAAAGAACTCAAGCAAGTAAAATAACTGTCATTGTAAACTTTGCCATTTGAAATGTTATTTAAATTTTCAGTAGCTTAATGGAAATATTTCAGGAATTTCATACAAATATTTGAATATTCCTTTTTTTCTTTTTTTTTTTTTTTTTCACAGCTCTTCAATATTTCAGATTAAATGTGAGCTCATACAGGAATGCAATGGTGCTGTGGTTCAGGATCTCAACATATAGGAGAGGTATATCTGTCTGTGTTTTTTGCTTTTCTGTACCATACATGTCTGAAAATCTAATTCTTCAGCAAACATGATCAAAGCAATGGACATGATTATAAATTATATCTCATTAATCATATACACAATAGTATGTTTAGAGTTTCCATATCTACAGATGATACAACTTTCTATAGAATATTAGCTTACAGACATTCTTATTTTAACAGAAAGCATAAAGCCCATGACATTACATTTCAGATATTTTTATTTTTTTCACATCTCCATCATCTTAATATTACACATGATTAATTCTTCCTATAAGGTATTCCGACCCTCTTTTGTTTGACTGTGTTATCTCGAAAATCCTTAATAATTTGATATTATGGTGACTATTATGAACTTTTGTTACAAAGCTTGGACATTTTGTTTAAAGCATAAAATTGTGCTTAAATAACAGTTTCATTACTCAATGTGGATTCGTATCTGGTTTTTAATTTACCCTTTTTGTTGAAAAGTTACCCAAATCTGTCATTTTTTGAGTATATATTGAGTGATGTCTAGGGCAGCAAATTTCTTATTTAGCTCAGTTCAAAGTGTAGAAGTTTTGTCTTTTGTCTGAGTTGGTTAATTAGTAGTGAATCTGCTGCCCAAATTACTTGTTGAACATTTTTTTCTGTTTGTTTCTCTGTATAAGATTGTATTTATCTTTATTTGGGAAAAGTGTATTCTTTCAAGCATTCATTAAAGCATTGTTCTTTGTTGCATTTTTCCTCAATGGAAAATTACATATCTACTGAAAGAGAGGTATTATGCAAATTCCTGTGGTAAGTACACTAGCATGTGCTCTTGTCTTTATTCTTTCTTCTATATTGACAATAATGTATTCAATTGGATTCACAAATAAGAGTGAATGCAAAAGCATTCTCATATGTTGCAGCTCCAAATAGGTAGCTTAGCTATCTCTGGCCCTGTTGGTGAACCTGCAGGGCACAGTGTGAAACAGTGGGAAGGGGATAACTCAGATGCCTAGAATGGTGTAGTTATGGAATATGTAACAGTATGTCACTATATCCAAACTTAACACTTCAATCTGTCAACAGTGGTTCAGACTTTCACACACATAACACAAAACTAACTAAAAATATAAATATTATCGTGATAATGCACAATAATAAACAATAGAAATTGTTTATTATAGCATGAACCCTACTGTAAAATTTTCTTTTATCCTCACAACACTCCTGTCAATAACCTCTCCTCATAATCCCCGTCAGTTTTTATCTTCCTTTAATAAATTCCAGCATCAGATTTCACTCTGTTTTCTGAGTATGTGAAACTATCAAAGGGTGCCAGACTTTTCATTCCTGGTGTTTTTCAAAGAGTGTAGGCTATGCGAGGTACAATATGTGTGTATATATATATATAATCTGACTTGGTTGCAGGCAATGTTTCCCTGATTTGGCTATGCAATTTCCTGAGAGGAACTATCACATCTTATACCTGTAGAGACTTTGAATTTCTTTTATATAATCTGTGAGTCTTTATGCTCCAAACTTTCAAACAGGCATCCTCTGTGTCCATCTATGAACAACGTGGTATCTTTCATAACTCTAGCTCTACATGCTGATACTGGGGTTGGGCAAAATATCAGGAAGAAGAGAAAGAAAGGAACAAATATGGATGAAGAAAATGAAACATTAATTTCCACCAAACTATGACATATAGGAAAAAGAAAAAATTACTTTTCTACCTGCAAAGTGCATGTCTGGATACTGGGAAGTGGGGAAAAGAAGCGTGATCTGAAGGGTGAGAGGTAACTAAAAAATGGGAGAGAATGCGGAATCACACATGGAAGTGTGATCACACAGAGGAGAACACTCCATGGAACATGTGCAGGAAGCTCCTCTGAAACATCTGCTGGGGTAGGTGAACTCTGCCTTATTCACGTATTTAACTGGTGGCTGATATTTTTCAGGAGCGGCATTTAGTTTCAGAACACAACCTTCTCAGTGTGGCTGTGATTTTAAACTTACTGTGTAATGGAGTGTATTACCATTTACCATATGATGAGGTGGCCTTGTCTGTCAGCCAGGGTGCTGTTTAATGTTATATATGGGTCAAATGAGCCAAAAAAAGAAAGGGGGGGAAAATTCAAGAACCTTGAGCCCTCTAAGAGAAGGGGAAACTTCCCCTATGGTAAGCAGCCAGGTAATTTTTTTAAAGATCCATTTGCTCCTGAAAATTGATTGAGCAGCACCAAAGAGCTTCAGAGAAAGGAATTACAAGGGCAAGGGGTATTTCTGCTGAATCAGCCATTGCAACAATCACCATAGCAGGTGTTGTCCTCTAGGCAGAAGTAATTTTAAAATGTTTGCAAATTCATTTAGTTCCATGGGAAAATAGCTATTCTCCAACACTATCAGAGCACTAAAACCTTTTCTTGTGAATATTTTCACACAATAAATGAGGGAACATTATACAATCCAAATCAATCAGATTTTCAGAATTTGACTGGTTGTTCCCAAACATAGTTTTGCTGAATTAATCCATTTGAAAGTGTAACATTATTTATAAAAGCTTACATGATATCTGGCTATGTAAAAGGAGAGAAATATCCAAGCTGAAAATCATGGGATTTATTGAACTAATCTTATGTCTCAACTTGATTCAGTGAAGGTGTTTATTTTTCAGTAACTTTGACCAGAAAGGCAAAATAATATGTTCAGCTTCAGTCCTTGAAGAGAGCTCTACAGTAACCATGAAATGTAATATACAGACAAAATAGCAGATGTTCTCACTGTTACTGACATTAGTCTTCTACATTATAATTGTTTAAATCCTAGAAACTTTTTATTGAGCCAATATTGAGCAAAAAACATCTTTGTATGACTTGGATATCTGAAAAATTCCAGAGCATGATTAGTCATGTATTGCACTCCATAGACTTAAAAGGATTCTGAGTGGTGAATTTAAATGCAAACCATCTTTCTGTAACTTAAATTAACTGATATTCATTTCACTCTAACTATATAATCCATTATTCCATTATTATGATAAACATATGGAAACAGTGAAGTCTGATTAAAAATAAAAATAAAAGAGAAGGTGAAGACCTTTTGAAACAGTCATACGGTCAGCCTACTCTTATTCAGTAGTCTTACCCTTGTACAGTGACACCTTTACCCCCCAAAAGCTACATACTCCCAGATGAGTTCAGTACATATTGAAATTATTCCTTAGAATCTGATTAGTACTTTCCTTTAAGTAAAACTGAGAATCACAGTGCTTAAATTCATGCCTAGTGTTTCTACAGCTGAACTGGCAGAGCTACATTTAAGATGACTGTATAAGGTATTATTTTATATATACTGCTTTTAAAAGAATATACAGGGTTTGATGCAAGATCTGCAACAAGAAGTTGACGGAAGGTCTGTGTGTGTCTGTTAAAAGATGCCTTCATATATTATGGTATCTTATTTTTATGATAGAACCTGCATAATCTTATAATTCTATCTCAGGTACAGTTTTGTTGCAGGTAAAAAGCAGCTTTTTAAAACCATGTGGAGTAGTTTTGAAAATAACTGTAGATCAGAAAGAGCCATTGAAAAATCTGAAAGGAATACAAAATAGGAACAAAGTTAAGTGGCTCTTTCCTCCTGGATGTTTACAAAAAAGACAGCAGCTGCCATTTTCATCACTCAGATCTTCTTTAATCAGATCCATATAGAACTGCTCTGGAGTTCACAGTAACCATAATGCTGTGAATCTGCCCCATCTTAATTCTCAGTCCTAAGATTTTACTAAAAGCAAAGTATGCCTAAATAGAGAAATATTTGTAATGTGTCTATGGATAATAGTGAATGAATCAGAAGTTCAGGCCTTAAAATCCACACCACTGCTCTGAAATCCATATCTGTAAGTGCACTGTGGTGTTACATTTTCTCTTGTCAGTCTCCTGTTTTCTTGACAGCTGCTGTGATTTGCTTTCAGTGGGAATATGTTAGCATTTAATCAGTAATTTGGAGTCATCTGAGGATTTCCTGATAGGAAATTTTTTCTTTCCTTTTATACTGCACTATCATAATGGGAAAAACTGCCCAGGAAAATGCCCAGGTTCTAACCCACAAATGATGGTGTTCTGTATTGCTTCCATAATGTAAGGTAGATTTCTGTAGTGTCAGGTACATAGGCAAACTTTGGATTTATTTATTTGTTTATTGGGTGTGTTACACACACACACACACACACACACACACACACACACACACACCCCTCTCCTTAGGTTTTGTGTTTGAAAAGTCAGGAATCCCACATCTTCATATGCTCTTTTTTGTAAGAGAAACATGTTCACATTAGACAACTAAAACCAGTTCTGGCATGCAAACCAGTAACTTGTGCTGCCACACTTCCCTCTGTTTAGCAAAATCACAGCTCATGTTACTGTCCTTTGTAACATCATACTTGAGTTCTCTGAAAAGTAGAGGTAACCATAAAGGAACCAGGCTGACAGTTTGCTACACTGGTAGTTCAGCTGTGGTTCAATTGCACAGCCTCATCTGACTTGGTTTTACAGAAGAACCCTTAATTTGGAGATCATAATATAGAAAAGAAAAAGTAATAATGATAAGTAAAATCAAACAAGAACCTCAGCCCCACAAAAGCAACTTGAGACTTTCACATACATTGTAAAGAACTAGAAAACTATAAAACCTTTCTTCAGTGCTCTTTTTTACTGTTCACTCTGAAATGTAAATTTATAGACCTGTGGAATGACTTGTTGAAGATTCCACATAACCATGTAAAAAAATGTAATTGTGTGAATGGCTCAGTTATTTGGAATCCCAGGTTTATAGTGGGGAAATGATTAGTTCTGGTCATAAACTAGAAAAGAAAGCATAAATATGAAATGTATTATTTTGAATTTAATAAATTATGTCAAATTAAGATAGTTGCCCAGTATGACAAAATACAAGTTCAGGAGATGTTATCATTCACTTGAGATATACTATTCCTTTTTAATGTTTTACAAGCCATCTTTATTATCCTCTCATAAAACATTAGAACAAATCTGCATCTGTTAAGGTGAATTTTATTTGTCATTCTTGAGTCTAACTATTCCTTAGTTCTTTTCTTATATTGAAAAAAACGACTCATTACAGAACACATGGCGAATACTTATTAAGATTTATTTTATCTTTTATTGCCTTTGCAACGTTTGTTTTTAAGGTCTGGTTATAAAACAACAAACCTTCTTTAGTCTGGAATCTGACATCTGCCAATAAAAGGACAAAATGAAATACAGGCTACCAAGGAATAAGCTTTATATTAGCTTATGTTTTCTGAAAAATCATACAGCAGCAAATATTCAAGACACCACTGAATTTCTAGACCACATAATTTGCCATTCACTTAAGAGCTGGACTTGATGTTCCTTGGGGTCCCTTCCAACTCAAGATATTCTGTGAAAGCCATGAATAATTCAGTTGTAATCATTCTGAAGTGATAGACTAATCTATATGTACATCAGAAGATACAATAGCTTTTGAAAGAAAGAATGTAGACAGAAATGAACATTCTAATTGTAAGAAGACAATGTGTATGTTAATGTATACTCATGAACACTTCAAAACTTAACCACTTTTGATTTTTGTGACTAATTGCTTATACTGTAGTCTATGGTAGACATGGAAACTATTTCATATTCCCCAGAGAAGTATTGATACGACATGGATGTTCATATACTCTCTTGTGTACTAGTTTAGTGTGATCTTTTTAGAAAAAAAAAAAAATAGAGAAAGAAATGAGTTCAGAAGTATAAATTCCTTTTATAGCCAATATAGAGAGGTTGGCATCTGAAAATAGCCAGATAAAATCATTTCCTTCTAAAGACAATTATTTAGATTGAAGCTGCCAAATTACTATAAACCCTGTATGCTTCTCATTTTATAACACTGGCTTAATTTCTTTATTATTATTATTTTTTGTTACAAGGTTCACAGAGGGGTTTGTTTGGTGGGTTTTTTTCCTAAGTATTTGGCATTTACATTTCACATCTAGGACTGCTGGAAATAATCCATTGTGTTGACTGTAGTGTTGACTCTGTTAGTGTTGCAATGAGCAATGAGCAAGCTGGATAATATTGTACCTGACTAATTATGCCTGCAAATTATCATGAGCAGAAAATGGAAACTGCTTCCCAAAATCAAGGGGTAAGGGAAAAAAAAGAGTATAGAATTTTCATAGCTGCTTGTCAGTATTGTATGTTTTCACTCTTTTGCTGGTCCACAATAGTCAGAAAGCTACCTGTGAGAGTTAGAATACTCACACAGAACTTACACACTTGAGTCAGGGTCTCAAAAACTGAAGTTACTCAAAACAAAGCACTGAATGAAGAAAGAAAAACTATCGTTCTACTAGAAACTGCAGAACATGTTAAGTGTTACAAACAGGAGGACTTAAATTTTGTCATTGGATTAACTCCGTTTTAGGTAGAATGTAATGGGAACAGAAAATAGCGCAACATTATCCATTCTTGTGACAAACTTGCAATGTAAATGACAACTGGAACAAACAGTAATGCCACAATCCTCTATAGCTACCTGAGCAAAAAATCATACAAACTACTAGTTTTCAAATCAAATTTTACTGTTGGCAGTGGATCCAGTTAACTGCAACTGCAGTTTCTATATCACTAGAAATAGGCAAATAATAAGATACAATATGCTGAGCCATTTGTATTCAATCAACAGTAATGGATAGTTCATGGTAGAATGAAGGGCTGATTTTTACCTCTTGTGTACCTTTGATTTCAATGTTGCTTTTTCCACAGAGGTTATGTGCATGTCATATATGTCTGGAAGCTTTGACTTAATTAGATGCTTTTATATTTGAGTACAAAGAAATTCTGAATGACACTATTTATGCTAATTCAGAAGTGTGGGATGTAGTGAACATTTAAAAATAGAGTATATGACTATGTATCACAGGATTGGAGTTTCAAGGTTATCTCAATATACAATAAGATTTTTTCTCCTTAAACACCACTGTAAGAGAGGGCATGCTGATCAGGTAAAGGTGTGTCTCTGAAGTATTCCAGATGATTAGTTCTATCCAGGGGTACTTTCTCACCTCCAACAGTTTCTAAGGTCTTTGAGGTATTATAAAAGAGGTTAAATATTCATCTTTAACTCTTTGGCTTTTCTGAAACAAAGGCAATCCCATTTTTCAAAACTACCTTATTTTTGAAAAGTCAAGGTTACTAAGAAATATTAGTCAAGATTTTAATTTTCACCCGCTGAATGAAGATAGAACAAAAATACAATACTTCTAAAAGGTATGTTTTTTGTTTTTTTGTTTTTTGGGGTTTTTTTGTGTGTGTGTGGTGGTTTTTTTTGGTTTTTTTTTTTTTTTTTTTTTTTTTTTTCCCCACAGATAGGTTTAGCACAGCATTTGGACAGTGTTATGATATTGACTGGCCTAGAAAAGGGAAATATACTGACAGAAAATGGAATTTCAAGTATACCTCAACAATTTCTTTAGTCACTCATTTGTCAAAAGTGCCAAATGGGCAGTTCTGAATTTGAAATGTGTTTAAAGCATTTATTTATCTTTAATTAAAAAAAAAAAAAAAGTCTATAGGTCATCTTATTTCCTGTCTGTTATTAATCCAGATGTAATATACCTCCAGCATGGAGATACACCACATCAATGGGCAGATTTTTCAAAAAAGCTGTTTTCACAAAGTGATTCAAATTTAGATGACATTAAAGATGATAAACTTGATAAAATGTCTGAAACAGTAGAATTAAGAGGAAAACCAGAAAATGGTAGGATCTATTTCAGTTATATAGCATACTATAATACAAATTACAAATTTATCAAATAGAAGTCAATTCTCAAAAGCTGATGAGATAGCTGACATAGGTTTCAGACAATAAAGCATGAAAAGAAGTGTAAAACAATCTAAACCACTCTCCATTGTGTAAAAATAACAACTAGATAGCTTTATTTAGTGCTTAAATACCTGCACAGTATTATTTGGAAAGATTATGAATTTGGTAAATGAAAATAATTATGCTGATATGAATTTTTTAACTCAATGAGACATTTAGCTTGTAAACAAAACAAAAAATTTTACTATCTTAAAATTGAAATGTTTATTTGAAAAAGGAAAGGACAGTTTTTATTGGTTACATTTGTGCTACTGGATCTAAAATCACTTTCCTGCTTTGGCTTCAGGTCTATAACTTGCTATTATCATGGTAATTCAAAATGTATCCCCACTCCACTTCCCACCACAATCCCCTCCCCCATGTTCCTATGCTCTCATCAATAGAAATGACAATGTACAGGCTGAAAAGAAATGCTCTTTTAGAAAATCAGATCCCTCTACTAATACTGAAGTTATATGTCTAATAAGTAAAGCATTTTAACAATTCTTTTATTGAAGTTCAGAGAGAGAATTTTTATCAGGCATGCTAGGACTTTCATCATGTTTTAGTGAGGTACTTCTTTGAATGTACTGAATATTCCCTTATAAGAAGAATCCCGTTGCCATTTTCACAACTTTCCCATGATCCCCAGAACTGGAGTATTTAAGCTAAACCTGCATATTTTAAGATCCACATATTTACAATCTGCTTATTTTCAGCTCTTGTATGGTTTGTTTTCTTTCATAAAGAAATGGTCAATTAATTGGAAATTATGAATAGTTGGAGATTTTTAGTGATTCCCTGAAAAATCACTTAATTTCCGTCTTCAAATTTGAGCTTTACGTTGCTATTCTATTTAAAAAAAAAAAAAAAAGTATTTTACTACGTCGTTTTTTTTCTTCAAGGCTGTGTTTTTTCCCTCAAATTTGTAATTCTCTTCCAGCTAAGCTCCAAATACACTCTTTACCTGAAACAAATAAAATTGTCTGCACTATTCCAGACACATTAGTCCTACTGTAGTAATTATGTGTATATGAATCGTTAGAGAGGTACTTACAGTCTCATGGACAAAGTGTTTGTTAAAAGGCAAAACTAATTTATTGGGATCTTGGCAAAGGGTGACACTCATGTGGGAAATCAAACCCCTTGAACAGCATGATCAGTTGTTGTTTGATGGCCTCCACTGCAATAATCACTGCAGTGGCATCTTTAGCTGAATTGGATAAAATTCAAGCTGTTCCATGGTCCTACATGACCACTCCAGCATATGAATAACCCACTGCTATCAATTACCTTAATGACATACAAAACATCTCTCAAATATCTCAGCTACATACAAAATGCTGTCTTGCATGACCATTTTATAATTTGCATGAGCAATTCTCTATTGGCTCTTTACAAATGTTTGTTCTATGTACAGTTTTATCAGTTCTGCAGCAGGAACTGCCTGAGTGTCTTTGGGATACTTCACATGGGATAAGAATCAACACATTTAAGGACAACATGATTTTTGAGTAGTCTTGGGAATTTGAAGAGGTCCCAGCTGACTGGAATCTTGATAATGTTGTCCCAGTTTTCAAGAAGAGCAAGAAGAGCGACTCTGGAAACTACAGGCCTGTCAGTCTCACTTCAGTTCCTGGTAAAATAATGGAAAATATTATTCAGTGAAGCACTGAAAAACACCTGGAGGACAACAGAGTAATCAGTCGCAGCCAGCATGACTTCATGAGGGGGAAGTCCAGTTTGTTGAAACTGATTTTCTTGTACAACCGGGTAACCAATTTAGCTGATCTAGGAAAGCCAGTAGATGTAATAGTTTCAGACTTAGCAAAGCTTTTGGTGCTGTTTCTGAAAGCATCCCTCTAGACAAAATGTCTAGCACACAGGTGAATAACTGTGTTATGCCATCAGTGAGCAACTGGCTCACAGGTCGGGCACAGAGCTGTAGTGAATGGGGTAATATCAGACTGGTGTCCAGTCACTAGCAGATTTTCACAAGGCACCATCCTCATCCCAGTTTTCTTCATAAAGCACTTGGACATGGGACTCAAAGGAATACAAAGTAAGTTTGCCAAATACACTAAACTGGGGGGAGCACTTAACTCCCTCAAGTGCAGAGAGACTTTGAGAAATTAGAGAGATGGGCAAACACCAATCATCACCAATCACTCCTACTATGAAGTTTAAAAAGGCTAAGTGCTGGATCTGCAGCTGGGACAAGGAAACTCTTGTTTATATAGGCTAGGGAGTGAGACGCTTCAGAGAAGAACTGCGGAAAGGGACCTGGGTGTCCTGGACAATGTCAAGTTGAATATGAGTCAACAGTCTGACCTGGCAGACAGGAAGGCTGACTGTGTCCTGCGTCCTGTTAAGCACAGTATTGCCAGACTGTCAAGGGAGGTGATTGTCCTGCTCTGCTATAGCCTGGTGCAGCCTCACCTTGAGTACTCCGTGCGGTTTTGGGCAACACAATATAAAAAAACCTTAAGGTATTAGAGAGTGTCCAAATGAGGCCCACAAGGATAGTGAAGGTTCTCGAAGGGACCTTCTAAGGAGTGACTAGGGTCACTTGTTCAGCCTGGAAAAGAGGAGACTGAGGGGAGACCTCACTTCAGTTTTCAACATTTTCTTGAGGGAAAGTGAAGGGGCAAGTACCAATCTCTTCACTCTTGGGACCAGTGACAAGAGTGGAGGAAATGGCATGAAGCTGTGTCAGTGGAGCGTGAACAGGCTTTTTTTCCCCCAGGAAAACGGTCACAGCACCGATCCTGTCTGAGTTCAAGAGGTGTTTGGATAATGCTCTCAGGCACATGGTGTGAGTTTTGGAGTGTCCTATGCAGGCCCGGAGTTGGACTTGATGATCCTGATGTGTCCTTTTCAATTTAGCATATTCTATGATTTTAAGATTTGGACTACACATAGCAGGACCTGTCTGTGGGCACTGTTGGAACTGTCAAAATTCCCACCTGAAGAGCTGTAAAATCAAGTAGCTGCCTGATTGTGAAGGTGGCTAGTGGTGCAGTCAGTCAACTGGTTAAAAGAAAGTCCTTTTTCTCCAGTCAGTATGCATATGGCTGGCTGGGGAGTTCCTGAGCCAGCTAGGAATTAACATCACTACCCTGATGTCCAACCACACTACAATTATAAGTAAAGGGCAGGCTGGAAATCCAGCTTGTAACTCACTAATAACTAAAATTTATAGCATTTGCAACATAATAGAGTAAAGAAAATGCTTTGGCATATGCAAGGTTAAAAAATAAATATACAAATCCAAGGAAAATACGATTAAAGTAAGAATAGACCATGATTATATTGGGTTTCTTTACTCTGTAGAAGAGTAGGATTTCCTTATCACTGACAAGCAGGGTTGGTATATATATGTAAGTGCAGAAAATCTCAAAACATGCCTGTGATTTGAACAGTATTTCCATTTCTCTCTATCTTGTATTATAAAACCACACTTGCAGAAAATCTGTTGTGTAGGCAAACATTTGTCTTCACCTTAGTCATGATGAGCATTTTTTTTTTGTTGTTGTTGTTGATGCCTTTTGGCACCCAAGCACAAAATACAGCATACAGGATGTGTTGTTAAGACAGTCTTTGGGAGGTTGGAAATGGACATCTAAGCATTTCTTACTACTAAAAGTAAGAAAAATTTTATTTACTTTTTCTGTCTCTTCTACTGAGATTTGCTTTTGCTGACATACTTTTACATCAATTTCCTCTGTAGCAGATAAAAGAACAAAGCTACAGAACAGTGTATTATTGCATTCTTATGCATACAAAAAATTGAGCTCTTAACAATTGCTTGTGTGAGATCTAATAAAAATGAACCCTGTTGCATTCGTTCAGTCAAATTTGTTGATATTTTTTTTGTCCTTCCTTAATTTGTTTTGTTTCTAGCATTTATTTATTTCCTTACCATACATCCTTGTTTAGAGATTGGTGTGGATAAAATAAAAATCTACTTTGCTCTCATTGGTTTACTCACATTCCATCCTGACGAGAACTGTGGAAAATTCATCTAGATTGCAAGGTGTTTTAAGCATACAGTGCCTCTTTTCCTTAGCCACCACCAGCTATGTGAAAGAAAGAAAGAAAGAAAGAAAGAAAGAAAGAAAGAAAGAAAGAAAGAAAGAAATAAAGAAAGAAAGAAATAAATAAATAAAGAAAGAAAGAAAGAAAGAAAGAAAGAAAGAAAGAAAGAAAGAAAGAAAGAAAGAAAGAAAGAAAGAAAGA
>JAWWEE010000105.1:88729999-88759668 GCA_035221455.1 Xenops minutus | reverse complement strand
AAGAAAGAAAGAAAGAAAGAAAGAAAGAAAGAAAGAAAGAAAGAAAGAAAGAAAGAAAGAAAGAAAGAAAGATTATTTCCTACCTTCTCAGAGCATTAAACAACTGGTTTCCTCGGGCAGTGGCACTTTAACTCCCTGTGGACTACCCTATTATATAACCTTCATGCTTAGTTGTGTGCAGTATTTATCTTCTATCTCCAATCCCTCTCCTATTCTCTTTTGCCTTTTTGTTTTTTGGTTTTTTTTTGGTTTTTTGGGTTTTTTTGGCTATAGTTTCCATAACACATAAAAATCTTTATCTTGTTATCTTCAGGACATTTCAACTTTATGTCCGTTTTCTAACTTTCCAAAATTTTACCAAGTATTTATCTTTTTTTTTTTTTCCCACAATAATTTTATAAACATTTCAGGGATGTACCTGCAGTTTATAGGTCTCTGCAGCTGTGTGTTTCCCCTGGGCCCATTCACCTCATGACATCTTTAATTCTGTTCTCTTAATTATATTTTAGCATGCAAAAACAGTGGGAGATAAAGTTTCCTCAGATGACAGACAAAACCTGCCCCAGATCTCTAAAATTTCCTGCCAATAATGATTTTCCTGATAAGGCTCATAATTACTAAGAAAATAGTCCATTTCATAACGTGTAGAAAATTACAACAACATCATTAAGATACTGACAGTGTTACAATGTTACTGGCATTCATCTTGGAGGCTGGACAAGCCACCTAAGTGACTGATGAGTAAGTCCATTATCAGGAGACTTCATGCTTTTTTCAAGAGCAAAATTATATGTCACTCAAAGATGATTCCTTTCAGGATAGAATTTCATGCACTTTTGTGCCTATGAATCCCACACACCAGAGCAGCTCAGTTACAATTTCCTTATTTGGGAAAATACTTAATCTCTTCACCAGAGAAATTCTGTTTGTTATTCTAGAGAAGAACAAGGATCAAAGCTCAATTGATCCTGTTATGTCCACCTCAGATCACCCAAATGGTTTAAACATGATTCAGCCTACTCATTTCTACATTAAGTACCAAATGTCTTGGAGAGTGATTGCATTGCAGAAGGCAGAGGACTGCCAGCATGGTTGTTTTTGCAATTAATCCCTATGGAAACAAAATGTTGTGATTTGAAATTTTGACCAGTCTAAGAAATAAATGACCTTTAAAAAGGATAAGTTTTGTTTTTAATAAATGTAGGCATGTAACATGATATGTAATGCAACTGGTGTGAGTTAATTTATAATGGATGTGAAGAGATACTTCTTTAATAACTGCAGTTCCACAGAGAAAAAAGACTGTCCCTGACTTGTTTATTCACGAAACTGCATAATCCTAGAATCATGGAAAGGTTTATGTAAGAAAGGACTTCAATAATGATCTATTCTAACCCTCCCTACCTCCTGCCATGGGCAGTGATACCATCCTCTAGTTCAGGTAGTTCAGAGCCCCATCCAACTTGGCCTCGAACACTTCCAGGGATGGGGCACCCACAAAGTCTCTCAACAATTTTTTCTAGCGCCTCACTGCCCTGTGAGTAAAGAATTTCTTCCTAACATCTAATCTAAATCTCAAGTCTTTTGGTCTAAAACCATTCCACTTTGTTCTATCACTGTTTGTCTGTGTAACAAGCCACTCTCTTTTTTTTTAAGCTGCCTTTAAGTACTATAAGGGTGCAATAAAGTCACTCCAGAGCCTCCTCTTCTCCAGACTGAACAACCTCAGCTCTCTCAGCCTGTCTTTGTAGAACAGATGCTCCAGCCCTCAAATTATCTTCGTGGCCCTCCTCTGGAGCTGCTCTAAGAGATTCATATCTTTCTTGTGCTGAGGACTCCTGACCTGGACACAATATTCTAGGTGAGGTCTCATATAAGCTTTTTGTTGTTGTTGTTTGGTTGGTTTGTTTGTTTGTTTGTTTGTTTTTACATTAGGAGATCTGAGTTCAAATTTGATCTGTTTAAAACCTCCATGTACATGATTTTCATGTCAAGAAGCATAAGGACTGAGTGTGATCATTTTCCAGACCAAAAAGAATTGCTTTCTCTTTTACAGTTTAATACAAAGAGAGTTTGACAATTGAGGAAGTATGTTCACTTGTATGATTCCTTTGTGTTACAGCACACATGAGGATATATTGTGGTTTAACGCCTGCCAACAAGCAAGTACCGTATAGCAGCTCGCTCAGTCGTCCAATGGCAGGATCAGGGAGACAGTTGTAAGGGTAAAAGCTGGAAAACTTGTGAGCTGAGATGAAGAGAGTTTAACGGGGAAAACAAAATCAAGCACACAAGCAAAATAAACCAAGGAATTCACTGCTTCCCATGTCAGGCAGGTGTTCAGTCATCTCCAGGAGAGTAGGGCCCCATCGTGCATTAACAGTTACATGGGAAGACAAATGCCATCACTCCAAATATCCCCCTCTTCCTCCTTCTCTCCACCACTTTATATGCTGAGCATGATGTCAGATGGCATGGAATGTCCCTTTGGTCAGTTAGGATCAGCTGCCCTGACTGTATCTCCTCCCATATACCCCCAACTTCCTTGTCAGTGTGGCAGTTTGAAAAGCAGAAAAGTCCTTGGTCCTGTGTAAGCACTGCTCAGCAATAACAAAAACATCTCCATAATATCATCACTGTGTTTAGCATAAATCCAAAACACGACCCCTCTACCCCAGCCAAAACCAGAACAGGACATCTGAATCTGCAGATGAGCCATTCCACAACCTAAAATGTCTTGTACTGAAGGTCTTCCTTGATGAACAAAAAGTAGAATTAGTTGTTTTCAAACAGTTTGGGGCAGCAACACTTTCAGAGGAGCTGAAAGTGAGAGAGCTCTCCATTACTTCCAATTAAAGTTAAAAAAGGTAGTGAACCCATGTAAAAGACATTTACCAGACAGAACAACAGTTTTTTGGAACAAATCTAGGGGAGACTGATATTGATCAGTCCTAGGCTACCTTTAATGGTGGTTAGAGACTTAAATTTATGTTTCCGAATCAAGACTTTAGGTGACCGATGGCCAGGGCTTGAACTACCTGTTCTTGGCTCTTTGTAGAACTGATGTACGATTTTCATCCTGTTTTATCACAAATATTGTGGCTGACACACTACAGAAGGCAAATCCAGGCAAGCTAAGTAGACTGAAAACACAGAAATAGAAGATAGAAGTGCTGAGATGGTAATAGCAACCCAGGGATCTAGAGGAGAATCACTAACACACTAAAATGTATAAAAACCTAAGTAAAAAAAAAAAAAAAAAAAAAACCAAGCAGGGAGATGGGAGATCTCAGCTTGACAAAATCATGGGTTATGGTATTCCAAGAAGCAATGGAAGCCAACTCTTTCCCAGACGACTGATGAGACCCAAGTGAGCACTAGGCTAAAGTAGGGAGAATATTAATGCTTAGCCCAGTATCTTGCAAGCCCTAGTTCTCCACTGTACCAGACAGTAAACACTTTGTGGATGCTCACAGGAATGTTCATCTTGTTCTCAGAGTCTCAGTGCACAGCAAAATATGCCTGGAAAAAATTGGTTCATTAGGGGAAGGTTGTACCAGAAGATTGCTTCAGAATTAGTGGAATCACTCTCCAGTGATTAACTTTCAGGCAGGTAAAACTGGAGTTATGTACTTGTGATGTTTAGAGCAGCCTTAGCACTGCTGTGAACAGATAAATCAATCAATACAACCAGCCAGTCAATGTAGGATCTTTTGTTCTTTGATATCCACATCTTCTAGTCTGTAGAAGTGCTTTAAAAATTGCCTTACCGCAGTTCATATCCTTGTGAGAGAGATTTTTACTCTGGTTGCCTGGTCAGGGAAACATTGCTTTATTACTTGTTAGACCACATTGTCAATTTATTTTCTTTTCAGAAAACTGAGTTGTGATAGATTTATACTTCTAGGGCTTTTTTTTTCCAAAGGAAAGATGAAATTCTTATTTTCCTGTGTAGCACCAGAAAGACAGGACTAAACAGGCAACACATGTTTATGCTTTTATGCAATCCTGTTAGTACCCTCCTAATTAACTTGCCATGGATCTGAAGGGATTTAAGCCTGCAATTGCTTAGAACTGCACAAAACTGGGAGTTATTCTATCTCACTTTGGTCTTCAAACTAAGATATTTGTGTTAGGAGTGTAGCTACTCAAGGCTCCCTCTATACTTTATGGAGAGAAGGAGGATCTCCACAGGATGATTCAGACCTTATCTCATTTGAATTTCTCTCTTGAGCTGTCATTCTGTTAAGTACAGAAATAGCTTATGCCATTTTTGTCTCTAGGTTAGACTCCTCAGGAAAGTTCCAGAAGCTAAGTCAAATGAATCTAGATTAAATTTTCAGACAAAGAGTTTAGGCTAAAAGATTTTTAAAACAAGTCCTTCCAATGATATGCATTATATCTGAAAGCTGCTAAGTTACTGAGAAGGAGAATAAGCATTAGACTTCCTTTCAGATTTACTCTCTAATTTCTAGCATATGCCTTGTTAACTCACCTAGCTGCAATTGCATTCAACACTAACTTCTGTGTCTGTGTTGCCCTGTCAACTAACAGATTGGTACTTTGCTGCTTGAAAGTTACACACTGATATGTTATCAATGTTCAGGTGACATTGTGTATAATTTTGCTCACTTGGTTTGCTATGAGCTGCAAAGTTATGCAGGGCCCTTAGTTTTGCTTTTCCTCCCCTAAGGTCTGAACAACCGACACTGTCAGCCATCTAACTCCATGAATGCAAAGAATGCAATCAGAACCCAACTGCCTGAAATAATGGTATATTTCATCTGAATTATATGTGGTTTTACAGGTATTTTTGCAACACATCCTCACAGTGCTACAGTTAAAGCCAAAATGTCAGAATGCAACACACCTCCAGACAGCTATGAATTGTAAAACAAAGCAAAACAAAATAACATTAAAAAATGAGATGGAAGTCCTTTCAGCTACAGTTTCTATATGTGTCTAAATAGCTTTTGATCTAGAAATTATATAATTCTTTGTCAAAATTGGGGCAGAAATTCCACTTTGTTCAGATCTAGGACACAGAGCTCACACTGTGTAGTAGCCACAAGAACTAGATGAATTATTGATGAGTAAAAACAGGATATTAATTCACAGAGGAGAAGGATATTTTTGTTTTTAACTTCTTCTCATGCTGATTATAAAATATCCTTTATCATTTGGTATGAGCCTCCCATTTGGTATATGCATCCCATGCTTTTAAAACTCAAGCTTTAATGTTTCTCAACCTCTGTTTCAGCTTCAAATACTGACAGTGAAATCAAGATCTATGAATTATTAAGAGCAAAGATTTTGCTAAAATGACAGAGCATTCAGTCCATCTGTTTCACATTTGTAAGTTCTTCTATTCATACATTTTCCAAACTTACAAAAGTAATTGACAGAGATTTCAAACAAACTTTTTATTTTGTCTTCCTGTGTGTTTTACTTTTGTTATTTTAATTGTAGACTCTTGATAGCAAAAAAAAAAAAAACACAAAAAAAACCCAAACACAAACAAACGAACAAACAAAAAAAACAAACAAAGGAAACAACAACAACAAAAAAACAAAACAAAGAGAGAATAAACATTTTGCAGATTGTCTCTCTAGACCCTGGAAATTCAAGGTCCTCTGTCTATAAGAGTTGTTACTCATATTGCCCAGTTAGCTGGAAAAATCCTTAGTTACTAAACTGTAAAAAACTTTTTTCTTTTGTTTTTTCCTCTCCAGCCTGCCTCATACATTTGCATTAGAAAATGAAAAAAAAGTAATTCAAGTAATTATGAGGTAAGAAAAAAACCCACAAAAGTCTGATTCTGGAGCCTGGTAAGATGTAATTGTCACTAAGATGGTAAAGTTTTGGATTTTGCTTTAGTGCTGCTTACTTTCTACATTTGGTCAACCTTAAATGAAAATTCAGAATCCATTGTTAAGTATGTGTGTTCTAATCCATACCTTATGGTACTGAAGTTTGGTCTACAGTTAGACTTACCTACTACCTAAAGACAATCTGCTATCACTCTCTAGAGCTGTTGAAATAAATGAAGCCCAGATAGGCTAGTTGGGGAAATACACTTGGATTTCCTTGTCACTGAGAATATTTCAGTTAAGATAATGAAACAACTACCATTTTCAACAAGCAACAAAAGAATTACATAGAATCACAGAATTCAAAAATTTTCAGGCTAGAAGGAACCCCTTGGAATTTAGTCGAACATCCTGCTCAAAGCAGGACTCATTCAGTTAGGCTGTGCAGGACTGTGACTGCAAGGCTTGACTACATCCAGGGTTCAAAAGTCCCTCTACTCCTCTCAGGGTAGCTTGTTCCAAGGTTTGTCCATCCACACAGTAAACAAAACCCTGTATCCAGTCAGAATTTCCCATGCTCTGACTCTTTTTCTTTGCCTTTCACCCTATCACTGGGCACTCCCATGAGGTTGCTCCATTTTCTCTGTATCCTCAGATCATGTAGCTGCAGACAGTAGTAAGGTCTTCCTGAGCTTTATTTTCTCCATGCTTAATTAACCCAATTTGCTCAGCTTTCCCTTATCTGTCATTTGCACCAGCCTCATGACACTCATGGTGTTCTGTGCTGGAGTATCACCAAGATGTCCATGCCTTTTTGAAAGGGGTAGCCCAGGTTCTGTGAAAACACAACATTGCAATCATGGTCTCACCAGTACTGAATTGAGGACAAGGATCACTTCTCTCAGTCTGCTGGCTACAGTCCTGTATGTGCAGCCCAGAAGGCAATTGGTCTTTGTTACAAGCATACACTGCTGGCTCATCAACTGCTTAGAGTCTGCCAGCTTTTGCAACGCTGCTTTCCAGCTGGTCAACCCCCAACATGTACTAGTACTTGGGTTTATTCCTCTCCAGGTGCAGACTTTTGCATTTGCTTTCACTGAACTTCCTGAGGTTCCTGTTAGCCCATTTCTCCCACCTGTCTAGGTCCCTCTCAATAACAGTCACACCCTCTAAATGCTTTTCACAATCCCTGGGGTTGTTTGCAAATTTGCTGAGAGCACACACTGTCCCACCATTGAGGTTGTCAAAAAAACATCAAGATGCATTTGTTCCAGTACTGATTCATGAAAGACACCACTACCTGCTGTCCATTAGCTGTACTTTTCAGCATTAGCCACTAGTCTTTGAGTCAAGCAGTCCAGTCATTTTTCTGTGCACCTTACTGTCTATATAAATTTCAGGGCTAAGGAAACTGTGACAGACTGTCAAAGACCTTACTAATGTCGAAGTGTGTAGCATCCACTGCTTCAGAGAGAATCACTTTGTCACAGAAAGCAGTCAGGTTGACCAGGTATGAGTTTCCCTTGGTACATTCATGCTAGCTGCTTCCAGTTACCATATTGTCTATCGTGTGTTTAGAAATAACTTCTGATAGGGTTTGCCCCATAACAGGTGAGGCAAGACCCTTACCTGGATCTTCCTTCTAGAAGATGGAAGTGATGTTTGCCTTTTCTTGGTCATCAGAAAACTTTCCCTGTTGCCATTAACTTTTGAAAATTATAAGGTTGGCCTCTCAGCAACATCAGCTAGCTCATCTGGTATCCTTGGATAGATCCCATTGGGATATAGAGGATTGTTTATTTCTACTTGTCTAATATGTAAAAACCAGAAATGAGAAGTCTGTGTTGGTGCCACCTCTGGAGACATTTAAAGGCAAAAAGAACTTAAATATACATGTAAGCACTTGTTTTAAATCTAAGCACATCAGATTTTGCTTATTAGCTATAAAGTCATTCTAAACATTATTATGTTTGAATAGCCTGTAGGTTATCTTTCCACGGACATATTTTAGTCCTTCAAGTAGAAAGGGAACTTCTATTTTATTTTTTTTTTTAATGACATTCCCATGTACATCAACTGTTTAGCACATTTTTCAGGCTTTGCGGTGTATTGATTTAAAAACTCTGGTCTTAAATCTTTTTCTTTTACATACTTTTCAGTCATTCATGTAAATTTCTACATGCTTTCACTAGGTTTTAGTTTAATCAGACATACTTTCTAAACGTTTATATGCAAACCAAATAAAGAATAAACTCTGCAATAACCTGTTATTTGAAGCAATAACATAATGTATTGGAATACTGTTTATACTGGATGAACAGAGATTAAAATGAGAGACGTCTTTTTAACTCATACCATTGTTGTCAAAAACATTCCAAACAAGTGACTTAATGCTATTATCCCAGTTTTGTGACCAAATTTGGTTTATTCAGTCAGGTGAAACTAAAACTGTTTGTAATGTTGAATTATTTTTCACAAACTACTTTAAGTAACGTGGCTTAATCTTTGGAAGGTAAAGAGCTATTAGACTGTATGCAAGGAAAGGAATGGTAAAGCGTATCTTGCTCTCTAATCAGTTGTTGAGAAAGGACATAGATTTTGTCTTTGAATTATCAAATAAAAGTTTGGAATTAAGTGTGAAGGAAGATAGAAACAAGAGTTTATCTGCAGCCAATTGCATTATTTGTTTTCTATGAGAACATAGCTGTGACTTATTACCTAGCTGAGAGAAAGAAACAAGGATTAGAAGTATGAAGACACATGTATGCATTTAGCATGATTAAATTCCCCTATCTTTTTTTTCTGTAACCCAGTAAATATGCTGTCTGCCCTAAGCAGGGAATGGTCCTGCTGTGTGTTAACTTGCCAGTGCAGGGTCCCAACCTTGCTCTAGGCCTGATCTGGATGTTGCTGGGGCCAGTGAGTGCTGCCCACCCTGCTTCAGCTTCAGCTCTGAGATGACCCTGCTGGGAAAGGGGTAACACCTCCCCTTTTCTCACTGCCTGAAAAACCATAGCCCTTTGTGTGCCTAGGGCTGGAGGGACTTTAGTTGACAGACCAGGAGAAAGATGCAAAATCGATAAATGCAAAATTTACAAAGATAAACCTTAGCATAATCAAGGCAAGGGGGAAGGTTTCATCCATCATCATTCCCCTCCCAGTGGAGAAGGCAGGATGCTGGCAGCTCCATGTGCCACCCCTACCTCCTGACATTGTCAACCTCAGACCCAAAAGGATTCTGGGAGGATATATACGATTTGTAATTGTACTACAAATTCTCATAGTGATGCTGTGACTGGACTACTAGTGATTTCTCTATTTTCACAGAATCACAGAATATGCTGAGTAGGAAGGGACCCACAAGCATCATCGAGCCCAACCCTTTTACAAAGAAGAAAGTGCTTTTAATCAATATAATTTTCGGTTGTACTTCCTACATTTCATGTCACATGATCAATCTTCAAACTCCTGTTTTACAGTTTATTCTCTGTTCTTTTTTGAGAGCAAGAGGGACAGGTCTGCCTGCAAAATAGAGGTAAGATGCTGAAAAGGGTTTATATGAATATCTAGTTGAATACATCCTGAATGGATTCTGGATTTTTACACATTGGTACATGAAGTGAAATAAAGACAAATTATTAGTTACGGTCAGACCATATCTCTTTGTCCCTGTTTATGCCCAGTTTACACTAAGACTTGAGAAATAACTTACTGACATAGTTAAAAATTCATTTAAGGAATCTCAATAACTCCTGATGATTTCCTATTTCTCTTAGAAGTAGTCTTTTGGTTTTCTTTTCAGAGATTCTACATAGAGTCATTGGGGAATATTTAGCTGTAAGACAAAGGTTACACAGCTCACATAAAACACTGAAATGTGAGTTTTCTTAGATTTCTGTGGCTTCTTCATGTATTCATATACAGATTTTTTTCCAAAGAAGACCAGGACTCATCATGGAAGAAAGAATGTACTTACCTTTCTTATTTTGACTTCACAGACTCATTTAAGTTGGCAAAGACCTCTTGAAGTCATTTTGTATAACCTCCAGCTCAGGAAGGATCGTCTGGAGCAGAATGTCCAGTTGTATTTTTAATAAGTCCACAGATGGAGACCCCCCACAACCTGTCTGGACGTCCTGTTCCAGTGTTTAAACACTCTCACAGCATGTTTTAAAAAAAAAATTCCAAACCGTTTTCCCATGTTCAGGTGGAGTTTGTGTCTTAGCTTTTTCCCCACTTCCTCTTGTTCTGTCAGAGGTTATAAATGAAAAGATGCTGGTTCCCTCATCTTCATTTGCTCCCAAGCAGGTATTCATGCACAGTGACAAAATCCCAGTTCTCTTTTCTAGACTGATAAACACCTGCTTTCTCAGCCTCTCATGTGACAGATGCACAGGTACCTTCATCATTGACTCTGGGAAATTAAATAAAATTAATTAAAGTTAAAGAAAAATAACACAAACCCTATTTCAATGGTGACTAAAAGTAGCAAAAAACATGATAATACTATTTTCTCGTTTGAAATGGAAGTAATACTGAATAACTTTTTACTCAGTATTAATAAGAGCATATGTACAACAATAAATGCAAGATGATTCAAATATAAATCCTTCTTTTAGACAGAGAGACAACAAACCACCAGATGATAGACAGGTAGTTGAAAATGAATTGTTGGAATCGTAGATTAATCAGGAAAAAAATATTAGTTCAATCTGAAAATCAGTATCTTTATATATATATATTGCTAGGTCACCATACTGTCATTAAGGATATCATACTCTAGTTGAAGAATGAAGAGCACCTTGTTATTGACAATTGTAATATGATTATATTTGCTTTTTTAAACAACCAGTATGATATTGAATTATTGCATGTCTTAAAATCTTATATGGTGATTGCTGTATAGACACACACTAAATAATTCCCTATTTCTTCATCGTCACCAAATTTCTGTCATTGTAATGTTTTGTGACAGGTTGGAAATCCTGCCTACTCAGGTATGGGTTCATGAAAAGAAAACTGATGACAGTGGAGAGCGTGATTTAGACAGATTTTTCAAATAAATGCCAAATGGAATTTTAAGTTTGATCTGAACTTTTAGAGAACTCTGCTGAAGATCAAACATTAATATTCAGTATCACTGAAGAAAAACAATCTATAGAAAGATAATTTCTCACTAATTTAAAAAAAAAAAAAAAAACAACATAGTTTTCTTTAAATGTTTTGTTTTCATTCATTGTTAGAGTAAAACAAGTTCTTGACCTTTTTCTTTTATGTTTCTTTTCTTTTGCAACTGCATGAGTTTGATAGTTATAAATTAATTGCATATTTATAAAAAAAAAAAAAAAGAAGAGTGTAAGTTCAGTCCTGTTTGGTGATATAAAATTTTAAAATATTTGTATTTCTCTGGCATTTCTCTCATTAGCATGTGAGTTTTACCCTATAAAATAATAAAACCATATGTTCCATAAGTATTTTCTTTTCAACACTTTTCATTCTACAGTATTCCTAGTCTTTAACTGGAAAATCAACAGCAGTCATGCTTTCAGTAAAGTGGATGTGTTTGTGATACAAGATCTCATTGGAATTCATTTTTATCTTACTACACAGAATTTTAAATTACAAAATAAATGTGTGCTTAAGTCATCTGAATATCAGTCATATCCATATATTTCAAGTGTACTCAAATTAAATAGGTGGACATGTTTAAAGAAAAGTGCTCTGTATGGAGCATGTTAGATTTGCCAAAATCCATGTGCTGCATCTGTACCCTGTAAAACAACTACCAGCAACCCGTGGTTGATGTGGAGGGATAACCTACCTCCAAAGCTCAGTCTATATGGTTTATATATAACAAGTAAATTATCAGTGTATGCAATGCCAAAGAACTAGTGGCACTAGTACTTGAAATGTGCATATAGTAGAAAATAATCTTTTTTGGGTTTACTGCAATAATGTTTTCTAAGGAAGAACTGCCTACCTGAAATGCAGTGATGTTACAAAATAAAACCCCATGTTTTCTACTGTGCACTCAGCAACAGCTTGTATTCAGCTGCAAATGTTCTGAATTATGCCAATAATTCTGTGATTGAATAATTTTAGTTATGGAATGCCGAACAAGATTCAAATATTGCTACAGTGATGTTTTTAGATGGTAAATAACATCCAAATGAGAAGCGTAAGGGGAAAAGAATGATTTGTTGGTTAATGATTTCAAGGAGATGAGCTGTTTCAATCCAGTACTTTTGTTTGTTATCAAAGTAGAGCATTCTGTGGATTCTAGATATGAACATGTTTAAAGTACAGACTGGCAGTTATGGATCTGTTCCATGTAACTGCTTGCATCAAGCACAGATACAACTTTATTCCCCACAGTCTATATCAGGGATGCCATTAGGTTTTTTGTCTATATGTTGTAGTAATCTTTCAGACTGCTATGTATTTTTTTTATATTTCAAAATAATAAATCCACCTTACACTCAGTTCACAGAGTCCTTCATATGCGTGTTGGAAATGGAGTTTTGCTAAGTCTAAGGAATTGCATGGGTGAGGGGGGGGAGGGTAGTTCAGTTTCTAATGGTTAGACTTAAAAAAGGCAGTTCAAACCCCTTTTTCGTCCCTTTTTTGAGGGATGGGGGTCTCGGGTAGGTAGGTGGATAGGGCCAGGTTGTAAGCTTCCAAGTACTAGCCAAGAGGAATGGAAGCAGGGACCCCCCGGACAGGATAGGGTATAAAAACCTGTCTCTTGTTGCTGGGAGTTTGTCTCTTGGGCCAGAGAGACACACCCGGTTCGTCCAAACTGCTTAAATAAAAGTTTAGTTTTGCTTCGAAGATTTTGTCCCTTCTAAATTTATTAGTAAGTGTGAGCATTTCTTACATGAGGAAAGGTGCTCTATCCTGTAAATGTAGCCTATTTTTTGTAAGGGATAGCCCAGTTTTTGTGAAAACACGACACCACAGTCATGGTCTTGCTTGTGTTGAATTAAGGACAAGGTTCACTTTCTTTGATCTGTTTGCAGAACTCCTCCTAATGCAGCACACAGTACCACTGCACACTGGTGGCTTACGGTCAACCTGGTGTCCACCAGGACAACCAGGTTCTGTTCTACAAAGCTGCCTTCCAGCTTCTCAGCCTGTACATGGGCATATTCTATAGTTGCAGATTTTTTGCATTTGCTTGTTTTAGACTTCTTGAGGATTCTGACAGTCCTTTTCTTCTGCAAGTCCTGGTTCCTCTCAATAGCAGCCCTGCCCTCCAATGCACTGACAACCCCCTCCATGAACACATTTGTTGTTGTCTGAAAACTTGTTGAATGAACCACCTGTTTGAACATTCAGGTTATTGTTTATTTTTCATATTTTCTAATGAGTAATCTTTTTTCCTCTAGAAATTTAATATCGTTTCCAAACATACTAAAAACTGACCACAATGACCTACATTTTTCCTTTAATAGGGCTTCTGCAACTGTGTTGTCTTTGATATTTAAAGCTCTACCTTTTCCCTCTAGTAAAAGACCAAAGAATATTTTGAAACTGTTCTTCATTTTGATATGTGTTAAATTCTGCTTTTGTTGTTGCACTGGCTCTGACTGGAATGGAATTAATTTTTTCCTATCAGGCCATATGCTGCTGGTTTTGGACTTGTGAGTAAAACTGTGTTGATAACACACCAGTATTTTGGCTATTTCTGAGCAGTATTTGCATAGTGTTGAGATTTTCTCTGTTTCCCACATGACCTCCCAGTGAGTAGGCTGGGGGTCAGTAAGAAGTTGGATGTGTACAGAGCAGCTGATCTGAGTTGACCAAAGGAATATTCCATGACATATAATGTCATGTTCAGCAATAAAAACTGAGGGGAGCATTTTTGGGGACAGTGGCTTGACTTAATATGTCAGTGATCATTATCAAAGGCTTGTTGAATTCGTTGGAAAATTCTGATTCAATGCTTCATGAAACATGCCTGTAATATTAGGGACTATCCCTCATCGTTTTTTTTTTAAGAAAAAAAAGACCTAACTCATTAAGAAGACAGTATTTTCTTATCTGTTGTTCACTGGAAGCTGACAGTAAAAGGTGTATACTCTTTTGATAAGATTGTCTACAGTCCTATGAACATGTTTAAAAATCAGTCATGCACTTCTCGCACAGATTTTTTTTCATTCTGGTTTCTGTTGCCAGTCTGTAACAGACATCAGACTTTAGTTGTAAACATTGCCAAGGCTTAGAACTTTATTAGCTCTTTTTGGTTGGTTTGTTTGTTTTCAGAAAAAAAACATCCTAACTAACTTCATTTTTTGTTTTTCAAAAAGGATGACATTTTGTTAGCTGTTGCAAAGCCATTATTCAGAACATGTTATTCTACTGTTTCTAGCTGAGCCAGAATACCAAATCTTGTTGTACCTAGTGAAAATAAAATAATGCATAGAAATTTTCCCCAACTGTACAAGTGTACCTAACCTGTATGGACAGTATCACATCCTCAGGACATTTCCTAATGATTCCCTTCACAGCCAGATTGGAAACTTAAGCTTCTTTAATATTCCAGTTTCATTATTCTCATTTTCTATAATTTAACAACTTCTCATATTATACTTAATGGAAAAGTCATGCAATATTGAGCAGTAACTGCTGTTAATTTCCTGCTGTATATAATTTGCATTTTTTGTTGCTAGTAGAGAGTAACTAACATGCTCTGATTATCATACTGATTGTCTTCTTTAGCTTATGAGAATATAGTAATCTCCACCCTTGTTGATCTTACAATAGTACATTTTATTGCTTTCAATAATAGTATCCAGGGATATACAAAACTTAGTTTTTTACTGAAAAATTGGCGTGGTCTAGCAGTTAAAAGTTCCCTAAACACTTCAGTGTGGAACAGAGTAATGTAAGTTTTTTTAGTGCCTAGCAAAAAACATAGAGCCTTGATTCTGTAGTAGTACAATGAACAGAGCTGTGGTTATATTACCATTATCACACACAAAAAAATCCAAAAAAAACAAAACAAACAAACAAAAAATTTGTATTCCATTCAGTCTTTTACTCCTCTGTCTGTGGCCAGTTAGAACAGAAAGCACATTCAGCTTAGAATATGCTTACGAGCAATCGTGAATGTTTTTGTTTTTTGTTTTTTGTTTTTTTTTTTTCTTGCAAGAGTGCCTTTTAGGACAATAGGCATTTATCTGCAGGAAAAAAACACTTTCCTTAATCTAAAAGTTCTACCTAATCAAAATCGTTAGTCAACTTTATGTTTGCCTACAGCTACCACATAAAATAGCTCTGCAGATAGGAATATCTAAGTGAAATCAAGTCATTTGTTGGAACGCTGTATACAAGAACACCAAAGCTTTTTGTTTTGAAAATAGAAGAAACATAAAATACAATGAGTTACAATTGTACATGCAAATAGATCACATTGTTTTTGCAAGATCAAGTAACAAAACTGGTGAAATTCAAACGGGAGATTTTGTATGAGTACATTTCACATTTATTTAAGTATAACCATTTAGGGTGAGAGACAGAATTCAGCAGTCTGCACTGTGTCTTCTGGTTTCCTGGGAGTCAGAATTTCATTTGCAACAGATTCTTCCCGCAGATCAATAGTTACTGTGAAGATTTATTACTTCTTCATAAAAGTTCTTCATAAATGCTGAAACAAATATTGTGTCTTTGGAAAGAGGGCCATATTTGGATTCATTTTATCCTTCTCAGGACTATCCATGGTATTCACAACTTTTAGAATGCCTGTATGAATCTGCAGATGTATATGGACTGGGAACTCTAGCGTAGGAGTGAGACAAGCTGTGTGCTTTTTTTATTTGTGTGTGGTAAAGTCTGTTTTGTATTATAGATGCCTTTTTCTTTGCAGTCTCAGGGTAACTATGCTCAGAAGTGACTAAAATGCTGATTTTGAATTGTACTAGAAACTAATAGTTGTTAACAGAGAAACAAAGTAAAGTAATTCCTAACTTCCAAATTAGGAATTTACTTTGAGTTTTCCATACTCGTGGTATGTAATTATATAGCTTAGAGAAATGACCCAGAATGCTGTTAACAGTGCAAAAAGCTGAATAAATTTGTAGCAAAATCAGAGAAGAGATATATCATATTGCATCAGTGGCAGAAGTCGGATTGCCATCACACACATCTAGAGAATATCTGACAATAAGAATGTAAATAAATGCCCTTTTTTTAAAATTTATTGAACCCACTGCACATAGGGTTCAAATATTATTTAACCATATTGCTCTGAATGCCATCAAAAGACTTGGAATGTGCTAATTGATCAAATGTGAAATGAAGAATTAACTAGGTTAGCCAATTTTCTGAGAACCTAATTGCTTCCATGAATAGAAAATTCAGGATCAGAGAATGAATAGAAAACAGTAGTGTTTATTAACCCCTAGAATTCTATAAACAAGGCATAATCTTTATTTATTTTCTTTTTTTCTTTTTTTTTTCCTTTTAATTTCCTTCTTCATGTCCTTACAGTCCTGTTTTCCCTGCAATATTATATCTGGGGTTAGAGAAGAAGTAGTGATTCATTCAGTTTAAGCATCTTCTCCAGAACTCCATCAAAAGGCTCAATATGTTCTTTCTTGTTCTGATGATTCATAGAAGTATTTATTTTTGATATTTTCCTTTTGGAGTCTACATACAGATTAGTAAAGCAATGAGCAGGTACAATGTTCTCTGGAAGAATAAGAAATAGGTAACATCCAAAAATAACCCCAGGTATTAATTCTGAGGGAAATGGGATTTTTTTAAATTCCAAGCTGAAGGCAATATGCTTTTATTCTGAATCAGAATCTTTAGCTAATAGCTGGCATACCAAAGCAGAAAATCACTCACTCCTAAGCAGGCTTATTAGTCAGAGTTCTGTCATTCACTCCTTGCCCTGACCTTAACATTTTTAAATGGTGTTATGAAATAAAAATGTACTTGTAAAAATAGTAAAACATGTTATTTAGTGTTTGGCAAAACCTTTTTTGTTTTAATAGAGGCAAAATAGTTTTTAGTTTAGATAAATTAGGGTTGATGTATGTGTTGCAAGTACTTTATTCTCAAGAGTTGTATCTTTAGTTCTCTAGGCTCAATTAAGTCAGTTAAAAACTGGCTGGATGACCAGGCCCAGAGAGTGGTAGTGGATGGATTTAAATCCAATTGGAGGCGAGTCACTAGTGGTGTTCCCCAGGACTCAATACTGGGACCAGTTCTGTTTAATATTGTTACTGGTGATCTGGATGAGGAGTTCGAGTGCATCCTCAGTAAATTCATGAATGACACCAAGTTGGGTGGGAATGTTGATCTGCTGGAGGGTAGGAATGTTCTGCAGAGGGATCTGGCCAGGTTGGATTGATGGCTGAGGCCGACAGTAGGAAATTCAACAAGTGTGAAGTCAGATAACATGCAGGTACCCCCAAAATGCCAGGCAGAGGAAGGATTACAGTAAAATTTATTTCCAAAGTTGAGAACACTAAACTTAAAAGAATTGTACGCCTAATGGCATCACAAAAAAACACCAGTCCTGAGAAAGACATGCCCTCTGTTTTACTCAGGGATTTACCATTGTTGATTCCCCCCAGCCCTTGCCACAGAGGCCTGTAACTGGTCTGTGAGTGTTTATCTCTCTCCTCACATACTAGAGAGAATGCTGAGAACATCTCTGGAATGCATGGAGAGAAAAAAATCAAAACTATCTTTGACAAAGGTGCTTATTTTAGGCAGGAAAACTTTCTTAAGCAAAACAAGCTCTGATCTCCTTGCCATAACTCTTCTGGAAAGTCATCTACTATCTAGAAGGTCAAGTACCAGGTCCTAGACTTCAAGCACAACAATCCCAGGCAGCACTACAGGCTGTTGGAAGAGTGGCTGGAAAGAGGCCCAGCAGAAAAGGGCCTGGGAGTGCTGGTCAGCAGCTGGCCAGACATGAGCCAGCAGTGTGCTCAGGTGGCCAATGGCATCCTGGCTTGTAATGAGGATTGTCCCTCTATATTTAGCACTGCTGAGGCTGCATCTCAAGTACTGTGTCCACTTCTGGGTTCCTCAGTACAAGAAGGACATCGAGGTGCTGGAGCATGCCTGGAGAAGGGCAATGAGGATGGTGAAGGATCTAAAGAGTAAGTCCTATGAGGAAAGACTGAGGGAGCTGGGCTTGTTTAGCCTGGAAAACAGGAAGCCCAGGGGAGACCTTACCACTGAAACGAAACTGTAGCAATGTGGGGCTTGACCTTTTTTCCCAGGCAACTAGTGACAGCACAAGAATAAGTAGCCTCAAACGGCACCAAGAGGTCCGGGCTGGACATCAGGAGGAATTTCTTCATGGAAAGAGTTGTTACACATTGGAATGGGCTGCCCAGGGAGGTAGTGGAGTCACCATCTTGAAGGTGTTCAAG
Source organism: Xenops minutus (assembly GCA_035221455.1). Taxonomy (NCBI): domain Eukaryota; kingdom Metazoa; phylum Chordata; class Aves; order Passeriformes; family Furnariidae; genus Xenops; species Xenops minutus. The sequence goes on along the minus strand of JAWWEE010000105.1, from coordinate 88,741,463 downwards.
AAATGACTGGATATGGGCACTTAGTGCCATAGGCTAATTAAAACGACGGTGATCAGTCAAACTTGTTAGACTTGATGATCTGGGAAGTCTTTTCCAACATAAATAATTCTGTGATCCAGTAAAACATCTTTGATTTTGGACCTTCCGCACATTTACTACAAAAAAGACATCTGGGACTTTTACACAACTGATCATCTTACACAGTTATTCGTCTTAAAACAAGCAAAAAATAAGTAAACAAAAAACTCCAAAACTTATAAATTGCCTCAAAAATAGACATGAAAATGTTATGGCCATCGAGCTTCTCTATGAACATCTTTAACATTAGTGGTAAGATTTCCATCCCTTGAATTTACATACTTTAAACTTTGTCATTGAGGCTGAATTAGTTAGTTTAAATTAACTGTACTGTTAATACAGACAGTTATTTCCAAAGCTGGACTATTGACCTCATCTCCTATCTTATAACTGGTTTGGGGTTTTTTTTGGGGGGTGGTTGGTGAAATTTCTATTTACTTCATAATTTATTTTTTTAAATCATCGCTCATTGTGCTTTACTTATGGTTAACCTCAGTGATTGTGTGTGCTAGTGCTTCCTTCCCTGAATTCCTAATAAATTTATTACTGGACACTGAATAGCTAATAAGAAGTGTAGCCAAAAGTAGCTATAGGGACTGATCTAGAAGGCCTGAACTAACTTTCTGCATGTTCATCATATACAGCTCATCCTGATTCCAGTGAAAGTGTGAACTTTTTCATAGGTCTCAGGAACTATAGATGTATACACTTATTTCTCATGTAAGTGGAGAAAGACACCAATTTCCCTTTTCATATCTATCAGGATCCAGGGAGAGCAATGTGGAGCAGAAGATCCTCTGTTAGTAGGTCAGAGGCCCTGAATTAACTTCAAAGATTGTCCTTCGTCCTCTACTGCCTTATGACCTACTTAGTGACTAGTCAAGGACTAACTTAATTACATGAACTTAGCCAGCGATCAGTTAAATCCAATGTCTCTAATTTCTTTTGCCCTCCAAATATTTTGTGAATAATATTTAATTGCTATTCCTAGTCTATAAAGGAAATTTCAGCATACTGGATTTTGTATAAAAATCTGTCTCAATAATAGAGGATGTTTTACAGTTAATATCCTTTAAGATTATGAAGTAGATCCCTGGTATGGACTACAGGCCAAATTAATTCCCTAGAGGACCACAGATGAAACACAAATCACAGTTTTGAATGTGAAAGGTCATGTTGTTCAACCACAAAGCTATATTTCAAAAGGTGACTTAATGATTCTACCACTTCTTTCCATTCTGAATTATTCATCAAATTAATATTTGACTCTCATAAGTTTCCTCACCCTTTAAATTTAAAAAATCAAGTTTGGGTGCTTATGTTAATAAAAGCAATTTCAAAGACTAATGCAATAAACTTAGCATACCAGGACACAAGAAATAATTAAATATTAAGTTTTAGGTTGAGTAAAAATTGTCTCAATGAAAATATTTTTTACAGTTCATTAAACTTAAAAACTTCAGAATTATTTGCCTGGATTCACAGAATCACAGAATAAATTACTTTGAAGGGACCTAGGGAGATTTCCAACCACCTGCTCAAGCAAGCTTAGCTAGAGCAAGTTGCTGAGGGCTGAGTCCAGTCATGTTCTAAATTTCTTCAGGGATGCAAATGCTATGACTGCTCTGGATAACACACTCTTCACAGCACCTTCACAGTAAAAGGAAAAAAAAACCAAACATAAATAAAAAAAAATAAATTAGGAATTCCCATATGGGAAACTTCTTCAAGAGGTGTGTGGATCTGATACTGAGTAGGTGATATGGTTTAGGGATTTAGGGGTTACAGTAGCAGTACCAGATTGACAGTTGGACTGAATGATCCTGAAGGTCTCTTCCAACCTTGATGTATGATTCTACGATATGGGTTTCCCATGGGAAATCCTAACTAAGCCTGAAGAAAAAAAGGTTCAGTGGGCAGTTTGCTGCTCTCTACAACTACTTGAAAGGAGTTTGTGTTAGGGTGGGGATCAACCTCTTCTCCCAGGCAACTAGCAACAAGACAAGAGGAAATGGCTACAAACTGTGCCAGGGAAAGTCCAAGGTGGACATTGGGGGAAATTGCTTCACTCAATGGGTGGTTAAGAATTGGAATGGGCTGCCCAGGGAAGTGGTGCAGTCACCATCCCTGGAAATGTTCAAGAAACAACTGGATGTGGCACTTAGTGCCATGGTTTAGTTGCAAGGCACGTTTGGTCAAAGGTTGGACTTGATCTTGGAGGTCTTTTCCATCCTCAATGAATCTATGATTTTGTATTTAAGACTGCTTATTGGTTCTTGCCCTTTTACTTAACAGCCCTAAGAAGAGTCTGGCTTCATACTGTATGCTTCTCACCCTTAGTCAGGTATTTGTATAGACTGATTGAAACTGCACACACACATATATACATTTTTATAATAGTAGGAAACAAAATAATTTGCTTAGTGTTTTAACAATTTATTTCCTACAATTTACTGGAGAAAGTTTGAGTGTTTCTAACTTTAATTAACTTTATAGAATAGCAAGACAGAAAATACTGTAGAGATGCACAGATTAAATACACTGGTTTGGGGGCTTTTTATTGCTTGCTGGTCTCAATCATCTTAAAAGTCTCTTCTAATCTAAATGGTTCTATGATTCTATGATTATTCTTCCCAAAGAATGTGTTTTCTTAAGAAGCTGTTGGGGAAAATAATTAATTATGGTTTTCAAAATTGCCATTATAGATTAGATAGAACAAATAGAAATTATTGGTTTGAATAGAAAACTATTTATTACAAGTAAGAATGCAGTGATGCAATCATTAATGATCTTAAACCTGTGTTAATTGAAAAGAAGATAATTTTAATAGATACTACAACAAAATTTTACCATTGTAAGTAAGAAAGAAATTATTTGGAAAATCTGAAAACATAGATAAATAAACTTAAATCAATACGTCCAACATAAGATATGTCCTGGATTCTTGAAAGTGTTATGTCCTGGATTCTTGAAAGTGTTAGATAATTAACTCACTGTAAAAATGACCATCATTTAAAAAATGAACTTTTAATATATATATACACCAAGTACACTTCTATTAAAACTGCTGTAGAAGCTTCTAAGTGACCTTCCAGTAATGATGCAGCTAACATCCCATTACTACTGACGACCGTAGGATGAAAATTTCACCTCTAAACTTTTGTAACTACTAAATGAGTTATAAATAGTAGTCCTATTAAGTGAGTAACCCAATATTCAATTAACGGTTAATGATGCATAGGGAAATAGTTTCAAACACTCTAAAATGGACTTGAGATGATTTGCAAATTTCACATGAGATTTCTGAATACTGAATTGTGACTAATGCCTAGTGATAATACTTTTATAGTTTTTCATCATGAACTCTATTATATACAAAATGAACTCTGGAAAAGGATCAGTTAACTAAGTCCTTGGATCAATCCAGAATCCTTTGAAATTTTAAAATAAAGAAGTGGCCTTAGTGTTTTGATTACTTATGTAATTTTTTTATTATCTTAGAATGATAAGTCTTTAAACACTTTTTATTACATGTTCTAATTAATTCTGTTTGTGAAGCCTACTTGGATTACTTACTAAACATTTTTTGTGATGATTATGTGAATATATATTTAATGAAGTATTATTTTTAGGGGGAAAATCCAAAAAAAAATCATAGAATTGTAAGAAAGGAAGTTGAAAGGTCATTTTTTTTCTGTTCCTAATCCATGCCTTAAGCTAATAAATCTCATTCCTGTGAGATATTCTCTAGGATTTTGCAAAGTAGTCGCTGATGAACATATCACAACTTCTCTAAACTAATTCTCTGTTTCATTATCACTAGGATTACACAAAATCCATAAAATGTTTTTATAAAGTGTTTTTTGGGGTTTTTTTTTGTGTTTTTTTTTTTTTTTTCCAAATCTCTTACCTTGGTGAAACCTGGTAAAAATTAAACCCATTACTCTTTATCTTCCTTATCACAGACATAACTGTTTTTCTAGTACATTTTGCATATTTGAATGCTTTATTATGTCTTCTCATAGTCTTCTCTTTCATTAACTAGGTTAATCTTTTCTTCTGGATCCTTTATTATTCTTGATATACTTAGGCTGTTTCTGGCTGGTTTGCGTCTTCCATAATATTCATGCCCAGTTCTTCTGCCAGATGACCCAGTTGAGACACTGATAATATTAACAAAAATTGAAAAGTGAATTCACATAATATGGAAGACATATCCTTGTTTACTGATACTGGCACTGTGACTGTCTCTCTTTTTTTTTTTTTTTTTTTTTTTTAATGTGACTATATTGCTCAAGTTCACGTTAGGATCTGAAGTAATAACCATATCAATCTTTTTGACAGAACTTTTGTCTAATTGCTGGTTTCCCCTTTCCTTATTCAGATTATAAAGGATTTTTTAATTTTTTGTAAGTGTATTGAATCTTCCCCCCTATCCCCCTGTCCCCGCCACCCTATCCTACAGTTTCTGGACACTTTTAAAATTTTTAATCCTACTACTTATTGGTATATTTCCTAATATTATTTTCAATGTGATTGTCAGAGTCCTATGAAATATTCAGTAATCTTATAACCAGGATGCACCTTAAAAGAAGATTTCCTAGGAGAAATTATGAAAAGATCACTTTCAACCCACTATTTGTTCTTCTACATGTATATTCCAGTATCATAGAACCTGTAACTGTATCAATACATGGCTTATTCACTTACCTAATGGCTGTATTGCTTAGCAAGTTTGCTGATCACATGAAGCTGACTGGTGCAGTTGGTGCAACAGAAGGAAGGGATGCCATCAAAAGGTACCTGGACAAGATCAAGAAGTGAGTACATGAGAAACTCATGAAGTTCAACATATCCAAGCACAAAAAAAGATGTAGAACTGTTAGAATGGGTCCAGAGAAGGTCAAAAAGATCGTCAGAGGGCCAGAGCACCTCTCTTATGAAGATAGGCTGAGAGAGCTTGAATTATTCAACATGGAGAAGACTCCAGGGACACCTCATTGCGTCCTTCCAGTACGTACAGGGGACTTATAAAAAAGAGAAAGAGAGACTGTTTACATGGTCAGATAGTGAATTTTATGTCCAGTTTTAGGCTGCAAATGGCTCAATAGTATATGTGTTTTTGTAGGTAGTAAAAATAATAGAGGAGTTTTGGTCACTGTACAAAAAATTAGTATAAATTAATACATACCAATATATGGTTTAACAAGTATTAACACTTTATGAGTTGAATAAAAGGTCATAGAAAATAGATCTGTCCTTAAGCATAATTTATGATTGTCCAATTAGGTTACAGATTAAGGATAATTGCTATAGAAAATCTTTAAGATTCTGAATCCATTAATCTAATATTTCATGTTTAATGAAATGGTCAGAAATATTTTTTTTAAAAATGTAAGATTATTTAAGATCATGTAAGTCATCACTTCTCTGCTACTGATTTTGTATGTAAATATTCCTTTCCTTCCTCAGCAAATCTACAATTTCCTTTTTAAATTTTACCTACCATACTGTCAAGAAATTATTAGCTAGAAAAAAATTAGTTAAAACCAGTGAAATAAGTATCAGCCAGGAAACAATGAACAATATCTACTTTCTAAAACTTCTGAGTTTATTATCAAAAGAATACAACCTTGTTATAATGGTGAATTCGGCAGAACACTTTGAATGTTAAATCTAGAAGTGGGAATTAATTTTAAAAAAACTCTTTGGGAATATCACTGTATGCAAAAAAAATTTCACTTCCTTTAACAGGTAAATGAATGCATCTGTGCCCAAGAACATGATGGATTTGGGATAATATATTCTTAACCTCTGGTATTGTTTGTTGAAGAGCTACACAATTCACTGATACACACCCCCCACTGTAACTTGAATTCCTGGTCCCTGCTGTGGAGTTAACAGTGAGTTTAGAAGCAGTTACTGCATTATTCTCAGAAAAATATTCAGAGTATTTGTTTGATGCCAGCATGCAATGAGGGTAGGATTCTTTGTTTTCCTTTGATGTCAGTTGTGTTCTGCCAATATAACCTAAGTATAATATGTCTATCAGGGTTTGACTTTAGGTCACAATAACCCATGTCAGCAGATCTGCTTGTTTCTGTTCTTCAGGTCTTCATTATTTTACATTTTTTGCAGGTTTCTCAGTAAAAGTCTTTGCAGTACAGTTCACATTCAGCTATCAGTTATAGTCTCAATTGCTGTTTTGAAATGTTTCACAAAAATGTGAAATTTTCAAGGTGCTGTTTCATATCAAAACATTGTCCAAAGCTATGTGTTTTCCCAAATGGCATAAGACCAGAGCAGTGCAGCTGCATAACCTGGGTGTACAAAAACACCTGGAACTAAAATGAAGAAGACACCTCATAGTAATTGGAATTTTAAAGGAACTACTATCTCCAGAATATCAAAATACACAAATAATTGGCTAGCTAAAATATTCTGATGAAAATACTAGACCTGAGGATTTCATCTAAAGTGGCAGAGCAGTGAGACAGGGCAGTGACTACATAAAAATAGAAAAAAGGGGCACTGTTTGTAGAGGTAACTAATGGAGGGATAACAAAACTCCAGGCCTAAGTGACAGAAATGTTCTATTCATGGCTGTATTCCCATCCTTCAGCAATGAAAGAAGTTTCTCTGAGTACTCTCTTTGTAAGAGCCAGAACAAAAGAGTCTATTCAGTTTAGCAAAGGATATGGATGTCTCACTGCTTAATTTCATGGAATTCTGTAATTCTGAGAGCACAAAATCATAGAATAGAATCATAGAATCAACTGGGTTGGAAGAGACCTCAGAGATCATCAAGTCGAACTCTTGATCCAATACCACTGTGATTACTTGATCATGGCACTAAGTGCCATATTCAGTCTCATCTTAAAAACCTCCAAGGACAATGAATCCAACACCTCTCTGGGCACGCCATTCCAATGCCTGATTAATCTCTCAGTAAAGAATTTCTTCCTAATATCCCTAAACCTTCCTAAACCTCCCCTGGCAGAGCTTAAGCCGATGCCCTCTTGTTCTATTGCTGCTTGGCTGGGAGAAGAGACCAACCCCCATCTCACTACAGCCTCCTTTCGGGTAGCTGTAGAGAGTGATGAGGTCACCCCTGAGCCTCCTCCAGACTAAACCCCAGTTCCCTCAGCCTGTCCTCGTAGCACTTGGGCTCAAGTCCCTTCACCAGCCTCGTTGCTCTTCTCTGGATCCTCTCCAGCACCTTGATATCTTTCCTGAACTGAGGGGCCCAGAACTGTACACAGTACTCAAAGTGTGGCCTCCCCGGTACTGAGTACAGGGCAAGCATCACTTCCTTCCTCCTGCCGGCCGCACTATTCCTGATACAGGCTGGGATGCCATTGGCCTTCTTAGCCACCTGGGCACACTGCTGGCTCGTGTTTAGCTTCCTGTCAATCAGCACCCCCAGGTCCCTTTTCTGCCTGGCTGCTCTCCAGCCACTCTGCCCCTAGCCTGTTGTGACCCTGAGCAGCTGAGAAGGAACGGAAAAAACTGGAAGCAAGCAATGCTACCTGTATCTCCCTGTAGTTTTGCATGCCATGAGGCCATGCAATGCATTTTACTCTGGCAGGTTGAAGAAAGCACCCAGCAAGCCACCACAGATCATTTACAGGACTGGAGACTTCACCTGATCTCTGTTCCCTGAGCTACAAAGGCAAGGCAGCACTTGGGGAGAACAGAATTTGGCTACCAAAGGATGAAGATAAAAGAAATTTGACAAATTTGTATTTGTTTGTCTTGTGACAGGCTTAATCTTTTTTTCAAGTTGATGGATGACTAAAGTTGTTACTGAAAGAAAGTCAGATTTTCAAAACTGAAATTCTTAGGCTTTCCCTAAAATGCCACAGACTGAAATAGATAGCTTATCTTTTACTAACCTGGGAACACTGAGAAATGTCTCTGGAATCAAATTTCAAGCTAACTACAGGCAACTGTTTGAAAATCTTGGCTTAAGGTTCTGTAAAATGCAGTCCTTACTTTTTCTGTCAGTTAGCTGAGGATCTGATACTAAGTATTAAAGTTGCTGAAGTTTTAGCCACAGACATTTATGAAATTTGTCAATGGCAGACAATGAAATAGGTCAGATAGGTCTGTCTAATGATTGTCATCTGCATAATCAGCAATCTATTAAGATTAATGAGGCTCTCATAGGATATTCTGTACTTCATCTAGCACACATTAAAATCATATTAATCAGAAAGGTCTATATATCTTCTTTCATATTCTAAAATATGAAATTCAATCCTTATTTACAAAACTAATAAGTTAAAGAATTATAATGAAAATGCAGATCAGTTTTTAATTTTGTGGATCATAGATTATTATGGACTGAAAGAGAATTGCAGAAATGGAAAGGTCAATTCTGAAAAAGCAATCCTAATTCATACATTACATATGCCAAAAATCCCCATCCAATATTTCTGAATATGACCTTATACATTGTTACCGAAGCTTATTCACGCTGTGGTGCCACGGATGTAAGAGTTTTTGTAGGAAATTTATCTTATCATTAGCTTTTCTGTCTCGCTTCTTTGTGCTGTTATATTTAGTAGCAGTAGTAGTAAATGAGGAAAACCTAGCTAAATTTCTGTTAGTATATAGACGACTAAAAATTAGAAACTGTTGATTTGATCTACAAACCCAAAGTTTTTAAATATGTTGAATCAAGATTCTAGTTTCGAACTGGATCTGTTTAAGGTTCTGTCAACTGACATTCACAGACACTAAGAGGAGTGGATAAGTGGAAATACAACAGTGTAATGCTGTTGTTGCAGGTTATCCTCAAATCACAATAAATAATTATAAATAAATAGTCTGGTGTTTTGTTGGATTGCTTGTTTTCAAATGCAATCAAATTGTTTGAAAAAAAATTATCTTGTAACAAGAACTTTTTTTTTTTTTTTTTTTTTTTTTTTTTTGGTTTGGTTTTTTTCAAATTCAATCAAATTTTTTTAAAAAAAAATTATCTTTTAAAAAGAAATTTTTTTTTTTTTTTTTTTTTGTAGAAGAAAGCAACATTAGAACACCTGAGGTTACAAAAGATGAAACAGAATCTATGCTGGGTTTGCATTCAGAGTGGGAATTCAACACTCTGAAACTATCAGTATCCAAAGCTCAGTGTCTCATTATTTTATTGATTGTGGTTTAGAGAAATCCATTTAATATAGTTCTTATCTTCCTTTAGTGACTTAACTTTTTAATAGCATACTTTTCTCATCAGTGTTACTTGTCCTTTATTTTAGACTGAAATGTCTGGCTTGCAGATTTATATACAGACATGTAATCAAAAACCTTTTGCTTTTCAGTGGTCTTAAAATACACTAGTTAAAGGAGAGGGTATCCAAACTACAGATAAAACTACTTTTTGTCATGTTCAATTAAGTCATGGAGAAGAAAAAAGCTGTGTATAGACACAGTCCTTATTTACAATGGGCTATATTTTTTTTTTTATTTTATTTTTTTTCCCCATTTTCAGTGTTGGTTTTCCTAGCAAAGTTCTTCCAGACTATCTGTCAGCTGTTTCTCTGAACTTCCATTTTATTCACCAGATGCAGGAAATATGAGGCTGCCCAAGATCTCTCAACCCCAGTTTGCTGTTCCATGTAATGCTATTAATCTGCTTAAACACATCCTTTTAATCAAAGTAGTGTGCCCCTCCCATCACTTGCTTCCTCTTCATTAGAAGTAACCCTGCAATTGCACCAGCGCATCTAAAGCAGGAAAGCTCCTTGTGAAGGAGATGAATAGAAAGAACTCAGGAATCTTCCTTAGAGAATGTTAGACGTTGATAGAGCACTGAGGAAATAAAGGAACTGTGCTGGGGTCCCATTAGCATGCACAGACCTGACGGTATGTATTGAAATTATAGGACTAAATGCTAAAACGTTTAAACTTTTTTTTTTCTGTAACAGTATCTAAGTTACACTAAACAAGTTAACTTGAGTGCTGGTTGAACTTAAGCTATTATTAAATATTTAGCTTGCTACAACAATGTTGATTTCATTCATTGATCGTGTCCACCATTTGTCATATGAGAAGGATGACTAAACAAATTGTGTTTGTAGTGGTTTGACTTTGGCTGGATGCTATGTGCCCACCCAACTTCAATATCACTCCCCTGCCTAGCCAGAAAGGGGAGAGAGAATAAGGGGAAAAATGGCTTGTGGGTTGGGATAAAGCAGTTTCCTAAAGCAAAGCAAAAGCTTGTGCATGCAAAAGCAAAGAAGAGAATAGCAAGGTTTATTCTCTACTTCCCATCAGCGGTGATGCCTGGCCACTTCCCAGGAAACAGGGCTTCAGCAATGTGTAATAGTTTCTTACCAGGCAGCCATTGGAAAAAAAATCAATGCCCCCTTCCTGCTCTTTTCCTTAGCTTTTATATCTGACCTGACATTATATGGTATGGAATATCCCTTTGGTTGGTTTGGTTCAGCTGTCCTCGTTGTATCGCCTCCAAGAATCTTGTCCTTGTTTGAGGAAGGAATGTTACAGAGCCGATGTGCTCAGCAGTAGCCAAAACACCGGTGTGTTATCAACACCCTTCTAGGTTCCAATGCAAAGCACAGCACTGCAAAAGTTGCTATGGGAAATGAACTCCATCTCAGCCAGACCCAATACAGTGTTTATAGTCCATATATCCAAAGACAGCTAATAAAACAAAAATAAAATTACTAATGGATACAAATAGAAAGAGGGAAATCTATGTTAGATATTAGGAAGAAATTTTTTACTGTGAGGGTAGTGAGGCACTTCAACAGGTTGCCCAGGGAGATTGTGGATGCTCCAGCCCTGGCTGTGTTCAGAGGCAGGTTGAATAAGTTCTTCAGTAACCTGGTCTATTGGAAGATGTCACTGCCCATGAATGGAGAAGTTGGGACTAGATAATCTTTAAGGTCCCTTCCTACCCTTAACATTCCACAATTCTATGATTGTATGATATTTGTTGTTGAAAAAGTGGCTAGAAGTTGCTGAACAGATCCATAACTGTGTGAATCAGTAAGACTTTTTTTGGTTTTTTTCAACAAAACCATAGCATTTTACAATATTTAAGAATGTCAGCCTTTTTCCTGTCATATTCTTGTCAAAAACAGAGGTATCGTATATAAAATATGTGCATACATTTTATTGCTACTGTTTGTATTTTTTTTATTGGTTGGCTTCTTTTTCTACAAAGTGGTAAGTTGTTGTCACTGAAGTATGCTGTGAATTGAGAAATTATTGACATATATTTTGCAATACAGATAAACCACATTCTGTTTGGACATACAAAAAGCTGATGATAGCTTTTCATACCTGTCCTAGTTCAGCAGGAGGGACCAGTTATCACTGGGTGGGAGTGATAAAAGCTATGTATTCTACCCCCTCTATT
>JAWWEE010000105.1:88642962-88720671 GCA_035221455.1 Xenops minutus | reverse complement strand
CTAATTGTCTTAGCTTTGGTACATGTTTCCCTGGCATGGTGTTCCAGCTATTATCTGACCTTTAAGACAGCTAGCACAGGGTTAGAGGTTGCTAGCTGCTCTATATGTGAGAAACTACCTAGAAGTATAAAAATCTACAAATTCATGAAAACCCTACGGCATCAACCAAAGCCCACCCCTCCCCATAAGATGCATATTTGCCTATTAATTTGGACTGGGACAGGAACTTGAAATAAGATAAAGGTTGTACTATTGTCCAATTATCTCAGGTCTAAGGAGAAGAATGTATCAATAAGTATGAGCAACTGGAATAGTAATGGCTCAACCAATCAGGCTACAAGCTAGGTTTTGATTAAGACAAGGCCAGAGATGAATCCTGCAAGGTAGGGTAGTCTTTTTTTGTCCTTACACAATTGACTCAGCTGTGATAACTCCTCTCCCGTCTGAGGAAGTACCAGGACATTGATGGATAGCCTGAAGGTATTCATCTCTGCTGATGGGCCATAGTGGGTCATAATTGACTCAACTGTGATGACTCAACAGGCAACTGTAACATCTAAGAAGGTGTCAATAACTTCTGAAATGTCCCATGATCCAGTATTACATCATCAAGTGTAAAACTCCCTGCTCCAGGGGAGGTACCTGGGTGTTTCCACCTAGACTAAGCATAATATAAACCGCAATGGACTCTGTGTTTTGTGGGGTTTTCCCCCCACCCCCAATGGACCAATAGAATAATCACTTTGACAGGACACCACCAAGAAGACCAGAAGAATAGGACCAATGGGATGCTCTCGGAATCCATGGAGTAGAGATATTTTTTTCCGACTAATCTGTCTCTGTCTCACTCTTTCCCTGCCTGCACTCTCTCTTTTCTCTCTTTCTTTCTTTCTATCTCTCTCTACCCTACATTTACTGTTAAATAAAAATCTGTACTACTGACTTCAGCATATGGTCTGGTTCGAACCTTAATTTGGGCAGAGGCATCTCTCTAATAATTTTAATAACCAGATCATAACAGTCAAAGCCTGTAGTCATTCCAAAATGATAGCATACTGCTATATCATTTATCAGACAATAATGGGCTGTAAATATTTCTACTTAAGTACTTGTATCAAGTTCACTCATTAGTCAGTTAATGCATGAATCAACAGGAAATGCACAGTTCAGTGGGTGAAACACTACACTGAAAGAAAAACTTCCAATAAAATGGAAAATCTTGAATCAATTTCAATCAGATAGACAATTTTTTGACAATTGTGACTGATGCTGTTCCAAAGAAGCGAGGAAATGCTTAATTTGATTATCTAAGTTATTCATCTAACTTGAATTCATATGAGAAAAATACGGTTTTACCTTCTTTTTTTCTTATTTTTTCATAATTAGAGAGGGAGAACATTTAATCTGCATGGATTTCCCCGAGAAATCCAAAGAGAGAAACAATCATAATCTTTCCATAAGAGACAGTTATCTTCAGTCAATTAAACTTAAAATTCAACACATGCAGAAACACAGTTGGACTAGATAATTGCTGTAAGTAGTTTCCAACTGGAACTATTCTATTTCAGAAAGAAAAAGTTCCTGAAAAGTTCACAACAAGAAAATATTGTTGGTAAGTTAACTGTTTTTAAAATAAAGATTTTCAGGCTGATTTTTTTTTTTTTTTTTTTTTTTTTTAATGAGGAAACTTAGAAATTCTTTCATTTCTTGAGTAAAAATAACAGGTTGAATTTGAATTTTTTCTAATTTTCCATAAAATTAAGGATGATTTCAATGTGACAATAAAGCATTTACACATCTGGCTGCACCAAATCTGTAGAATGAGGAGTTGGACCTCTTCATTGTGGGAATATACCTAAACAGCAGAATTGCATGATCCAAAAATGTTGAACAAGCTATCTTGAAAGACAGTATAAAGAAGAATAAAGAGTACTTTGCAGTGGCTGTGGTTAAAGAAAGAAGTTCTGCAGCATGCAGTAAGACAGAGAGGAGCACCTCTGCATCTGAGAGGTCCTCAGAAGATTTCTTATGAGGTTAAGTCTAAATTAATAAAGAAAAAAATGAAGCTACACACTCTGAAAAACCCAGCCTGATGTGCATTTTCCCCCTTATTATAAACTATAGCTTTCAAATTGACTTAATGAAGAAGTTTCATCATTCAGTCAGCTCTATAATGCACAGGAACTTTGTTACAAGATGAATGCCTATGCAACTAAATTTGCTCCAATAAGTTTAATAGTTTAAATGCCTTTAGTAAATATTTTTTTAATAATTTATGCTTACACATAACCTATGATATTACAAAGTAAATTAATCCATGAATATTTTGATAGCTAACATATTCAATCCACTGTAATTCAAAAACTGCACAAAACTATTATACAAGTCTTTATCCAGACATTTTGACACTGATCAAAAGAATCCAGAATGTTTGCTGTGAGTTGAGCACTGATTTCATTCAGATGCTGTCTCACCTGCTTGTTTTCTTTTCTATGTTGATCCTAATGAAGTCCTAATATTATATTTCCACAGCATTTATTGCAGCAGAGAGTAAGAGAATTTACATTTATTTAGCTTTACTCAGGTGGTTTTATGAATGTATTAAATCTCATTAAGTTTTTTCAGAATTTAATTTAGAATGGTTTTGTTTTATAGATTACTAATGTTCAGAATTATCCTTATATCATTTATTTAAATGTAAAATCATAGAATGGCCTGGGTTGGAAGGGACCTTTAAGATCATCTAGTTTTTACCTCCCTGCCATAGACAAGGAAACATTTCTCTAGTCCAGGTTGCTCAGAGCTCCATCCAGCCTGGCCTTGAACACTTTTAGGGATGGGGTATCCACAGCTTCTCTGGGAAATCTATTCCAGTGCCTCACCCCTCTCACAGTAAAGAATTTCTTCCTAATGTGTAATCTAAACCTGTCCTCTTTCAGTTTGAAGCTGTTCCCCCTTGTCCTGTAACTACATGACCTTGTAAACAGTCCCTCTCCTTCTTTCTTGTCCTTTTTGATCCTTTCAGATACTGGAAGGCAGCAGTTAAGTCACCCATAAGTCTTCCCTTCTCCAGGTTCAGCCTTTCTGTGTAGATGTGTTTGATCTCTGTAGTCAATTTGGTGGCTTTTGTCTGGACTTGCTCCAACAGGTCAATGTGTCAGGAATCCCACAGCTGGATGCAATACTCCAGGTGGAGTCTCATCAGAGAAGAGTAGAAGGACAGAATCACCTTCCTCATCCTACTGGCCACACTTCTCTTAATTCAGCCCAACCCAGAAGCACATATTGACAGGTCAGGTCCAGCCTCTCATCCATCAGCATTCTCAAGTCCTGCTCAGCAAGGCCACTCTTGATCTGTTTATCTCCCAGCCTGTATTCATACCAGAGTTTTCCCTGGCTCACATGTGACAGTGCACTTGGTCTTGTTAAACCACATGAAATTTTCATGGGCCCACATCTTGAGCTTGTCCAGGTGCCTCACTTGTGTCAACCACATCACTCAGCTTGGTGCCACTCACACATTTTATGAGGGTACACTCGATCCCCTCATCTATGTCATTTACACAGATATTAAATAACACTGGTCAGAATAAGGATCCCCAAGGGTCACCACTTGTCACTGTTGTCCATCAGGACCCTGAGCTGTTGACCACTACCCTCTGGATAAAACTATCCAACCACTTTCTTGTTTATCGAAGAGTCTACTCATGTTTTTTTTTTTTTTTTTTTTTTTTTTTTTTGCATAAGCTTCAGACTTGAATTTTCACACTTGTTCTGACCTGGTTTATATTATTCCCATATTTTCAGAAAAATGCACACTGTGAATAAATCTGAAGGTGTTTGGCCAAGTCCCCATGCGTCAGATGCTTACTTATTACCCAACAGAAGTAAAGCATATTGAATAATATCAAAACAATGTGTTAAACTTTGTTCTTTAAATGTAATATTTGATGAATAAGTTTGCCAGTGTTCATCCTGATCTGATGTGACAAGTTAAAAAATCGAGAGTGTTGAATATTGGTTTACAGATGTAAGTGAACAGATTTTCTTGTATCATCACTGCACTTATACATTTGGCTCCAGATATAATCTGAAAGTTTTTCCATGGGATGTATCTTAGAGAACGATGTAAGATCTGATGGGCCTTCATATTTTCTACTGAATTTCTTCTCTCTTCCCTTCTCCGTCTCCCATCACCTGTCCCAAGAGAACCTTTTCTCCCTAACAGCCACATGGGAAAGAGAAGAGCATGGCTGGAGTTTCTCTGTTAACATAACTGGTGTAGTAACTCTCTCCTCCAGATTAGGTAATACCCTCTCATGCTTATGATTCAAGCCACTTCTCTGCAATTGTATCCAAGTTATTTCTACTCCTAGAGAAAATGTTACCATGACAATACTGTGTTTGGTTTTATATGCTGAAGTTAATTCAGACATGTCTTTATGGGGTTGAATTTTATTATATCCGTAATTTTTGATCCAAAAGCACATCCACATGTTACAGGGCATATAAGTTTCCTGACACCTGAATCCTATGCTTGGGAAAGAAGAGTTAAGCAGCTCAGAGAACACTGACAAAAAGGAACATCTTAATCAATGAACAACTTTTACTTAAGCAACAGCCTTGTTGCTGGATTCTTCAGGTCAGATAAGGAAATATTGAAATACCATAAGGAAAGCCTTTCGTTCCTGGACTTTTCATTAAAATATCACAAGGAAATTTAAAAAAAAAAAAAAAAAATGAAAGAAAATAACCTTTGACATTAGAAATAGTCCATCTTGCACCTGCTCTTCACAAGTCTCTGCTTTCATGCTTCAGAATTTCAGTAGGAAAGGAAAAAATATATTAATGAAAATCACCTCTTCAATCTGCACTTGAAAGTAAAGCTATCTTGCCATGTAATGTTGAGGATAACTGAGAATTTAACCCTTTAATTTCTCAGACAAACTGCTATACTTTAAGAAGGGAGAAACCAATACTTAAGACTTGGTTGAGTCTCAATACTTCACTTTTTAAGGTTAAAGTGAAAGCACTAAATTCATCATAGTGTTTTACATTTTGAATCACATACAGCCACCAGCTGCTGCTCTGTGACTGGAGGTGTCCAAGTGCTATTTTTCAGATATGCTCATTTTTATGGAAGCATAACATGAATGAAGTTTTAGGACTGATGATTTACAGATGTAGATTGGGGAAAAAAGAAGCAACCCACAAATAATATTTCTGAAGCTCAATAAAATTCTGATTAGGACTACTGGACACATCTGCTTGTCATGTAAAGGTCTTGATGTAGATATCTGCCTTAGAAAGTATTTCAGTAAGATTTCAGTAGCGTTTCTGTATTTCGCTAAATAAAAAACAACACAAAGTTATTATATCAGTTCTCACATTCCCATCGTTAATAGAGCACAAATAAATCCATTCTTTTAAATGTTTCAAGTCAGTGTCAAGTCATATCTGACTTTGAAACATTTCAATATCTTTTTATAGTCAACAGTATCTATCAAAATTGAGTTAAAATTAGAGAGCAGAGGAGGAGAGGAACAGGTGTGACTTCCTGGTCCAAGGTTTTCCTGCTTCCAGTTACTGTTTGTTTAGGGAAAATGAAGGTAGTCAACTGTTCAGGGTGAAGCTGCCCGGGCTCTGACTGCAGTGGGGACTGTAGGAGGGCTCTGTGCTGGACAGAGCTAGCTCCAATGCACCCACTGCAGGGCATGACTGAAGTAGGGACACCTCAGGGAAGATGTATTTAAGAAGGGGGGGAAATGCCAGAGTTATGAAAGAGATGAGTAAGAATCTGTGACAACAACTCTGCAGGCACCAAGCACATTGAAAAGGAAGGGGAAGGAGGTGCTCCAGGCACCAGAGCAAAGATTATCCTGCAACTTGTGCGGAAGACCACAGTGAGGAAGACTTTCCCCCTGTAGCCTCAGGAGGTTCATGGTGGAGCAGAGATCCACCTACAGCCACTGGAGGACCATATACTGGTGCAGCTGGATGAGCCCTGAATGAAGAGGAGCCTACCTTAGAGCAGGGTAAAGGTGTGAGGGGAGGACTGGCAGAGAGCAGCTGTTATCGACTGACCACAACTCCCCTTTCCCCATCTCCCTGCACAACTCAGGGAAAGGGAGGTAGACGAGTCAGGAATGAAAGAGTAAGTTGAGACTGGGATGTTCCTCATCATCCTACTGTACTTTTAATTGAAAACAGATTAAAATAATCTTCCCATAGTCAACCTTATTTTACCCATGATGGCAGTCAGTGAGTGAACTTCCTGTCATTATCTTGACCCATGAACTTTTCCATTGTATTTTTACCGCCTTTCTTGCTGAGAAGGGGAGTGAGAGAGTGGCTGTGTGACAATTCAGTCAGCCATCCAAGGTCAACTTACCTTGGGAAATGGCTTCACCAGGCAACCAGCATATCTGACTTTACACAAGTATTCTTGGTATTATCTCAAAAGTCCTTCTTACATAACTGTACATGTTTATACTGGAAATAGCCAGCAACTTTTGGCAAGGCATTTATTCTTCTAGGAAAAAAAAGAAAAAAAGTAGTTTTGAAAAACCTCTATTTATTTCGTTTAGATCTAAAAAAAAAAAAAAAAATGCTTCTAATACAATATCCTGGCTAATAGTTATTCCTGCACTCTTCTCTTTTATATAATATTAAATGCAAATTTGACAAGGACTTATTTTTTTTTTTTTTATATAATGTGTTTGCTTACAAGAGTTACTCCTTCTCATTTTTAGTATTACAAAATTTTAATCAGACCAAAGAAAAATATCACATGAACTGACTGCAGTTTAGCAAGACTGTAGTGCTTGCTAAACATGTGTGATGCACTGAATTATTATATTCTTTATTGGCTTGGACCAACTCCAGTGTGTGTGTCATGGGGATGGGGGGAAGAGAGAGGTTGAATTTCATGAAGGTGAGGTGATGCCCTGTCCCCTACCCCAGCCCCTTCAAGCCTCCTTAGGCATCCCCTAAGCAGCTGTCAGTCAAAAGCATCCCAAGAACACTGCCCCACCATACCACAACTCAGAGCCCTTAACCCAGCCCCAGATTGACTGGAACACTGGAAGTGCCACCTGGGGGTGGGGGATGTGGATGTAGGAGAGCCAAGGCAAATAAAAGCAGCAGCATGTGCTTTGTGTGTTGTTTAGATCCTGCTACTTGGACACATGGAAGCTGGACTTCCCTGGGATCCCAAGTGCTAGATATATTCTGTCTTTTTTCTTTCGCTTTCTTTACTTCTTCTTCTCCTATTCTCCTTTCTTAATATTTTGGGTAACTTAAAACTAAATGGGTTGTATTTTGCAGAGCTGTATGGATTTTGTGAAGTTGTATGGGTTAGCATGTTCTAAGTCAAGGCTTTGTAGAATGCTTTGGTTGAATGTCACCCTTTAAACTTTTGCCAAGTTCCCTTATTTTCTAAAGTTTGTTGGTGAAAGTGTAATTTTGACCTCTTGAGAGTGTGTGCAGTGTCTTCTCCTTTGCACTCTGTCTTACGTACTAAAAGAACTGAAGGCCCCTCTAAAAAAATTTGATAAGCAAACTTTTGGAGCCTCTTATATTTTTGAAGTAAAATCCCTCTGATAAGCTTGGAGCCTGGAATCTTAAAAGATATTAAAGGACCAAGGTCCCCCCTTTATGTATTATAAGCTCAGACAAAGGACTAAAAATATTCCAACTCTAATATCATGAGAGAAATAATAAAGTGTTAGCATGTTTTGGCTGATATGTTACTTGTCTGAATCAAGCAGTGAGGAGAATTTAATGTGATACTTTCACATGTTCAGCAAGTCCTTACACAGTGTTTCTGGACAAACAGGTTACTGTGATTGCAGTAACTCCATCTTTGTCCTGAATTGTATGCCTGAAGACAAAATTTTTATGAGCCAGACTGATAAGGATCGGCAAAAAAATTACAATGCCATGAAACACTGATACAAGCAAAGAAGAATGAACTTGATTTCATAAGGTAGTTAGCTATCTAAAAATACAGTCAAACATCCCATGGCATGTTCATTATGCCGCTGGCCTTTCGTTAGCCTTATTGCTCTTGAAATGAAGGCTAGGAGTTCCTGATAATCCTACTTATTTCCCCATTTAGGCAACTAAGCATCTAAGTCTGGGTCAGAGGCTGTAATTGTAAAAACAGCATGATCTCTAGTTGCATATCATTAGTAAATAGACTTTGCACAGTAGTAAATTAAGTCAGAATTCAGTGTCCTTAGACTTCTCTGGGAATGATACTGCAAATCACAGAAGCTACAATGATATGAGAAGACAAGGGATCTTTTTAATCAGGCTCCTTAATCATAAATAGTCTAGTCATACCAAAAAAAGGTATACATTTCCTTTACAACCACACATCTACATCATGTCTACAAAGTCTATTAACTCTTATGGAAGAACAAAAAGGAGGTGAAAGGAAGTGTTAAAACATACAATCTGTGAATCCATTTTTACATAATATAATGGTTTCATTTAAAATACATTTTTCAATGTGTTGAAATGTATACGGTTTTGAATCTATAAACCTGGTAATGTAGTTTTAACCACTTAATAATTGAGCAGATTTTCAGGTTTAGGCAAAAGAGTTATAGAGTAAAAAAAGAAAAAGCAAAAAATGAAAGTTTTTTGAATGCAGCTCTATAATCTGCTAAAGATGCATATCCTATTGATATTTTAAGTTTTTGAAAATTCACCAACCACAGAAGTTCATGTCTACTAATCACCTGTAACTTCATGCCCTGAAAGTTCAACAGATACTTATCTCATTTTCCTCTTAGTTTATGACTTCTTGTAGTAGGTGGTGCACTGAAGAATGCATTGCCTTCCATAGAAACTGGTTCTCAGCAGAACTGAAAACAATTGAAATACTTACAATGCTTGATATTTAGAGATTCAAAACTAGCACTGATGAATTCAGTTCAACATAGTGTTTAGTTTTCATTATTCCAGTGAAGAAAAAGACAGTCCAACTTCTCTATTAAAATTCAAAGTTGCCACAAATAAAGCATTCTGTCCACAGTATAGCATCTTTTCTCTGGAGATATTTTTAATTCTGATTTTGTTAAAGGACTTTATTGAAGTCAGTATATATTCACTATTATAGCACTGCTTGTATTTTGTGATCTTATCTAGCCAGTTCATGCTGCAAGGGAATGAAAGCAGTTAATGCTGTTTCACTTTTTATTTTTACTTCTTTTTTAGCAAGAAAGTTCAGATAGTAAACTGCATTTTCCTTGGTAGCAGAAGATTTAAAAAGTGAACACTAGGCTTTCCAAGGTGTTTGGTGTCATATTTGAGATTACTTTGTCAGGTTAGTAACCTACATTGACAATATTCTTTTTTCATAGACCATGTTCTGGCAGATATTATTCCATAATACAATAAAAATAATTAAAAACAAACAAACAAAAAAATCCTAAGTAAAATTCATATTTACTTCTTACAGTCTAAGAACTCATGGTTTCTGCACAAGTAGAACACATCGGAATGTCTGGTATCAGGTTTTTTATGTTTTATTTTGCTTTTTTCATTATATTTGTCATGGTGAGACTGATGATTGCTATTGACAGCCAGCCATATTCTTAGATGAGTAAAACTTTGGTGAAATATAAACTACGTGACAAGCACATAAAACCTTAAAATGAACTCAGTCGTCTTGGTAGATTATCCCAGAGTTAATTTATTATCTCCAACCAAAGGCAGAACAACATATCTACAGAGAACTTTCAAAACAATGAAGATTCTTCTTCACTATTACATACCTTAACTGCAAAACCCCTCATATAATTTAAAACATTTGAGATGCCTTGTTAAAGACATGACTCAAAAACTACAGCATAGTTTGAATAGATTTTTGCTTTAGACCTAAATGTATATTTCTTTCTCTTTTCCTGTGCGAGGTGCCAACGCTTTTAATGAAATATCAAATTAGGATCCAAAATTAAGTACGTTTGTACCCACTATGTGTATGACCTTTAATTATAAATATCAATTGTTTCCTGTAAAGGCAGTGAAGTACTTTATTTAGGGAAAAAACAAAAACAAAAACAAAAACAAAAAAAAAAACCAAACAAACAAACAAACAAAAAAAGTATTCTGAAGGAAAGCTAAGGAAAGCTATTCAAAAGGTACTCAACAAACTGGAGAAATAGATATAAAGATACATCATAAAGTTCAGGAAGAGGAAAGTATAAGTCTTGCACCGTCTTGCACCTGGGATGAAAGAAGGCAGCAACAGGGCAAAGTAGAAATTGAGGAGAGCAAAAAGCAGCTTTTTAGTGAAAAACTCAGATTCTTAGTGGGTATTGTGTTCAACATGAGCCATTAGTGCACCCATGCCAGAGGGAAGGTACAACACATACAGTCTGCATTAATAAAAACAAAGCTGATGGAACAATGGGATTACTCAAATCTATCCACAGTGTATGAGACCAAATCTACAGTTCTGTGTCTAGTTTGGGGCTTTGCAATGCAAGAAAGGTATTGGAAAACTGGAGAAAGCTCCAAGTATTGCTGCCAAGATGATCAAGGAGCTGGAGCTCAGAGGAACGAAGGGATGCTTCAGAAGAGAATATGTTCAGCCTGAAGAAGATGTTCAGAGGGGAAACAATTTCCATGTTCAGTTACTTAATCGTAGACTCATAGAATGGCCTGGGTTGGAAGGGACCTTAAAGACGTTCTACTTCTAATTCCCCTGCTGTGGGCAAGCACAGCTTTCATTAGGGCAAGTGGCTCAGAACTCCATCCAGCCTGGCCTTAAGCACTTATAGGCTTGGGGCATCCAAACAGGAAGCCTGTTCCAGTGCCACACTACCCCCACAGTAAAGAATTTCTTCCTAATAGCTAGTGTAAATCTGTCGTCTTTCAATTTGAATCCATTCCCTCTTATCCCGTCACTACATGACATTGCAAAAAGCCCCTCTCCATCTTTCTCGTAGGTTCTCTTCAGATACTGGAAGGCTTCAATGAGGTCACCCCAAAGCCTTATCTTCCCTAGGATGAACAATTCCATTTCTTTCAGTCTTTCTTAATAGGAGATTGCTTTATCCCCCTGTAATATCTTTATGGTCCCTCGCTGGACTTGCTCCAACAGGTCAATGTCCTTCCTGTGCCAGGAACCTCAGAACTGGATGCAGTACTCCAGGTGGGGTCTCACCAGAGCATGACTGGGTATGGAGAAAACAGACTCAGGCTTTTTGTAAAGTTGAACATGAGGAATAGAGACAATGGAGAGATGTTTCAGTGAGGGAAAATCTAATTAGATTTGAAGAAAAAAAATATTTTCAACAGGGATGTGAACAAACATGGGAGCAGTTTTCAGAGAGAGGCAGTGAATTTTCTGTCTCTGTGTCTCTATGAAATTAAACTGACCTTAAGCAAAATGGCATAACTTCAAATTTGACCTTGATTTATACAAGACTAGCTGACTTCCAGTGGCTCTTCTAACTTGGATCATTCTGTGAGTCTATGATATCAAGGTTAGGTAACGGACTTTAAAATAGAGTTTCAGGTCTTTGTGCATGTGGGGCTGTAAACACACTCAAGTGATGTATATGGACAATATTCATGCTTATGCAACACGTAGCATGAAACTAAAGATGGGATAAATATTGCAATGGTATCATAAGCTCAAAAATATTTTCATTTTACCTTATGATCTCTGCTCAGTATTCTATCAAATTGGACTGTATTCAAGCATTTGTCATCCATCTTTCTTTAAGCATACTTACAGAAGAAAGGAAAATAATCATTTTACAGTAGATGTTAAAGTGTCACTGGTGGTCACAGATTTCTGGAATTTAAGACTCCCTAACGCATAAGGCAGTTGACACTGTTCTTAATAACCAGGAAAGTTTTGGTGTTTTTATTTGTCACTTACCTATCAACAGCATGAAAAATTGCTTGTAAAAAAAATAACACCATCTTTTAGTGATAGTACTGGAAGTGATCCAGAAAAAGATTTTCAGTTTTGAAGTGTTATTCCTGTTTGATTTAATTTAAATATTTATGAACTGGGGAAGATATGTAGTAGTTGAAATTATTTGAAGTCTTGTTGTTACACTCAAAGTCGTGTTATAGGCCATAGTCTCATTAATAATGTAGTTAAATTGTGGGGGTTGTTTTAAAGTCTTTCTAGTATCTAAGCATTTTCTCTGATGTTATGATTATCTTTCCAGTGTCCCTCTGGGTACTAAGGTTGATGCTTCAGCCCTCCTCAAGAAATATGGGAAACTGTGGGTCACAGTTGTCAGTGTCTGCAGGTGAGTGCTGGGAGAAGTGTGACATTGATGTTTTCTTTCTCCTCAGGATTGGGCTCTTCTTGGTGCTACAGTTATAGATTTCCCTGTCACATTCCACTTCCTGCTCCTCTGTTGCCAACTACAGCCTGGCAGTGGCCCCTATCATCCCAATGAGACTCCATGCACACAAAGTGTTATGGTTTGTCAGGCAGTGACTGCAGTGGAGAGGGCTGTCACCTCTCTGTTAATACCAGAGCTGAAGCTGTAGCAGGGAAAGCAGCAGTATCTGGCCTTGGCACAGGGGTTAAAACACCAACACCCAGCTTATTCTGGGTTATTTTCAACTTATGTGCCAAATGAGAGTAGGTATGAAGTCAGTATGTCTTGGATACTCTAGGAATCATATCCTTGGATCTAATACCATTCAATAATATGACCTGAGAGATGAAATAAAATGTTTCTTATATCTGTGAGCTAGGCAAATAAGTAAGGAGTCTGGAATATAGGATTATAAATACACAACGCTGTTGACAAGTTAAAGTAATGATTTGAAATAAACTATGAAAGAGGGAAGTACAAAATATTTCACCTAGGGGGCAATACTCATCTCTGTGTATATTCAAAAGTAAATAGAGGGTTAGATCAAATTTCACTGCAGAATGTGACTGAAGAGTTGCTTTGGATCACAAAGGAAATGTGTGTTATCCCAAAGAATAAGGTGGGAATAGCCTCTGATGGTTGTCTACTCTATCCCTGATTCATTTAATATTCAAAGAATATTCTGTGTTATTCTTCACCAGTGTTTGTCTAATTTTTTTTCTCAAAGACCTTGAGTAATAAAGGCTGTCTAGGGTCTTTTGAAAATCTGCTCTCATGCTTCACTCTCCTGCTTTTTATGGCAGTTTATCTAATGTGTGAACTTTTTTTTCTCTAATTTAATCATATTTTTCCTTTTCTGTTATGTGGATAGAGAACACTATTTTCTTTTTTAATTTTGCAACTTTTTATGAACGTATAGACACTTAACATGCCTTTCCTCTGTAGGAATGGAGCCTACTGTCATGATACGTGCCATGAGATATGTGAAGGGATTACCATGGTACACTGCTAATGGGTGTGATAGGTTATCAAGCTGAGGATGATTCTTATTGCAGCAATCAGAACTGTGGTAGAGGGAGTGATACTGAGGTGCCAGGGTGCCAGGGTGTAAGCATCACAGTCTTTGTGATCCTGCTCTTTAGTTTCAAAGAGAGAAATTACCTCAATAACATACAAAGTGGTCATCTCACTCCCTTCCCCATTTATGATGACAGCAATAGGTTATTTGATTATGGTTTTACCTCACTTCTCCCAAACATATAATTTTGTCATTTGAAATCCCCCATGGCAGAGGATGAGAATACAACCACCTTACAGAAAAGCTGATGGGCTTGGTCCTCACTCTTCCCCAAAGCAGGAACAACTCTTTGGTAAGATTTGCTCCTCAGGCTGCATTGGATGACACCCAGGTGAAATTAAGCTTGATCGATGGTAAAGTTAGGGTGAATTAATTGCAAATTGGATGTTCTTTCTTTCCTTCTTTTTGCCACATCTGGGCACCACACTTCAAAAAGCATGTTGGAAGCTTCAAAAAGCATGTTTTTTTGCAGAAAATGATGTTTTAAAAAATGCGTGCTACACAAAATCTTGAGAGAGATAGTATTATTTGACAGTAAACAGAAAAAAAAATTCAAAAGCATACAATGATAGTAGTCATAAATATGAAAGACTGTGGGGGGGGGGAATAAAAAGAAGTGAACCCTCTTTGGTTTGAACAAGAGGAAAAATAAAAAAAGGATTTAGCCTGAGTATAAAGAAAGGCTTCTTGATGGGGAGATAGCTAAGCATCCAAATGAGTTACTTAAGCAGTGTACAGAAATGGGATAGCTAAAGACTGTTAGATATATATTAGAGAAAAAAAAAAAAACAAACATTTTTCTTGTTCAATTTAAGTAGTATTATAGATTATCAGTATAAAAAGGACTCATAAGAATCATCAAGTCCAGCTGCTGACTCCACATATGGCAACCTAAAAGTTCAGCCATATTTATAAGAACATTGTCTTAACAACTCTTGAACATAGCGAGGCTAAAATCACTTCTCTGGGGAACTTGTTGCAGTACTTGATCACCTTCTCAGTGAACTTTTCCCTAATGTCCAATTCGAATTTTGCCTGGGGAAGTTTTAGGCCATTTCTTTGTGTTCTATGAACAGAAACTAGAGAGAAGAGGTTGACACAATCGCAGAATATTCTGAATTGGAAGAGATGCACACGGAGTCCAACTATTAAGTGAATGGCCGATACAGGGATCAAACCCAGGACCTTGGTAGAGGAAATTATAGAAAGCAATGAGGTCACTCTTCAGTTTCCTCTTTAAACTGAACAAACTTGGTATCCTTCGATGCTTCTCCTAAGTCATGCCTTCTAGTATTTTCACTATCTCTGTGGCCCTCCTTTGGACACATGTTCCTCTTATACTGTGAAGCTCAAAACTCTGCACAGTACTCCAGGTGACGCTGCACCAATCCTGAGTGTAGTGGGACAGTCACTTCTTTTGAACTGTGTCATTCTTAATGCACCCAAGGATACTGTAAGTACTTTTAGCTGCCAAGGCACACCACAGATTTATTTTGAGCTTAATTAAACCTTTTTTGACATAGGAGATGAAGCAGATCCCTCTTAAAGTCCTATTCCAGGCCTGTTTTCTATGGTGCTACTACCACAGCTGTGGTGGGGAGGATGCTGTCACGACCCAACAGCAGGATGTGTGATGTTCATTGTAAATTCTTGTCAGGCTGAGCAAAGACACTGGACACAGAATCATACAGAATATTCTCAGTTGGAAGAGACCCACAAGGACCATTGAGATCAACTCTTCATTGAGTGGCCCATATGAGGCCCAAACCTGAAACCTTGGCATTATTAACACCATGCTCTAACCAGCTGTGCTAATCTCAGGGACATGTGTCAGTGAAGTCTTAGACTTTTATTGTATAGCTGTCTCAATTCCAGCAACCAGCCTACTATTTAAACTCAAAAAGTGTTGGCTAACAAGCCCTTAAATTTTGCAATACACTTCTCAAAAGAAGGCACTAACAAGCTTTTAATGTCTTACAGTACAATTCAATAAGCTCTCAACTCCCACAACACACTTCTTAAAGGTGTTGGCTCAGAAGCCACAACACGCCACTCCTCAGTCTCAACACTCCCACAAAAAAAAACTTCAGTACAGAGTAGGGGTAGAGTATGATAGCCATGCTTTATCCAGACAAAGCAAGGCAGGAGAAAAATAAAGGATGAAAAGAGAGAAAGAGGACAAAGAAAACCACCAGTCCTATGCTGGTCCTGCCATGTGGACAGTCAGGATCCGGGGTAGTGAGACAAAGATGGCAAAAGAGAGAGGAAAAGGGAGGGGGACCAACCTGCTTCCTTTTATAGTTAACCTGGTGTAGTCCTTTAATGTAAACTAGATTCTTAGGCTGTTTCATTCATGCATGCCCAACCTGCCCTTTTGAGGACTCCTTTAGGAAGTGAGTCAGGATGTGTCGGGGACACACACAACTGAGCACGAGCCTCAAGGTGGAACAGGAAGTTGGCTCAGAACAGCTCTGCCCCACTTTCACAGGACCCTTTCCAAATCACAGCTTTCCTGTTGCAACAGTCAGAATGTATGAGACAAAACATGCTTAAACCTGGTCCTCCCACCTGATGCCAACCCACCAGCTGAGCCTAAGCATTGCATGAGAGATCACTGGTTGGATAGAATTAAAACAGTGCTGGGGTTCATGCTAACAACTCAGTGCTATGCTATTCCAATACTCCAGCTTGTGCTCTGTATCTGACAGTATTCCCAACACATATTTAAGCCTGCATGGGATGATCAGGTTGTATCTGTTCTGGTAAACCAGTCTTACAGTAGATTTTAAAAGCCAAGAACAAAGTGATTTCTTAGATAATAACTGGAAAAATATTTAACAAATGCATAGAAACAAGAGAGGAGGTATGACGGACTGACAAACTCTCTGCTGAGACTGGAAAAGGGAGAGACATGGTAGTCCAGCATATTAAACAAGGTTCAACCCAGGAGAGAACTTGAGAACCCAGGACAGAAACTTATTGTAAATACAACTCAAAGATTAATTTGGGGAAAGTGTCAATCTTTTTGAGAAAATTATTTCTTAGATTGCTAAGTAGGTGGCAGTGTAGACTAGTTCTTAAAATTGAAAATGTAGCTTGTTTTTATGTGGGTCTACTTTAAAAAAATGCTTTAAATCGTTCCTCCATACATTTTTTTTTTTTAATTTTTTTTTTTTTTTACCGTGGAGAACAGCCTGTCACTACACTAAAAAAAAATAGGGAAAATGGATTTTTTCCCAGCTTCCTGAAAAAACTAAATATACACCCACATTTTTAGGCAATGACTAATCCTGAGGCAAGCAAGGTTGTGTTAACCTATTTAAGGTTTTCATCTGAAAACCAGAGAATTTAATGAAAATTCTTACAATAAAAATAAAGTGAAGTTTTTAACATTCAGAATAAATATATACATTGTCTAAAAGGTCTTTACTGACTTGGTGAAGACTCTGAAGCTTGTTATAAATGATGTATGAAATGAACACTCACTGTCCAATGCACAGAGAGAATACAGACACTACTTTTCAGTCACTGCTTCCATAAGCTTTATAATTTAATATACTGTTGGAGTTTTAGTTTTTGCTTGTTTGTTTTTGTTCTGAAAGGAGGCACAAAATACCACTGAGAAAAGCCTGAAAAAAAAAGATATAAAGAAAGTTAATTTTTTAAACACCGCTTGAATTTGGGTTCTTACAGATTTCTTCCATTATTTTTCTGAGAAGCTAGATCTGTTTACAACCATTTATTTTCTTTCTGTTACTAAGAGAATTTACACATAATCATACATGTATTTCTTCTGTATTCACTAAGAATAGCATCTATCAGTTGACTCTCATAAAAATATTAGAAAATGGAAGCTCTACAGGGCAGCATGAAGTAACATTTTAAACTCATTTTTAACAACAAAATACTTGATTTTAAATACAAGGGACATAACAGTAATCTTTTTCAGAGGTTTTGCTTTGGGGATAATAGAAATGCACCCTTTTTGATCAAGAGTAATGTGAAACTCCCATTTTTAATAATATAAAGAACATGGTCAAATTAAGCACTAAAAAGTTCATATTGCATGGGTCTTTACACATATTGCTGAAGTACCACCATGATCCACATTCAGAAAGTATTATCCATATTACCAAAGTATATAGAGTAGCGTTTGAAGGTGACAATATTTGATACAGTTTTTATGATTTCTTGTTACTGATTGCTACATGTTGTGGTTTAACCTCAGCCAGCAACCAAGCGCTGTCCAGCCAGTTGCTCACTTCTTCAGCAGTAAGATCAGGGAGAGAATCGAAAGGGTGAAATCTACAAAACCCCTGGGTTGATTGTTTAATTGGGAAAACAAAAGCTACACACCCAAGCAAAGAAAAATAGGGAATTAATTCATTGCTTTCCCTGGGCAGGCAGCAGTTCAGCCATTTCCAGGAGCGCAGGGCCCCATTATGTGTAGCAGTTACTTGAGAATACAAACTGCATCACTCCAAATGTTCTTCCTTTCTCTTTTCCCCCCTCCAATTTATATACTGAGCATGGTGTCATATAGTATGTCATTTGTACAGTTTGGCTCTGTCTCCTTCCAACCTTCCATGCACCCCAACTTTCTCACTAGTATGGAAATACAAAAGTCAGAAAAGGCGTTGGCTTTGTTTAAGCACTGCTCAGCAATAACAAAAGTATGTCCATATTATCAGCTCTGTGTTCAGCACAAATCCAAAACACAGCCCCAAAACAGCCACTATGAAGAAAATTAACTCTACCCTAGCCAAAATCAGCACACTATACTTCTTTGGGTAGTTGTATATATTGATGGAAAGACTATGTATTTAGGTAACATAAGGCTGCACCATGTCAAAATAGTGACTTCCGAGTACTCTTTGGAAGGCTGAAATATTTGTACAAAACTCAGTCAGAGGTCAATTAAGATCTCTATTTTCTTTATCATCCAAAGATTAATTACAATATATGCATCAATATGAAATATGAGAATAATATAATATTATTCATAACAAAAGAGTTGAGAATATTAAAGAAAGCAAAAATAAAGTTTTTCTTCCATTTTTTTTAATGCATTAGTTAAGAACCATGTTATGATTGCTTTGTCACATGAAAGAGATTAATTCTTATTTATAGTGTAAATTGTTTTCTCATCTCAAGATAATTAAATTATATATATAATATTATCTTTAGTGGGTTAGACATTATTTTACAATGAATTCTACAATGAGGTTTCTCACTATGATAGCAAGTAAGAACTCGAAGAAGAGAAGAAAATACATCTAAGACTTCTGAAACTCTACCATATAGTCGATATTTAATTCTTAAATATGAAGTGGTGTTATGAAAAATGAAATAAAGTCAAACAAGCAAAAAAATATGGTTGTAGAAAGCTTTCTAGAAATGTCTATTTCTCCCCACTACGCAAGGAAAGCTCTATGTGAGTTTCAGAATCTTAGTGAGGTGTCTTAGTATAGGCAGAATGGATAGAGATATTTCTTGATTTTTTTGATAAGTGACATTAAGCACTATTGTGCCTTTTATGATATGCAAAGCTGTGCTCTTTGTGGAATCAAGGCTTTTTGCAGATTTTTTTGGTCTGTGAGAAATCTGTATCTTTTTCCTTGCACTTACAATACACGGCAGACAGCTCTTTAAGGTTATACAGGTCTTTCCCATCTCATTTAATGTTTATGGAACATTTAGAATAATAAGAAACCTAATATTTAACAATGACATGTGTGATAAATACTGAAAACAAAGGGGGTGAGAAATTCAGTCATCTGCATTTCAACTTTCAGCATCAAACCAAATAGGAATGTATCTTTCTAGTGAAATGGATCAAAAGACAAGATGATAAAACACGTGATGTCCATAGTTTAAAACAGTGACAAAGACGAACTTGGATAAAAAAATCAATAACATTGGTCACCTACATGGATTCAGGAGTGTTAGGCCCCTTATTAGCAAGAAAAAAGAGAATTTGCGAAAACAAGAGCTACAAGAGTTTCACCAATTTGGATATGACATTTAGAAAAGCTATAGTGTTTGAATGGAAATCAGTCAAGGGTAACAAACAGACAGACTAATTAAAGGATTTTATTTTTTTTTCTGCTTTAAGCCTGGATTTTAACAGTCTTTGTGTTCATCAATGAAGCTCATCATGCATGAGTGGGCAGAAAAAAAAACTATGGACTACTAGAAAAGGGAGAAACTAACAAAGGTTTCAAACAAATATTATGAAAGTCAGAAGGCAACAACCAGCCTACACAGCTGCCTACCTGCCAAAAAAGTGCAAATAATTGGGATGCTCCTATCTAAATTGAGTGCCTGGTTCAGTTGTTGAATATTGCTTTATTAGCTGTTAGGAAATTATATCACTAAACAACCAAAGAATTGCTACACAACAGCTGAGCATTCTGTAAAAAGTGCAAATGTAATTGAGTGTTTTACATAACAAAAACACTCCTAAAAGGAGATAAAATGTACTCAGTAATTAATTTTTTGTTTATGATACTTGTGCCGAATTCCAATGCTTGATTAACAAATGCAAAATAAAACACTTCCAGAGCAGCCTTTATGGAACTAACAGAAGATACCAAAAGAAGAAAAGAAAAAAAATAAACAAGGGATACAGTATAATATCAATCCTCCTATTTTTATTTTGAAATGTGAGCGTTCTAAGAAAGAGAGAAAGATTTCATTGTTAAACATCAGGAGGGCAATACAAAGTCAAAATACAGCCAGGTGCTTCAAGGTTCAATGTAAAAGCTATTCATTTATTCCAGGAATTAAATTTGTCAGAGCAATGAATGATAGCCATTGTCTGGCACATCTCCCTCTTTTATTCCTTCAAACCATTAAATGAAAATCTGACATGAATCAAATCAAGGATCTTCAACGTGGAAAGAATCAAACAAAGGGATTCATTTGGCTTTCAGGTTGATTAATTTCAGAAGCTCTGTGGATTTGGATTTGAGGAACTGAGCACTACACTGTTTAATACTGGCAAAGAATGCATTTCTATAAATTCCCAAGAAAGTCAATCATATCTTTACCAAACTTTGATTATGTTTTAGTTTGGATAGACTGTTTGAATGAACAACTACATAATATTATTTATAGGACGTGCAAGGGCACAGGGGGGAAGAGCCTGTGGTCAGTCATCTTTTGTGTTACTGGACTCATGTGTCTATTAAGGTATTTGAAGACTGCTGCTTTTTGTTAGCTACTCAATCATACCATGTTTAATTATTTTAAGGTATAGCAGACACTCAGAATGAAACAGTTAGCTGAAAAATAGGTATTACCATGTACTACTGTCAATGTTCACATGAATGTATATATATATTTTTTTTCATATACCTGAATGTAGGCATACAATCCTAAAAAAGAAAAAAAATAAAAAAATTAGAAGTTCTAATATATTGTTACAATTTATGTAGGAATTATGATACAGATTTTTGGTCACTTTAAACTACTTTGGTGAAGGGGGAATTAAAGTGTAATGAATAAACTATTTTCTTTTAAGGCAGTCTGCATTCTAATGGTGAGGTACAGCTGAGTACTGAAACATTTAGCATCTTGAATGGACCACTACTAAGCATAATGTATCCTCTGTTTACTATAATTAATGACATTCCCATTGATGACAATAGATACATTATTTTTCAGATGACCGATCTCCCTATATCAGCATTCAGTACTGATAATATATTGTCAGTAAGTCAGTGTCAACTCAGTACAGAACAGTTGAATTGTAGCTGCTTTATCATAAACTTACAAATGAATAATTCATTCTGCTTATTGCCTCTTCCAGTTTCAGTCACTCCACAATGAAATATCTAGTAACTCTTTTACAACTCACAAAGTTTAACAGCAAAATATAAATGTTCTGGATTTGCAGAACTTTTTTCTTCACATTAATTTCCATGGCTATGGTCAAGACCCACTGTTTCATTAGCGACCTGTACAAAACTGGGAGAAGAATGTTTGATTAAAAAAATCAGGAAAACAAGTTAGTGAGATTAGTCCTTTCTGAAGTGTTTCTTTATAAATCAGTTTGAGTATTTGAGGATTAAACTGTTCTAATGAATAAAACTCCATTAACTACACAAGGTTGAAAGAAAGTCCATCCCAAAATAAATATTTACGAAAAAGATAAAAAATAGCCCTTAGTTCTACTGCATCATACAAGTAGAGCTTATTCTAATAATTTTGACATTGGCAAGTTCTCTGATATTTCTAAGGCCCAAATTCTTCTGATGAGCTATTTTTATGTAGTTTGTCTGGCATTTTCTGACCGACATTGACTTGATCCTGAGTGAAACAGTAAGAAGAGTCTGCTTAAAATCATATGTCATCGCTACTCCTAGCTAATTTAACTATTTTATTTTACTTCTCCCCCCCTATATATGCTTAGCAACTATATCAACTGATACCTGTCTTGTTAAATTAATACAAAACTTTGACAACAGGGATCATCCTTCATATTTTTCTTGGGAAAATTATTTCTAAGTTAAATGAGACATAAACAGTAAAGATTTCTGTTTACTTTAGCTTGGGATGATTATATCCACAGTTTTACATTGCAAAGACTGGGTCAATCCAACCTCTCTGAAATCAGTGGTTGTCTATATACTCAGCTGAAAAGGAGTTGAATCAGATTCAGAATCAGTAACATATTCTTGTGCATCAGACTAACAGAGAACATGCAATAGATTTTTCTTCCCTTATCTTCAGCAGTGAAAGATAATTAAAATAACAAAATGACAACTGCATTTCACCATGCACAATTTTTAAGTATGAAAAATTCTCTTGCTGCTTTTTTTACTTAGAAAGAAGTAATGAAACCTCCTGGAAGAAAACTGTCAAATTTAAAGAGATATATAAAGTTTAAGATCAGTAGTTGTTCAGTATGCGTTGCGTGGGAGAAGGGTGAGTACATAACAATAACAAAGAAATGTATTGCAAGTGATTCATGTCATGTTCTTTAATATGGTTCAAATAAAACAAAAGATTAATGAAAGTCTTCAAACCCAAAGAAACTTCATAGCAAGAAACTATCCATCAAATTAGTATTTTATACATTTGAGGATGAGAAGAAAATGCATTATTTTACTTTAATTTCCTTATATGATTTCAAATGCAGTTTCATACGCATTATGCAATATTGGCATTAGAATATATTACAGCGGTATGACTACAGATGTCTGTCCTGAAGTGGTGCATACACATTGTATTCAGGTATGAAGGTTTTCAGTCCAATTCTATTTTCACTGTACTTTCTTATAGTCATTTATAAAGTTTTTCAATAAACAAGCTAAACAAAACATGTAAAGAGCACATCTCTCCTTAGTTCTCTTCTGTTTAAAGGCAATCTGCCAGTCTGTTAGAAGGCTCACTTCTCACATCTATGTGAGTGATTTTGAATATGTGAAACTAGTATTTCTTCCCTTGTGAGTGACAGTTTGTGACTTTAAAGACATATGCTTCTTCCATTAAAAGAGTATATTTTGTTTCTAGAACTAAAAATATTGTCTTTCATAAGCAGTACTTAAGATGATGTGAAAGTGAAGTGCTCCACTTTTCTTCCTAGGTTGCCAAAAATAATTCTGATTGAAGTTAAATCTTTAAGCTGGGAAAAAAAAAAAAAAAAAAACAAACAGAAAATTAAACTTTCTGCTTTTAATTAAACTTGGCTCACTGGAAAAAATGTAAGGTCATGAGGCCTGGAAACTGTTTTTTTTCACAGAGCAGGGGACAGATGTGAAACATTCCTCAGTTTACTAGCGCAATGGTTTTCAAATGGATGTGGTCATCCAGAGCTAGTCAATGATTATTAGATCATGAAAGTTATCAGAAGCATAAATTAATGTGCGTAGAGATGTATTTGCAAATACCTTTGCTTTATAACCTGTATAATAGCTCCACTATATAAAAAAACAGGTGTAGGTTTCTATTGTTTGTTTGCAGTCTAAACTTAGACTGAATCTAAAATTATGTCCTAAAATTTAAAACAGCCCCCAGACCTATATATAACCCCCCTATTTCATTTTTTGCTATAAAATCCTTTTTTTTTTTTTTTTTTTTTTTTTTGAACCATGAACTTTATTACAACTGTAGTAGCTGACTTTCTCATTTTGGGTATCTGAATTTATCTTTCAAAACTCAGTCAGACATCTCACCAGTATGGATAGGAAAATACAGTGAAAAATCACGCCGAAAGCCTTGTTTAAAGCAGAATAAAGATTATACATTGCTCTCCCCTTGTGCACTGAGTCAGTCATCTCATCATATGAAAGTATCACATAGCATCAGATTTTGCTTGGCCTGTGTAGATCCACATTGTCTGTTCCAAATCACCTTCATGTCCTTCTTTGTCTCAGAAAGGATTTACAGGGAGATTTTTCTGGGATTAATCTTCCCAAAGACTGGTCTTATTCCTGTAATTCCCCTAATCATTTTGTTACCCTTCCTGAAGATGGGGGTGTTCCTCAGCACTTTTTTTTCACCAGCTACTATGATCATTCAGAAAGGATAGACAGAGGTCTCGCAATGCCAAAGGCCACCTCACTCAGCACCCTCAGATACACATATCTGGTCTCAAATCCAATTAGTTTAAGTAGTTTCTAAATGAGCGTTCCTCTGCGCTGGAGCAATGCTTCCTTTCTGCAGACTCTGACAACAGCTCAGGGACTTGAAAGATTTGAGGATGCACTTATAGACCTTACCATGTCCTAACTAAAAAACCCAACATTGCCATAAATAAAAAGCTAAATAATATTATTGAAATAATTTCAGCAAGGAGTTCTGTTTAAGCTTTCCTCCTCCTTAGGTGTCTCACAAGAGATGTACAAATCATTCTGCACCTCAGTTCCTTTTCAAGTGATTGCATTAACAATGTTGTGGGTAGTCCATGCTTGTTATTGTGCTTTATAGAATAATATCACTGATTTTGTAAACAAAACATTAGAATTATATTTCATGTTGATTGAAATGTAGGCATAAATATGGTAAAGTACATTTTATTCCAGATTCTATCCTTTGGGTTCACTGTTAGAAAATTAAGCACAAAGATATACATGGAAATACATCTATAAGATATATGTAGAATTATATATATATTGTTGGTTGCTTTTTACAAAACCATTTTTTATAGTACTCTGGTATACAGAAAAGAAAATAAAAAGCTCTTTGCCTAGAAACTCTCTGTCTAAAGGCCCTTTGTCTATGAGAACATTTCTGGGCCACTGTATATGTTAAGGTAGAAGTAATTAGTCTGTGGTAGAAGATATTTCACATATTGTAGAAAATTATTTAATAATATTATCAGTTCCATCAAGTTGAGACATCCATGGCATGGAGCTCTTACTTCAAAAATCTTTCTTATTTTACATTTAAAATACAGAGATAGCACAGTCTCAAAGCCATTATTGTCATTTGCTGATGTTGAGTGAGCAGCAGCCAGATAATGGGATGGGGATGACAGATGAGGTAAACATCTCTGAAATACAATATTAACCTGAATACCTATATCATCACATATAGCTTGCATCAAACATAGAAATAATACTTGAGTATCATTAGACCAGTAGTATTTTGACTCTGAGTCAGTCTCTGCAAGCTCACGTTGGCTTGTTGTTCATGTATTCAAATTCTATTTGAGGAAAGAAAAGTACGGGCTGGTGTACCATCTGGGAAAGTTGGGTGACACCTGCTCTGTGGGGTGGAGACATAAAAAGAAGGAAGTCTGCAGGATAATATGGTCACATTTTATACCTGTCTCAGAGAACTATAAGCTATCTGCAGTAAACAGTCATTTTGATACATTTCACATGTCTTTTTCAGGTAGGAAAGTCAGTTTGTCAGATGACAGCCTCTTTCCCTGCTGATATAGTTGTATTCACCCTCCTTAACTGCTCAGTAAGGAGTTGGAGGTTTGTCAGTTAAATATATGACATTGTTATGACTCTTGATGACATGTGCAATGACATGACTTACCTAGGGTGTTAAAAGTCATCTCTCTGCCAAGGATGTGAAGTGACACAGTGCTCATTCCACTACTGGTTTTGCCTCACCTGTAATTGATATTTTTTGCAACAGTTGTACCAGTGATATGATTTTGCACCTTTTATACAGCTTTCATCCAGGTCATGAGAATGGCTTTGAGAGGCGAGGCACCATCGTATTTATCCTGAGGGAAAAAAAGAAAAAGAGGAAATACTCCACTAAGTTTTCTCCTTAAAAATGCTGATGTCATTGTTATGAGATTAACTATTGTATACAGCTAAACAGTATTCTCAGACACAGCAATCCTAGAAGAAAAACATCAGCTGAGATCTGAAAGTGCCTGTAAATACTGAGTTTATTGCAGTTGTTTGCATCCCAGAGATAGTTTTGAGAATGTAAAGAATGTTCTGTTTTGAAAATGGTACCTTAAATATTAAGAGGAATTCTTAACCTGAAGAAAGAACCTGTTTCCCTTACAAATAAAAAAAAAATAAAAAATTAGAATATTTGATATGCTTATAGCCATGAGAAATCAAAAGATCTTTTTTTTTGTTAATGCTGTCTGATAGATTCAACCTTGTTCATTGCTCTTAAAGTAATTGGAAAACTTCAGCTGATTCCCATAGGAGGTGAAAGTAACTTTTGTGCAATAATGGAAAAATGTTCATGGGCGTATGGAATTATCTTCCTACAAAAAGGAAAGTCATACCTGGAATAAATCTGCATGCTTACTGAGGATGGCATTAATGCTTTTGGAAGGTCGTTACTTTCTATCTGCAACTGTCCCTTAATGCAAAATGTGATGGTAAAGGTCCAAAAACATACATCAACATTGTGATGCTCAGCACTGAATTAGTTATGCTTTTCTCTGCAAGGATTTTTTTGTAATTTGTAATCTTTACTCTCAGCTGAAAAGAGAGAAGTGCCTAAGCATGGGACTTAAGAAGGGGAAGTGCTTCCACAAATCTCATTGTCACCTGAAATTGAACATGTATTCTAGCTTCTAATTAGGCATTAAAGGCAAAAGGTTGCAGTATCTGTTTTCTGTATAAGAGATCAATAACAAATGAATTCCCAAGGGAAAGAGGAAACCTGAGCTTCAGTAATTCTTGATATTTAGGGACCTGAAAGCATTTATCTTTTAGAGGAAAATCTTCATATCTTTTAGCTGTCTAAGCTGATCCATTATATGAATGCAAGATTCATAGGAGCTCTAACAGGAAGAATCACAACTCAAGGGCACTGGTCAGTGGAGTCAGCTGCAAGTTATGTGCTTCCTGAGTTATTTTCACTTTCTGTGTTAAACATCTCGCAGATATGAAACAAAACAGCTAAACTTTTTGCAGACATTTTGAATTTACATGGGGTATCATTTATTATTAAATTCAATTTTTTTTTTGCCTATAACTTATTCATAACAACTCACTTTTAAAAGTGTAACTCTGATTTTGTTAACTGCTGAGTATTGCCCTCTTTTGTTGTTGTTGCTGGTTTGTGTTTTGTTTGTTGTTGTTGTGGTTTTTTTTGGTTTTTTTTTTCAGTTCTTTCAAAACAAATCATTCAAGTTGATAACAACAGACTAAAAACAGAGTAAAAACTATTCTGTCTTTAATGTAATATTTTCTATATTATATTTGAGCTATATTGGGAAAGTAAAATACATATTTTAAAAGTGACAAAGAGGAAAGTATGGAATTTACATATGAAATATTCTGATGAAACCTATTAGACTTATATAACAAGCAGAATTAGGAAGCTTTGGGAAGATTAAGATTGTCAAAGACAATAGCAGCCCTATTGATTTCATACACTGACATTGACTCATGTTTTGCTATTAAGTTTTAATTTCAATTCAATTTAAAATGAAAATAAGAGAAAGGTTAGAGAATACTAGACACACTGAAGGAAGCATTTGAATTTTGGTATCAGAAATGTTTTGAAACATTTACAGATACTGTAATTCTTTTCTGATGCAAACATTTTTCAGATGTAAAAGATCACAGTGTGCCACACAACAGACACAAATTTATATTTTTTTAAACTAAATGGTGCAATAGATATACAACACAATGTCTAGTGTAATTTTATTTGAATGGTGCCCTTTAGCAACACTTGGGAACAGCTACATAAAAGACAGAAAAAAGTATGGAAACTTCTTTCTGAGTGATTAAACAACTTTCCATTAAGAAAATACAACACTGTATTCTGAGTATGGATCAATCTACTCAGAGGTATAGTAATTTCTTGAAATGTAAAAGAAAATAAAAGCGTATTTCACTATTACATTGTTTCTATTTATGCAAGGCAAAGCAAATGCCAAAGACAGTATGTGGGGGAGTCATTTTGACAATTAAATAATCTCTGATAATAAGAAGAACCAACAATGTTGAACTTATTATTCAGAAGTGAGTACTGTTGATTTGAACAAAAGATATACTCAGATATACCAGGAAAGAGGTACCCAGTGTACTAGAGCACAGGGACCTTGTACTATTTGAGAAATAGAAGCAATTCAGTACAAGGTCAAGAGGGAAAAGTAATTTGTTTTTTGAAATTATTCTCTGGTAGATACATTTTGTTTTTAGAGATCTAGTTAACCAGCAGTTTTGTAAACTCCATTTTGTTTTTGTTTTTATTTTCCCTCGACTTAGATATACATGACCATGTGTTTCACCTATTGCTTATATTATTTATCACATGGAAAAGTATTACATGATTTTTCATTGGTTTTTTTTTCTATTTGGGCTGTCTCCCTGAATTTGAAAGTTAATCCATGCAAATTGATCCTAAGCTTATTTACCTTTACAGTCAAGGTAATTCAACTATATATAGTACTTAAAGTTAGTTTTTACTGTACTTCAAATATATGTCTGGATAGATGCATATAACTTCTTTTGCAGGTCTATGGAAACAAAATAAAAAACTTTGATGTATTGTGAAAATTCCTTTTGCTTTCAAGCTTAATGCTACTTACATGTTCAAAACTACAGTAAAAGACCATTGTAATTGCAAAGCAAAACTCTCCAAAGTTAGAATAGGTTAGAATGAAGTAATCTGTGAAACCTTAGTTTTTGTCCTTGTGCATAAGCAGTATAATGCAGTTTTTAATTAGATGCTCATGTACTGTCCATGAGACCATTGCATCATTCAGCACTCATGATTTATAGTGTTCAGTAAACAAGCAGCTTCTCAATATTTTGCTTTCTTGTTATTCTTCACTGTGTAGCCTTAGGCCACTATCCAAATGCTGCTACAGAGACAGAATTATTAATTTCCTCATGTTTTATTTGATGGCAATGATCATTATAGCATCTAATGCTTCACAAATAGGAATTAATTTGCTTTCGTGGAACTCCTAGGAAGTAAGAGGGTATTATTCCTGTTTAATAGGTGGGGAGCTGAGACACAGAGATATCAGTTACTGAAATATATGAACAATTTGAGATTTCTAAGACCTTTTTTCTTAGAAAGATGCCAAATTTTGTAGAATTTATTTTATTCAAAACATAAATCTCATTTATTTCAGATGCAGTGCAAGGTGCACCTTGCTGTAAAAGCAGGGTCAAGGGCTAGGGATGAACTGATGGGATACAAATACCTACATTGTAGAAAACCCTTGACTTTTTTTATAGTGGAGACACTTTCAAGGTTTAGCTCATGTCATCCTTAAATAGATAAGTCAAATGCTACATATGCCTATTCATCTCTGTATCTCATAGTCTCTGCTAGTTCAAGGATCAGTACAGACAGTCTCACCTCATCATCATAACCTACCTCCTTGTCTTAATGCTCAGTCTTATTAACTTTCTTATTCTAAGAGCTTGTATTATGGTTTTGTGTTTCTGTACATTCACTTCCTTTTGTCTAATGTACAGAGAGAAGGAAAGCTGACACAGCACATGCCTTCCATACTCTCAAATTCTCATGTTATACAGTAGTTGTCAGTATTTGATACTAGAAAGAAGGAAAGTAGTTCACAATGCTAACTTGGAGCAAAATTTCTGTGGACAGAATGAATGAAATAGTTCCTGAAAAGAATTTAGTGAATTTTGCTACTAAGCATGAAAAATGAAGATTATGACTCAACTAACACATGCTTTCTCATAACTTCAGGAAAGGAGGTAGCTTTTCATGGTAAGAAACACCTCCTTGATTTCATGATGTGCAGAACTAAGCTGGATCTGTATAAAAGATGCAAAAAAAAATATTCAAAATAATCTAAAAACAATTATTTAAGTGCAGCATAAATTTTATTTCAGCAAGATCCATAACTCTATAGAATCACAGAATTTCAGTTTGCCTATTTCTAGAAATTAAATATCTAATTTTGTGTCTTGTATTTTATTAAGCCAGTTGCAATGTTTAGTTCCATAAGTCTCTTGTTATATCACATATTTGAAACCCAGAGTACGGTCTAAACCATTACAGAACCTAGTTTCAAATCTAATCATTGTTGGAAATTCACTGTTATATTTACTACATAGTTTGATTTGTGCCTGACCACCATGACTTGCCAATTGATGGAGTTAATAGAACAATCAAGAATTGCCCTTCTTAAATTGAACATCACTTTTTAGGGCAACTATGAATGATAGATGTGATTTATTCTAGACCAATGCATTCCATTCTTTCTTTTTGTAATTTATGGTTGTAAGAAAATACATCTCACGTGAATAAAAATTGGAACACATCTACTGAAGGCTGAGTGATAGGGGTCCCTTTATGTACAAACATGCAAAGCATATCATCACTCACTAATGCAGAGAACTGAGGAAAAATGGGGTCTTACCAGGAAACCAATAGTGTGAAGTGGGAATAAGGATATAGCAAATAGAAATGTTTTCCTTTGTTCTGGATTTTTTTCCTGAAAGCTTTCAGAAGACACATGCATCTCTTTTATTGGGTTCCAATTTTATTCTAACATAAATACTGGAAAATG
Organism: Xenops minutus; assembly: GCA_035221455.1. Lineage (NCBI taxonomy): Eukaryota > Metazoa > Chordata > Aves > Passeriformes > Furnariidae > Xenops > Xenops minutus. The sequence goes on along the minus strand of JAWWEE010000105.1, from coordinate 88,690,286 downwards.
AAAATTTAACAAAGTATGCAGCCTTTAGAAACTTTGTGGCTTATATAAATACAAATAAATGACACATAAATTCAGCCCAAATATTCTTTCAAATGCTTTGTTGAAATAAATATTTGAATCCTCAAAACAGGCAGAGATTCTAAGTTTGAATATTTACATTAGAAAAAAAGATTAATAAAATCATCTAGGTGCATTCCCCTGGGGGGAAAAAAAAAACAAAAAACAAACAAAAAAACAACACACAAAACAACTCCTCAAACAAACAAATAAACCCCAAACAACCTCCTCTGAAATATCATGTGAAAATGAAGAAAAAAATATTCACCCTAAAGAAGAGAAAAAAGACTTTTCACATTGAAGTATTTAGACATACCCTCTGATCTGGGGGTAAATATAATTAAGACTGTCCCCTAGACATGCAGAAACATTTTATCTGAATTAATTCCCTTATGCTTCAAAATTTCATTGACCCAGTCTGCCTGCAGTTAAATAAGAAACCAATAAAGTGCACACTTCAAGAACACAGAGAAGCAACTCATCTTTCTGTAGAAGAGATTAATATGTAGGTGCTGATAAAAAGCTGGTGAAGGATTATCAGAAATTCAAAGGATGTCTCCAACTTGAAAGAGAATGGTTTTCCTGCTAGAGTTGCAGAACACCATGAGCATTTCTCCCCAGACTTTAGAGAATGTCAATCTTGTTTTGTTTTGATTATTTAGATCCTTTTATTCATGTACAAATAATAACATTAATATGGGAGACTAAGCAGATTTAGTATCCATTTATACTTGAGCTGGAAGAGAGAGCGATTAGCTGATGACAACTTACTCATATTTAGAACTCCCACTCTGGTTGAAACACAATTTGATATTAATAAAGCATCTTAATCATAATATGAGTTATCTGAAGATAAAACTATGTCTACTATGTTTTTATATGATCACAACAAATAAAGCCAAAATTTGTCCTAATTTTTATATGATGAAAAGGATCTACTATTTTCTTAAATCGTATTTTCAATTCTATTAACATTTGGCAAATGATTTTATTGCTCATGGACAAAATCAAAACACTGTCAAATCAATACTTAAGAGTTAGATGAATGCTTTAGTGGATATTAGAAAGTGTGTTCTGATGTGTCTAATCAGTTACTGAAGTGAAAAGTAGTGTGGGACTACACTAGAGAAGTAATTATAGTCTGCAATCGCTGTAACAGAATTTAGAACACATTGGTTTTGGACTATAGTGCTGCACAGTTGTGAATGATCAGAAAAAACAATAGTGCGCATGAGGACAGTGGAAATTTTAAAGAATTATTTGAAGTACTTTGACATGAATATGACATATTGTATGGCAAAGTCTTAGAAAGGTACCCTGAAACACTGAGAGACATGAAAGGAATATCTGCTCTATCTGTAATAGAAAATCAAAATTCCAGCATCAGTGGAGCATGTATACTATCTCTTCATGTTGCATCAACAGACTTTTGAACCATATTATTTTCAGAAAACTATGTAGAAAGGTCTTCTGCAAAGATAATTTATAGTACATACAATGGCATTTGTTGATCATAACAGATTATATTCAACAACAGCAACATAAGTTTCTCAATGTAGTGAGAATATTTAGCAAAAATTTACATTAGAACTGGTTGGATAAATCCCTTAAATAGGTTTATATAGATCAGTCTTGCTGATTCAGACTGTATACTCTGAATGTTTTAATATTCATTTGGGTACATCCAATAGCCATGAGTGGATGGTTTATACACTATGTGACTTACACAGAAATTCATGACAGGGACCAGGAACAAAAGGGAAGATAACATCACTTTATTACTACTCCTATTTTGAAGACAGGATGGTAAAACAAATGGGCAGATAATATTCCAAAATTCCAAATGCCTTAAATTCCAATAATTTCCTTTGAATCCTTCCAAAGGCAGCAATTTAATATTTTTTTGTTTGTTTTGTGGGTTTTTTTTGTAAACATGAAAACAAAGTGACTGCCTACAAACATCTATGATTATCACTTCTGAGCATAACGTAGATTTTGGTGTTACAATTTTGGTGCTATATGTATTCTGAATCTGAGCTGAACTGCACTTTTCCAGGATTCAGTAGTTCTGAATCTGAACAGATAGTCAGATTTAGCTTGCATAGGGTTGGTTTGTAAGTTAGAGATGCAATGCTACCTAGAATCTCGGACTAGCCAGAAAAAAATTACCCTTTAGTCTGCAACAACTTAACATTCTCATTGTGTCAATAATACTATAGCTTATTTTCATTAGGAAGGTAATATATATTCAGTTAGTAAGCACTTTTATCTCTGTGTTACTACATTTACACCAGATTTGGTATTGATTGTAGATCACTTGATTTTGTAGTATCATTTTTCTATGCATGCATCTCTGATATTGTAATTAAAAAAAAAAAAAAATATTGCGGGAGACAAGAAATCCTTATCTCCATTTGTCTCCAGTTTGGCTGCCATAAGCCAAACTGTGGATTCAGGACTTCTGTGAGAAATAAAAAGAAAAGGCTTCTCTCAAACTGTTAGGCAAGATTAGGCAAAACAGATACATTTCTTATGAGTGTTCATTAATTCCTAACTCAAAGAACTGAATTCAAATAAAAAGTGTGATTCATCAGTAGAATAAACTATATTTCTCATCCAAAAGAAATTTCAGACTAAGATTTAAACATGTAAATGACCTCCAGATAATTGGCAATCCAAAGCTGAACTTCAATGACACAGTGCTGATTTACTTCCATTGAGCATCTGGTTTATAACACAGCAGTTTGCACAATACAAATATGAAGAGCTTGTGTCCTGAAGACCTTAAGCTGGTAGGATACAGCAAAGTAGCAAGCATCATAGCCAAAAAAGAAAACAAACCAATCAAACAAACAAAACCCACCAAATAACAACAACATAACAAAGCAAAAGTTATATTTTTTTCTTCAGAAGTCTGTTCCTGGATGAGGTAAAAATCAATAATTTAACAGCACTCTCAATTAAGATACTGTATTTAGGCAATTCTTGTCTGTTAGAGATTTACCAGACCTCTCACCATCAGGATTATATTTGTAAGGCAGTTATAGATGTGACATGATGACGTATGGAGGGGACAGATTTTCATGAACCTTTCATATTTGATTTGTCTATCAGTACCCCCAAGGAAGGTAAGACCCTTGTGCCCTACCAGTCTGTCAGTTCCCCATTATGGGGACCCCTCTGGACAGGTCACTGTATAGGATGGATGTTTGACTAACCTATTGAGCATGACATGCTGACAGCATCCTCAGTCTTGGTTGGTATATTTTCCATATTATCAAGTATATTGTCTGCTGCTCGCTGCTGCTACTGTCCTTTAAGAACTCACACTAAAAGCTTATGGAAAAAATGCACTTTATTAACAAATACATTGATAACAGAAGATATTACTGACAGGTCAAAATTCAGAGATTGCCGTTGATAGTAACTGACTAAAAAAATGGATCTGGAGTACAGGCAAGCTCTAATCACCAATAAAAGCTAGCCCGAGATGATAATTCAGCACACATAGAGTATGGTTCTTCTTCAGTGGGTGCCCCTATGGGGGAGAAGACAGGTTCAGCCCATCAACTGATACCAGAAATTGTGATGGAATCTTCTCTGACCTCGCTCCCCACTTAAGCTACATTTATGTTATATTCTTTTGAGGGAGGGGAAATGATAAAGTTCCAGTTGATGTCATTTCAAGTTTAGGTGGAGTCTGAGTCATTAGCACATGTAGGGTATGAAAAGTTCAAATTTCTGTTATTGTCTTGATCGTTCCTTTGACCTAATTTGAAATAGGTGCATAATTTTTGATGGAGCAACAGTTACATGTTGCTCCATCTTTTGTTTCATAGCTGCACTGATTTCCGTGGAGCACTACACCTTTGTGCCACTCCATTCTTTGTTTCATGTCTCCCTTAGAGAAGTTCACCAAGCTCCTTCAGTGTTCCTGCTCCTAAGGTGTGCAGGCTGTTTGTCCCTGGTGTATTATAGCCAACATATGCAATCCTTCTTGTTGAACTTTATTTTTTGGTCCTACACTAAATTTCTGCCATGTTCTTGATGTATTTAAACATCTTTGGTTCTCATTTTTACTCAATATTCTTATTATTTTTTCTCACTGAAGGTGGGTACTTTGACCAAAGAATTGTTGGTCAGGTCTGCAGACAAATGCAGTAAATTAGACATTTACTTTAAAGCTTCCCACCAAGAAGGTGCAGAAGTATTAGTCCTTTCCCAGTTTAAATTCTATTCCTCCACAGGGAGCACTCTAATGGTTATTCAGTGCCTTTCCTTTCTATTTTTCCAGCCCAATTGAAAACCATTATGCAACAGTAACATAGTTAGAATTCTCTGCATGAAGAAATGGCCCTTGAAATGTGTTCTTTTTTTTAATTCTTATTTTATGTCTTTTTCATATAGTTTGTAAATCTCAAGCACATGTATTTTTTTTTCCTAGAAAAGAGCCTTTGTTGTTCAATATTCTTTCAAATATCCTATTATAGTGTTTTCACTTGTTCAGAAAGGTTGACTACACCAAGGAAATCAACATATTTTCCTACATTTTGCATGACATTTTCTTCAAAAAAACTGATAAAACTGATACAGGTAGCATGCAAAAATGAAAAGTTAGGAAATACCAGTTTGCGCAATTTTTTTGATGCTCTGATATGCGAGTATTACAGTCATCTTCCTTACAGTCTTTCTACCCTCCAGTATGGGTTCTCTATGGGCTACAGTTTCCTTCAGGGCACATCCACCTCCTTTGTGGGATCCTCCACAGACTGCTGGTGGATCTCTGCTTCACCATGGACCCCGATGGGCTGCAGAGGGACAGCCTGCCTCACCATGGTCTGTACCATGGGCTGCACAGGAATCTTTGCTCTGGCACCTGGAGCATCTTCTTCCCCTCCTTCACTGACCTTGGAGTCTGCATAGTTGTTGCTCTCATGTGTTCTCACTCCTTTATATCACAAATGCAACATTTTTTCCCCTTCTTAAGTATGTCATAATCAAAATGCCACCAACACCATTGATAGGCTCAACTTTGACAAGTGACAGGTCCTTGGAGCTGGCCGGAACTCTCAGTGTCCCACACTGGGGCAGCTCCTGGCTTCACAGAAGCCAACCCTGCAGCTTATCTTATGCTATCAAAACCTTGCTGTGTAAACCACCTATATTAAAACTAAAATCAAACCAAACCAAAACCACAAAAAATCCCTCAAAACCCACCAAATGAACAAACCTTCCCTCCCCCCCCAAAAAAAACCAAACAACAAATCAAACCCCAACCAAACCAAAAAACAAAACCACAAGAAACTGGGGAGGAAAAAAAAAGAAAAGAAGAAATTAAAGGAAATTTTGAATCAGATTAAAAACCAGAAAATAGATTTTTCCCTTCTTTTTGAAAAGAGAACTTTTCTAATGTGAGTCAGTTTTGCTAACTGTTACAATTTTCTGAATCACTATCAAAGGTTCGGAAACATCAATAAAAAAACAAAAACAAACAAACAAAACAAAACACCAAACAAAAGAAAACAAAAAAAAACAACCCCAACTGTGATCCTTTGAGATGTTTGTTGGCCTCAGTAAGTTTGCTTACAGATTCAAAGTGGAACCGAGTTATCCATGGCTGACTTGCAACCGATGAGGGTCTGACAGATAAATTCTGAAGAATTGTGTGAAGGCAGGTGTTTCACCAGTTCTGCAAATAAAGCAAAGCAAAACAAAATATAAAAGCTTTAGTCTGCAGTAAAACATGCAATTCAAATCTTTTTGTTTTATATACCTTCATCTGCTTGATACTCATAGTCATAGGCCCCATTTTGAAGGTAATTCCAAATGTTCCTCATCACTGCGTCAATTATACTCTTATACCTTATATCAAGCTACTATTTCTTACAAAGATTCCTCATGCAAATGTAAAACCTTATTCACTATGAATGAAGGAGAAAAAAATTATATATCTACTGGTTAGTGTCTTCAGATGACAGAAGAGTGCTCTGGATGTTAGCAATTTCTTGTGACTAAGTAATTTTTCTACTAAAGTGTGCTTCGCTATATATTCCTTTGAAAAATCACCTTTAGGACTTAGAAGTCTAGACAAAGACACAACTGAACTCAGATCTCCTTATTCCTAAACAAGTCCATTAATTTTTTTATAACACAAGTTCTTTACAACTGTCTGATTATATCGTTCAACTTAAAAAATAAAATAAAACAAACAAAAACAAACAAATCAAACAAAACCAAACCAACCAAACAAAAACAAACAAACAAAACCCCAAACAAACAAAAAACAAACTAGCAGCACTTTCCCCTCACGGGAGGCCTTGTCCTGGTCTGTATGTACAAAGATTGTGCTAAGAGCAGTTCGCAAGCTGAGCCTTCAGAGGAGCTAGGTTCCCCTGATAATTATCTCTTAGCCTTTCTTCAATTCTATTCAAGGTCTAACAAAAACACACGAGAAACATTCAGACAAGAAGTTCTGGGTCTGTACTTATTTCAGAAGAGGGGCTGCAATGTCTGGCAAAGAGAGAGACACCTATTTAGGGTGGCTAAGGAAGTGCTGAGGGAGGAGATCTGCCACTGTACCATTGGAATTGTGTTGCTTTCTATTGAACAGATCAAATTTAGGCAATAACTTTTAAAGACAGTGTATTTCTCTTAGTTTTCTGGGTCATATAAAGATTATGGAATTGCATTGCCTATGTAAGCTTATGTACGTTATTATAGTGGAACCATAGTCAACAATCAGCTGAAGCTCATTCTATTGCACAATAAGCCCATTTTATCTTTTACAGAACAGTAGAAGGAATTAGAAAAAGCAAATCAGACATAGGGAATTTGGGGTGGGAAAGAATTTTCTTTCCTTCTTTCTTTTTTTTTTTTAAAAAAAAAATTTCAATATTTGATATGATGTCCAAAGCAATTTTACACATTTAGTTCAGATCAAAATAGACGTGAAGTCCTGTGGAAGAAGATTGACTGAGGCAATGGAAAGAATAACAATGAACAACATTTCAAGATGAAATGAAGTGTCATACACTGCCACAGGTGTCAGAATCATTTCTTATCCTATTGGACGACTTCATTAGCAATCTGAAAGTGAGACTAAAGAGCATATTAATGAAACTTGCAGCTGAAAGTGTACTGAGCATTCATGAAAAATAATAAAAATGCGACTAGGAAGTACAGAAGCATTTGAAGAATAAAACTTGAAAAACAAGCAGTTTAATTGGAAAAAATCTAAACTAGGTATTATGTTGGAAGATAGCACATGGATGATAATGTAAAATGGCAATAATTGAAAACAACTTTTCAGTGTGATTAAAAATGGTCAGAACATTTGCACTGAAGGGTTTTTTTTTTTTTTTTCTGATGTGTCAAACTGGGGAACAGTTATTTTCTACATCTTATTGCGTATTACATGTTTCAGAAGTATTAAAATATCCTAGTTTGACCTTTTATGCACATTAAAAAAAATAAAAAAAGATATCTTTCTGTTTAAAAATATTGGTGAATTATGGGTGGCTTGTCATTTAGAAAGATAAAATCGCAACATTTAGAAAATGTCAAAATGAAATATTCCAACTGATTTAAACTAATGTAGGGATATTGTTGGCTAGTAATTTTTTTTTTTTTTAACTCTTTGCCTCAGTTCCTAAAAAAAGATAAATTTAACTTTTTAAAAATTTTCTGAAAATACTGACATTTCTCTTCCAGCTCTAAATGTGATATTTCAGAGGGAAAAATAATCCAAGGTCAATGAAGACTTTTGTATCATATGCCAAAACATTAAGTAATCAATTGTGAAAGTATTAGTCACTGTCTATCAGGTCTACTATGACTGTGTCTGGAATACTTTATACATTTCTCAACATCTTGGTACCTGATTGGAAAGGGAAAAGGAACAAACTAAATGGAGATGAGAGAAGAGCAACTAATCTGATTAGATTGCTTGAGAAATCATTAAGAAAAAAGGTCACAAACACATAAAAATTCACTGCTTGACTAACAACATGCATAGCTATGCAGCAAATTGAAAAAAAAATATAAATAGAAACATTTATTTGTACAATGCCTAATTAACCAATGGGACATGTTGCGATGAGGTATAATTGATGCTAGATACCTGAAAAAGTAAAAAGAAAAGAAAAAAGCCTAGCTTTTCTTGAACAGTATTTTCACCAACAATCACAGACATCATATTAAAATGCAAATAGGAGAAAAACTGTACAATTTCTGTATTTAAGACATGAAGTATCTTCTGGGGGAAAAAAAAAAAAAAAAAAAGAGAGAGAATTTTCTGTACCAGGAAAAAACACATCACTTTCTGTAGTTCATCTCATAAAGCCTCACTCCAAAACAGAGAACTGCTCTAACTTTGTGGACCTGGAGATGGCAGGACAATTGTGTTGGACTAGATGTATCCTTGATAGGAAATGTCTCTTTCTTGTTCAGCCAAAGAGGAGAGACACTATAACAGAGTATGAACAGACACTGCAATGAATATAGATTGGGAAAGATGCAAACACCTAAAAGTAAGATAGAGGCTGAATATCAGTCAACGGGAATTCCTTAGGCTTTTACAAAATCTCTGAGTGAGACTTGGCCTCTTTATACAGTGTAAGAGTGTAGAGGTCTGCAAAAGAGTCTAACCTTGTCTCTGTTTACTTCATCACTTACTTTCAGTTATAGAGACACATTATTTCTCTTGACATTAATAGCCATAAGGCTTCTTTTGCAGGTAAGTCCAAAATCCTCACCAGTCATTTCATCAAAACACAGCTACTTTTCAGTGATGAAGATTTGCGTACCATTTCCTCTTGGCTGCACTGATCTAGAACAAAACTTGTGAACTAGTAAACCTCTTTTCCCATTTCTTTTTTACCTGCTAGTTAATGCTAGCTAAATATATTTGTTTCTTTGTGGTTTTCAGCTTTTATTGTTAGTTGGGGTTTGTTTGTTTGGGGGTTTTGGTTGGGGTTTTTTTGTTTGTTTTTTTTCTTTCTTTTCTTTCACCCCCAATCACCATTTTTGATTTGGAAAATTTAAGTTCCACACAAGTCCAGTTCATTATTTCAGTTCATTTTAAGATTGGGCCCCTTGCTTACAGCGAATGAAAGACTTGCTGTGTGTGTAGCTGCACTGATTACTATATATCTAAAAAATAGTCCAAAAGAAAGAAATGTTAAGTAAAAGTACTAGAATTGAGTTTAGGTTTACATCTGACTTCCCCACCCCCCCCGAAAATTGTTCTTTTCTTTAACTTTCTGCCTCTCATACTTCTGTCTGATATTTTCTAAACAGAAATGTTTCTAGACATATAGTATACTATATATGCAGTGTGAAATGAATTCAAGTCTGATACATGCACCCTGCACAGATGCTCTTCATTTGCAAAATTAATTGGTCACATTTGAAACACATTGGATTCATGCTGAGAGACGTTGGTGGGAGTTTGGCCCGAAGGAACTGGAAAATACCAGACCTATTTATCGATGCTTGAATATTAATAAATACAAACACAAGGAATGTGTTTAGAATTGTTGGTTCATAAATGCTAAGCAGTTGTTTACATTTCCCTCCTACTATTCACTGAGTCTATGTAACTCAGAAAAAAGAATTCACTTACTAAACAGTTCCAGTGAAAAGGGGGTGAAGCAAAAATGTATTCAGTAGTATAAAGGGTTTCTTGGAAGAGAAGGTGGTGTATACACCTCCTTGAAAACAATTAGAAAGCAATATTTACACTCTACATAACTATTATGTGTCCAATTTTTTTGGTGTTGTTATGAGTACTTCACCTATTTGATTACCTGGCTTGTAGTATTCATCTTACAGCAACACAATTTTTTATTATGTCTCTTTCTTTCCTCCTACAGATTACTCACAATTACAAACTCTTTTTTTTGACTGCCTGTCCTGGTTTCACCTGGGACAGAGTTAGTTATATTAGTAGTTGGTACAGTGCTGTGTTTTGCATTTAGTATGAGAATAATACTGGCTAAGCACCAATGTTTTAATCCTAAATCAAGGACTTTTTGGTTTTCCGTGCTCTGCCAGTGAACAGGTGCACAAGAAACTGGGAAGGAAAGCACAGTTACAACAGCTGACCTGAACTGGTCAAAAAGATATTCTGCACCACCGAGCTTTATGTTCAGTATATGAACTGGAGGGAGTTAGATGGAAGGGATTTTTGGATTGAGGGCCAAAATTTCACTGTCTCTCCATCTCTTGTAAATACTATTTTAGTCAATTCCTTCAGTCCCCCTTCATCTCTTGAAAGCCCTATTTCAATTAATTCTTTCAAGTTCCTTTTTTTCTCAGCTTTTATTTATTATGTCATTATGCTCTGAGACTCATGTATTACATCATGTAATACAAAAGAAGTATAATTGAGTTACCTTAGGGATAGCAGTAATAATGCCATAGTTGAAGCTGAATTGGCTGTTATAATATAAATATTTGAAGCATGATTAATATCTTGTCAATTTCTTGTCTCATTTGGAAAAAAAGGTTGAAATGGAAGATGTAAATCTACATAAAGGGAAAATACTCTGAATTTTTTGCCTTTTCTAAAACCTCTCTAGGGAAAAAAAATATCCCTCTGTGCAGACGCAGAAATTCCCAACCAAATTCTTTTACAGGGTTTTGTTTTGTTTTGTTTTGTTTTGTTTTTTAAATTTCCTGAATTCTTTGGAACTATGGAATGCTCACACTACCTTTTTTTTCTTCGGTTATGTCTTAGGAAATAATAAGACCTCACAACCAGAATCTTTTATAAAATGAGAAAGACTTTTTAAATGAAAAAAAATCAACAGTTTCCCTTTATGAAATAAAAAAATAGAAAAAAGGGAAAAATAAGAATTGCTATGTTGTAGACAAGGTAATAGTGAGGCTAAATCTATGCAAAATACCTTAAAAATATATATATATAATATTTACAAACTCTCCTTCAGTCTCTAGTCAAAAATCTGATTTTGCACAAATAAATCTGCCTCTCTTCATTGTCTGTAAAAGCAACCAAGTTCCAAGTTTCTCTCTTTCAAAGAAGGCAGGTAAATCCAGATCACAATACCTTATCAATATCAGAGATTAAACAGCTAAAGAGGAATACTGGGCAAAGAAAACCCAAGACCTACAGCTAATCTAACTTCAGCCCAAAAAGGCTTTGAATCAGTGTGGTGACATTTTCCTCCATTTCCTCCTCCCTTCTTATCCCCACTTTTAAATAGCAGAAGCTCAATTTAGAGAAGGAAACGGTGTAACTACATTGTAAAAAAACCCACACATAATATTTTCTCAGGATGGTATATTAACATTTACCCCTGTCCTGGCATGAAAGAACTTGAGTCCAATGGTATAATAAAGGGTTTTATGGACTAAAACTCTCACAGGAATTTTGACAGGGATGCATATTTTTTTGTCCTGTCTATATTGAAAATTGTTGAGGCACAGACATATCATCAGTGGAAAGAAAGGTCTTGACAGTAACAATGCAGCTTCTACAGGAGACACAGATGAAGGAGCGCGATACAGATTTTGGATTTTGGATTACATGGACTCCCAGTTTATGTTAAAGAATATATTTTATTGTTATATAATAAAAATGTTTGGTGGTTAATGACTTTACCCCTCAGGATAGTTCTGTATCCCGATTGGTTGGTTTCTGCTGCAACGCAGATATGCCTTATATGGTTGTTCCCCTCCCTTATGTCCCATATATAGGTATGGTACACCCCTATTTCCTGTCTTTGGTAGTGGATTTTCATGCTCGACCTTGGTTCAGCCCCCGTTCCAGAACCTTCTACTCAGGACACTATATAAGTGCTCGACTACCCCCCCCCCCTTCAATAAACTGCCATTCTGCTTCACCCCTTCTGAGGGTGTGCTGTGCCTTCCTTTACCCTTCAAAACTGCGTTAGAAAATTATTCATTATTATTTTTATTTATAAAATTTTATACTTTCTTTAGACACTAGCACCCAAAATTTTTGTGGGGTTTATAAACAAAAGCAAGCATAGCAATACATGTCATAATGTTATCACAAGTATAGAAACGCAGATAATGAAAGGATCTAGCACAGAATGGTGAGTGAAAGTTTGTCAACATACAAGAATTTATTAGAACACAAAATGGGAGCCTGAACAAGGTAAAAATCAGACGTGCTGGACCAAATCAATTAAACACAAAGTTTAAAAAATAAAGGTTTCCAAACTTCAGTCTCGCCTTCCATCTTGATGACAGATTTGGCAAATTTTGGGACTTCAAACATTCTTAATGTGAGCATAATTCCCTCCTGGTCTAGGAGAGCAGTCCCTGACCCTTTTTAAGATTAGATTCAGCTCTGCTCTCTGCATCAGCCTCTGCTCTCCTCTCCACATGCCGCCTATGTCATTATTTGCCCTCTCTGCTCTTGTACACTTACCTAACCTATAATCCTGGAGTTTTTTCCTACTGTGCATGCATCTGCTAACTCAAGGAAGTAGAATTTTTCCCTTTCCTGTTGGTCCTACCTACCAAAGCATGCAGCAGCCATAACAAGGAAATCACTTTTCCTCTTTGCTTCCCACCCAGTCCTATACAATAGATAGCACATATACGATAAACTATGAACAGAGTCTCAACAGGTAGAAAATTTGTCACAAACCTGTGAGTTTATCTTGAACACTACACCCAACTCCAGGTTGAAAAATGAAACCAATGTTAATTATGACAAGTATTTCTCAATTTTTATGAGTTTTAAGATGTATAATCAGTGAATAAAATCTGCTAAGTAACAGCCTCAAAAAATTGCAAAAAGAATATGGTAGCTTCTGAAGGGCCAGAAAGCAGCAGTCCTGAACCAAACAAAAAATAAACATTCTTCTTTCTCTTGTGCAGTTTATAAGGGCTTGATATGTTCATTGTGTTCATTACTAATAAACATTATTTTGACAGAAAAAAACTGAGATGAAGTGGGATATGTGAGTTTTTGACTATTTTGTATAATAGCTTGAAGGCCTGTTTAAGGTAGCTATATAGAGTAAAAACATTAAATAAAAGATACGTGTGCAAATTGTCTTGAAATATATGTGTCTGGATAATGACTTGTATGTCATCAGGAACAGATACAGACTTTTAATAAAGTTTAATGAAAAATGGACAGCAGATACTAAATTGTAACACTAAAGATTTTCCAAAAAAAAAATCTTCAATAAAATTTCATGAGATGAAGACTCAATTTTTTTTAAACACTGATAGAGCATCTTTGCAAATAAAGTTAGTCTATTCTAGAAGCAGAATAAAATAAACATTTATAAATTACTACATATTCCAGTGCCTTACTTATTTTTTTATTACTTCTTTATTTTATTTTTAAATAAGACTTGATATAACTTGGAGGCCATAATAACACTGCTGAGACCTTAACAGCAATATTGTAGAAATTATATGTAGACAAGGAAAAAGTCTAAATCTGGGCTTTACAAGCACCTTTTTTTTGGGGGGGGAAAGGTATTTCTAAACTCATGATAGCCATGAAAACAGAACTAAATAATTCTTATGCAATGACAAGGAAATGATTTATGGAGAAATTTTCTGAAAGTTCTCTATTTTCTCCTTCTTCTACAAGCATCAAACCAGGAAGACAGCCAAGAGCATCCATATTTCTCTTCTGTCTCTTTTCCCCTCATAAGGACAGGCTGCAGTTAATGAACCATAGCATTTTTAAAAATCAGACCCATTGAACTGTAATTTTTTTTTTCCATTTAAAAATTCTGCCATTTTAAATAAGTTTTAAAAAAGTCAGAATTTTTTTTTTTTCTTCTTCTTAATTATTTAAATGTTCAGAGAGTAACCCAAGGACATTATGTCTTGGAAATGTTTCCCTCTAAGTAATCCTGAAATTTTGCTAAGTAGCTAGTAAGTGTGTATTCACCAATATAACAAAATTAGTTGTTATTGCTAAAGTAATTGATTCCAGCATAGACTATTTAATCTAATAGGAGAATTAGTTATATACCTGAAAAACAAAAAATTCACCTTGTCCCAGAAAGGATCTGAGAGTGATCCACCACTCTAATCATTCTGAAATGAGGCAGGAAGACATCCAAACTAGCAGGGTATACATAAATAGTGTGACCTGCAAATTTTGACTTTATTATGTGCCAGTGGTTTTAAGATAACTCAGTGATGGATTAAATACACCAAAAGACATAGCAATACTCTATCTATGCTAAAAACTTTAAAGATGGTAAGAGTTATCTGTGAAGAGTTGCAAAAGGTATATGAGTTATTGATTGAGAATTTTATCTGCTGTTTCAATTAAAAGCGAAGTATTTCTAAGAATACATTAGAGATAAATAACTAATTCAAGTAACGCAGTTAAAAATAAATATAATTAAAATTACTTTGATTGGTTTTCCTCACACTTTGCCAAAGCTGTTCTTTTTCATCTCAATATTTCATTCTAATTTCAGGTTAAAAGAATTTCTAAATGAAGCATGGGAAAAAAGTAGGTCCATAATGACATGTACTTTCTGTGTGACTGAGCTATGGGTTTGGATAAAGATTAAATAATTATTATCATAATTTCTGACACGTGAAATTCCTCTATAAGAAAGGAATCTCTTTTTTTTTTTTTTGTAATATAATCCTTGCACATAAGTTTCTGAAAAAGAAGAGTATTGCAAGTCAAGAAAACTTTGTAGAATATAATACGTTATCTACCTGTGCACATTATAACAACTTTCCTCAAAGTATATATAAACATGAAATTAAAGCCCAGATATGACAGAAAAATTTTAGTGTCAGTGAGCCAGACTTCTTTTCTTTCAGATGAATAGAGGAATCTGGGATGCTGTTGCTCTGTCAGTGAGTCAGATTTACCTTCTTCCAGTTGTACAAAGAATAACTATTTGAACACCCAGGGAGTGTGAATACTTTTTTTTCTGGCTTTATTGGTATGGAAATACTTCTCAGTCTCTCACTTTCCAAGTTTCTTTTATTCTGTATATAAGGAGAAATTGTCAAACCTGTTTTCTTAAAACTGGTTCTATTTCACTAGATACAGAAATTGAGCTTCTTTTATGTTTCTTTCTATTTTAAACATTGTAATTTTGGTCTTCTCTCCTCTTTCTTCTTCCCTTCACTTCTCTTTTGAAAGGTAAAAGATGGCTGGGAATAGACAGTATAGATTAATTGAGGATAAATCATGCTTGACCATGCTTGATAGTGTCTGGAATGCCATGTCCAGTTTTGGAACACAAGTAAAAGAAAAATATTCATAAACTGGAATTAGTTCAGCCACCTGAGTTGGTCAAGGTGGCCAAGAGGACCTAATTGCAGCCCTCCAATACGAGGAGATTATCAAAAAGGCAGAGCCAGGCCAATTACACACATACATGCTAGATGGATCAGTGCTGAGAACCACAAATTGTAACAGAGGAAGTTCAGACTGAACACAGGGCTTGTAAATTGCTAATATTCATCCTGACTGTGGTTCAGTAATAAGGCTGTAAGATGGCAACAGAAAGGCTATGAGATGGAGTAGAAACAGGCAAAGGATTGAGCACAATAAAACAAAGCATAAAAAAAATATAAATAAATAATAAAACAAAGTGTCTTGCAGGACCAGGAATGTGGCAAACATCAGGCAAAGTATTCTCCAATACTCTGCATGTGACCAAGATACTGTTCTCATGAGTACTGCATGTACAAGAAAGGAAGTGGTTATCCTCATACCTCAACATTTTCTAAAATATTTTGCTCAGTTTCATGCATCCCAATGCATAAAAGGTGTTAGTGGAGCAAGTTCAGCAGGGGGCTACTGAAGTGGTTGAAGACCTGGAGCTCATCCTGAACAGCAAATGGAGCTTGTTTAGTCTTAATAATTGCTGGCTTGAAGTGCCTACAAGAAGGTTCATGAGAAGATGAAACCTGGCTCTTTAATAATGTATGGTGAGAGGAAGAGAGACAAAGAGTATAAAATGAAACAAGAGGTTAAAATTGGGTATGGAGAGGAACATTTGCCTGATGAGGATAGAGGACGAGTGGAAAGGGGCTATCCACAGAGGTTTTCAGCACCCCACTGGATAAAGCCCTGAGCAAACTCAATTGACCTCCTAGCTGACCCTGCTTTGAGCAGAAAAGTGAACTGGAGATCTGAAACCCCTTGCTTCTTCATGCTTCTGGAACCAACATCGTATCTCCATGCTAATGACCTGCAGTCAAAAGCAGTGGCCTCCTGAGATACTGGCATTTTCATAAATTTTGGCAAACTTTACCAGTAGGGCTTAAATAATTGCTCATCTGTGGTCATGTATACTGGGTTCACTTACTCGTCCACACTATCACAAGGTTAAAAGTCAGAAAAAAGACTTCTCCAAGAGTCTATCCTAGTTCTTATCCTTGTAAACGTTCAAGTCTACAGTTTCTAAAAATGTATGATTTGTTTTTATTCTATCAAACTTCAGAACTTTTTAAACCATTCTGAAAGTGTTTCATAGTTTAACATTAAGATCAGCTGGCAATGAGAATTTATTTAACTCTTAGCTTGTATTTCCTACTTTTTTTTTTTTCTAAATAATATTCTGCACTCTAATTGGGTCTGTAAGCCATAGCCCTCATTAGTTGGTCTTAACAGTCATTATATTTCAAGTAAACTCTCTTTGATTCTGTTGGTGACTATGTTTCTGTGTCTACCATCTGTTTTTTACTGAGGTGTATCAGCTATAATTAGCAGATAAAAATATCAACCTAAAAGTGGATCCAGTGTTCCAAGGTCAACTTAAATTCACTACCCAGGCATGTTTTCCTCAGATAGCTGAACCCTTTGAGGTCAGAAGACAATATGGAGATCTTTTTTTGTGTGCATGTGTTTGTTGCATGGTAAGTAATTTTCCAGGAAGAATTTCAAGGAAAAGTAAAGATAAACCTTGATGTTTTACTCAAATATTAGAAATAACATAGAAGAAAAACGAACAAGCCCTCAACTATGTTCAAGATCTGGACTTCTTTAAAACTATCCTTAATCTTTAAATTAGATATATAATTATGCACAGGATGAAGCAAGTAAAAATAGTATTGCAAATTACAAATCAAAGGCCAGAAAAAAATAGCCATTCATAAAGTCACAACTTTGAAAAGTTTTATTAAATGTATTTTTCAAGTGCCAAAATTGAATGAATGCAAGTACCACAGGGTACAATTTGACCTTTTTGTCTGTTACAACTGTCAGAAATACTGAATGAATTTGTATGCCACAAGTTAGAAGAATTGCTTTAATTTTGCCTGTAGGAAGATAATACTAGTTTAATCTCTTCACAGAACATGCAATACTGTATTCTGAGCTTTAGGGAAAGTTATATGACAGAGCAGCATAATGATTTATGATAAGTTAATCACCTTCATATTTCATTAGAATTCTCCTAGCATTTTTGAAATGTTTTGGAGACTTCATTTGGAAATCTTTCAGTGAAGGGTTCAACCTATGGGTAAGATTTCTTTGCAAGTGTATTTATTAAGTATGCGACTCTTGTAGTACCAGTATGCGAGTCTTGAAATAGTGGCTGAATGGGACCCTTGCTTGGATAGATGAAACTGTAATGAAGTGCAAATTGAGACGTCTAAGAAAAATAAATGCATTTATTAACTATAAAATGTAGCTGCTATATCAAGGGTTAGGAATGTTTGAAGTTACATATAATTTTTACATCTTAACCCAATTTTTATTCCTCATCTCCATATTTCCTTTAGTAATATGTGTGCACTTAACTTGCAGTTAAACCTAAATCTTAAAAAAAAAAAAAATAAATTGTCTCCATAAAGCTTCTGAAGTATACCTGCACAGTTTAAGTCCAGAGTGTAATGATTTTTTTGTAGTAATACTATTTCTTGCAAGATTCTGATGAATATGATAGGTGCAGCTGAACTAGATATGAAGAGAAAGAGAGAATCATAAAGTGTGTACTAAACCAATTGTTACATTGCATTAAGAATTTCAGTGGAATTAGAAGTTTACAGTACAAAATAATCCAGAGAAATACTTGGCCAGGATGGATATAATAATGAGTGTGTGGATGGAGAGAGAGTGAAATGGATATGTTAGATTAAAATGTCCATGTAGATTAATGTACAGCTGCCATACAAAATAGATTTGTCAATATGTATGAATCTACATTCAACAATAAATATAATTTACTAAATATACATTTTTCTTTCAAAATCTGAATTAAAGTTCACCAGATCCTGAAACTTTTGTTTTCTTCAGAATTTGGTTTGTTGTTCAAAATTAGAACACAATAGCAATGAAGTCAAAGAATGTCTAACATTTTATCCTGGTATAACTGAAGAGGCATGTTAGTAAATTTATTTTGATGCCCATCTGATGTTTCAAAATATACACCAACTAGTTTTCTAATAACTTCAGAGTTATTAATGGAATTTCTTAAACTGTTATTCCATCCTTTCAATGTTAATAGATTTCTTTCATGAGTCCTTTTTCACTCACGTTCCCATGATACTTCAATTTCTCATTATCCTCATTTGAATTCTGGTGGCTGGATTCTACACATTTCCACCACAGCATAATTCTTTCAACCTGTATCTCAGAATAGACTCTTAAATCTTAAAATGGAATAACACAAAAACATTCTTTTCTTTCCTGCATCACAAGTAAATGAGTATGCATTTTTTCTCTTCCTCCACCACCCCCTCCCCCCCCCCAACCCCCAACCCCCCCTTATCAGAACAGAGCTATGTTTGTCTGAACTGAAATCCCTTCCTTCCATTTATAAAGGCTAGGTAACCATCTTGATGGAACAACTTCTGCTACAGGCCTCAAACACAGCAATTCAATATCAGTAGGGTCTTCCTTGGTTCACAAACCAATCAGAAGCAACTGGTAACTCTTCTCATAGGATTTCACACTCTAAAAGCATCTCTAGTTCTCATATAAAATTCAGATAACTGTTCTCTTATTACTGCTAATTCCAATTGAGATAATGGATACCTGACTCCGATTCAAAATTCTTTTCATGAAAATGTTATTTATGAGCTGAAAATGCTACCTGTCTTCAGAACATGAAACACATAGAACCTACATGTTACAGGATTATTGCCATTAAATTCTGTGGATATGTATTTGTATGTTGGTATAGGGGATAAGTGGGGTTTTTTTTCATTATATTATTATCATAATCAGAATATCCTTTTCTCTACCTCTATATATTGGAACCCCCTGCTTTTCTGTTCCATAGACAAACATTTGTATTGCACTTCTCTATACCAAGGTCTCAGCCAAAAATAATGTATGAAAAATTGAATAAAAATAAGGCCTTAAAAATGTCCTTCATTTACAAGCAAACTTAATTTATAATTTCCCTGAGTGGGTTAGCAAACATCTGAAAAACAGTAGGATAATTACATTGCTATGAAAATTTGATAGACTCTTGAGCATAAAAATATTGCTATTGACCACCAGTCCAGAAGGAAGCAAAATAATCAATTACTTAATTACCACATGGTAGAGGAAAAAGCTACTTTGTCAGAACACTTCAGAGGGACACATACCAAAACGTCCAAATGTCAATTCAAAAAGTTACTGAGATTTTTATCTAGGTCTACCAATGAACCTTACAATATAGGTGGTAGATTAAAGTAACACATGAGATCTTTCTGAGCCTTCCATTTTCCTGATTTCTATGTTTTATAAATTTTCATATAAAAGGGGAGGAATGAAGAGTGCTAATTTCCATCAGAAAAGGAACTCTTTGTTATTTATAATACATTTAAAAACAGCCCTCAACAATCAAAAGTAATCATAGGGATTGTCTCCAATTTCAAATGGATTCCCTTAGAAAAAATATTTAATAATATATACTGTTCCTAGAGCAATCTGAAATACAGACTGCTAGCCTGTTTCCTGGATAAACACTCTATACAACTGCTGTAAGAGACAACTTCATTCTACTCTTTCTCTGTCCATTACAAATTCTTTCCTACATAAAGTGCTATCACTTTTCCATCTGGGGATATGGGGTGTACTCTTCATCACTTCCCAATTCAGAAAGTCTCTTGTCTGCCAGTGTGTTTGAAACATGTAAGGTACAGGAAAGCACTATATTTTCATTTCTCATATATGAAAGAGTTCTCTAATTGCATGATTATTACATAATCTCCTTATTCATCTGTGTTTAAAATAAATGAAACCTTTTGCAGTGTGCAGTGAAACAATTAATTCAATATTTCTGGGGAAATATAATTCTTTATAAACTGATGCAGGTCTAGTATAACAACAGCAGGTCTGGTATAACAACACCAGATTTTTAACCCGTGCTTCCATGAATCTGTCATGTCTTGTTCTGAAAATGCAAACTAATGAAACTTTCTCATAGCAAGAAAACAAAAAAACCCATTCCATAGAAGTGCTTCTTTGCATGGTCCATTACAGTGATTTTGGTTAGTACATATTCTGAGCAAGTTTAAAAGCCTTTAATATTTCATAACATGGGAATTAAATTTGTTATATATGAAAAAAGAAGTATTTTGAGCAAAAACTTATTTTTGTAGTCACTGAATTGACTTTTTCTATAAAGTAGTTGAGTTAAATTAAACTAGAAAGTAAACAAAAATTATAAAAGTACTAGTTATCTTGCTCTTTGTATCAAAACTAAAATGACATTGGTCCATGATGGCTGCTTAGTGCTCTAAACAGCTTGTAGCTTAAATTTTTGACCAAAGTGATATTGTAAATGCCAATCTGGTGCAGTAGGAGAATCAGACATTGCAGTTAAGTTTGGGATTGAAGATTTCTGTGCTTCTATTAACAGACTTCTTTGCGCACCTCAAGCATGTTGTTCTAACAATCACAGTGTCAGTAAAGATTATTACATAGTTTGAGCTCCTAAATTATGTACTGTACAGTAAAACACATAAAGGAAATATATTGATATTTGTATTCCTTGAAGCTATACCACCAAAGAAGCTATGGTGTAAAAAGTGATCCTGTATTCAAAGTAGCTGTGAATTTTTTGTAATAAATGATTAAACCTGTTTATTAAACCTGCCTTGCAATACTATCTCATCAACTAATGTAAAGGTATCAGCATGTCACCTCTGACCACTCTTTCCGCCAACTTTCTTTTTCAAGATAGCAAGCACCTTCGGTTGGCCTTCATGTTCATTTTTCAGCAAAACTCATTTGGTTCCAGGTATTCTATTCTGTTATATGTCATTCTTTAGTTATCAGACTCAATACTCAGCATGTCTCTGACAGCATCAGCCATCATAGCGTAATTTACTGCATCCAGAATTGCACAGTGAGGTTGTATTTATTAGCAGAGAGGGAAAAAAAAAAAAAAAGACATACTGAACCAGCCAAATCAAATACAGATGGCTGGCCAACCACACAATTAAAAGTCATAAGCACGGCAGACTTTGGTGTTTACCCTTCACTTCTGTCCACTCTTGAATTTTAGAATGAATATTAGCTAAGGAGTTGATAAAAGGTGTCTGATCTGAAAACCATTACACTTGCACATTAATATGTTCCTTCCAGACTAATTCAATACAGAATGTTACAATATTGTAATGTCAGGCATTAGGCTTTTTGCAACAGAATTTATTCTGGGTACATTCTGTGACTGTACATAGACAACATATGATCCAAATATTTAGCAGGTGGAAGTGAATCTTGTGAATTATTCATGAATTGATGAAATCCTTGAACCATTTTTTATCTGCTTAGTATGACTCTATTGAAGTAGCAAATGTATTTTTTTTTTCCTTGAGACATGCATCAAATGAAGTTTTGTGACTATAAGTAGGGGCTTAATTGCCTGGCTTTTGTCTTTATAAACTTTGTATCTGTGGTAAGAAATATTCAATTGCAGTCTCATTTTTTTTAATGTAATTTATTTTTCTTTTCATGGGCTATGAGAATTTTGCCCCTAAATTTATCATATTCATTGTAGTAGGTTTTTTTAATTAACTTCTGTGAAATTTTACAGTGAAACAGCACTGAGAAAAAAGAAGAAAAATACTTAAAAGAGGTTTTTTTTATGCACTTTTTTATTTGGTTTGTATTTTAAGCAGCTAACATTGGTCACTGTACTAACCCGAGACAGATCAGTGACATGTGCACCATAAAGATATTGAAGAAGTGTATCAAGTAATTTCCTTGTTCCAATATTTCTCATATAAACATGTAATACATGTCATACTTAAAGTTATAAATATCAGTGATTCAATTTAGAATGTAGTGATTTTCTTATTGAAAATTCAACATGTATATATGATCCCTCTGTGAAAGTGTATCAACTTCATTGGCAACGTCAATGTTGACATCGCCATTGTCCTCAGTGATGCAAAGTTATTAAAAATGTCAGTAAAGCCCTCACTTTCTGTTATGCTCTAATCAATGGCCTGAATATAGTAGGTCCCTTAATTATATATATAATTTTACATTATATATGTTGTAGGCATACCTTTGTTAAAGTCAATGATAGGTCTGTTGATGAGTTAAAGGGGTGTCTGAGAGACTCCATATGCATTTCAAGTAACTAATCCTTTAGGAGTACCCTATCATATATAAACAAAATCTCTCTAATCTGTGATGGGGTCCAAAATAGTGATTGGTCTTTTGATCGGTATCAAATCCATGTTAAAATGAAAACAGTTGGTTCAAGGACCGTATTAAATCTAGTTTAATTTAACCAACATCTGTTTCAATCCACTCCTATTATGCTGAATACTTGTAACATAATAATAACAAGGTTCTTCCACTCACAGAAACATGTTGACATGGATGGCATATGTAGATAAACAGTCTTTGACTACTAGTTTGAAAAGCCCTTTAGTGAATCCATATATATATATATGTGTCCATATATATATATATATGTGTCCATATATATATATATAAAAACTATAGAGTTTAGAGCAGAAGAGTGAATTAAGATGGAAAAAAGAGCCAGAAGGAAACCAGCTAATGATGTATTACTATATGTATCTTCACCAATTTTGCAAAAAAAAATATATAAAGGAATGGCAAAAGTAAGTTGTTCTTTCTTCTCCAAAGAAAAACAAAAGTGTGAGTTCATGAGATGTTTAATATACATAAGAATGCATTTGATCTGTGAGGAACTCATTTTCAGCAATGTTTTCTAAGAGCACTGACAGCCTTCTTCAAAATATTTTTTTTCCTTTTTTCTTTTTACCGCTATGATTTTGGATACAACACTCATAAAGTAGTCAGTAAACTGAAACATCTGTCTGCACGTACAGAATATTTGCTACACAGCTTGAAATTTAGACTTGAAACATCTCTACCTTTATGTGTCAACAGCATTGCAAAAATTATACCTACCAATTTCCATCTCTTGAACAAATAGATATACTCCTATTGTCTATGGGAATATTCTTGGAACTATTTTAGTATTCTTGTCAAAGAAATGGGTCTTCTTATAGTTTTAAAAGTGTGGAGAAAATTTTCTATAGCTTGTCTTGAACCATTGCCACTTGTTTATCATTTTCTGTGTGCTTGTTATCCTTGACCAAACCAGTAGTTTTGCAAGCCAACACAAATGTGTTGATCTTTTGTCAGAAATTTAGGCACCAAGAACAGTACAAATGGCCTTCAGAACCAGTATAGGTTGTCATAACTCAGCTAAAACACTGCACAGTTCTTACTACCTCACCAGCTGGGAAAAGGGGAAAAGTCTATGGCATATATCACAGACACCTTCATTTTCCTGAAACAAAGTTTATAAGCAAAACTGTGTTTCTAACACTTCTAATATAAAATGTGACATAAGACAAATAAAGATTACAAATTAATAATTGATGTGTTCATTCATGCTAGTATGCTTCCAGGCTAGGGTGTGTAGTTTTCAGAACTTCAGTGAGCATTTTCTGATTTGAATAGGGGATTTTGGTGAGAAACTGAAATCTACAGAATACATACTTAAATGTTGCACAAACTCTACTGAAATTTACAGCAAACAGATACCTTTAAAAACACTAAAACACTAAAAAAAACCACTAAAGCATTGGTCTTACTTGAATAGGAAAACTTTTTTTTTTCTTTTTTTTTTTTTTCCTGGAATACTCAAGGCCTTGGGATGGCTGGCTAGAGCACTTCAGTGTGACTAAAATCCAGGCCAGCTGAATAATTCCAAATGCCTATTTGAGCCATCTGAAAAAAACCCTAAACAAACATTTAATTCTATGCCATTCAGTGAAGGTTTTCTGAATACCAGTCAAAAGAAATATTTACATTTAGAACTATTCTTACAGGATCTTAAATCTTCTAAAATATATGCCTGTGATAGATCAGGTGAGTCATACTTTAGAAGAGTCATTTTTGTCTGATTATTCGAGTAACTAGGTACCATGCAAGCATCTGAAAAGGGGTATATCAACACTTCTAAAAAGCTATTGCTTT
Source organism: Xenops minutus (assembly GCA_035221455.1). Taxonomy (NCBI): domain Eukaryota; kingdom Metazoa; phylum Chordata; class Aves; order Passeriformes; family Furnariidae; genus Xenops; species Xenops minutus. Next base: position 88,665,814 of record JAWWEE010000105.1, on the reverse strand, counting down.
CTTTCTCAAAAAATAAATATCATTAATACAAGGCAGTCTCTAGAGTTCAGAGGTAAAACATGCTTAAGACAATACTGAAATATTTTATTTAATGAATATATACTTAAGTAACTATCACAAAATGTTTAAACGTCCATGAGGAGGCTGATGAACATCAATGAAAAACCTTAAGTTACAATTCTGTTAGATTCTCTGTATATCTGCATATATATATATGGATTTGAGTATATGGGTTCCCCTGTAATAAATATATTGCTTCTGGTGTGTCCAGTGTAAAACTTACCTTCTGCCTAGAACCAGTCAGTCCACCTTTTAGATTAATTTTAATGCAATGAATAGCATTGGATTTTGTTGTCACAATTTTTTTTACATTGAAAGCATAAACCCTTTTTCTTTTCATAAACTAAGTAATTCTCTGTAGGACATTTCATCATATGTGATGTTGTTCTTTGTTTCTGATGAGCACATTCCACACTCTGGTTTTCTCTTTTGAAGAACAGTAGAAGTTTTTAAAGTTGAAACAATTTCATTTTAAGAAAAGGGTTTTTCCAGCACTTGCAAATGTTGGCTGTGTTCTCTGCTGACCTATTCTTCCTGAAGCTCTTTTCTAGGAAGTAGGAAGCTGTGATTACCCAAGACAAGATCTAAATATATTATTTCTGACTTAACAGACAGCATTATTTGGTTTTCAGGTTGGTTTAGATAAGACTTAGCATATCCACCCTTTGTGTTAAATTATTGCAAAGAATAGTAATTATTCACATCAGAAAAGAGGACACTGGAAATATTTAAAAATATTTATGTATGCTAAGTTTTTGAGGCATCTGAGTTAGAAGCATAGCTGGCCTAGATTCCATGCATAAAGATAAAAAGACAGCTCACCCTGCAAGATTCTGAGAGCCAGATCTTCACAACTCTACTCAGAACATGCAGTTACTATGCTCCCAGTTCAGATGCTTTAAAGAGATACTAAGATATGGTGCACTTAATAAAGATATTAAATCAATCTAAGCCTAAGTACAGAAATCCAAGATTTATAACTTTGAAAACCCTTGTTCTATTTTTTAAAAAAGGTGTGAATTCTTGAACTGCATGCCTCTACAGTGAAGTATGCCTTTCTGAAAGTCATGCCAACCATATGTATAACATTTCCAGATTAAAAATTTCTATGACTTATTAATGTTCCTTTATCTACATATAATCCTTTTTCTATAGTTTTAGATTACAGAATATTTTAGACTACAAAAAGCATTGGAAGAACAATAAAGAAATACAAATTGTGCCTGAGGCTTATTTGCCTAAATATTTACAGCCAATTCTGATTCAACAGAAAGGATTTCTATTTATACTAGCAATTGAATTAGCTGAAATACAAACTAAGCTGAATTAGGCCATAATATGAAACACTTTCAAATTCTTTGACTAAAGGAAATTAATTCACCTGAATAAAAGTCAATGAGTTTGGATCCTTTATGAACACATTTATGTGGAATATCTCTAATAGCAAGCAAATGAGATTAATATAGTTACATGTGCTTATGAATGGATTTACATAAAAATGCAAATCTACAAGCACAGAAAAATTTCCACTTTAATAAAGATATTAGATGAATTGCTATATCCTTTATAGAAGCATTTTTGTTACTTTGATGCTGCAAAACCCTCAAGAAACCATTTTAATTTATGGAAGTAGTAATATTTCAAAGCATCTATTTGAATCATGGCCTAGATTGAATTCACATACTATAATCATTAAAACTTTCTGTTTTCCTATTTATTTTTAATGGTAACATTATTTATTTATTTTTGTTTTAAAAGTGCAAACAGATAGTAGGTTATTTTCATATTAATTTCAATATTAATGAAAAAGTACAAATTAATCATACTTCATCATATGAAAATAATTTTTTAAAAAATCTAAAATATAAACTAGTTTAGTAGCTATCCCAAGACTGAGACAAACAAATCTTCAGAAATGTAATCATGTACGAAAAATATGTCCACAATTTGAAAGCAAAAGAAAACATAAGCAAAACAAACCAACCAACCAACCAACCAACCAAATAAACAAAACTCCTTCTGCCCCCCCCCCAAAAAAAAAACCAAAAACAAGTGAGAATTCCCAAGGTTATTCAATTACAGTGAAACCATGATTCTAGTGTCACAGGATTAGAATAGGAGAGGAAGATAAGACTTGTTTATTTTATATAAGACAGTTGACAGCAGAATAATTTATTTTCAGTAGCCTGGGAAATTAAAAACTTACCTGCAACTGAGTCAGTAAATTGTTGTTGTTATTAAATTATTTTTCCTAAATATAATGTAATTGATACTGGCATCAGCAGTTTATGTCTGTCACTGTTATCTAATCGTCGTGGTTTCCCAACCTCTCCCACAAATTTGGATATGGGAAGAGTCAAGCATAAAGGCTAAATGAGCTGAAGTAAAAAAACCTTACTTATAACCTACCAAAACACATACATATCATAGATGTATGTTTATTTGCCTAAATATGCGTACATGAGCACTCACATGCAAACATTTTATGTGCATTTTACTTTGAGCGAACCACTGGAACACCATTTTGCTATTAAATACAACTATACAGATAAAACACGTAATCAAAACATTTTTTTTCCCACTATTTCTAATGTTTTTGGGTATTATACTGTGCCAATAAACTTTCTGATTCTGATTCATAATTTGTTTCATGCAGGTGCAACCTGATGACATATCAAAGAATGTCATTGGGGCATTATCGTGTACATATGTTTGTAATGTATTGAACACATTTCTTCCCTCTTAGCTTTGATATGCATACATACATATGTGTATTTTTGTAATTTATGTTTATCTCCTTTGATTGTGAAGAGGTTTTCTTTGCAGGTGCAGAAGAAAAGCAGGATATCTTAGACCTTCAGCCCACCCTGTCAGCTATATGAATGAATGAAGATCTTGCTACACATCCCAGGGTTCATTTGAAGAGGGTTTTTCACTGTTGACCGTTGATTTTCTCTTTTGGTATACTGCTCCTCAAAGCTTTTTCTAGAAAATCCATTAGAATTTGAAGAGTCAGGGAAATATATTAAGGGAACATACTATTATTTTCAATCTATAATCTTTACTCTTAGTAGAAAACATTTTCCTGCAACTTTTTTATTACCACTGATACCCTCTGGTCTTTTGTTTTGCATTGCGGTATTCGTCTGTCAGTCATTCAGTATTCATGTCAACAAAACTGCCCCTTGCATCAACTTTATTATTCTCGCTGGCTTTCTGCAAGAGATATGCTACTTCCAATTTTAAACTGTTACAATCAGCTAAAAGAAAGAAACCAGAGGGGTTTTTTCTGATACTGAACTCTGAGCCCAGCTCTTCATTTTTAACTACCAAATACTGACCCACAGAAACTTCATACTTCAATAAAAAGCAACTTATTTTGTATACTTAATAGTAGCTTCCCAGCTGAGGAACATAGCAGGGCCTATGCAGATGCAACAGAATAATATTTCCCTGTGTGTTTTCAGACAGAAAACTTCTGAGTTCTGCCTCTTGTGAATCCTTAACCTATGACAAAATGGAAGTTGCAGAGGGTGTAAAATTGCATATCAGAAACTGAAAAGATTGACAGCAAAGTTATTTGTAAACTGAGGTATTGAAAACAGTATATGAATCTAATCTGTAGATTATTTGTGCCAACTGGCCCTAAATACCTTATATTGTTCAATTGAATCTAAAAATAAAAGGGAAAAAAAACCCCTATGAAATATAATCAGCATCTGCAAACAAAAATTAAAGAACTCATGTTCTGGAATGATTAAGCTATTTAGAACTGGTTTTGTTATTTTTTACTTTGATTTTATTTTTTTAATCCAAACTGTAAACAGACAATTTTTGATAGCTGTATAGTTCATCATGCTGTGTAAATGGATTTATGTAAATAGATCCCTATCTCAACGTCCAGAAGATGTAATAGTTTTTTATGATGTTTTGATGCTATCAAATAGGGCAGAATTGGATTCACATACCTATAAATCTTCAATAACAGTCAAAACACTTCATTCAGTTTTAAGTTGTGTGCCTCAGGGTGAAAAGTAAGAGAGATAACAGTCAAGATTTCAACATAAGACGATGTGAAAGACATAATTGTCATTTGCTTTCCTCTGCTGAATATAGTTGTTGTAAACAATAAGAAAAAAAAAAAATCTAAGGGAAAAAGAAATAGTCTAATTTGTAAAGAGAGACAGAAGACTGTCTGAGGAAGGACACCAAAGCAGGCTGTTTATGTGAGAGAATGGGAATCATCCACTTTAGAGAGAGCTGCAGGACCAGTAAGCTATAAATGATGACATGGACAAAGGCCATAATTTAATATAATTCAAAGATGTCCTATATTGTTCTTATTAAGCATGCGTTGTTTCCTTAAGAATAAGAACTGAGAAATATCTAAAATAACAGTCAAGATACTTCAAGTTGTACTTCACAGTTCCTGTACAGTGGGACAGCATGCAATGCCCAGAGTTCCCACATCCAAGGATATGGTCAGAATGGGAAATTCCATGATGCACCCCCACAGATAACTCCCAAAAGTACACGATATGCATAAGTCAGAGGGAATCAACTATTTGGAAGTGCTTGACTTTTTCTTGTTTTTAGCTTCAAAATCATGGTGGGAAGGGAGTAAGCAGTTATGGCAGCAGTTCAAATCTCAAAACTGTTGCAAAAAGCAGAACGTACATGAGAGAATTAACAAGTTATAGAAGTATCTCAGTAATTCCCTGCATCCATATCAGACAGAGATGTATATACAGACTTTGTATATGGAGAAACAGTTCAAGCCATAAAAGTAGCTGTGGTTCATGTCAGTAAGTGTTGACCATTTACCGAAGGGAGATACAAATACATCTTTGCAAAGAGGAATCAGATTTTTATTTTTCTCAAATGCCTGTTCCTATATAGAAATAATACCATGTAGAGTTATAAATTACAAGCTAGATAGCTGTCTTAACATAATCAAAGTCTGTACAGAGTGACTCCAGCTCCAGGTAAGGAAATATAATACGGTGCCTCTAAAAATGTTTGTGTCTCCTTGTTAAGGAATGAGTTTAGTCAATATAGTCAGCATATTTCACTAATTTTCCACCAGATCAGGATTGGTTACCCAAAAGCAGAGACCTAGTGCCAGAGGAGGCACTGCCTGGGCCACAGGTCTTCTGGAATGGCAGCTGATAGTCAGATGGGATACCCTAGCATAATTCAAGTGACTACAAATGGCAGTCTCAAGGATTGATTCAGGCATCAGAGGAGTATTTTTGGATTTACTGAGTACATGGACTGTACTGAGATGTGCAACAATTGTAATGGGGCACAGAAGTTTCAGACAGTTGGAAATATAAATGTAATTACATCTTGAACTGAATCTAAACTGAATGTGATTGATCTGTCTAAAAAAACAACTTGCAGTGCCATTTCAGTATCCTGTCTAGTTTCCAGTTGTTTCTTCAGAAAGAAATTTAACTGATTAGAACCTATATCACATCTGTCATTATCTCATGGCTCTCAGACACCTTTAAGCCTATCAAAGTATACTAGATAGTTAGGAAAAAGATGCCAGTGTACATCTGTATCTTTAACCTTATATGTGAAGAAAGAAAAAAAAAACAAATACAAGGAAAGCAGTTATAGGTTACTCTAGAGCAAATTCTGGAAACAAATATATAAATAAAAATGTCAAATAATGTCAAATTATAATGGTTTGGGTACCACTCTCTTAGACATCCTGATAGTTTCAGGAGGTTCTCTCGAAGGATTTTCAAAGTTCCTGGTATGTTTCCTGCTCTCAGATAAAAAGACATGTTCTGCTGCAATCAAATATTTGGATATTGTTTTTATATATATATACAGAATAAACAAATCTGACATTAATAATATAATTATTTCAAAACTTCTTGAGTTTAGCTAGTAATAATGACTGACATTCTTGATATAAAACTGGATATATTATTTTATTTAGAATTTCACTGATTTGAGAATTTTGTGTTTAAAGTTCTTACAAACTGTGTTAAGATTACAATCAATGTTGTATAAAAGCACAAGTGAAAGGCAGTAGTATGAGCTCCTAAAAATACAGACACTATTGTTTGTAGATAAATTATGCATGCTCGAGTATACCCTACATCTGTTGATTTGCCAAACAGCTAATTAAAATGCTTTAAAGCCATTATGCTGTTTTAGGCACGTTTTGTGATTTCATAAAATGTCATTTATCTGGTGAGAACTATGCTTGTTTGAAAATTCATTTCACAAAGTGACAAGGACAGAGTTCCTGCATGCAAATGAACCTCTGAGGAAAGGTGCCTCAAACTAGTTTGACCAATAACCAACAAGAGAGATTATTTTGCACCTACCTACAATAAAAAACTGTTATAACAAGACAAATTCCAATGACATATTCAATATGGTTTAAGAAAAAAAAAGGAAAACAAACAAACAAACAAAACCAGAGACATTTCTTTATCTTTTACCTATGAGCCTTTATGTTTCAAATGATAGGAAGTTCAATTATGCTGTAAAACATTTACTACCTAGGAAAAAAAAATAAAGAAAAAAGGAAAACAAAACAAACAAACAAATAAAAAACCAACCCTCCCCCCAAAAACAAACAAACAAACAAACAAAAATGCAAAAAAAACCAAAACAAACACACACACACAACACAATCACAAACAACAAACTGAAACAGGCTAAAAAAAATATTTTTTAAAAAAATCCACATTCATCCAACAAAATATAGCTTATGTTTTCAGCAGGAACATTTACATGATTTCATGTGGCATTTTGATCTTAAGAGGTTTGCAACAATAATAATTAATTAATATTAAGTAATCTTGGGAATTAGAAATTGATTTCTCCATTCCAGATGCACAGAAAGAAGACTTAGAGTCAAGTAACTAAATTTGCTGAAGTTGCAGCAACCTACACAAAGCTAAATTTGGCCAGAAAACATGAAGAGTCAGACTGTCAAAGGTTGTAGGAACTATGACATAGAAGACTACAATATATAGAAAATAAGCATCTGGTTTGGAAAGGGTATTTCACATTAGAGAAGTAGAAACCTGTAGAGAAAAGTTAGAATGAGATTCACAAAATTCAGAATGAAAAGTGAGAAGATGCAAATAGGAACAGTCAGATGCAAACAGGCAGGAAAAAGGGAATGGCTGACATTACTGCCTGAACCCTATCCCTGCAGGGAGCAGCTGCCTCATTTTTTAAAACAGCCTCTTGATTACAGAATTTGGCTGAGTAAATCTTAGTCTGAAGAGATTTGGACTGATGGACGGTACTGCTCTAATGCAAGATAAAACTAGAATAAAATTAAGCTCCTTCCTCTTAGCTGCTCTGCAACCAGAAATGCAAAATTCATAGAAGTTGAAAGTGAATAATAATAGACATTCTGATAATGCAGTCCAATGAGAATTTTTTTTTGTCTGGATGTCAGGTTAGCTTAAGTTGAAATCGTTCATGTTTACAAATAGATTGAAGACAAAACTTTCATTTATGTGTCTAATTTACAGATCACAAAATTGTCTTTGGCTGAGAGAGCTGTTCAGTGTCTGACACACAGGGTGGGATTTAGTAACAAATGAAAATACCTAATTTTAGAAGTCTACATTCAGGTACCTATACATGTCCTAAATACCCAGGCTTCTAAGGAATTAGTAGATGCTTAGTTAACAAAAATGATTAAATCACTCTAAAATCAACCTTTATATCTCCACTCAGCTCCTAAAAGACATACATCTATTCCCAAATAGAGCTCAGTAACACAGTTAAGGCATTAATACAAGTCTGGTAGGAATCACACAGAACCTGTGTAAGAATATAGAAGAACAAGTAGAATGACAGCTGTAAGACAGTGGAGACACCAAAAGTCACTTCAAATGTAATTAGTATGACCACATAATCAAGTCTCTGGTGGCTAGTCACTTTAACGGTTTTGTTTAGAGATTTTGGTCCTGTTGACTATATTGATTAGATTCTACTGACTGTAACAGAAGCTTAGTCACCAAGAATGACCTCGTAGCCTGTTGGCAAACATTGGTATTTAGGCAATAAAATTCCACCCTCATGGACGCATTCACTAAAAACTGTGTGCGAATAAGGAAAATTTTGTGAAAAACACTTAAGTGTAGTTTCTGTGAATAGAGTTTGGCACCTATATATTGCCTTATGGATCTGAACATTAGCTTTACCAAAAGATCAGTAGCAAATTGTGTCTGGGGAAAACGTCTGAGCAGTTCAATTTAAACTCACTTTGTGGAGTTTAAATCCAATCAGGATTGATTAATCCATTTATTAATGACATATAATTAACTACAATCAAGGAACTGTGTATTAAGAATCAATATCATTAATACAGTAGATAATCATCAGTACTTTCACTTACGAAATGCTAATAAACACACCTCACCTATTGTTTGATAAACACCCCTCTGTAACTTATCCCAGAAGAGTACAGTCAAACACACACATTTATATGGAATCCCTACCAATGTGAGTTACACATTCTCCCAATTCAGAGTGTAGATGCAGGTTTCCCACGTGCTGACTCTCCTGTGAAGATGTGGGTGCTCCAACTGCCTGTTGCCATCCTTGCCACTGCCTGTGCCCGGCTAAAGGAAAAGTCATGGGCAGGAGCGATGCACAGCCCTACATACCTCCTGAGTTGTGCACCATGCTGCTCCCGTGCTGTGGGTGAAGGCTGTTCCTACATCCAGCCAGGAGGTACTTGGCCTGGCTCCAGCAGGAATACGAATGCTGCAGGGTGACAATGCTCCTCGTCCCACTCCAGGGCATCTCAGCCTACTTTTAAAAAATTTTCAGGTTTGCTTTGTAATTCCCTGGTTAACATTTAGTATGACTGGGGTGGATTGGCCTTGACTGTCTGCCAGGTACCCAGCCAGCCTCTCTCTTCTTCATCAGCAGAACAAGGGGAGAAAATAAAGCAGAAAATTCATGGATTGAGAAAAAGACAGGGAGATGATGTAACAAATTACTGTCGTGGACATGACAGACTCAGTTTGGGGAAAAATTAAAATAGACTTGGATGTGGAGAAGCAAAGACAAAATTAAAACTACCTTCCTCCATGCTCTCTTTCTCCAGGCTCATATTAACTCCTCCATTCCTTACTCCTCTGCTTTCTCCCTACTCCCCAAGCAGCACAGGGGGATGGGGAAATGACAGGGTTATGATTAGTCCATAAATTTGTCTCTTTCACCTCACTTTTTTTTTCCTGCTCAGTCATGGGCCCTTTATGTATTGCAGTTTCCTTCTAAGAATATACATCTCCTCAAGTGTCAGGTTCTAAAAGTGCAGCAGGATAGATACCTGCTGAGGCACCTGGAGCACCTTCTCTCCTTTCTCCTTCTCTCAATATTCAAGGGCTGTTTCTTACAGTTGTGTTTTGTGATTTTCTGTGCTTTCTTAAGTGCTGCTGGCACTTGGATACAGACAACAGACACAAAAGCTGGTGGCCACTTTCATGATAAAAATGATAACTTGAGCTGATCAGAGTGCTTTTTCACTCTAAGACAATCATTTTTTGACAAACAGCTTCCAGAAGGTATATTGGATAAACATATGCTATTTACTCACATAACATAACATGGTGGACCATGCTAACACTCATATTAAGTCAGTGACAAAAATAATGAGAGAACTTCTAAAGGTTTAGTCTTGACCACTCGTTATCACTAAACCTGCATCAATTCAGCTGTGTTGGTGAGACGATATAAACAGGTATATCCTACTGTTGCACTGCAAGGACAGACAATGAGTTAAAAACACATTTTTAAAATTTTCACAGTATCTGTGAGTTAATACAATGGAAACTTAAATTTAGGTAATTTCATTTAGATGTGGTAATGAATACATAGGAAACACAAGATGAAAAAAACGCCTTAACGTACTGTGATTTAAAAATATATCATTCCAGTATACAGAATTAGAACATCAGAAATAAAAGGTACAGGACTTCACACTTACATGCTCAATGAATCACACAAAAACTTTACCCCTCAAATTAAACCTATAAAGTCAGGAATTCTAATTACATCTCTAAGCAGAATCATATTTGCCATCTGTTTCTTACTTATGAAACATTACTTTTGCAAATTCTCCTCTTGAGGTCAATCAGGTAATTTTAATCAAGTATTCATACTGACTTCTTAAAAAAACAGGTCTGGAAAGGACCTTGAATAGTCTTATGCTTTATTTCTCCGACTCAAGGAAATATAATTTCTGACTTGTATTTGTTTAATATGTTTTTAAAGACCTGTCCATTTATGAATTCCACAATCTTTCCCCAGGCAGTCTGTGGCAGCACTTCATTATCATTACTGTTGTAGTTTTTTTCTCAGTGTCTAAATGGAAACTTTCTTTCTGAATTTATTTTTCATCACTTCTCAATAAAATAATAGAATCATTTGTATTAGAAGGGACCTAAAAATTATCTAGTTTCAATCCCCCTGCCATGGGCAGGGATGCCCCCCTCTAGACCACATTGCCCATAGACCCCTCTGGCATATTACTCAACAGCAGCGTTATTCTGATGTATCAACCATAATAATTGTTTAAAATATTTACAGTATTTACTTAAAATGTAAGACTTAATCCTTCCAGTAACATTTATATATATATATTTAAGTCAAGTTCTATTATTATTTTTCTGTTTGCGCTCCATCTTATATTATCTGTTTCTCAAGACTTCCATGATTTTACCAGGCCTGTATTTCTCTACACTATATTACTGCACTAGAATCATAAATCATAGAATCATAGAATCAAAGCCTAAGTTGGAAGGCACCTTAAATATCACCTAGTTCTAACCCCTCCTGCCCTTGACCAGGTTGCTCAGAGTTCCATCCAACCTGGCCTTGAAAACTTCCAGGGATGGCACATCCACAATATGTCTCGCAACCTGTTCCAGTGCCTTAACACCCTCACAGTAAAGAATTTCTTACTCATATCTGATCTAAACCTACCATTTTTTGGTTTGAAGCCATTTCCCATTGTCCTGTCTTTACATGACTTTGTAAAAAGTCTCTCTGCACCTTTCTCGTCGGCTCTCTCCAAGTACAAAAAGGTCACAATTAGGTCACCCTGGAACCTTCTTTTCCCTAGGCTGAACAAGTCCAACTCTCTCAGCCTTTCCTCATAGGAGGGGTATTCCATCCTTCTTTTTTTTTTTTTTTTTTTTTTTTGCCCTCCGCTGCACTTGTTCTGACAGATTTGTGTCCTTGTTATATCGGGGTCTGCAGAGCTGAACAGAGTACTCTACTGTAGGCAGGATAAACAGGTTGTCCTTTTTGCACCAGTCATTTTTTTCTTATGAAGACTGTCATATGCTCTCACTCTGAAGGTTTTCAGAGGTCCTAAAATCATTTCACCATTTCATTGTTTCATGACAGGCTCATTTTAGTGATGCAAGATCGCAGATGCTCAGGATAACTCCCAATCCTTTTATGGAGAAAGTTATCAAGCCAATTTTTCCTGTCCCTGTCTTTTACAGAAGCAATTATTCCAAACTGTACCACACTCTTTAAATTGAATTCAGACTACTTTTGCAAACATTTCTTCAGTTCTTAAAATTGTGTTGCGTTCCAGTGGTGTACTCCTCTATGGAGCCAGCCCACACCAGTACTGACAGGTCAGAGACTGAGTCTGCATTCTAGGACCAACTGTCAGTACATGCTGTTTTCACCTTTCAAGCAAGGAAGGACAACAAATTGTTTTGAAATCCTATTTCTGAATATGTTTCAGAAAGTATTAGCTTCCTATAATCTTCTACTTACTATTGCATAAGACAGGTTCTGGTGATACTACTCTATTAATTCCAAATCACTCGTGTTAAAGATCTGAAAATTAGTTACAACATTTACGAGAGATAGAAAGCAAAGGAAAAAAATATAAATCTCATACTAAGTGAAAACCATGGACTATGCATTTCTTTTTACCAATAACATTATTTTAGACTACTTTTGTTTAGAAAAAAGAATTAAGAGTATGGCAAACTACAGGCAAAGTTGGTTAATAAAGATTTCCTTTTTCCTTAAAAATTCCATAATGATGTCATCTTATTCCCAGAAATAAAAATGAAAAATCCCAAACCCTATCTATGATGTCAGAAAAGCTTCAGCTGCGGTTCCTCTTTAACTATACATTTGTAGTTGATTTAGTTCAGTCCTGAGTCTTCTGTATCCAGCAGAACTTAACTTGCATTAGTTTTAATGAGAATGAAAGCAATTACTTGTACTGCTGGAACAGCTCATTAAACTTTCTTTTTCCTTTTTTTATTTTTTTTTTAACCACAGAATTGAGTGGTGTACCATTGGAACAATTAAGGCATTGGTGAATTGTAGGCATTTATCTGAAATCTCCTTGTACAGACAGATATAACAGGTCATTCTCTCATTTTTCTTTTCTGTCCATGCTATTACCTCCTATATCTGTTCAAGCACTGACTTGATTAACTTAATTAACTGAAACCTTTTTAAGGCCTCAATAGTTTCTGTATAACAGATATGACACAATATATTTGATCTGTTATTCTTACAGTCATTCTAATTATGCACTTATTCCTTTTCTATCTCTGCATATTAGAACTATATAGGCATGCCACACAGACACAGGTTTGATGACTTGCAACTTATAGAAGCTGTCCAAGTGTGTTTTCAGTGTTTCAGATATGTCATGAGTTTAGTTCTCCAGTGTGAATAAGAAAACATAAAAAAACTTTTAAAAAATTACAACATGAAACAGGCTCATAATATTTACAGTTTCACTTAAAATATTATTTGGCATAAATAGATAATAATATTCTTATGTTAATTTCTCCTGGGTGCATATGGGTACCAGGAACTGAAGACAGTTACATTAGAATACTAATGGTTTTCTTGACATGAGGAAATCTTTAAATTAATAGTATCTACATTCTAAAAGTAGACATCAGTCAGTTCTTCCCATGAATGCGGGAAGTTTCCTACCAAACTACTTTGTTGTCAATAATGCAGGTAATTCATTATGTCTATAGTCTCACTCTACAACTCTTGCTTAGAAAACTCAATTATACCTGAAGGTGTTCCAAGATGCCTACACTAGCATGAGAATCACTCTCACCTCAGGCTTATATATCACCTGTCTGTATAGACCCAAACCTTCTGTTTACACATGCTGGTAGTATTTCACTTTCTCCTGTATACCCACAAAACTGGATTGTGTAAATTTGGTGGTGCTTTTAATCTGTATGAATTAATCTAGTAATAGGAAAAATTCCAAATCTTAAGCTAGAATCACAGGGGTTAGAGTTACATACTCCTCCAGAAGGAGTATAGTATTGTTACTAGAGCATGTTCTTCTATTCCAGAAATAAAAAGATTTCTTTTAGGTCCTACATCATGTTAATATTTTCATCAATGAGATAGGGATTGAGTGCACCCTCAGCAAATCTGCAGAAGACACCAAGCTGAATGGTGTGGTTGACACACTGGAGGGAAGGGACCTTGACAGGTTTGAGAGGGGGGTCTGTGCAAACCTCATGAAGTTCAACAAGGCCAAGAGCAAGGTTGTACATGTAAGTCTGTGCAGTTCCAAGCACAAATACATACTGAGCAGAGAATGGATTGAGGACAGCCCTGAGAAGAAGGACTTGGGGGTGCTGGATGACAAGAATCAAAACGTGGCATTGCATGTTCGCAAACTGTAAAGCCAACAACAACTTGGTCTTCATCAAAAGAAGCATGGTCAGCAAGTTGAAGAGGGTGATTCTTCTCCACTACTATTTTCTGGTGAGGTTGTATCTGGAGTACTGTGTCCAGCACTGGAGTCCTCAGTGCAAGAAAGACATGGAAGTTTTTGGAATGGGTCTAGAGGAGAGCCACAAAGATGATCAGGGGGCTGAAGCACCTCTCCTACAAGGAAAAGATGAGAGAATTAGGGTTGTTCAGACTGGAGAAGAGAAGGCTATGGGGAGACCTTATAGCAGCATAAGAAGGGGGTGACGTGAGAAAGGGGCACATAAGAAAGGATGGGGACAAACTAATTGGTAAGACTTGTTGCAAGAGGAGACACAAGCATTTGCTCTGGTGTGGGGTCCTCCAAACACTACAGTGTGGACATCTGCTCCACCATCATCCTCCATGGGCTGCAGAGGACTAGGTCTACTGTGATGGAGCTTATAAAGTTACTAGATTAATTATTTTGTATTTCTCAAGTAATGCTACACACTGAGGATTGTCTTAGGTTAGTAACTCTCACGGCAGTCCTAACAAAACCAACTTGGTTTAATGTAAGACCTCTCAAATGTCTGTGAACTCCAAATGCAGCTAATATAAGTTTATTCTCTTCCCATTTAACCTTATCTTATGATGAATTAGCCTTTTTAGGAAACCTATTTCAAGCTTGGATTTCTTTGACTTCAAACTCAGACTTTTCACATCTTTTCAGAGGTTTATAAACAGATATCAAGTGACCAGAGGAATTTTCTAAGGCCTATTTAGTAGGGCAAATAGGTCACACTCCCAAACTATCTGATAAATCAGCTTTTCCCACTGTGCACACTGGACTGTATCTGTGTTTCTCTTTAGAGGTTTTCCAGGAGTTTTCTATTCATTTCAATAAACTGTCACCAGAAACAGTGGCAGACTCCTATAGGCTTTCCGTTCAAGTGCTGCAGAAGGAAAAGCAAGACTGATTTCTCCATCCACTACTTGTTTCTCTTTTTTATAAGTTTTTAATTAGTGTTTGGTACCATAGCAGTTCACTCTGTATGAGGAAGGTATCTTTAAAGAATATTAAACCTTTGAGTTGCTGCTTTTCAAGGCAGACTTCCCATGAAAGTTCTTATATAGACATCTTTGCATGTGGGTGCATTAAAATAATTATCTTAGATTGCAACCAAATTACCAGACGATTCAAACCATACTCTTAACGATTATGTATTCTATTTGATGTTTAGTATCCCACTAGTTTAGCTTTAAAAAAAATATTTTCTATAATCACCTGTAATTTTTATTACAATTACATTTAACTGTGCTAAAGAAGAGTTCTCCCTAGAGTACTGCTGCTTCTAACAATGTTTGAGTTTTTAGTTTAGGTAATTGATGTTTTCCCACTTAACAATTGCATTTTGAGATTTGCCCTGTGTGTTCGGAAAGACATAACTGTGCTTTTACCTCTATATGCTCAAACAAATCACCAGGTCAGATGTAAAGTACTAGTGATTTTAAATGAGATTACAGGAGATTTACAGGATATAAAATAGAATATCACAATGAAATAGAATATTTTCTGCATCTATTGAAAAGTTGACAATTATGAAGGCACTTACTAACAAGCTGCATCTCTAAAATATAGGATTACTGCCTGAGAGCACTGCTAGGACATAATGTTCCTGCCCACCTCCTGCCTTGGGGCTTCCTCCACCTGCCCATAGCCCTCAATTCCAAGTCAGTCACCCAGGCCATCAGTCATTGTCCCACTGACATTGCAGAAGGGCTGGTCTCCAGTCCCTCACAGTCCTGCCCTGCCAGGCCACAGGCCCTGCTGAGCCAGGCACATTCAAGACCCCATTTCCTCTCCCCACTTTAGCCTCTCCCATCCCTGGGAAGGTACCTGCTAGCTGGCCCAGTGACCCTGGCTGCTTTGCTCCTAGCCATATAACTGTACTACAAGTTCTGGTTAGAATACCTTTTATGTAAAACTCCAATACTTGGCTAAAGATTGTCAGCAGCAGCATGATAGACAGCTACAAGCAGGAAACATCAGTATTGGCAAGGAATAATGGGGAGAAAAACTACCAACAACAATTTACTAAAACCAGCCTTCACTGATCTTTTTTTCTGTTCATTTTGATTTAACCCCAGACAGCAGCTAAGCCCCACACAGACAGCGGTTTACTTCCCTGCAGTGGAATAGGAGAAAGACTATGAAGTATAAAAGTGAGAAAACTTGTGCGTTGACATAAAGACAGTTTAATAGGTAAAGCAAAAGCTGTGCATACAAGCAAATCAAAACAAGGACTTAATTCACCATTTCTCTCGGGCAGGCAGGTGTTCAACCATCTTCAGGAAAACAAGGTGTAATGATTGCTTGGGAAAATAAACACCGTAACACTGAACAAACCCTTTCCTCATTCTTCTTCACAGCTTTTATTACTGAGCTGGATATCATAGGGTATAGATATCCTTTTAGTCAGCTGGGGTCAGCTTTGCCTGCTGTGTCCCCTCCCAACTTACTGCCCACCCCATCCTACTTGCTGTCAGAGCAGCATGAGAAACAGAAAAGGCCTTCATGTTCTGCAAGCACTGCTCAGCAAAACCTTTAAAATCCCTACTTTATACATGCTATTTTCACCACAAATACAAAATATAGTATCACAAAAGCTACTATGAAGAAAATTAGCTATCATAACCAAAACCAGTACACTGTTTAAAAAAGGAAAAGATCTCAATTACTTTTCAAATAAAATTTAACCCTACATCTGCCCAAGAGATATATCTTACTAAATATGCAGGTTGGAACAATCTGCTGAAAACTCTCATGGAAATCATAAACAAAAGCTTGTCACTGAAATTATATACTGATGTATTAATAGCAACTGTACCTGAACTTCTGTTCTTTAAAAAAAGGGGAAAAAAATGCTTTATGTGTCTCTTAGAATATCCAGGACAAGGAAACATAGGTGTAGGAATTGACTACCACTGAAAAGTACAGCTTTAAAGTTTTTTCTGCTGTTGGATTAGAATAAGAGGAAAAAACACCACTCCTCCTTGCCATTAGCTAGAATGTAATCAGTATGGTATTTAATTTATTTCGATTCAGGTTTGTTCTTTAGGGCCAAACGTTCTCCCAACATGTGAATTGTATTTATCAGTTTTGTGTCAGTGGAAGGGGGGCATTAGAGTGTGCAAACAATCCCTTTCTGCTTCCAAACTCAAAAAAGCCAGGGGTTATCTCTTCTTTGGATGAAAGGCCAGCAGTGGAAATATCTATAGTAACTCTTTCACAGTTTCATATAAGACAGCTCTTCCTCTTTTGTCCCATTAAATACCATATCAAATTCAAAAGGATTGGCTATGTAGGCAACGTAGCCATGTCTTTGGCATGTTTTAATGTAGAAAATCCACTCAGATTCACAGAAGACAAAAAATGTAACACTGTGAGTGTTACTGTGTGCAAGCACAGTTCCAGTCAGATTTCTACCAGGAAACTTGAGAATCTAGCCCAGGACTTTGAACAAGCAGTGCAATATCTTGGGATCTTACAGTCTTACAGTTCCTGCACATAAGTTATGCATTTGACATTGTTTAAAAAAAAAAAAAAAAAGAAAAGAAAAAAAAAAAAATGAAATCAAACCTAAAATCCAAAAAACCCAATAAATTTTAATTAGTGATTGAGAAAAGCTTATAGAAATTCTTATTATAATTAGGTAAATCCTCAGGGATTTTTTTTTCCCCCTAAGTATCTCCAAATATTAACATTTCTGGCATGTTTACTTTTTAAGTGACTTTAAAAAGTGGACTTCCTACAGCAAATCTATCCTTCTCTAAACATCACTGATTTGTTGCTTTTGTGCCCTCAGGCAAGTTTTTTAAGCACAGACATTTAGGAAAAAGTCAAATGAGTGCGTGCTCAGAATTCTGTGGAGGAGACTAGAGAGCAGATTCATCATAAGTAGTGCATCACTGGCAACAGCCCAAGAGAAAGGTGTGAGATATAAATATGTATCACTACCAAGAAAAGCACTTGTAAAGCATAATAGGACAGGAACATTTCACAGTTATCGTTCTGTTTTGACTGCATATTTGGGAAATGAAAATGAGAAAGTTAAAAAAAAAAAAAAAAGCGAAACAGAATAGTGAGAGAATCAAATACAGATTTGATACTGAATAAGCTCAAGGTGTGTAGACCTAAAAAAGACATTTAGGGTTTATGGTACTTATAATGAATTCAAACAAAGAACACTGCATATTTAACTAGGTGCAT
The DNA here is from genome assembly GCA_035221455.1 of Xenops minutus. Classification (NCBI taxonomy): domain Eukaryota; kingdom Metazoa; phylum Chordata; class Aves; order Passeriformes; family Furnariidae; genus Xenops; species Xenops minutus. Next base: position 88,647,771 of record JAWWEE010000105.1, on the reverse strand, counting down.
TCAGGCCTTAGAGGTATGGACCAGAAGTCCAGGTTGTCAGAGACTGAAATAGTTAATGATTTAAACATTCTAAAATCACCAAAAACTTTTGTCCACTGTAGTAGGCTGAAAAGAAACAGCAGCTCACCCAGGCAAGACTACCCCTCCCTGAATATGCCTACTTTGGGACCTTTAGATCAAATAAGTGGGTGCCATTGTCCAATTATCCCAGGTACAGAAGAATATGCATACCTGAAACCAGAAACTGGATTTCCAGGTAAGGGAAGAGGATAATAAGAGGCAAGCCCTATGAGGACGGATAAGTCTTCTGATTGTGCCAATGTCCTCCCTTACATGATGATTCTGCTGAAAAAGTCCCACTGGGGAACCTCAAAGACATTTCACGTCTGGCCTGGGCTATTCATCTCAAATGACGGACCATGATCTATGCTGAATCTTAGGAGGTATCAGAGACTTGTGACATGTCCCAGGACATGTCCCAGGACATGTCCCATGGGACTATCCATTGTAAAACTCCCCACCCCAAGGGAGGTACAAGGTGTTCCCACCTGAGCTTGAAGTGTATAATAACTAATTAAGTCTTTGAGTTTTGGAGGCGGTTTCCCCCCACCCCAACAGATCAAGACCGTCACTTTGACACGGCTGCGACCACCAGTTCAACCAACAGACATGGAAGCTCCAACTACTGAGTTTCATCACTGGATCCAGGGGTGGTGATTACATCTTAGTACTGTTATCCTTTCTTTCTCTTTGTCTCCATTATACATTTCCTTAAGTGTTATGCCTAAATATTGCTGTTTTCCTTATACATTTCCTTAGGCATTATTTTTATCCTTTAATATCGCTGTATTACTAGAGATAAGACTCAAAATGGCAACATACCTGTTTACCTTTGAAAAAACATTTTTCTAAAATAAACCCTGCCTATATATGTTTACCAGCATGGATTATTCAATGTCATTTCACTCTAATCCACCCCAAGGGATTTATTAACAAGAACCTTGGGTGGGTCATAACACAGGTAAAGTCTTCTCTCAGTTAATCATGAAATTAGACTTGGTAAACTGCAATCAGAAATCAGTAGGTTTAAATTCATGACCCAAAATATGCAAAAGTCTTCCTCTTACTACCTGTCTGCACTAAACAGAGTGTCAAGGTTCAAATTCGTTTTGACAATATCAGATACCTGTTGACTAAGAGGATGGGCTAAGAAGAATTTTCTGGAGAAAAACTGAGGTACTTGTGCATATTTAAACTCTGGTAGAATGATCTCAGCCCAGAAATAAAATTAAATAAAATTAAAACACTATACTATATTAAGATTAATTTTAAATTATACAAATAAATCCTCACAAAAATTAGTAATAGAATTTATCAATACTTACATATCAATTAAAAATATATTTTGGCTCCTCTGCTGAGCTACTATGTTATTGTTGTAGGGGTAAATAGCTCTTTTCTGGAAGATATTGCTGCCTAGGAGGCAGTTTTCGCTAAGGGAGCTTTCCTGCATGGAATGAGGTATCTTTCCCAGACACCGTTTTGAGCTGTTTCTCTGCATGCATTCCACAGAAGGTTACTCCCCGGGCACAAGAGAGCTAACACTCACAGATGTGCCACAAGGCCTTGGCAGCAATGGGGGAGCTGAGGGGGGAGAAGCAAAGATAAAGCCCAAGGAACGACCTAAAGCCTTGTGATTGCCTTTTGCTCTGAGGCCGGTGCTGCCCGTACAGCGCTGTTAGGATATGTAAGTTTTCAGCATCCTTGTCTCTGAAATAAATCTTTTGAATCCTTTCTACTGCTTTACCATTCTTTGGGGGAATACGTGATATTTTGCTTTACAATTGTTTACTGTGTATTGTAACTAAATTAAGTGAGATAGTGTCCTGTCCATGTTCCCAAATAAAATGTAATGAAAGCAAGTTCAAAATATACTTTTTAGCCACAGTGATTTATGTCACATTCATTGAGCTCAACATATGCATAAGTAAAAAGTACCAAGAGTAAATCCCCAGCTAGTTACTGTAGAATCATCTTATTAATATAACATAATGTCAGCTACAAAAATATTCATTCTTATTATACACTTACTTTCCAGCTGTATCTTTTGCACAGAAGTCTTCAAGAGGCATGAAATCTGGGATTCACAAATATCAGTAAAACTGCAAAATTTAGTGTGCAAAGAAAATTTCTGCAATTTAAAAACAAAGTTTATTTTTCTGATAGACTGGAAGAGTAAGGCAATTTTCAGTTTTGTATCTTCAGATGTTGAAGCCTGAAGTTTGATGCAGCTTTACAGTTTCTAACTCAAAATTCTGATTTGTGCATTGGTCATATACTTCAAATACTTAGAGTGAAATAAAGTATCTAACATAAGAACAATTATCTACTGCATAGAATAATCACCCAGTCACATCTGAAGGCAAATCAGTACCAGAAATAATGTATAACAAAAATCAGCAACAAAAATCAACTCGGTGCACCACAGAACTTACAAAATGCAATATGAACCAACTCCTGTGTCAAAAAATTAGGCATTATCTTGTGACAGCACAAAATTGTGTAAAGCATAGTTATATTTATTTCCAGTTTGAGTGACATGCTTTGATATGTAAACAGAAAATATTATGTAGAAATAAGACACTAGTATTAACTCTCTGTAGGACATAGTGAGTCTATTGCTAAAATATTATACTTTGTTCTAGTTCCCTTAACTTGTAATAGAAGTTAAAAAATTGGAAAAGATCTGAGAGCAATAAAAATAAAAATTTAAGATTTTTATTATTAGTTTTTCCAAGAGATGGAGGCAATTGCAGTGTTATAAGAACATCTTTTGCTGCAGAAGAGGTTTTTCTTAGCACAAAAATACATACTGTAGCCAAGGAGCTGTATGCTCCCATTTAAAAAAGTAATTCTGAACTGGAAATTAGCAAATTTTAAACAGCTGTTTAAAATTGCTCAGGAGGTCATGGAAGATTATTACAACAGTTTTGTCTGACAATAAGACCTGCCACCCAGAGTATGAATTATCAAGGACACATATAGAAAAATTAAATTGAAGTTTAGTTTTCAGCTGCATTCAAAGGCTTCAGAGAGATAAATTACTCCATATACTCAGGGCTAAGATTACATAACTAACATGTCCTGAGTGATAAAAACAGTATATTCTCAGAGTCTGGACAATGAACCTGCTTTGCATCTCAGAAAGAATGGAGGGTTGTAATTTGGTCTTGGGAATTTAAAAACATGTTTAGTTAGAGTAAGCTAGCTAATAGAGTAATCTATAACTCCAAAATAGGCTTTTCTTGTTAGTCAAAGGCAAGAAGAGTTATTCAGTAAAACTGTTTATCAGTTATATTACCCATAACTGGAAAATTGCACATATTCAGTGCTAGTTTGGATGAATTTTTAGAAGACTGTGAATGTAAAGTTGCTATCAAATAACTGCTTGATGTTGACGAATTATGCCTATGATCACAATAAGGAACCTGATTTGTTTGAAGAATCTGAATTAAATTTTGAACATTACATTTGTTACCTGCTCAATATTTCATATTATCACTTGTAGTTTTTTGCTAGACTGGTCATCCTTATCTTGTACAGATTGTAAACAGCTCATTCAGATTTTCATTTTCATTGGGGCAGATCACTGCAGAAACTAAATTTAAGTGTCTGTGAGTATATATAAAGTCAATTTTCTCATGCTTTCACTAGAAGGTTGTTACTAATACATTGTATTAGTAAGATTCAACATTATTTACATCTTTCCACTCAATTGTATGGGGAAACACTAAGTATATTAGGAAAGACAGACTTGCACACTGATAAGAAACACTATTAGGATACATTTAACCTATTTAATGATATTTAAGGCTAGATCAAAAATACTTAAAGCTTAATTGAAAAGAAATCCATTATAAATTAAAGACATTTTAACATGTATTAAAATAGTCAAATAATACAAAATACTGCCCTGGCTTGGAAGATATGTGGTCTCACTGTATGTACTGTAGTTCTGTGTGACATATAACATACTACATTATTGTCCAGAATTACAAGTTTTAGTAAATTTATGTCTGAAATTAGTGCCCTTGAACTTAGGGTGTCAGTCACAGTAAGTGCAGTCTAAACTTGAGATGGAGCTTGAGCTTTGAGCTGGGGCCCACTGAGGGACTGCTATGGTTTCACAGAGTTTTGTTTAGGTCTTTTATCTCCCTCTGAGCTTACAAAAAGTATAGAACTCAGGTGCAAATTGAGAGTTAATGACAACTTGTGTTGAGTTTCAAAATGGAAGGTGTCGGCATCTGAAGACTGGATTTATATCCACCTCTGCTAAGACACTGTGTTTTAGAATCATAGAATTATTTAGGTTGGAAAAGTCCTTTGAGATCATCGAATCCAACTTTTGATTAATCATCACCTTGTTGACTATATAGCACTAACTGCCACATTCAGTCATTTCTTGAGCTCCTCAACACTGGTGACTCCACCACCTCCTTGGCTGCCCATTCCCCTATGCTTAAGCACTCTTCCTGTGAAGAAATTCTACCTAAACCCTCCCTGCTGCAGCTTGAGGCTGTGTCCTCTTGTCTTGTCTTTAGTTCCCTGAGAGAAGATGTAGAGATCAATAAGGTCTCCCTTGAGCCTCCTTTTCTCCAGGCTAAAGAACCCCAGCTCCCTCAGCTGCTCCTCGTATGATTTATTTTCTAGACTGTTGCCTAAAAGATTGAGGAAAAAAACTCCAGGCAACTTTTAGTAGGAGATAAGTGAGCAGGAGCTTTAATGAGCCTCCAGGCTCCAGGAATACAT